>CM039450.1:17539350-18139350 GCA_022388445.1 Zophobas atratus
ATTTCTCAAGTTTTCGTTTCTTCAGTTTTCCAACTTCTTGATTTCCAATTTTTAATTTTTTTAATTTTACGATTTCAAATAGAAGGACTGAAGAAACGAAAAACTGTAAATCCAAACTTGAAAAATTTCACTTAAAAAAAATATATATATGAAATAAAAATATTGAAAAATCGAAAAACTGAAAAAACAAAGAAAATAAAAATCGAAAAATTTCAAATTCTAAAAATTGAAATATCCAAAACTAGAAAATTTTAAAATTTTAAACATAAAAACTCGAAAGGTTACTGAAACTGGAGAACCAAAAAAAATGAAAAATTTAAAAAAACATAAAATTAACATACCGAAAAATCGACAAATTGTAAAATTAGAGAAAATAAAAAACCTTAACGAAAAGTTGCAAATCGACAATCTTAAGAAATGAGAAATTAAAGAAACGAAAAATTGAAATTTGAAATCGAAAAATTGCAAAATTCAAAATTTGGAAAATTGAGAAACTGAGAAATTTAAACTTAAAAACTCTAAAAATTGCCAATCGAAAACTGAAGAAGCGAAAAAATGGACAATAAAGAAACTGAAGAACAATACAGAAACTGAAAAATTTTAAACTGAATAAACGAAAAATTAAAACATCTACAAATTGAAAAATGTCATGCTGAAAAAAAGAAAAATTATGAAATCAGAACACTGAAAACCGAAAAATTGGAAAAATAAAGTAAACCGAAACGAAAAATTGCAAATCGAAAAATTGAAAGAGTGCTGATTCAAAAATTGATAAAATGGGAAATTAAAAAAACAATATTTATAAAATTGAAACACCAAAAAATCGGAAAATCGTATAAATAAAAAAAAATGAAAAATTAGAGACTCGAAGAATTGAAAAATTAAAAATTCAAAACCCGAGAAATTTTAAATCAAGAAATCACAAAAGCTAAAAACTTGAAAATTGAAAAATTTAAACTTGAAAATTGAAGAAACGAAAAATTGAAAAACAAAAAAACTGAAAAATCTAAAATTGAAGAAACCAAAAAATTGCATATCGAAAAATGGAAAAATTGAACAATTGAAAAATTGAGAAATATCACGGCGAAAAAAGAAAAATTATAGCATGAAAAGATTGAAAAACCGAAAAATTAAAAAACCAAAACTGAAGAATTACAAATCGAAAAATCGGAGAAAAAACCAAGAAAATAAAGTACGGAAACGCAAAATTGCAAATCGAAATTTTGAGGAAATGAAAAATTAAAACTCGAAAAATTGGAAAATTAAAAATCAAAAAATTTAAAACTTGAAAAATTCAAAAACTGAAAAGCCGAAAAATCGCAAATCGAAAGAAAAATTGAAGAAACAAAAAAATGAAAAACTGAAGAATTGAAAATTTCAATTGAAAAATCTGCGGCAGTGATTTTACTTCACACAGTCATTAGAAAACAAAAATCGCAAATAAAATACTTTTTATACACAGATGAAACCGTTCGTTTGATTCCTGAGAGCCCTTTAGTTGCTAATTTGTGACGTCACTTCAAAATATTGCTAAGTATTTAAATTACTAGTCCATGGTCTGTCACCAAATATTGCCCCAACAGGCATGTTCAAGGGTGCTTAATTCTTTTCCTGGAAGTGTGTGCAACAAATGATAAGGCCGAGAATTTGTCAAGGAGTAGTTTTGGAGATCTGCCAACGTGAGGGTGCTCTCCGGGATCATAATCCTGAAACACGCATCCCTGGAACGGCGGGAAGTACGGGAAACTGATAAAAGGGATGATCGATCCCAATCAATTACCGCTGTCATCTGTGCAACTGATAATGTTACCGACACAAGGAAACGCCATTACAGGGAAGAGGTCATTAAAATTGCTAAATCCGGCAGAACTTTTTGATTTGATGCTGCTGAACATGATCATGATATTATGAAAACGACTGAGTAATTGGAAAAGTAAGTAGGAAGGGATTAATTAAGTTTCGTTTAGCATGATCTTTGACCTTCTGGCAGACGAGTCCTTTGTGATTAGATCCGGAGTTGGCTGCTCCAGGAACGTACAAATGTCAGAGGTAAGCCTCTTTGTTGTTTATGGAGGGACGTACTTAGTAGTTCGAAAAAACATAAAATGGCTAATTGAAAAGCTCTTGTTAGTGAGGCGTAAAAGGAACTAACGATGTTCAGTGAAGGTATATCAAGAGACACTAATGGGATTAATTTTTTCTTTAACGGACAGTCGTTTGGATGAAATTTTCAAACTACTAGTCTTGCTAAAGTTGCAGACGAGGAAGCTAAAAATGCCACTTTTATTATAGGGGACAATTAAGCACAAACTGCTCAGACGTCTGAACTTTCCAGACTGGATTATTTTTCCTGGAGGATGCACTAGGTAGGGTTAATGTGATCCGACGGATGGAAAATTAAATACGTTTTATAATTAAACAATTACACTTCTATCAGTTAAGAAATTTGCAATTCGAGAACTCGTGCCGTTTTCATAGAATCGTCCAACGAAATGTAGCAATCTTTAAAAAAACATACTTTCAAAACGAATATCTACACAGCTTGATCACCTGTAGCTTTCTTGTTCTCGATTTTATAGCCTTAATTATTATTTTTTAATTACACCTGTTACCTTGTCTTTCCAATGTTTCGATTTTTATTTTTTTTGCATTCGTCAATTTTTCGGTTCAGTCTTAGGATTTTTCGATTTTTCGATATTTCAGTTTTGGGATTTTTCAATTTTGCGATTCTGCAATTTCTAAATACATCACATTTTTGATTTCTCGATTCCTTCATCAAGTTTTTTCTGCGATTCTTAATACTTTTAATTTTTGATTTCTTAATTCAAGTTTTCGAATTTTCCAATTTCTCAATTTTGACATTTCTAAATTTTCGTTTTTAGATTTATCAATTTCTCGATTAATCAAATTTTTGATTTGTATGGTTCCACGATTTCTTGACATTACACTGATCGATTTTTAATTTTTTTTTAATTCGTACAGTTCTCGATACAGTCATTGGAATTTTTCAATTTTTCGATAACGAGTTTGGGGATTTTTCAGTATTTCGATTCTTCTAATTTCCGATTTTTAGACTTTCGATCTTTCCATTTCTCGATTTTTTACTTTTTCGACTTTCCGGTTTTTCGATTTTTAAATTTTATATTTTTTAGTTTTTCTGTTTTTTTAAATTTTGATTTGTCCATTTTTGGATATTTCAATTTTTGTATTGGATACTTCGAATTTTTAAATTTTTAATTTTTTGTTTTTTGATATTTCGAATTTTTGTTTCTCAGCGACAGGAGTCAATTATTCTAAATAATACCTGAACGTGCTCGCTGCACTCGCATTCTAATCGTTCTTTTTTTACAATTTAGTCTCATAAAAGGGTTTAAGAAAAATTTGAGCCACACTGACTAGATTTTGTTATAATAATAAATCTCTAGACTGATTACTTACAAAACAAACGGTTAGAATGCGAGCGCACCGAGCACGTTCACGTCCCTTGGAACTCTCCGACTTCAAAAATCTTGAAATCGAAATCTTCTCAGAATTGAAATTTTGAAAAATTGGGAAATCGAAAACTAAAAAATCGAGAAATCAAAAATCGAAAAAGCGAGATGCCAAGAAATCGAAAAATCAAAAAATCGTTTAATCCAAAATTTGGAAAATTGGAAATTGAAAAATCTTAAAAATCAAAAAATTGAAAAATCGGAAAATCTAAAATTTAAAAAATCGAAAAGCTGAAAAATCCAAATGTCGAGAAATCCAATAATCGAAAAATTGAATATCAGGATAACGATAAATCGAAAAATTGAAAATTTACCGAAATTAAAAATTTCTCAAAATTGAAATGTCGCAAAAATGAGAAATCGAAAACTTGATAAATCGAAAAATCGCAAAATCCATAATTAAAAAAATATATATGAAACGAAAAATCCCGAAAAAGTAGGAAACCGAAAAACTGAATATTGAAACATGGAGAAATTGGAAAATCGAAAAGCTTAGAAACCTAAAAATTGTTTATTTCAAAATTTGGAAAATTCAAAAATTTTTAAAAATGACAAACTTGAAAAATCGAAGAACTGGAAATTCGAGAGATTGGAATATCCCAACACTGAAATGTCGAAAAAGTGTGAAATCGAAAAATCGAAAGCCGAAAATAAAAAAATCGAAAAATCAAAAAGTTAAAAAATAGAAAAATCGAAAAATCCAAAATTTAGAAACGACAAAAATCGAAAACTGAAAAATCGGAAGATTGAAAAATCGTTAAACTGAAATGTCGGAAAATCGAGATATTAAAACATTTTAAAATCTTTTTTTTTGAAACAAAAAATTTTCTCATTATTTTGAATAAAACCAAAAGTGCTCGCTGCACTCGCATTCTGAATGTACTTGTTTTTTGTTAATGTAATTTTTATTTAATTCGATTTCTCAATTTTTCGATCAGTTTTGCGATTTTTCCGTTTTTTCATTCTTCAGTTTTTCCATGATTCAATTTTTCTGTTTCACGATTTTCATTCTTTCGATGTTTCAGTACCTATTGGGATTTTTCAATTTTGCAATTCTCAATACTTCTAATTTTTTATTTCTCGATTCAAGTTTTCGATTTTTAAATTTTTCTATTTTCCAATTTTTCAATTTTGACGTTTCTAAATTTTCGCTCTTAGATTTCCCAGTTTCTCGGTTAATCGATTTTTTGGTTTTTCTGTTTCAGTACTTCTATCTTGACTTTCCAATGCACGATTTTTAATTTTTTTTAATTCGTCAATTTTTCGATTCAGTCTTGGGATTTTTCAATTTTTCGATATTTCAGTTTTGGGATTCTTCAATATTTCGATTCTTCTACTTTCGAATTTTGAGACTTTTAGATCTTTCCATGTTTGTGATTTTTAAATTTCAGTTTTCAATTTTACTGTTTTTTTTTTAATTTTCGATTTCTCCATTTTTCAGTTTTTCTATTTCTCGATTTTCAATTTTTAGATATTTCAGTTTTGGGATTTTTCAATTTTGCGCTTCTTCAATTTCTCAATACTTCAAATTTTTGATTTCTCAATTTCTTCATCATTTTTTCGATTTTTAAATTTTTCTAGTTTCCAATTTTGCAATTTTGATTAATTGATTTTTGATTTTTCTATTTGGTAAGTTTCCGATGTTCGGTTTTTATTTTTTTTTAATTCGTCAATTTTTCGATTTAGTCTTGGAATTTTTCAATTTTTAGATATTTCAGTATTGGGATTTTTCAATTTTGCAATTTTTCAATTTGTCAATACTTCAAATTTTTGATTTTTCGAATTCTTCATTTTTTCGATTTTAAAATTTTTCTAGTTTCCAATTTTTCAATTTTGACGTTTCCAAATTTTTTTTTAAATTTCTCAATTTCTCGATTAATCGATTTTTTAATTTTTATATTTCAGGATTTCGTGACTTTCCAATGTTCGATTTTTATTTTTTTTTAATTCGTCAGTTTTTCGATTTAGTCTTGGAATTTTTCAATTTTTAGATATTTCAGTATTGGGATTTTTCAATTTTGCGATTTTTCAATTTCTCAATACTTCAAATTTTTTATTCGTCGATTTCTTCATCATTTTTTCGATTTTTAAATTTTTCTAGTTTCCAATTTTTCAGTTTTGACGTTTCTAAATTTTCTTTTTTAAATTTCTCAATTTCTCGATTAATAGATTTTTTAATTTTTATATTTCAGGATTTCGTGACTTTCCAATGTTCGATTTTTAATTTTTTTTTTTATTCGTCCATTTTTCGATTCAGTCTTGGAATTTTTCAATTTTTAGATATCTCAGTATTGGGATTTTTCAATTTTGCGATTTTTCAATTTCTCAATACTTCAAATTTTTGATTTCTCGATTTCTTCATCATTTTTTCGATTTTTAAATTTTTCTAGTTTCCAATTTTTCAATTTTGACGTTTCTAAATTTTCTTTTTTAAATTTCTCAATTTCTCGATTAATAGATTTTTTAATTTTTCTATTTCAGGATTTCGTGACTTTTCAATGTTCGATTTTTATTTTTTTTAATTCGTCAGTTTTTCGATTTAGTCTTGGAATTTTTCAATTTTTAGATATTTCAGTATTGGGATTTTTCAATTTTGCGATTTTTCAATTTCTCAATACTTCAAATTTTTTATTCGTCGATTTCTTCATAATTTTTTCGATTTTTAAATTTTTCTAGTTTCCAATTTTTCAGTTTTGACGTTTCTAAATTTTCTTTTTTAAATTTCTCAATTTCTCGATTAATAGATTTCTTAATTTTTCTATTTCAGGATTTCGTGACTTTCCAATGTTCGATTTTTTTCTTTTTTTTAATTCGTCCATTTTTCGATTCAGTCTTGTGATTTTTCAATTTTTAGATATTTCGATATTGGGATTTTTCAATTTTGCGATTCTTCAATTTCTCAATATTAAAAATTTTTGATTTCTCGATTCAAGTTTTCGATTTTTAAAGTTTTCTATTTTCCAATTTTTCAATCTTGACGTTTCCAAATTTTCGTTCTTAGATTTCTCAATTCCTCGATTAATTGAGTTTTTGGATTTCCCATTTTACGATTTCTTGACTTTCCAATGTTTTTGCATTTTTAATTTTTTTGAATTCGTCAATTTTTCGATTGAGTCTTGGGATTTTTCAATTTTTGATATTTGATTTTGGGGATATTTCAATATTTCGTTTCTTCTACTTTCCGATTTCTCGATTAATCGATTTTTTGATTTTTTGATTTTTCTATTTCAGGATTTCGTAACTTTCCAATGTTCGATTTTTATGTTTTTTTAATTCGTCCATTTTTCGATTCAGTCTTGGGCTTTTTCAATTTTGCGATTCTTCAATTTCTCAATATATTAAATTTTTGATTTCTCGATTCAAGTTTTCGTATTTAAAATTTTTCTATTTGTCGATGTTTCTATTTTGGCGTTTCTAAATTTTGGTTTATAGATTTCTCAATTTCTCCATTAATCGACTTTTTTATTTTCCCATTTCGCGATTTCTTGACTTTCCAGTGTTTCGATTTTAAATTTTTTTGAATTCGTCAATTTTGGGATTTTTTTAATTTTTCGATATTTCCGTTTTGGGATTTTTCAATATTTCGATTCTTCTAGTTTCTGATTTTTAGACTTTTTATCTTTCCATTTCTCGATTTTTTAATTTTTCGATATTTTAATTTTCCAATTTGTAAAAGTCTAGATTTTTCGATTTCCCGATTTGTCGATTTTTGGCTATTCCAATTTTTCTATTGGATTTTTCGAATTTTTAAATTTTTAATATTTGGTTTTTTGATATTCGATTTCTCAATCTTCCCTGAGCAATCCCTGAGAAGTTTTAACGTTTTCAAATTGTCTTTTTTAAATTTCTCATTGAGAAGCTTTAGCGTTTCTAAATTTTCTTTTTTAAATTTCTCAATTTCTCAATTAATCGATTTCTTGATTTTTCTCTTTCAGGATTTCGTAACTTTCCAATGTTCGATTTTTATTATTTTTTTTTAATTCGTCCATTTTTCGATTCAGTGTTGGGATTTTTCAATTTTTAGATATTTCAATATTGGAATTTTTCAATTTTGCGATTCTTCAAATTCTCAATATTTCAAATTTTTGATTTCTCGATTCAAGTTTTCGATTTTTAAATTTTTCTGTGTTTCAATGTTTCTATTTTGGCGTTTCCAAATTTTCGTTTTAGATTTCTCAATTATTCGATTAATTGATTTTTTGGCTTTTCCATTTTACGATTTTTTGACTTTCTAGTGTTTTTGGATTTCTAATTTTTTTCGTCAATTTTTCGATTCAGTCTTGGGATTTTTCAATTTTTCGATATTTGATTTTGGGGATATTTCAATGTTTCGTTTCTTCTACTTTCCGATTTCTCGAATAATCGATTTTTTGATTTTTGTATTTCAGGATTTCGTAACTTTCCAATGTTCGAATTTATTTATTTTTTAAATTCGTTTATTTTTCGATTCAGTCTTGGGATTTTTCAATTTTTATATATTTTAACATTGGGATCATTCAATTTTGCGATTCTTCAATTTCTCAATATTTGAAATTTTTGATTTCTCGACTCAAGTTTTCGATTTTTAAATTTTTTTATTTTCCAATTTTTCAATTTTGACGTTTCCAAATTTTCGTTTTTAGATTTCTCAATTCGTCGATTAATTGATTTTTTGGCTTTCCCATTTTACTATTTCTTGACTTTCCAATGTTTTTGGATTTTTAATTTTTTTGAATTCGTCAATTTTGGATTCAGTCTTGGGATTTTTCAATTTTTCGATATTTGATTTTGGGAATATTTCAGTATTTCGTTTCTTCTACTTTCCGATTTTTCGATTAATCGATTTTTTGATTTTTCTATTTCAGGATTTCGTAACTTTCCAATGTTCGATTTTAATTTTTTTTTAATTCGTCCATTTTTCGATTCAGTCTTCGGATTTTTCAATTTTTAGATATTTCAATATTGGGATTTTTCAATTTTGCTATTCTTCAATTTCCCATTATTTAAAATTTTTGATTTCTCGATTCAAGTTTTCGATTTTAAAATTTTTCTGTTTCAATGTTTCTATTTTGGCGTTTCCAAATTTTCGTTTTTAGATTTCTCAATTCCTCGATTAATTGATGTTTTGACTTTCCCATTTTACTATTACTTGACTTTCCAATGTTTTTGGAATTTAAATTTTTTTTTAATTCGTCAATTTTTCGATTCAGTCTTGGGATTTTTCAATTTTTCGATATTTGACTTTGGGGATATTTCTACTTTCCGATTTTTAGATTTTCGATCTTTCCATTTCTCGACTTTTGTTTTTTGGACTTTCCAATTTTTCGATTTTTAAATTTTTCTGTTCTTCGATGTTTCAATTTCTCGATTTTTTAAAATTTTCGATATTTTAACTTTTCAAGTTTTAAAATCCTAGATTTCTCGATTTCTCCATTTTCAAGATTTTCAGCTTCTCAGGGACAGGCAGTCAATTCTTAATGGGTTTTAAATTGTATAAAATAATATATTCCTACACATGTAGTTTATGACTCTGTGTTGAATATTTGCCCGAGATGTCCAGATTTTTGGAAAAAAAAAATAAAATTTAATTTTGAATCTGGAAAATCGAATCCTTTGAAATCTTGCAGATGTTCTAAAGTTATTATATGCATAATAAATTTTTAATCAAAATGTATATAGTTATCCCTCAAAAAATTGATTCCAAAATAGAAGTAAATAAACGCGTTTTCATGTTGAACAAAACGCCCGAATTTCCTATCCCGAAATCATCCGTTGTTTTGCAGGTGAGCGTAAGTTTGAACACTTTATATACGGGATTCCACAGTTCGACCCAATAAAAGGGAGCGAAGGGGCGGCATATCCCTACATATTGATCTCGACGGGACTCCAGTGGCGCATCTGTCTAGCACCCTTCGGGTGGCTGAAAAACTCCCTTTTATTAACTGCATCGTCGACAAAGACGTCTTTTACGACGTGTCAGGTCAGCCCTGCGAGCCGTCACCCAAACCCAATCCATAATCGAAGTCCCGAAATTAATCCAAAATAAAATAATCCACGTCGCTCCACACACAAAGCGCAACTTTTCTTCCCCCCATCCAGGAATACCCATTAAGTTCACTTAAAACTGCACCAGCCGTCACTCCACTCCCCATATATTGCATTCCTCCGTTTCCTGTCGATCTCTCACATTTTCCCATTTCCTTTATTTTCTCCCGTTACAACTCCTGATGTATGTTCGCCGATAAGTTGACCTACCAAAAATTCGATTTTATTCACATCGCACCGAAACGTCGTTTGTCTCTTCTTCATTCCGACAAAAAGACTCGAATTGACCCACGGAGTCGTGATAAAATTCGGAATTTTTCCCGAAAAACGACGATCGATTTTCATTAAGCTGGAATCTGTTTTCGGCCCGGATCTAACCCTTTATCAGCCGGAGTTGTGGCGACTCTAATTCGCCTTGTTTGGGCGGTTTCATGTCGATAATTTCGTTGTTATTTTCCACTTCTCAACGTTTGTGCTGTGTATTTACCTGCGATAATAACAAATCGATAAGCGTACCATTAAATATTTAATATGGATATTACTCCGGCTTTAGGGTTTCCAGTCATTTAGCGGTGAAAGAAACGAGAAAGAATGGAGGAGGCGACGATATTATGCGTTAGTGTGTTGTTATTGTGGTTTTTAATATCGTGTTTTTACGGGTTTTTGAATTTGTGGGTGGGCTTAAAAAATAAAGTGACACTTCAAGGAAAGAAGAATAAAAGACGCTTCATTTAACGAACCGAGATACTTGAATACAATGCCCGGTGTATCTCGGGGCTATATTTTACCTCATCTTTGATTTTGGGGCTTCATGTAATGAAACTCCCATTTCTGTAATTATATTCGGGATCGAACTGTGCTGGAAAGAAGTATTTAAGTATAGTTATTCACATTTTCTCAAATTTTAATGCTCTGGAAAGGTCAGACTTTTGTTTATGAATGTGTTTCGCCCCCATAGCGACGACATTTTGAGTAAAAAAGGGAAATTTTACCTTCAGTCAACTTGTGTTTCTCGTCAAATTAGATTTATATGATTTTTCCTTTGATGTACTTTATTTTGTCTGGTTTTTTGTGCCCGCTACCATGTATTTGATGTTAGTTTATTATACAGACATACGTCAAGAGAGTCGGATTTCGTGTCACTAACAATATTTCTTTGGTTAATGGTGAGAGAGAATTTTTTTTAGACACGTCAAAGTAGTTTTGTTTAAAATTTTCATTGAAAAAAAAAATCATTTATTAGCTTTCATACTCTCTCATGAAAATATATTATTTCGTTATGATAAACACAGTGTGTTGTCTACACATACTTGTGTATAACAGGCAATGAAAAGCTTAATCGGTACTAAAAATTTCATGTTTATAAACTACGAAGCGAATAAAGTTTGACTACTTTGGTATATTTGTGTCAGTGGGTGTTTTGTGTAGTTTCAACTTTTAGTTTTCCGTGGAAGAATTTTCGAGAAGTGTTTTGAACTGAAAACTACATCAAGCAGACTTCGTTTATTATTTATCTATTGGTATTCTTGTGCCCTATAAAGAAATTGATTTTTATCGCAAATAATTTACAGTTTAGTTTTGCTTTTTGCTGTTCGAATTATTTTTGCTTGATTTATAACTTTCAGAGTGTTGATATGGTCAGAAACTTCTAATTCTGTGTTCTCCTGTATTTGTGGTTTATGAATCCGTGACGAGTTTTTACCCCAGGGTCCAGATTTTTGGAAAAAATCTAAATTGTATAACCATTTATCTTTAAAATTGTAAAATTGAATATTTTGAAATCTTGCAAGACATTTGAAGGTTCTTCTGGTTTATGAATTGTCTGTGCTATCGAGATATTTGGAAAAAAAGTCAAAATTGTAGATATAACACTTTTTCGATTTCTCAAGTTTTCCAGTTTTCGATTTTTCGGCTTTTCGATTTCTCAATTTTGAGATTTTTCAGTTTTTGTTGTACAGTTTTTCGATTTTTCAATTATTCGATGTTCAGTAGTGAGATTCTTCTATTTCTCGATTCTTCGTATTTTCCATTTGTCGATTTCCTCATCAATTTTGCGATTTCCCAACTTTCCGAATTTTCGATTTTTCAGCTTATTTTTTTTGATTTTCAGTTTTTTTCTTCATTTTTTCGATATTTTAAATAATGTACTCGATTTTCAATTTGTCTATTTTTGGATTTTCAATTTCTCAATTGCTTAATTTCAGTATTGAGATCCTTCAATTTATCGATTTTTCAAATTGTACATTTCCCATTCATCAAGTTTTTTCTTTCTCAATTTCTTCATCGATTTTTCGATTTCTCAATTTTGGGATTTTTCAGTTTTTTCATTCTTCAATTTTTCCATTTTTCAACTACTCGTTTTTTAATTTTCCGACTAGTCATTTTTCAATATTTCACTATTGCGGTTCTTCATTTTCTCTCTCAAATTTTTGATTTCTCGATGTCTTCATCAATTTTTCGATTTTTCAAATTTTCGAATTTTCGGTTTTTCAGCTTTTTGATTCCTATTTTTGGATTTTTCAGTTTTTTTATTCTTCAATTTTTCGATACTTCAATTTTTTATTTTTCGACTTTCAATTTTTCGACTACTCAACTTTTTGATTTGCAGTATTGGGATTCAATTTTTCGTTTTTCAATTTTCAATTTTTGAGATTTCTCAATTTCTCAAATAATCGATTTTTTAATTTTCCCATTTCTCGAATTCCCGACTTTCCAATATTTCGATTTTTCATTTTTTTCGAATTCCTTAATTTTTCGATTTTTCAACTTCTTAATTTCTAGATTTTGCAATTTTTCAATTCCTCAATTTTTCGATGTTTCAGTTTTGGGGTTTTCAGTTTTCCGATTCTTACTTTTTCTTCCATTTTTCAGTTTTGGGATTTTTAAAAATTTCGATTCTTCAACTTTTCGATGTTTAGAATTTTCGATATTTCCATTTTGCGATTTTTTTACTTTTCCGACTTTACGATTTTCGTTTTTAAATTTTAGATCCTTAAATGCTTCAATTTTTTGATGTTTCGATCTCTCGTTTTTTCAAATTTTTTAATTTCGAAAATTTTAGATTTCTCGATTTTTTGATTTATTTGTTTCTCAATTCTTGGATATTTCAGTTTTTCGAATTTTCAAATTTAGATTTTTTAGATTTTTAATGCTTCATTTTTTCATTTTTCGGATTTGAAATTTTGTGATTTTTTAGTTTTTCAATTCTTAACTTTTTCGATTTTTCGATATATGTATCGATTTTTTTTCAGATTAAATTTTTAAACTTTTCGGTTTTTCAATTTTGGCCTACTCCGATTTTTAAATTTTTAGATTTTTCGATTTCCGGACTTTTCGATTTTTCATATTTTCGATATTGTAATTTTTCAGTTCTCCGATTTCCCAATTTGTGGTCATTTCAATTTTGGAATTTTTTAAATTCTCAATTTTTCGATTTCTCAGTTGTTCAATTTTTCGGTATTTTAATTTTTCGATTTTTTAAATTTTAGATTTTTCGATTTTTCCATTTCTCGATTTTTTACTTTTTCGATATTTTAATTTTTCAATTTTAAATTTTGGATTTTTCGATTAAAATATCGGAGAACTGAAACTCAAGTATTCGATTTTCCAAATTTTTTACTTATCGATTTTTTTCAGTTTTTCAATTGTTCAGTTTTTCAATTTTCTCTATGTATCTAGATTCGATATTTCACTTTTTCGATTTATGTATCGATTTTTTTTTTATTTTAGATATTCCAGTTTTTGAATTTTTAACTTTTAGATTTTTCGATTTTGGCTTACTTCGATTTTTAAAATCTTAGATTTTCGGCTTCTCTACTTTTTGATTTATCGATCTTTTGATGTTCCAATTTCTCGATGTTTCAGTTTTTGAATTTTTCTTTGTTTCGATTTTTCGGTTTTTCAATTTTCCGATTTTTCAATTTTTGCGACTTTTTAAATTTTAGATGTTCGATTTCTCTGTTTTTCAGTTTTTCGATTCTTCAATTAATCGGTATTTTAATTTTTTAATTTTTTAAAAAATGGAATTTCCGAAATCACAATTTTCCGATTTTTTCATTTCTAGATTTTTTCTTTTCCGATGTTTCAATTTTTCAATTTCTCGTTTTGTTTATTTTTCACTGCTTCGACATTCCAATTTTTCGAGTTTTTAAATTTAAAATTTGTCAATTTTTGGATGTTTCGATTTTGGCCCATTTCGCTTCCTCAGTTTTTCGAATTTCCGATGTTTGATGTTTCAATGTCTGGATGTTTGAGTTTTTGAATTGTCGGCTTTTTCGATATCTCGGTTTTTACGATTTTTTTGGAACTCAATTTTTCGATATTTTTACATTTTTCGGTTTTTCAATTTTTAGAAATTTTCGCTTTTCAACTCAATTTTTGGATTTCTTGAATTCGATGAATCGATTTTTTGAATATTCAACTTTTCACTTTTTCAGTTTTTCGATTTATCAATTTTTTATTTTTAATTGTTCAGTTTTTCGCTTATCGATTTTTCGATTTTGGTGCATTTCGATTCTTCAGTTTTTCGATTTTTCGATTTCTTCATCTTTTGATGTTTCAGTTTCTCGATGTTCCAGTTTGTGAATTCTCCGGATTTTTCGATATCTCGGTTTTTATGATTTTTGAATTTTCGAATTTTCTATTTTTCAATTTCTCGATGCTCTGATTTTTCAGTTTTTCGATTTCCCAATTTCTCATCCTTTCAGTTTTGGAACTTTTTAATTTCTCGATTCGTTCTTCGATTCTTCAAATTTTTGCGATTTTTAAAATTTTGAATTTTCGATTCCTGGACTTTTCAATTTTTCAGTTCTTCGATATCTCGATTTTCCAATTTTTCAATATTTAGATTTCTCGATATTTCAATTTCTCGATTCGGTTCTTCGATTCTTCAAATTTTTGCGATTTTTAAAATTTTGAATTTTCGATTCCTGGACTTTTCAATTTTTCAGTTCTTCGATATCTCGATTTTCCAATTTTTCAATATTTAGATTTCTCGATATTTCAAGTTTTCAACTTCTCGATTTTTGAATATTTTGGGACATTTTCAATTTCTGAATTTTTCAATTTTTCGAGTTATCGATTTTTTATATTGAATTTTTCCCTTTTTCAATTTTTAACTTTCCGATTTTTCGACTTTGGCTCATTTCGATTTTTCAATTTTTCGATGTTCCAATTTTTCAGCTTTTCGATTTACCAGGTTTTCGTCATTTCACTTTTGGAATTTTCTCATTTCTCGATTTCGGTTGATGCTTTGGTTCTTCAAACTTTTGCGATTTTTAAAATTTTGAATTTTCGATTTGCCTATTGCGCAGTTCTTCGATTTTTTAACTTCTCCATTTTTCAACTTATCGATTTATAAATTTTAGATTTTTGAATTTTTCAATTTTCCGATTTTTTGATTATTCGGTTCTTAGAATTTTTGAATTTTTAAATTTTACATTTTTCGATGTTTCAAGTTTTCGGCTTCTCAATTTTTCAATATTTTGGGAACTTTTCGATTTATCGATTTTTTTATTTTGAATTTTTCTCAGTTTTTCGACTTTTCGGTTTCTGGATCTTATTATTTTTCGATGCTTTCGAATTTTCGGCTTTTTTCGATTTTCCGATTTTTCAGTTTTTCGATTTACCAATTTTTCGTCATTTCAGTTTTTCAGTTTTGGAATTTCTCAATTTATCCATTATTCAGTTTTTCGATTATTCAAGTTCTTGCGATTTTTTAAATTTTGGATTTTACGATTTTTAGATTTCTCAATTTTTCAAGTTTTCGATTTCTCAATTTTTATTTTGGGAACTTTTCAATTTCTGAAATTTTCAATTTTCGATTTATCAATTTTTTATTGTGAATTTTTCAATTTTTCAATTCTTAACTTTTCGATTTTTCGATTTTGGCCCATTTGGATTCCTCAATTTTTCGAATTTCCGATGTTTGATGTTACAATGTCTGGATGTTTGAGTTTTTGAATTTTCGGCTTTTTCGATTTCTCGGTTTTTATACGATTTTTTTGGAACTCAATTTTTCGATATTTTTACATTTCTCGGGTTTTCAATTTTTAGTAATTTTCGTTTTTTCAACTCAATTTTTGAATTTCTTGAATTCGATGTTTCGATTTTGGTCCATTTCGATTCCTCAAGTTTTCCGATTTTTCGATTTACCGGTTTTTTACGATTTTTGACTTTTCGACTTTTCTATTTTCCAATTTTTCGATGTTCTGATTTTTCAGTTTTTCGATTTCCCAATTTTTCATCATTTCAGTTTTGGAAGTTTTTAATTTCTCGTTTCGGTTCTTTGATTCTTCAAATTTTTGCGTTTTTAAAAATTTTGGATTTTCGATTTCTCCATTTTTCCGACTTATAAATTTTAGATTTTTGAATTTTTGAATTTTCCAATTTTTCGATGTTTCAATTTTTTAGTTTTTCGATTTACCAGTGTGTCATTTCACTTTTGAAATTTTCTAATTTCTCGATTTCGGTTGATGTTTCGGTTCTTAAAATTTTTGCGATTTTTAAAATTTTGAATTTTCGATTTCCCCATTGCGCAGCTATTCGATTTTTCAACTTCTCCATTTTCCAATTCTGCCGATTTTTAAATTGTAGATTTTTGAATTTTTGAGTTTTCCGATTTTTTGATGTTCCGATTTCTCGATTTTTCAAATTTTCACTTTTTCGATAATTCTATCTTCGAATTTTTGAAGTTTTAAATTTTACATTTTACAGTATTTTGGGAACTTTGCGATTTATCGATTTTTTATTTTGAATTTTTCAATTTTTTAATTTTGGCCCATTTCCGTTTCTCAGTTTTTCGAATTTTTGATTTGTCGATGTTATTATTTTTCGATCCTTTTGAATTTTCGGCTTTTTCGATTTTCCAATTTTTCAGTTTTCGATTTCTCAATTTTTATTTTGGGGACTTTTCAATTTCTGAATTTTTCAATTTTCGATTTATCGATTTTTATTTTGAATTTTTCAATTTTTAACTTTTCGATTTTTCCATTTTGGCCCATTTCGATTTCTCAGTTCTTCGAATTTTCGATTTCTCGATCTCTTGATGAATTCTCGATGTTTCAGCTTTTGAATTTTCGGCTTTTTCGATTTTTCGATTTCTCGGTATATACGATTTTTGATTTTTCAACTTTTCTATTTTCCAATATTTCGAAGTTCAGATTTTTCAGTTCTTTGATTTACCAGTTTTTCGTCATTTCACTTTTGCAACTTTTAATTTTTTCATTTTTCGATTTTTAGATTTGTCAATTTGTCAAGTTTTCGGCTTCTCAATTTTCCAATATTTTGGGAACTTTACAATTTCTGATTTTTTCAATTTTTCCATTATCCATTTTTTATTTTCAATTTTTCAATTCTTAACTTTTCGATTTTCCGATTTTGGCCCATTTCGATTTTTCAATTTCTCGATTTCTCGATCTTTCGATAATTTCTCGATGTTTCAGTTTTTGAATTTTCGGCTTTTTCGATTTTTATATTTCTCGGTTTTTACGATTTTTTACTTTTTAACTTTTCGATGTTCCGATTTTTCAAGGTTTTGGTTTATCAATTTTGAAATATTTTGTAAACTTTTCAAATCCTACATTTTTCAAATTATTTTATCATGTTTTCTCGAAAATCTCCGAAACTACTGGACCGATTGTTGTCAAATTTTATGTGTATCGTGAATATTAAGTAGATGGTAAAACGCTAACCAAATTTTGTCTAATCATCCCCACGAACAATACGATAACGCCACCTCAAAATTGCACACAGTAAATGGTTTTAAAATCATAACATAACATAGCTTACACGTGTAGTTTATGAATCCGAGTTGAGTTCGTTCCATTAGCACAACAAATTCCACAATGGAATTCCTATTCAGTCGTTATCTAATTTTGCTACAATTTAAATCCGCATAAATAAAGTTCCCGACTCGTAAATTGAGATAACTCTATTTAAACGTGTCGAGCGAAGTTGAAGCAGTTAACATTTTTCATATGTTCACGACAATTAGTTAAAAAAATTGTTACTCCGCCTAAAACATTTATCTGATTTATCTGCATTGCATTCAACTGCATCTGGCAGCTGCATTCTAACTGGTAAACACCGAGTTTGAATGGTTTAATTAATTATTATTTAACGACTATCCGCAATACCACGCCAAAACTTCGAACGAAATTCTACTCTAAATTAATAAACGCGATAAATATGCAATCGAAGTTCCAGCAAAAACGACCATATCAGTATTAAAATTTGAACAGTCTTCAACCTAGTTGTGGTGGAAAGTTTAATAAAAACATAAATCCCGAATGAATCCTGCAATGTCATTTACAATAGTTTCCCTCAAGGCATACACAAATAGAACAGGGGAAGTTTTAAAGCAAAAATTGCGAGACACGATTCTGTCCTTACTGCAGAGAATATTACATCTTTTATACTTTAGACAATGATGTCACAGACGTTAGTATAAATCCAGAAGTGTCTAAGATTTTAGACCGGACTCAATTAGCTGCAAGGTCAAGTCCATGTACATTTATTTCATGAATGAACGTTTCGTAATTTATTTTTAAAATGAACTCGTAATGAATGAACTCTGAAACAATATTCCGCAAAAAGCCGCTTTTTTTCACGTAACAATGGCCAGATAAAATTATTTGTAAATCTTACCCGCACAGAAAAAGTCCATAATAAAGGACTTTTCAGTTAACCGGCATTGAACGTGTTTACTTTTTTAATTAAAACGCTTTAGGATAAATGCCGGCGGAAAAAATTACGGACCACCTTCGCAAAAACCACAAGCAGAGAATTAATGCAGAATTCCCAAGAGCTTTCCTCACTGAAAAAGTTTTATCGATATGATTTTGCGCCCGATTATCGCACTGTCCGGTTTTACACACTTCACTCGATTTAATTATCACTGATAGTTGAAAAATTATCACTTAGTTGTTTTAATTGGACGAAGAGTGACATTGTGCCAAGATAAGACTTACCGATCGATACACAGGGTGGTTGTTCACTTACCTGGAAAAGAAAAACGGGTGAAAATTAGTCAGTAATGGAAATTGGTTCGTGCATTGTAAACTAGATTGATTTATTAAATGTTACGTAACAAAGGGGTCGTTGCAATTCATTGTTTGCTTTCTCGGCGTTTTATGATGTGGACATTCTGATTAATGTTGAATTTTACGCTTTATTGCTCGTAGCGCACATTTTACAAGTGATTAAAGTTATGGCTACAGAGCGGATTCTAGCCGTTTCATTTTGGTTGGATAAATAAATAAAACATCCATTTACAGACTTGCTTTCTAGGTAGAGCTTTGATGTGTTAAATACACCAAGCCCTTCTACAACTTTATTTTTGTAAAGTGAAGCTCAAAAGTGTGAAAGTGTTCTAAAAATTGTGTATCATACAGTATTTTGTGCCATTATTAAAAATGCCGAAAGAACATATAATTCACTCCGCCCACCCACCCCGTCTACATTTCAATGATTCATTTTGTCCAGACCGGATGAAAGGTGGACCACAATTGAAGAGAGATAAAATTGTTAGAATGAGAACGGCGTGTGTGGGCGTGGCTAGTATTTGTTAAGATAAGATTGAGTTTGGTAAATGATATATCCTATGGAAAACAAGGGTAGGTGGGCGGGGCTAACATTTGATAAGATATTAGACGTGTACCGTCTAGATTTTTCGATTTTTCATTATTAAATTTTTCTTCGATTTTTCGATTTCTCAAGTTTTCAAATGTTCGATTTCTCAATGTTTTTCCATTTTTTAATTTTCCGATGTTTCAGTTTTACGATTTTTCAATTTTTCGAGTTTTCAATTTTTGCCCATTTTTTGGAACTTCCATTTTGGAATTTTTCATTTTTTTTTTATTTTTCGATTTCTCAATTCCCGTTATTCCAGTTTTACGAATTCTCAATCTTTCAAGTTCGGACATTTCAATTTTCTGATGTTTCACTTTTATGATTTGCCATTTTTCCAGTAATTTTTTCGATTTTTCAATTTCTAACGTTTTTACATTTTCATTTCTACTTTTTCTCGATTTTTCGATTTTCCTATTTCCCTATTTATCAATATTTTATTTTTACGATTTTTCAATTTTTGGCATCTTCAAATTTTCGATTTTTCGATTTCTTAATTAACAGATTTTTCGACTTCACGATTTCCCAATTTTCAATTTTTTGAATTTTGCTTTTCGGTTTTTTGACTTCTCAATTTTCCAGGTTATTAATTTTTCAATTTTTAAATTGTCGGTTTTTTGATTTTTGAATATTTCAGTTGTGCGACTTTTCAATTTTTCAATTTGCTAAGTAATCAATTTCCTAATATTTTACTTTCATGATTTCTCATTTATCCATTCACTTTTTCGATTTTTCAATTTTTAACATTTTTACATTTTCATTTCTCCGATTGCTCGATTCTTCGATTTTCCTATTTCTCAATTTATCAGTATTTTATTTTTACGACTTTTCAATTTTTGGCATCTCCAAATTTTCTATTTTCGATTTCTCAATTAACAGCTTTTTTCTACTTCGCGATTTAGAAATTTTCAATTTTTTAAATTTTGCTTTTCGGTTTTTTGACTTCTCAATTTCCAGGTTGTGGATTTTTCAATTTTTAAATTTTCGGTGTTTTGATTTTTGAAAATTTCAGTTGTGAGACTTTTTAATTTTTCAATTTTCTAAGTACTAATCAATTTTCTGATATTTCACTTTTATGATTTGTGATTTTTCCATTCATTTTTTCGATTTTTCAATTTTTAACGTTTTTACATTTTTATTTCTCCGATTTCTCGATTTTTCGATTTTCCTATTTCTCAATTTATCAATATTTCAATTTTTGGCATCTTCAAATTTTCGGTTTTTCGATTTCTCAATTAATAGAATTTTCGACTTCGCGATTTCCCAGTTTTCAATTTTTTAAATTTTGCTTTTCGGTTTTTTGACTTAACGATATTTCGACTTACATTTTTTTCAGTTTTGTGATTTTTTTAATATATCGATTCTCCAATTTTTTGTTTCGTTTTTCGATTTTGCTTTTTCAGTTTTTTTATTTCCCAATTTCTAGATTTTCCGACCTTAACGATTTTTAATCTTTTCGGTTTTGCAATTTTTTGGTTCATCAATATCTCTATTTTTCGAATTCTCGATTTCACAATTTTCCAATATTTCAGTTTTACGATTTTACTTTTTGTCTTAAAGCGAAAATTCAGAGACGCCAAAACTGCTGAAAATTTGAAGAATGTTTAAATTTTTGGCATTTCTAAATTTTCGATGTTTCGAGTTCAGGATTTCTAGATTATTCATGTTGTCATTTGTAAATTTTTAAATTTTCGGTTTTTCAGTTTTAGGATTTTTCAATATTTCGATTCTTCAATTTTTCGTTTCGTTTTTTCGATTTCTTGATTTGTCGATTTTTGGATTTATTAATTTTTCAAATTTTCGATTTCTCAATTTTTTTCCATTTCTTAATTTTCCGATAATTCAGTTTTACGATTTTTCAATTTTGCGATTGTTTAATTTTTCGATTTTTCAATTTTTGACGTATCTAGATTTTCAATTTTTGGATTCTTCAACTTTCAATTTCTAGAATTTTCCACGTTTAGTTTCGGCATTTTCAGTTTTTTATTATTCAATTGTTTTTCGTTTTTTCAATTTTCCCATTTTTTGATACTTCCGTTTTGAGATTTTTCAATTTTTTTATTTTTCGATTTCTCAATTTCCCGTTTTTACAGTTCTACGAATTTTCAATTTTTTGAGTTCTGACATTTCTACATTTTCGATTTTTCGACTTCTCAATTTTCCAGATTGTTAATTTTTCAATTTTTAAATTTTCTGTTTTTTGATTTTTCAGTATTTCAGTTTTGCTACCTTTTAATTTTTCAATTTCCTAAATAATCAGTTTTTCGATATTTCACTTTTATGATTTCTCAAATTTTTCGATTTCTCAATTAACAGATTTTATCGACTTCAAGATTTCGCAATTTTCACTTTTTTAAATTTTGCTTTTCGGTTGGTTTTTTCACTTAATTTTTTTCAGTTTTGGGATTTTTTTAATATATCAATTCTCCAATTTTTCGTCTCGATTTTCGATTTTTGCTTTTTCCATTTTTTTATTTCCAGATTCCTCGATTTCCGAACTCAACGACTTTTAGTCTTTTCAGTTTTGCAATTTTTTGATATATCAATTTTTCGATGTTTCAGTTTTGGGATTTTTCAACTTTTCGCTTTACGATTTTTCTTTTTTTCTTAAAACGAAAATTCAGAGACGCCAAAACTGAAAATATGAAGAATTTTTCAATTTTTGGCGTTTCTAAATTTTCAATGTTTCGACTTCAAGATTTCTGGATTATTCATGTTTGTAATTTGTAATTTTTTAAATTTTCGGCTTTTCAGTTTTCGGTTTGATTTTTTATGTTTTGGAATTTTTCAAAATTTCGATTTCTTCAATTTTTCCTTCCGTTCGTCGATTTCTCGATTTTACGAATTATCAATTTTTCAAATTTTCGATTTCTCAATTTTTTACCATTTCTTAATTTTCCGATATTTCAGTTTCACGATTTTTCAATTTTTCGATTGTTTAATTTTTCGATTTTTCAATTTTTGACGTCTCTAAATTTTCAATTTTTGGATTTTTCAAGTTTCGATTTGTAGAATTTTCGACGTTTCAGTTTCGGCATTTTTCAGTTTTTCATTTTTCCCATTTTTTGATACTTTCGTTTTGAGATTTTTCAATTTTTCTATTTTTCGATTTCTCAATTTCCCGTTATTCCAGTTCTACGAATTTTCTATTTTTTGCGTTCTAACATTTCTACATTTTCGATTTTTCGACTTCTTAATTTTACAGATTGTTATTTTTATGATTTCTCATATTTTTCGATTTCTCAATTTTTAGCGTTTTTACATTTTCATTTCTACGATTTCTCGATTTTTCGAATTTTACATTTTTCGATTTTCTTATTTCTCAATTTATCGATGTTTCATTTTTACGATTTTTCGATTTTTCGATTTCTCAATTAACAGATTTTTTCGACTTATCGATTTCGCAATTTTCAATTTTTTAATTTTTTTTTTTTCGGTTTTTTCACTTAAATTTTTTTCAGTTTTGGGATATATTTTAATATATCGATTCTCCAATTTTTCGTCTCGTTGTTCGATTTTTGCTTTTTCAATTTTTTTATTTCCTAATTTCTCGATTTTCCGGGTTCAACGATTTTTAGTCTTTTCGGTTTTGCAATTTTTCAATATATCAATTTTTCGACATTTCGGTTTTGGGATTTTTCAATTTTTCGTTTCATCAATTTGACTATTTCTCGAATTCTCGATTTTACAATTTTTCGATACTTCAGTTTTACGATTTTTCTTTTTTCTCAAAATGAAAATTCAGAGACGCCAAAACTGAAAATTTGAACAATTTTTCAATTTTTGGCGTTTCTAAATCTTCGATGTTGGGGATTTTTCAATATTCCGATTCTTCAATTTTTCGTTCCGTTTTTTCCATTTCACGATTTCTCGATTTTTTCCATTTGTTAATTTTCCGATATTTCAGTTTTACGATTTTTCAATTTTTCGATTGTTTACTTTTTCGATTTTTCAATTTTTGATGTCTCTAAAGTTTCCATTTTTGGATTTTTCAACTTTCGTTTTCTACAATTTTCGACGTTTCAGTTTTGGCATTTTTCAGTTTTCGGACTTGACGATTTTTCGGTTTGGTTTTTTCAGTTTGGGGATTTTTCAATATCTCGATTCTTCAATTTTTCGTTTCGTTTTTTCGATTTCTCGATTTTTCGATTTTTTAATTTTTCAAATTTTCGATTTCTCAATTTTTTTCCATTTCTTAAATTTCCGATATTTCAGTTTTACGACTTTTTAATTTTTCGATTTTTCAATTTTTGACGGCTCTAAATTTTCAATTTCGGGATTTTCCAATTTACCCATTTTTTGATACTTCCATTTTGGAATTTTTCAATTTTTTTTAATTTTCGATTTCTCAATTTCCCGTTATTCCAGTTCTACGAATTTTTAATTTTTTGAGTTCTAACATTTCTACATTTTCGATTTTTCGACTTCTTAATTTTCCAGATTGTTAATTTTTCAGTTTTTAAATTTTCGGTTTTTTGATTTTTGAGTATTTCAGTTGTGCGACTTTTTAATTTTTCAATTTTCTAAGTAATCAATTTTCTGAAATTTCACTTTTATGATTTCTCATTTTTCCATTCTTTTTTTCGATTTTTCAATTTTTTAAGTTTTACATTTTCATTTCTGCGATTTCTCGATTTTTCGGTTTTCCTATTTCTCAATTTATCAATATTTTATGTTTACGATTTTTCAATTTTTGGCATCTCCAAATTTTCGATTTTTCGATTTCTCAATTAACAGATTTTTTCGACTTCTCGATTTCGCAATTGTCAATTTCTTAAATTTTGTTTTTCGGTTTTTTGACTTAATTTTTTTTCAGTTTTGGGATTTTTTTTAATATATCGATTCTCCAATTTTTCGTTTCATTTTTCGATCTTTGCTTTTTCAATTTTTTTATTTCCCAATTTCTCGATTTTCCGGCCTCAACAATTTTTAGTCTTTTCGGTTTTGCAATTTTTCGATACCTCAATTTTTCACATTTCAGTTTTGGGATTTTTGTTTGTTTGTTTTGTTTCATCAACTGCTCTATTTTCCGAATTCTCGATTTCACAATTTTCCGATATTTCAGTTTTACGATTTTTCGTTTTTTTCTCAAAACGAAAATTCAGAGACGCCAAAACTGAAAATTTGAAGAATTTTTCAATTTTTGGCGTTTCTAAGTAAATTTTCGATGTTTCGACTTCAGGATTTCCAGATTATTCATGTTTGTAATTTGTAAATTTTTAAATTTTCGGTTTTTCAGTTTTCGGACTTGACAATTTTTCGATTTGGTTTTTTCAGATTGGGGATTTTTCAATATTTCGATTCTTCAATGTTTTGTTTCGTTTTTTCGATTTCTTGATTTGTCGATTTTTCGATTTATTAATTTTTCAAATTTTCGATTTCTCAATTTTTTTATTCTTCGATATATCAGTTTTACGATTTTTCAATTTTTCGATTGTTTAATTTTTCGATTTTTCAATTGTTAACGTCTCTAAATTTTCAATTTTTGAATTTTTCAACTTTCGATTCCTAGAATTTTCGAAGTTTCAGTTTCGGCATTTTTCTGTTTTTCATTATGCAATTTTTCTTCGTTTTTTCAATTTTCTCATTTTTTGATACTTCCGTTCTTAGATTTTTCAATTTTTTTATTTTTCGATTTCTCAATTTCCGGTTTTTTGATTTTGAAATTTTCGGTTTTTTGATTTTTCAATATTTCAGTTTTGCGACCTTTTAATTTTTCAATTTTCTAAATAATCAGTTTTTCAATATTTCACTTTTATGGTTTCTCATATTTCTCGATTTTTCAATTTTTGGCGTTTTTACATTTTCATTTCTACGATTTCTCGATTTTTCGACTTTCAGATTTTTCGCTTTTCCTATTTCTCAATTGATCGATATTTCATTTTTACGATTTTTTAATTTTTGTCATCTCCAAATTTTTTATTTTTCGATTTCTCGATTAACAGATTTTTCGACTTCGCGATTTCGCAATTTTCAATTTTTTAAATTGTGTTTTTCGGTTTTTGACTTAAATGTTTTTCAGTTTTGGGATTTTTTTATTACATGGATTTTCCAATTTTTCGTTTCGTTTTTCGGTTTTTGCTTTTTCAATTTTTTTATTTCCCAATTTCTCGATTTCCGACCGATTTTTCGGTTCATCAATTTCTCTATTTTTCGAATTCTCGATTTCACAGTTTCACGATTTTTTTTTAAACGAAAATTTAGAAACGCCAAAACTTAAAATTTGAAAAATTGGAGAATTGTTCAATTTTTGGCGGTTCTAAACTTTCGATGTTTCGACTTCAGGATTTCTAGATAATTCATGTTTATCAGTTGTAAATTTTTTAATTTTCGGTTTTTCAGTTTTCGGACTTGACGATTTTTCGGTTTGATTTTTTTCATTTTTGGGATTTTTATAATTTCTGGATTAAATTTTTCGATATATCATTTTTCGGTAGTTCAGTTTTGGGATTTTCCGAATTTTCGCTTAATCAATTTCTCGATTTTTGAAATTCGATGTCTCGAGTTTTTTGTTTTCCGATTTTTCAATATTTCAGTTTTACGATTTTTCAATTTTTGGCATTTCCAAATTTTCAAATTTTCGATTTCCCGATTAATCGGTTTTTCAATTTTTAATTTCTCGATGCTTTTATTTTTCGATTACATGATTTTCTGAAATTTCAGTTTTACGGTCTTCCCTTTTTTTAATCGGAAATTTAATTTAAATTTTGGTTGGCGTTTTACCATCTACACGGTATTCCCAACGTACATATAAAGTACAATCGGTCTGGTAGTTTTGGAGATTATCTACCTAATAAAAAACTGAACCAGGAGATTTGAAAATGAAACCAACTGAAATTTCTAATTTGAAAATGTGCTATTCGACAAACGGAAAAATTAATAAAATCACCTTAGCTCCTAGCATTCCCCTCCGAAAAGTTGATGACGCAACTCGAAGAAATTATAACTGTCGTTAAAAACTTTACACCGCAAACTTGAATAAAAACCCTTGAAGACATGTACTAATCACCTCGCCAAACTCCGCCCTCCTACTCAGAAATTTCGTATTCAGAACAGCAATTAACCCGGCGCCTCCACCATAATTTACACGCTCTAATATTAGTCCGGTTGTAGGTTGTTTTAATTTTTTGCCCGGAAATCCTTCAGCGGACGGCCCTCTCGAATTTTATTGGCGCAATTTAACCCCATTAATAAATCTTTCGACTATGTAAAATACGCCGGCAATTGCACTTCGTCGAGTAAATATCTTCACAATCGATTATGGCGAACAAGAGCAAAACATGGGCGAAATTCCGCCGGTATAATTTATTTGGGTTGCAAAGTTTTGCAAAAAGAGGGGTAAAAACTGGATCTGGCGTTGTTTATCTTGCAAGAATTACCGTGAGCCAGATAAGTTAAATTTTGTTTCGGATTATCCGGCCGCGAATGTAAATTTCCGAGGTGATTTTTTAATTTAATGCTTGGTCTGGTTATGGGATTGGGTTGTGGGAGGTGGAGAGAAATCGCTATGGAGGGAAGTGGGTCAGGAAAAAATGGGGGTTTTGTTTAAAATTCTAAATGAGATAGGTGTAGGTTTTGATTTATAATGAATTTATGAGCAGACTTTGGATTAAGTATAAGTTGGCTACGATCGGTTCACTTCGGTCAAGGACGACCAACTTCGGTCAAGGTCGATTCACTTCGGGCGCTGTCGAAAAACTTGATGATGTATTATGCCGGATTATAACGTATTATAACGGACTATAACGGATGATGATAATGATGATGGAATAATTATATATATTATTTTGATGATGATTATGCCGGATTATGACGGACAAGACGTGTCATGACGAACTATGACAAGATAATACTGATGAAGGAATATTCTTGTTTTTTATAGTTTATGACGGACTACAACGGATGATAATAATGACGAAATATTTAATTATCAATTATAATCATCATTACGATGATAATGACGGATGATGACATATTAGGGCAGATTATAAGGGATGATGGTGACGGAATGTGTATATTATTTTAATGATGACAACAACGAACAATGACGGACTATGACGGACTATGACCCATTATGACGAATTTACGGGGACAATGACAGATCATTATGATAATTGAATGTTTACTTATTATGACGGACGATAATGACGGAAAATGTATATTATTTTGATGATGACAAAATAATGACTATTAGTTATTTTGACTGAAGTTGACGATGGTGATGCCGATGACGGATAATGACGGATGATGATGTATTATGGCGGATTATAACGTATTATAACAGACGATGATGATGATGACGGAATAATTATGTATATTATTTTGATGATGACTATGCCGGATTATGACGGACAAGACGTGTCATGACGAACTATGACAAGATAATACTGATGAAGGAATATTCTTGCTTTTTATAGTTTATGACGGACTACAACGAATGATGACAATGACGAAATATTTAATTATCAATTATAATCATCATTACGATGATAATGACGGATGATGACATATTAGGGTTGATTATAAGTGATGATGGTGACAGAATGTGTATATTATTTTGATGATGATTACAACCAACAATGACGGACTATGACAGACTATGACGAATTGACGGGGACAATGACAGATCATCATGATAATTGAATGTTTACTTATTATGACGGATGATGATGACGGAAAATGTTATTTTGTATTATTTTGATGATGACTACGACGGATGATGACGGACTATGACGGATAATTACGATGCTAATAAAGATTATGACGGATTATGGCGGACTATGACGGATGATGACATTATGTGGAACTGTGACGAATGATGATGATGATGATGACGGAACATTCACTCATGATTATAACGGATCGGTTATCGATGGTACATTATGACGGATTACGATGTATGACGACAGTTTATGGCGGATCATGACACAGTATGACGGTTGATCACGGACTATGACGGATGATGATGAAGAAAACGGAATATTTACTTGTCTATGTATTTATATATATATTATGACCATTACCAAGATGATAATAATTATTTATTATGACCTATTATGGCGAATTATGATTGTATTATGAGTAATTACAACAAATGATGATGAAAAAATTCTAGCTCTTCGTTATTTGTTACAACGGTATGACGGATTATGACAGATTATAATTGTTTATGACAGTTGATGACTAATTATGACGTATTATGACGGATGATGACGGATTCTGATGCATGATCATGATGATGATAAAGATGATGACGCATTATGACGTATGATGGTGGAATATTTACTTATGACGGATTAGGTCGGATGATGATGATCATGAATCATGACGAATTATGACGGATGACGACATTATGAGGAACTGTGACGGTTGATGATGTTAATGACATTCACTTATGATTATGACGGATAACGACACATGATGACAAATTATGGCGGATTATGACGTAATATGTATAACGCATGATGACCATGATGACTTACTACAACGGATGATGACGGATTTTGGCGCACTATGACGTATGACGTTGAAAATGACGGAATATTTTTCTTATTATGACGGATAATACGGGAGTATGACGGATTATGATGGTTTATAAAGAATGATGACGGAGTATGACGGATGAGGGCGGAGTCCGATGGATGATGATGATGACGGCGGAAAATTTTTTTCTTGTTATTTAGTTATTAGTTGTTTTGACAGATGTTAACGGATTATGACAGATGATTATGATTGATGATGACGAAGGTTATAGGTTATGGCAGATAGTAACGAAGTATGACGGATTAGGACGGATTATGCCGGACTATGAAGGGCTACGACAAATGACGGTGAGATGGTAACAGATTATGACTAATTATGACGGATGATGACGGATTATGATAGCTAATGATGAAGATGACGGAATATTTACACTATTTTAGTGATGATTGTGACGGATGATGACGCAATATGAGGGATGATAATGATGAAAGAAAATTTTCGCTTGTCATTATTTATTAAAATGTTCGCTTATTATTTTTTATTTTGACGGATGATGACGGATAATGATGATGATGATGATCACGACGTTAATGACGAAATATTTATATTATTTTAATTATGACGGATAATGACGGACTGTCACGGATGATAAAGGATGTTGACGGATTATGACAGATGATTATGATTGATGATGACGAAGGTTATAGGTTATGGCGGATAGTAACGAAGTATGACGGATTAGGACGGATTATGACGGACGATGAAGGACTATGACGAATGACGGTGAGATGGTAACAGATTATGACTAATTAAGACGGATGATGACGGATTATGACAGCTAATGATGAAGATGACGGAATATTTACACTATTTTGGTGATGATTGTGTAACGGATGATGACGCAATATGAGGGATGATAATGATGAAAGAAAATTTTCACTTGCCATTATTTATTAAAATGTTCGCTTATTATTCTTATTTTGACGGATGATGACGGATAATGATGATGATGATGATGATCACGACGTTAATGACGAAATATTTATATTATTTTAATTATGACGGACTGTCACGGATGATAAAGGATGATGATGGATTATGACGGATGATGACGAATAATGACGGACTATAACGGGTGATGATGAATTATGATGGATGATGATGAAGGTAACGGAATAATTAGTTGCCATTATATATCATGACGGATGATGACGTATGACAACGGATGATGATATTCACGAAAAAATAATTATTTACTATGATCTATTATGGTGGATTATGATATATTGTGACTGACAATAACGGATAATGATGAATATGTATATTATTTTGATGATGACCATGACGAATTTTGACGTATTATGACGGCCTACAACGGATGATGAGGGTGATGGACTACAAATGACGGACTATGATATTAAGACGGACTATAACGGATGATGTTGAAGATGAGCGAATATTTACTTGTTTTGACAGATTATAACGGATTATGACAGATTACAATGGTTTATGACGGATGATGACTAATTATGATGGATGATGAAGATGGTGGCATATTTACTTATGACGGATTAGGACATATGATGTCGGATTAGGACGGATTATGACGAACTATGACGGATAATAATTATAACGGATGATAACCGATGACGATACATTATGACGGATTACGACAGATGATGGCGACTTATGCCGGATTATGACCGACTATGACGGATTATGACGGATTATGATTGGCTATGACCGATGATGATGAAGATAGTCGAATATTTACTAGTCATTATATGTTATGATGGATGTTGACGAATGAAGATGTTGACAAAATGATTATTTTTTATTGTGACCTATTATGACATATTCTGACAGACTATAACGGATGATGATGACGGAATATGTATGTTATGATGATGATGGATTATGACAGATGTTGACGGGTTTTGACGTATTATGGCGGATGATGACGGAGTATAATGGATTAAGGCGAATTACGACTGACAATGATGAAGTACGACGGATTATGACAGATTATAATGGTTTAATTAAGACGGATAATGACGGACTGTAACGGATGATAAAGGATGATGAAGGACTATAACAGGTGATAATGAATTATGATGGATGATGATGAAGATAACGGAATGATTAGTTGCCATTATATATCATGACGGATGATGACGTATGATGACGGATGATGATATTGACGAAAAGATAATTATTTACTATGAGCTATTATGGCGAATTATGATGTATTGTGACTGACAATAACGGATAATGATGAATATGTATATTATTTTGATGATGACCATGACGAATTTTGACGTACTATGACGGCGTACAACGGATGATGAGGATGATGGACTACAAATGACGGACTATGATATCTTATGACGGTCTATAACGGATGGTGTTGAAGATGAGCGAATATTTACTTGTTTTGACGGATTATAACGGATTATGACAGATTATAATGGTTTATGAAGGATGATAATTAATTATGATGGATGATGAAGATGTGGAATATTTGCTTATGACGTACTAGGGCATATGATGGCGGATTAAGACGGATTATGACGGACAATGACGGATAGTTATAACAGATGATAACCCATGACGATACATTATGACGGATTACGACAGATGATGGCGACTTATGCCGGATTATGACCGACTTATGCCGGATTATGACCGACTATGACGGATGATGACGGATTGTGATGGATGATCGCGGAGTATGACGGATTATGACTTGCTATGACCGATGATGAAGAAAATAGTCGAATATTTACTTGTTATGATGGATGTTGACGGATGAAGATGTTGACAAAATGATATTTTTTTATTGTGACCTATTATGGCGGATTATGACATATTCTGACAGACTAATAACGGATAATTATAACGGATTATAACCGACTATGATGGATGTTGACGGATTATAATGGATGATGACGGAGTATGACGGATTATGGTGGATTATAGACGGGCTATGACGGATGAAGATATTGGCCAAATGATAATTATTCATTGTGCCCTATTATGGCGGATTATGACGTATTATGACCGACGATAACGGATGATGATGATGATGATGAAGGAATCTGTATACTATGTTGATGTTGACAAGGACAAATTTTAACATATTGTGACGGAATGTGACAAATTATGTCAAAATATGGCGGGTTATGATGAATGATGATGGTGGATTATTTACTTATGACGGATTAGGAGGGATGATGATGATGATGATGATAATGATGATCATAAAGCATGACGAACTATGACAGATGACGACATTATGAGGAACTATGACAGGTGATGAAATTATTCACTTATGATTTTAATGGATGATAACCGTTGGTGATAATATTATGATATGACTGATAACGACAGATGACGACAAATTATGGCAGATTTTGACCGAGGATTACGGATGATGACGGATTATGATAGATGATTACGGAATATGCCACATTATTACGGGCTATGACGGATGATGATGAAGATAACGGAATATTTACTTATCATTTATATTATTATGGATGTTGACGAATGATGGTCATGATGATGGCGGATTATGACAGATGATCGTGGGAGATTACGGATTATGACGGACCATGAGGGATGATAATGATGACGTTGATGACGAAATATTTATATTATTTTAATAATGACGGATAGTAACGGACTATAACTGATGATGGATTATGATCAATAATGACGGATAATGACGGACTATAACGGATGATAATGGATTATGAACGATCTTAACGGGCTTTGACGGATTATGTCGGAATATGGCGGATTATGATGGATGATGATGGTGGATTATTTACTTATGACGAATTAGGGCGGATGATGTCGGATTACGACGGATGATGATGATGGTGAAGATAACGGAATATTTACTTATCATGATATATTATGAAGGATGTTGACGGATGATGGTCGTGATGATGGCGGATTATGACAGATGATCGTGAAAGATTACGGATTATGACGGACCATGACGGATGATAATGATAATGACGTTGATGACGAAATATTTATATTATTTTAATAATGACGGATAATCACGGACTATAACGGCTGATAGATTATGACAGATGTAACGGATAATGACGGACTATAACAGATGATAATGGATTATGAAGTATCTTAACGGGCTTTGACGGATTATGTCAGAATATGGCGCATTGTGATGGATTAGGAAGGATGATGATGATGATAATGAAGATCATGAACCATGACGAACTATGACAGATGAAGACATTATGAGGAACTATGACAGATGATGATGATGACGGAATAACCACTAATGATTTTAATGGATGATGACCGTTGGTGATAGACTGTGATATAAAGGATAACGACAGATGGCGACGAATTATGGCGGATTATGACCGACTAGTGCGGATGACGACGGATTATAATAGATGATTACGGAATATGACAGATTATTACGGACTATGACGGATGATGGTGAAGATAACGGAATATTTACTTATCATTATATATTATGAAGGATGTTGACGGATGATGGTCATGATGATGGCGGATTATGACAGATGATCGTGAAAGATTACGGATTATGACGGACCATGACGGATGATAATGATGATGACGTTGATGACGAAATATTTATATTATTTTAATAATGACGGATAATCACGGACTATAACGGCTGATGATAGATTATGACAGATGTAACGAATAATGACGGACTATGACGGATGATAATGTGTGTTTCAGTGGGTGTTTTTTTTTAGTATAAGTAAAAGTAATCTTAAGAACTGTAGGTACTTGGAACCGTCAGTATTGAAATCAAATACAACGAGACTGGGATTTGTAATTTTCTTGATCATTTCTGTTATTAATAAACTTGAATTTAAGCAAGGTTTCGCCGAATCTTAGAATAAAATCGAAATATTGAAAATGAAATTAACAAAAACGGATTCTTCTAAATTTTAAAAATTAACTCTCTGAAACATTTTGTAATAGTTAGCATTTGTGAATTGCGGATCTTTCGAATAATTAAACGATAATAAGGATAGTATGTTTAACGCAGATGCTAGTCCTATCCCACTTTTCTGATTTATCATAATCATTCTCAGCTGAAAGAATTGGAATAGTTTACGTCATTCTTCCATCGACTTTATTAAACACTTCCGAACACCTGCATACCATGCACGTAAAATATCGACCTCCACCCCCCTCCCCCCATCACCGAAAAACGCAAACCTTGCATATTTATAACATTTCCATATTTAAGTCCCCTTTCCCCCAATATCGAAGCAATCATCTTCAAGCACACTCCACACTTTACACCAGAAATGCATTTCGCTGAATAACAAACGAGCGATAACGCAAATTCTGCATTCATAAACACCACTCCCGACCAAACTCCACGTCAAGCGCGCATCTCCAACTAAAATATGACTCTTCGACCCGACTAATGGAAAATTAGCGTGCACATTAACAGAATGCCTAATTCCAGTCAATCGCTCAACCGAATTTCCCGGCCGGTGAAAAAGCTCCTAAGTTACATTTAAGCGACTTTTTCTCCTATTTATCACGTTCCCACACAGCAATTTGTCGTAATTGGCTAAACGTGTAAGCGTCAAGTTTCCCGAGAAGACAAAACCGTTTAAGGGAGAACTAAATCGTACAAACTAAAACCGCGCCGTTTTCGTTGTTTTATAATCGGCGTCATTGGGGGAATTTTCCGATGGGCCTCGGGAGGGCGATGAGGCGATAAAAACAAACGGAAAGGAATAAAGATAAAGCAAATCAATTCATGGAGGGAAAGATGACAAAGCACGTTAAAGTATTTTTCTATTTAGGCGAACTTGCTTTGGACATATTCGTTTGACGTGTTTATGTGGATTCCTTTCGGGGGAGACAAGCGAAAAAAGCTGCGAGATGTTTCGGGGGAAAATCGCTCAAGTTAATGTCATATTACGAGACGTGAATTATGAGTGTGATCTAAACATGCGTTAACGTAAATAGGTACAGGCTATTATGTGCTGAAGAATCTTTATTTATGGTGCTTTTTCCGGGAGCGAGTTTGCGAGTTTTCCCGTTTTCTGTATTTTCTTGTGTCCTTAGAGCAAAAACTGGTAATTAAACCATTAGCAGCGACATTTTTCATCATGGAGGAGTGCAAGGGTTCGTCTTAGGTCCTGTTTCACTTCGCGCTTACATTAACGACTTTCAGTTAACAATACAACTTATGTTTTACTCGCTCCGGTTATTTCCGGACTCCACTGCCAATCCAATTACGGTGCTGAATGACCTCCCGATCTTTAATTGTCGCGGTCTTTCTCAATTTGACCTGATTAATTTGCTCGGTAATTGACTGGTATGAGTTTGTTATGTTTCGGATTGTCCTCGACTGGCAGATAACAACCCAATTAAGCGGGAATACAAAAAAAAGGATGCTTCGATAGTTACGGGAAATCCGGGTGGTTTTGAAACCAAGTTTAATTGGAACTGGGTTTCGGGATACAATAGGAAATAATAAACCGTTATTGATGAAGGGAGAAGTGGAGAGTTTTAGATTTTTCAAAATGTGAACGAATCAGTAAAGTAGGACTTACACGTCATAATGATTAGCGAGCTCCAGCGCACCCACCTAATTTTGAATAATAAGACCGCCGATCGCTTAAATTCGTTACTGTCAATGTTAATTTCCCGGTTTTTTCAATTTTTCGTGTTTTCGTTTTCTTTATTTTTTCAATATTTCGTTCGATTTTATAATTTTTCGTTTATTCATTTTTTCAAATTTACAATCTTGCATTTTTCAGTTCCTCAATTTTCAATTTTTCTATTTTTACAATTTTTGGATTTTCCGAAAATGTTTTAAAATCCATTAAATTGGAAAATGAAAAGATTTTAAAATCCTAAAATTGAGTTTTAGAAAAACTATAAAAGTTGCAAATCAAAAATTGAAGGAACGAAAAATCGAAAAATTTTAAAATTAAAAATTGAAAATTTGTAAAATCGCAAATCGTAAAATTGCAAAATCTAAAAACTGAAAAATTTTAGGTTAAAAAAAATTTAATATGATACTGAAAAATCAAAAAAAATGAAAAATTGAAACGTCCAAAAGTTGGAAAACCCGAAAATTCGAATAAATTAAAAATTTTAAAATCCAATAATCGATAAATGGGAAAATTCTAAACAGTAAAATATTTTAAAAACTATAATTATTACATATTTAAAGAAAAACTAGAAAAATTGTAAAACAAAAACTGAAGAACCGAAAAATTGAAAAATCATGAAAGTACAAATCGAAAAGTACAAAAGTTTAAAAATTGAAAAACTGAAGAATGGAAAGACTGAATATCGAAAATTCGAATATCAAAAGTAGAAAAATTGAAAATCATAAAACAAAAGAATTGAAAAATCGAAAATTCGAAAAACCCGAAAATTTGAAAAGTCGAAGAACTGAAAAATTGAAAATCGGGAAATCGAAAAGGAAACAAATGGAAAATTCGAATATTGAATAAAGAAAGAAAATCCGAAAAATCGAAAAAACGAAATTTCGAAAATCAAAAAATCGGAAATCGAAAAACCGAAAAATCAAAAATTCGAAACACTCGATTTCGAAAAATCCAAGAAATTTGAAGAAAGAATAATCGAAACATAAAAAAATTAAGAATGGAAATCAAAGAGGAAACAAAACTGAAAAAAATTCGAATATCGAAATAATCGATAAAATTTGAATGAATCAAAGCTTCAAAAAAGGAAAAATCCGAAAAGATTGGAGTAAGAAAACGAAAATTTCGAAAATAAATAAAAATCGAAATGTAAGAAAGTGAAAACCGAAAAATTGAAGAATCAGAAAAACTGAAATCGAAAAGAAAAAATTGAAAATTCGAAAATTAGAAAATTTAAAAATTAAAAATTTGGAACCGTCTAAAACCAGAAGCATTGAAAAATCGAACATTCAAAAAATCAAAACTCGAAAATTCGAAATAAAAATTCACTGAAACAATTGAAGAAGTGGGAAATCAAAAGGAAACAAATTGAAAATTCGAATATCGAACAATTGAAAATTCGTAAATCACATATTCAAAAAAGATAATTGGAAAAATCCAGGAACCAAAATTTCGAAATCAAAAATCGGAAATCGAAAAACCGAAAATCAAAAATTTGAAACACTGAATTTCGAAAAATCCGAAATATCCAAGAAACTAAATATAGGTAAAACCAAATTTCGAAAGTCGATAATCGGAATTCGAAAAAAATCGAAAAAATCGAAAAATCGGGAAAGTGAATAAATGGAACTGTTCAAAAACTGAATAATTGAAAAATCGAAAATCGAAAAACCGGAAAAATTGAAAAATCAAAGAACTGAAAAATTGAAGAATCGGGAAATCGAAAAGGAAACAAGTAGGAAAATTCGAATATTGAATATTCTAAAATTCGATGGTCAAAAAAAGAAAATCCGAAAAATGGAGAAAATGAAATTTCGAAAATCCAAAATCGGAAATCGACAAACGAAAAATCAAAAATTCGAAACACTGGATTTCGAAAAATCCAAGAAACGGATTATAGAAAAAACCAAAAAAGTCGAATAATCGCAAATTCTAAAATCAAAAAATCGAAAAGTCGAAAAATGGAAAAACTGAAAAATCGGGAATGAAATTGAAAAGATTGAAAATTAGAATTTTGAAAAATCGAACTCCGAAATGCTAGATTAGAAAATTGAAAAATCCAAGAATCGAAATATGTATAGAGCAAGCCAATTTCGAATGTCGAATATTTAAAAATTCTATAATCAAAAAATCAAAAAGTCTAAAAACTCAAGAATCGAATAATCAAAAATTCAAAAAAATCAAACTCGAAAATCCTAAAATTTGAAAAATCGAACGAAAAATTGAAGAATAGAGACGGAAAACAAATTGAAAATCCGAATATCGAAATTGAAAATTCAGTAAATCACATATTCAAAAAAAGATAATTGAAAAATCGAGAAACCAAAATTTCGAACATCAAAAAATCGGAAATTGAAAAACCGGAAATCAAAAATTCGAAAACACTGGTTTCGAAAAATCGAAAAATTCAAGAAACAAAATATGGTAAAACCAAATTTCGGAATAAAGTCGGATAATAATCGGAATTGAAAAATCGAAAAACGATCGAAAAAATGTAAAAATTGAAAAATCAGAAGTCGAAAAACTATAAATTCGACGAAATGGAAATTGAAAAAGCGAAATATTTTAAAAATTATTATTAATACATATTTAAAAGAAAAACTAGAAGAATTGTAAATCAAAAACTAAAGAACCCAAAAACTGAAAAATCATGAAAGTGAAAATCGAAAAGTACAAAAAGTTGAAACATCGAAAAACTGAGAAATGGAAAAACCGAAAATCGAAAAGCAAAAAATTGAAAGCTCGAATATCGAAAAATCGGAAGTCGAAAATACAAAAATTTGACGAAATGAAAAATTCAAAATGGTAATTGTAAAAGTGAAAATTTAAAAAAAATATTATATGTATATTAAAGGACTATAAATAATTGGAAATCAAAAAACAAAGCGAAAACTTGAAAATCATGAAAGTCGAAAATATCAGATAGTTACAACATTGAAATCGAAAACAAAAAGGAAAATTGAAAATCGAAAACGCAAAAAATTGAAAAGGAATATCAAAAAACCGAAAAGATCGAAATTAACTCCAAAAGTAAGAATCAAAATCGAAAATTCGTAAATCAAATTGAAAAATTCGAAAAGTCGAAATTTGAAATTAAAAAACGAAAATTAGAATTTCGAAAAGAAGCAAACTGAAAATTCGAAAATCGAAAGAAATCATTTGAAATCGAGAATGAAAAACGAAATTCAAAAGTTCGAAAAACTAATTTCGTAAAATCAAAAATTTCTAAAAAAACAAAATGAATAACAAATTCAACTCGAATAATCACAAATTCTAAAATCGAAAATGAAAAATTCGAAAATCCATAAATCGGAAGGAAAATTGAAAATTACTGAAGTATTAAAAATCGAAAATTCAGTGAATTACATTTTCAAAATTGAAGAAATTTCAAAACAAAAAATTTAAAAATTCAAATTTAATAAACCATAAAATAAAAAAAATCGTATGAATAATTAAAATATTATAAACATGTACGAAAGTGAAAATCAAATTTCTAAAAAATATAGTAAAAATTGGAAATCCGAACGAATCGTAATTCGAAATACTTAAAGAAATGAAAATTGAAGAATAAAAATTGAAAAATAGAATAATAAAGAAACCAATAAATGAACGAAATGAAATCTGAAAAGCGAAATATTTTAAAAATTATTATTAATACATATTTAAAAGACAAACTAGAAAAATTGTAAATCAAAAACTAAAGAAACGAAAAACTGAAAAATCATGAAAGTGAAAAATCGAAAAGTAAAGAAGTTGAAAAATCGAAAAACTGAAAACTGGAAAAGCAAAAAATTGAAAGCTCGAATATCGAAAAATCGTAAGTCGAAAAAACAAAATTTTGACGAAATGGAAAAATTGTAAAATAGTAAAATTGGATAAGTGGAATTATTTAAAAAAATATTAGGTATTATATGTGAATTTAAAAGAAGTACTTGAAAAATTGTAAATCAAAAACTAAAGAAACAAAAATTGAAAAATCATGAAAGTGAAAAGTCCAAAAGTACAAAAATTGAAAAATCGGAAAACCAAAGAATGGAAAAATTGAAAATCGAAAAGCAAAACAATTGAAAATAGGAATATCAAAAAACCAAAAAGAAAAAATTGAAACCTCTGAAAGTAAAAAATTGACAAATCGAAAATTCGCAAAATTCAAAATTCGAAAAGTCGAAAATTTGAAAAATCCAAGAACTGAAAAATTAAAGAATCGGAAAATCGAAAAGGAAGCAAACTGAAAATTCGAATATCGAATAATCGAAAATTCATTTGAAGAAACCGGGAATCGAAAAAACGAAAAATCAAAAGTTCGAAAAACTGGATTTCGAAAAATCGAAATCTTCCAAGAAACAACATATAGAGAAAACCAGATATCGAAACTCGAATAATCACAAATTCTAAAATCGAAAAATGGAAAATTCGAAATATCCATAAATCGGAAGGAAAATTGCAAAATTGAAAAACTGAAGCAGTTAAAAACGAAAATTCGAAGGTTACATGTTGTAAAATTGAAGAAATTATAAAACAAAAAATTTAAAAATTGCAAATTGTGAAATTGAAGAAACCATAAATTAAAAAAATCGATATGAATAATTAAAAAATTATAAAATCGTAAGAATGAAACATCAAACATTTCTAAAAATTAAGAAAATGGGAAACCGAAACGAAAAATCGTAATTCGAAAACTTAAAGAAATGAAAAATTGAAGAATCAAAAAATTGAAAAATTAAGAATCAATAAAGGAAAAGCCGAATAAATGAAAAATCATGAAACTGAAAAATCTATAATTGAAAAACGAAAACTTAAGAATTGAAAAATTGAAAATCCAAAAATTGGGAAATTTCACATTGAAAAAGAAAAAGTATAAAATCGAAACATTGAAAAATTGAAAATTTGTGGATGTATGGAAAATAAAAAAGCGGAACGAAAAATTGCAAATCGAAAATTTGAAAAAAATGGAAAAAAAATGAATAATTTTAAATCGAAATATTGAAGAAACAAAAAAGTGAAACAGAAAATTTATTGTTTTATTAAACCGAAACGAACAATTGAAAAATTCAGGAATTAGTAATAGTAGTAGTAATAATAATTATAATAATATAGATTATTTAACTAACAGGACAAAAGTTCCAAAACCGACAAAGTTTGTACAAAAAAAAAAGGTTAAGAAAAATAGCATTAGTGACTTAAATTAAAATATTACTAGAGACGCCTTAAATAACAAATTTATTAAACATAAATATATTGCGAAAAATTGAAAATTTCAAAAATACAAAGGAAGTTGTGTTTTTACATAACCTTCGACCACTTTTCATCCACCACCTCGAATCCTTTCAGCATCTAACCCCTCTTAACTTGTCACTCTTCACCGCCCCACTGAAGTCGGAAAAACTCCGAAACCTCAGTCGTTAAATGATTTCTGCCCCGAGATTCGCCCTTCTAGCAGTTATCCCAGTCATAAAGAAAGACTCAAAACCATCGCCTGCCCTAGATTGCGCCGAGGTCAACCAGAGGATCCCCAGGGCTGCCAGCAGCTCCGCCGAAGATATTAAAAAGGGGAGCGAAATTAGTAAAGTCTTATTATTGAATAACAAACCGAGCGAAAAATGAGATGTTCGCCATCGTACATAAGAGGATTATTTTCGCCGGGCCAAGTTTAAAGGGCGCCATCGTGTGTCAATTAATGGCAAGCAGAACTAAGACGGCGGAATTAAATCTCACATGTTAAAAGAGATTCCTTCGAGGGGACTTAAACACGTTTTAGATGACTGAACAGTTCTTTGACGAATATTTGATTTAGGAGACAAAAAAGCTACTTTAATTGGCGACTCGGACGGGGTTGCGTTTGATGGCGGAAAGGCGATTAGAGAGGGAGAATTGGGTTCGAGGACGGGATTTTTCGGGGTTTCGGGGATAATAACGCGTCGCGAAATTAACGACAATTTGGTATATTCGTTAAACAAGATGAAGAGGAAAAATAACTTTTGAGGAACTTATGGTTCATCGCTGAGTTGGCTTGTCGCTGTGAATACGATATGAGATGGGTTCGAATCACAAAAGGGAAACGTAAAAAGATTCCAGAGAAAGATTGTGGCACTGGAAATTCCTCCTTTTATCTTTAAATATATACTTAAATAAATTTTTAACTGCGGGGGCGATTTCATATTTACGTTTTATGTTTTTTAAAAAGAGATATGTTTGACAGCTATGACCTAATAAAATAAGATATTGCGTTCGAATCAAAGGCAGCGGCGCAGTACGTGTTATTAAACTACCCCACTCACACCAAGACATCGCAGTTAAAAACATCCGGCTCACTTGCAATACGTGTAATTAAGCATTCGCACCCAAATCTCCCCTAAACACGTAAATATAATTAAAACTACCGCCTCTGTCCGTTCAAAAACCGCAACCCTAAAGGGTTATTTATCATAAGCAACCCCGCGTCGTTCTTTCCGTGTTTCACACCGTAAACAACGTTTATGTCACGTTGTATTTCGCACGGAACGTTGGCGAGATGTGGCCATGAGAAAACTGTAACGTACCATTGACTCCGGGCAGAAACTGCGATCGAACGACCATTAAATTCCGGGTTAGTCCCTACTTACCAACCAAATAAGATCTTAACGTTCCCTCATCCAAAATAAAAATTTCATTCATGCGAGAAGACGGTAAGGGATGGAATTAATGATACTTTTATCTGGCACTTTATTAAATAAGCATGAAGGAAATTCGACGCGTTCCTACAGGAATGGTGACGCCGGGGGCTCCAGTAACTTAGTGTTAGGTGCGACGTTTAATACGGAATTTTTCCGGAAGGGATTATAGTCATTTTTGAGCTTGTTTGGTACAAAGGATTGTTAAAGGGCGGATTCTAGGGCAAATTGAAGTACGTAGGTAAGTTTTAAAATAATTTAAACACGTAATTACGAGCTTAATGTTTTCTTTAAAGGACAAGTTTTAAGGCAGTAATGATATACTCTAAGAAAAAAAAGTGGGTAGGCGGTGGTAAAACTTACTAACATAGGACTGAACAATATTAAGAATAGACTCTGGGACTAACTAATTTACTAAGTACAATTTTGAAAGTGACGTCATCACATTATTGGTTAGCTTACTTTCGAGATTATCTCTCTAATAAAAATCGGGACGGCAGACGCAATCGAAATTGAAAAATGGAAAATTTGGAAAAATATTAAAGAAAATTAAAAACGAAAATTGTGATGTCAAAAAAATTGGTCAAAGGTAAATAAATGCAGATTTTTTTTAAGTTTTCAATTTTTTCAATCTTGCATTTCTTCGGGGATTCACTTTTGCAATTTTTCGATTTTTCACTGTTCAATTTTATAATTTTTGTTTTTTCTATTTCAATTTTTCGTTTCTTCGATTTTTCCATCCGCATTTTTCAATCTAACAGCGTGCAACTTTCCGAGTTTTCATTTTCATTTTTTTCAGTTTTTCAATTTTACAACTTTTGAGTCTTTCAATTCTTAGATTTTGCAATTTCACGAGTTTTCAGTTTTTATTTTTCCATTTTTCGACTTTCAATTCGTCGTTTCAGTTTTTTCCCATTTTACTAATTTTTCGGTTTTTCAATGTTCTGATTTTATCATTTTTCTTTTTTTCAATTTCCGTGAAAATTTTCACTCTAGGATTTTTAAATTTTTCAATTTTCAATTTTTCATTTCTTTCAATTTCTCATTTGCAATTTTTGTAGTTTTCATGTAAAATGTGTAATAAATTAATTATAATTAAAAAAAAAGTTTCCCGATTTTTAGGTTTTCGGTTATTTTCAGTCTTTCGTTTCTACAGTGCTTCGATTTGGAATTTTTCAATTTTCTACTTTTCAAATTTTTAGTTTTTCGATTTTTCAGTGTTTCGATTTTTAAACTTCGAATCAAAAAATGATGAAACGAAAAAAGCATAAAATGAAAACTGGAAAATCTAAAAAATGGAAATCAGAACTCAAAATTGAAAGATTAAAAATTATCGAAAAAATGCAAAATGGAAAAACAACTATTATAAAACGGTATCTTGAAATTAAAGAAATTGAATAATTGAGAAACCCAAAAATTGGAAAATTGAAAATTTAAAAATTGGAAAACGACGAATTGAAAAATCAAAAACGAACTGAAAAATTAAATAAAAAAATTATTATAATACTCGAAAGAAACATTTATTGAAAAAATAAGGTAGGTAAATGAAAAATGAAAAATTGTGAAATAAAATCGCGAAAATGAAAAATTAAAATATTGGAAACTGAAGAATAAAAAATCAAAAACTTGAAAAACAACCGAAAAATTGAAAAATTTGGAAGTCGAGAAATTAAGAAATTGAAAAAATTAAAGTTGAAAAAAACGAAAAATTGTGATGTCAAAAAAAATTTGGTCAATTTTGTTTTTAGGTTTTCAATGTTTCAGTATCGCATTTCTTTGGGGATTGCAATTTTTCGATTTTCCACTTTTTTCGATTTTTCAGTTTTCGATTTTTTATTTTTGGTTCTTCAATTTTCGATTTTTAAACGTTCGGATCAAAAAATTGAAAAAACGCAAAATGAAAAACTAAATATAAAAAATGGAGAAACGAAAAGCATAAATCTAAACTTGTAAAATCTAAAATTGGAAGTCAGGAAATATTGAAAATGAAAGTAACCGGAAAATCGGATAATTGACAAGTCCAAATAAATATTGCAAATTGGAAATTGAATAAATGAATAATTAATAAACCAAAGAAACATTATAATTGTATTGAAAATAAAGTAAAAAAAAATGAAAAGTTGTGAAATAAAATCGAGAAAATGAAAATTAACGTCTAGGTACGTCAAATTACAATTATCATAGTTGTCTTTAATATTTGAAGGTTCTGTTTGTTTAATCATAAACGATATCAGTGATATCACTTATGTAAGCAGTAAGACTTACAAACAGACAGATAGACATACAGACGGAAACGGGAAAATTAATGACAAAAAACAATTAAGGCCAATTACTTAGTACCAAATTTTTCTAAGTTTTAAAAACAATCCCACTTTGGCAAATTTAAATTTTTTCAGAAACAAAAAAAAATATCATCGGTATAAAGGTTTTTCAACTGTTACAGCTGTTATAAGTCGTGTGAGTAAAATCGTGGAATATTTTTGAAAAACTTGAGACAAGTCTTTGGATTTCCTTCTCCATTGTTTTTGAAAAATTTGAAACAATCTTGAGGGTCTTTTGTGTCTTTATTATAAAGAATGTAGAAGAATCTTAGAGTCCCCGGAGTTTTATGTTTGAATGATTTTGAAGAGATCTTAGGGCCCTTGGTATTTTTTTAAGGAGATTGAAAGAATCTTGGGGATTGTAGTGTCTATTTTTTGACGAAAGTTGAAAGAATCTTGGACACCTCAAGTGTTTTTTTAAACAACGTAGAAGTATCTTGGGGATTTCTGGTGTTTTATCTTTGAAAATATTTGCAAAATCTTGAGGGCTTCTAGTGACTTTTTTTTAATTAATTTGAAAGAATTTTTGAGAGGACCGAGTGTTTTTTAAACAACATAGAAGAATATTGTTGATGCCTAAAGTTTTATTTTTGGAAAAACTTGAGAAAAATCTTTGGACTCCTTCTCCTTTGTTTTGAAAAATTTGAAACAATCTTGAGGGTTTATTGTGTCTTCATTATAAGAATGTAGAAGAATGTTGAGAGTCCCCGGAGTTTTATGTTTGAAAGATTTTGAAAAGACTTGGGGGCCCCTGGTGTTTTTTTAATGGGATTGAAAGAATCTTGGGGATTGTAGTTTATATTTTTGACAAAAATTGAAAGAATCTTGGACACCTCAAGTGATTTTTTTAAACAACGTAGAAAAATCTTGAGGATTTCTGGTGTTTTATCTTTGAAAATATTTGCCAAGATCTTGAGGGCTTCTAGTGACTTTTTTTTACCTAATTTGAAAGAATTTTTGAGAGGGCCGAGTGCTTTTTTAAACAATATAGAAGAATCTTGTAGATGCCTAAAGTTTTATTTTTGGAAAAACTTGATAAAAAGTCTCTGGGCGTCTCCTTTTTTTTTTGAAAAATTTGAAACAATTTTGAGATTTTCTTGTGTTTTTATTATAAAGAATGTAGAAGAATCTTGAGAGTCCCCGGTGTTTTATGTTTGAATGATTTTGAAAAGATCATGGGGGTCCCTGGTGTTTTTGAAGGGGATTGAAAGTATCTTGGGGATTGTAGTGTCTATTTTTTGACGAAGAGTGAAAGAATCTTGAACACCTCAAGTGTTTTTTCTTTTTAAATATCGTACAAGAATCTTGGGGATTCCTGGTGTTTTATCTTTGAAAATATTTGCAAATATCTTGAGGGCTTTTAGTGACTTTTTTTTAATTAATTTGGAAGAATCTTTGAGAGGACCGAGTGCTTTTTTAAACAACAGAAGAATCTTGTAGATGCCTAAAATTTTATTTTTGGAAAAACTTGAGAAAAAGTCTTTGGGCTTCTTCTCATTTGTTTTTGAAAAATTTGAAACAATCTTGAGGATTTCTTGTGTCTTTATTATCAAGAATGTAGAAGAATCTTGGGAGTCTACGGTGTTTTATGTTTGAATGATTTTGAAAAGATCTTGGGGGCCCTTGGTGTTTTTTTAAAGAGATTGAAAGAATCTTAGGGACTATAGTGTCTATTTTTTGACGAAAGTTGAAAGAATCTTGGACACCTCAAGTGTTTTTTTTTTAAACAACGTAGAAGAGTCTTGGGGATTTCTGGTGTTTTATCTTTGAAAATATTTGCAAATATCTTGAGGGCTTCTAGTGACTTGTTTTTTATTAATTTGAACGAATTTTGAGAGCACCGAGTGCTTTTTTAAACAACATAGAAGAATCTTGTAGATGCCTAAAGTTTCATTTTTGGAAAAACTTGATAAAAAGTCTTTGGGCTTCTTCTCCTTTGTTTTTGAAAAATTTGAAACAATCTTGAGAGTTTCTTGTGTCTTTATTATAAAGAATGTAGAAGAATCTTGGGAGTCCCGAGTGTTTGAATGATTTTGAAAAGATCTTGGGGTCCCTGGTTGTTTTTTTAAAAATATTGAAAGAATCTTGGGGATTGTAGTTTCTATTTTTTGATGAAAGTTGAAAGAATCTTGGGCAACTCAAGTGTTTTTTTTCTAAACAACGTAGAAGTATCTTGGGGATTTCTGGTGTTTTATCTTTGAAAATATTTGCAAAGAGCTTGACTTTTTTTTTTTAATTAATTTGAAAGAATTTTTGAGAGGACCGAGTGCTTTTTTAGACAACATAGAAAAATCTTGTAGATGCCTAAAGTTTTATTTTGGAAAAACTTGAGAAAAATTCTTTGGGCTTCTTCTCCTTTGTTTTTGAAAAATTTGAAACAATCTTGAGGGTCTCTTGTGTCTTTATTATAAAGAATGTAGAAGAATCTTGGGAGTCCCCGGAGTTTTATGTTTGAATGATTTTGAAAAGATCTTGGGGCCCCTGGTGTTTTTTTTAAAGATATTGAAAGAATCTTGGGGACTGTGGTTTTTATTTTTTGACGAAAGTTGAAAGAATCTTGGACACTTTTAAGTGTTTTTTTTTTTTAAACAACGTAGAAGAGTCTTGGGGATTTCTGATGTTTTATCTTTGAAAATATTTGCAAAAATCTTGAGGGCTTCTAGTGACTTTTTTTTAATTAATTTGAAAGAATATTTGAGAGGACCGAGTGCTTTTTTAAACAACATAGAAGAATCTTGTAGATGCCTAAAATTATATTTTTGGAAAAACTTGAGAAAAGTCTTTGGACTTCTTCTCCTTTGTTTTTGAAAAATTTGAAACAATCTTGAGGGTCTCTTGTGTCTTTATTATAAAGAATGTAGAAGAATCTTGGGAGTCCCCGGAGTTTTATGTTTGAATGATTTTGAAAAGATCTTGGGGGCCCCTGGTGTTTTTTTTAAAGATATTGAAAGAATCTTGGGGACTGTGGTTTTTATTTTTTGACGAAAGTTGAAAGAATCTTGGACACTTTTAAGTGTTTTTTTTTTAAACAACGTAGAAGAGTCTTGGGATTTCTGATGTTTTATCTTTGAAAATATTTGCAAAAATCTTGAGGCTTCTAGTGACTTTTTTTTAATTAATTTGAAAGAATATTTGAGAGGACCGAGTGCTTTTTAAAACAACATAGAAGAATCTTGTAGATGCCTAAAACTATATTTTTGGAAAAACTTGAGAAAAAGTCTTTGGACTTCTTCTCCTTTGTTTTTGAAAAATTTGAAACAATCTTGAGGGTCTCTCGTGTCTTTATTATAAAGAATGTAGAAGAATCTTGGGGGTCAAACGTGAATGTATATGCAGATGAACAAACTAGTGGTGAAGTAAATAGTAAAAAACTTAATACATATAGTATATTGTATAAATAGTATTAAATAGTATATTTTCCTTAATACACTCACCTACATTATGAAATCTGGAATATGGGAACACTCAAGTGCAAGAACACGGTTTTTCAAATTACAATTAAAGACCATCAGAATGATCTCAAATATAGGATACAGTTGTTTGCAACGTATTGTCCATTAGAATTTATATTACTATCCAAATTTTGGAAGTTTTTGACAGTCAAACATTTTTGTTTTGTAGAGCTTTCGATACTTGACATACTTGAACTATTTAACATTTTTAAATGAAAAGTTTAACATATTCGTTTCTGAGGTTTTAACACTTTGACTTTTTTGCTTTTTTTGTCAATTTTGGAAATGTTGATGTGTTTGACATACGTGACATTTTCACGTATATTTGACATATCATTCTTGGCGATTTTTTTAAAGAGTGTTTGACACTTGTGACCTTAAACTTTGACATTTTACACGGTCTGGGAGAATTGAAATTGAAAAATTTTGTTGAAAAAGTTGCCCAAAATCCCCAAAAAATTCATGGATGATGCTGATTCCAAAAAATAACGTGTTCATTGTACCGGCGCAAGATTTTAGAATATTTGCTTTGAAATCAATTTTTTTTTTTGAAAAATCTTAAAAATTGCCCTATTTCAATTTCAAATTCCGGAAAAGTGGTAGGAGTTATCGAACAAATATGACCGAAAGTAACTTATGGAAGCCGAAATCTACCAGAACCGTCTTTGGTGAAAAAAATATCAAAATTTGAAACATTACGAGCTTACTTTAATGCACAAGGCAGGAATTTTGAACATAATCTCTAGCGTTTAGTTGGTTATGCTTTAATGGATTTTTCTTTTGTTGGTTTTCTTTTTGTTTAAAATTTATAAATGTCTATATTTTTTTTTTTGGTTTATTTATTAACGAAAAATAGCAGCTTGTTTTATTAGCAATAATGCACAACGATTAATGACTACTGGTGGTTATGGTTATTGTCCTAAAAAAAATAAAAGGTGGATTTCAGTCACATCGCTACTAAGAAATCAGAAGTAAATCGCATTAGGTGCGTGCAGTGTTGCAAATTTTACTTTTATAATATTACGGTTTTTTCTTAAACTACATCATAAAGAATTTTTTTATAATTTTTTGGGGAACACCGGCATAACTCAAGAATGTCAAATATAAAAATCTCTACAAAAAAAAAAACATTTGACATTCAAAAACTTCCAAAATACAGAGTACGTCAAAAATGCCAGAACCGTTAAAATGATAAAAATGGTAAAAATATGAACGATGTCCATTACTTTAAAGACATCCAGACTGTCAGAAATATAACTTATAGAAAAAATTAAAAATGTCAGATATGTTCGAAACATCGAACACGTCATATTTATCAACGATATGAGGAAAAACTGTAAAAATCTAAATCTCAAAAATTTTATATAAACCTAAGAAAGAATATCCAGATCGTGTAAAAATGTCAAAGTTTAAGGTTACATTCTTCAAGTTGACAAAAAAAATTAGAAAAGTGAACCATATCGAATATTTTAAAGTTGTCAAAAATAACAGGGCGGCAACATTCCTAAAAAGGGTTAAATAGAAACCTCAGAAACAAATATGTTAAACTTTTATTTAAAAATGTCAAACATCGAAAGCTCTACAAAAAAAAGTTTAACTGTCAAAAACTTCCGAAATTTTTTTTTCAGCCCCATTTCTTCGATAAATTCTATAATTTTACCTTGAAATAGGCAATTTAAAAAAAAAAATAGATTTCAAATCGAATATTCTAAAATCTTGCGCCGGGGTATTGAACACGCTATATTTTTGCAATCAAGACGTCGAAGCCTACATCCATGAATTCTTTGGGATTTTTTCGGGATCTTTTTCAGAAGCAAAATTTTTTCAATATCGATTTCTCGAGAACGTATAAGAATGCCAAAGTTTAAGATCATAAGTGCCAAATATTTCGAAATCGTCAGAAATAACAAGGCGTCAACATTCCCAAAATTGACAAAAAACTGAAAAATATCAAACATGTTAAATAACTCAAGAATGTCAAATATCGAAAGCTCTACAAAAAAAATATTTGACTGTCAAAAATTTCCAAAATTTGGAAATATTAAATGTGATAAAAAAAAATCCAATAATTGTCTAAGACAAAGCAACCGTAAGGTGTTAAGCGAACAAGTGCTTCATCTCACTAGACTTATGGCTTCCATTAAGTTATCCTTCTCTAAACCTACGACTTCCCCACTTGTGAACGCGCCTCTTCGCTTTATCGCTATCACAAAGAAGCCAATCAACTCCATGTGTGTGTCGAAGATATGCAAAGTCCCGTTCACACTTGCTTCTTGCGTTCCTTAATTAAGTTTCTGATTATCATTACCCCGGAAACGTCATAATCTCGCCATAACAGTATAATACCCCGTTAAGACAAATCGCACGCACCCGAACACACAACCCCTCCATCCTTCATCCCCAGCTAACTAACGATTGGCAATTTAAACGAGAGGCAATCAACAATTGGCTCAAATAGTCTTCGCGTCGGGACCTAATTATTTAAGCAAATTAGTCTTCAACTAAACTCAGTTAACTCGTCCTAAGAAAACAAACTTACCAGAATCACAACGAGGCAATTTTATAGGTCGCGCATAAACGTGTGCGGCAAAATTTCAGGCTACCCCTAATTTTAATCCCCACATGCTGCAGCCCATTTAATTTTATTTTATCGCCTCGTAAAATTTTCACTACATTCGGAATTATACTAATCCCTGTCACGTCGTTATTGTCGGCAAGGTCGGGATTTTTTAGATTTTATTATAGTGCGGGCTGTTCGGAGGATTTGATTAATGAGAGGGTTGGCTCGAGGACTTCATTTGATGGGTGAAAAATTTAATTTTTAAGCCGGGAACGAACGCCGGGCGGAGGAGTGTAAATAAATTTCCACTTTACGTGATGAATAAAGTTCAAAGTCGATCGTGGTTATTGTCAATTCAATAATCGCCACAGGTGGCGCGAGCGAAGTGTATCTGCGCAATTTTCGGGGTAGTTTGTCATTTATGACGGGGGAAATAAGAAATGGAATTAGGGTAATTGGTTACGGTTTCGCCTGCATTTGCGGGAATCGCGGCAGGGTTGTCAGTTATCAAAAATCTACCGATTTCTGAACAAGTACGAGACCAATTTTAACCACCTAAATCTTCCACCCCAAATGCAAATCCCGCGAAACAATCGAATACCTGTTGAGACCCACTTTTTTGGAACCCATCCAAATAGGAATCTTATTTACCGAAAAATTCCGCATGTGTGGAAAAGGAAATCAATTGCCGAAAAACAGACACAAGAAACGTAGCGAACGTCCCTCCGGTCTCTTCGTATTTATTCGCAGAAAAAGGTGAACTCAACGGTATGAGGCTCAATAGACGCCGCCGATAAAACATGAATTATTGTACATTTCCCCTTTGAAATAAATCTCTCTCGAATTGCAAGTGCAGGACTTAGCCAGGCGGTTTTGTTTGATCAAAGCATACCTGTTTGAATGCTTGCTAAATACTAAATTAGATATTTGTGTCAAACAAATTCGCCAGTTCGTTTGCGAGCGACTAAACAAATGAACAATTTGTTTGATGAAAGCACGTTCTTGTTAATACGTTTGAACTATTTAATTCGATGTTTGCGGCGAATACAGTCACTAGTGAATGGATTCTCCATTAATAAAAGCATGGAGTATGATTGGCTTTCTTTGCAGGAAACGGGAGAAGCTTTTTTGATCTCATTTCCTATTAACTTTCATATCGTTCGATGTTGATTTCGGATTCCTTGTGCACGTGTCGACTCACTTCATCAGTTTTATCCATTTTTCATATACTCATACTTCGGTTTTTATAGAGCAGAGCCACAGCTAGAGATCGATGATGTTCTATTTCTATTTTTACTGGCTGAGCGTAAGCTAAGGTTGTATGGTTATCGAGTCCATAGGGCGACTTTCAGTTTTCTCGACGTGTCATAGGCTCTAGAGTACGAAAAAGGTGGTCCCCCGTTTGCGTCTGTTTGTCTGTCTGTCTGTACATTTTGAAATTTAAATTTGAGACTGCTCTGAAATCTTGCAAACGTTTTATTCATTTATCCCCTTCCAAAAAAATAATGACGTCAAATCAAATTTTTGACTAATAAATGATCTCTAAAATATGCCAATTATTATGCCTCTATACTTGTCTCTGATCTGGATTTATTTACTTTTTAATTTTTTGATATTACAATTTTTGGTTTTTATTTTTTCTTCAATTTTACAATTTTGTTATTTCACAATTTTTCGTTTCCTGAGTTTTCAAGTTTTTGATTCCAATTTTTTTCTCGATTTTATATCACAATTTTTCGTTTATCGATTTGTTGAATTTTTCAATCTTCCATTTGTCAATTCCTCGATTTTCCAATTTTTAGGTTTTTAAATTTTGCAATTTTGGATTTCCAATTATTCGATTTTCCGATTTCTTAAATTCCCAAAATTTCGATTTTACAATATTTCGTTTCTCAGCTTTAATCTATCGATTTTTCAATTATTAGCTTTTTCAATATTTCATTTCTTCAGTGTCACGTTTCTTCAATTTTTCTGTTTGCCATTTGTCAGTTTTTCAATTTTTCAGTAATACTTTTTTTGAATTGTTTAAGTTCTTGATTTTTAGTTTTCATTTTCCCGATTTTTTATTTTCATTTTCTCGTTTTAACATCGTAATTTTTCATCTTTTAATTTCCTGTATTTTTTTAACGTTTCTTTCGATTTTACTATTTTCCTTTATTCAATTTTTGAAAATTACAATTTTTCATTTTTCAATTCCTCGGTTTTACAAGTTTTAAATTTTTCAATTTTGCAATTTCATCCGATTTTCCGATTTCTTCAATTTTCAATATTTCCATTTTACAACACATATTTCGTTTTTTTGATTTTGCACACTTTCGATTTTTAAATTTTTCGTTTATTGAATTTTTGCAATTTTTCAATCTTCCATTTGTCAATTCCTCGATTTTTCAATTTTGCAATTTTTGGATTTCCAGTTATTCGATTTTCCGATTTCTTAAATTCCCAATATTTCGATTTTACAATATTTCGTTTCTCAGCTTTAATCTATCGATTTTTCAATTATTAGCTTTTTCAATTTTGATTTTCCAATTTTCCAATTTTGCAATTTTTCCGATTTTTCCGATTCGAAAACTTGAAACCTCAAAAAAATGAAAAATCTAAAAATTAATATAATCGAAAAAAAAATCGAAAAACTGAATTTTCAATTTTTCGTTTCTTCAGTTTCACGTTTCTTCAATTTTTCTATTTGCCATTTTTCAGTTTTCCAATTTTTCAGTATTGCATTTTTTCATTTTTAGATTTCTCAGTTTTTCAATTTTTCATTTTTCGATTTTTCAATTTATCGTTTCTGAATTATTCAAGTTCTTGATTTTTAGTTTTCATTTTCCCGATTTTTGTTTTCATTTTCTAGCTTTTACATCATAATTTTTCATTTTTTAATTTCCTGTATTTTTTAAACGTTTCTTTCGACTTTACAATTTTCCTTTATTCAATTTTCAAAATTACAATTTTTCATTTTTTAATTCCTCGGTTTTACAAGTTTTAAATTTTTCAGTTTTGCAATTTTATCCGATTTTCCGATTTCTTCAATTTTCAATATTTCCATTTTACAACACATACTTCGTTTTTTTGATTTTGCACACTTTCGATTTTTAAATTTTTCGTTTATTGAATTTTTGCAATTTTTCAATCTTCGATTTGTCAATTCCGCGATTTTCCAATTTTGCAATTTTTGGATTTCCAATTATTCGATTTTCCGATTTCTTTAATTCCCGATATTTCGATTTTACAATATTTCGTTTCTCAGCTTTAATCTATCGATTTTTCAATTATTAGCTTTTTCAATATTTCAAGTTTCTCATTTCCAGTTTTTAAGTTTTTCGAAGTTTTCATTTTATACTTTTTCATTTTTGATTTTCCAATTTTGCAATTTTTCCAATTTTTCCGATTCGAAAACCTGAAACCTCGAAAAAAAAAATCGAAAAATTAATAATCGAAAAACTCAATTTTCAATTTTTCATTTCTTCAGTTTCACGTTTCTTCAGTTTTTTTATTTGCCATTTTTCAGTTTTCCAATTTTTCAGTATTACAATTTTTCAATCTTCGATTTGTCAATTCCCCTATTTTCCAATTTTGGAATTTTTGAATTTCCAATTATTCGATTTTCCGATTTCTTTAATTCCCGATTTTTCGATTTTACTATATTTTGTTTCTCAGCTATAATCTATCGATTTTTCAATTAGCTCTCTTAATATTTCAAGTTTTTCGTTTCCAGTTTTTAAATTTTTCGAAGTTCTCATTTTATACTTTTTCATTTTTAATTTTCCAATTTTACAATTTTGCAATATTTCCGATTTTTCCGATTCGAAAAAGTGAAAAATCTAAAAATTAATAATCGAAAAATTGAAAAATCGGAAAACTGAAAAATCTAAAAATTGTAAAATCGAAAATTTTTTTAATTATTTCGATTTTTCAATTTCTCTGCTTCCAAATTTTTCAATTTTTCATTTTTTCAGTTGCACGTTTCTTCAATTTTTCTATTTGCGATTTTGCAATTTTCCAATTTTTCAGTATTACATTTTTCATTTTTAGATTTTTCAGTTTTTCAATTTTTCAGTTTTCGATTTTTCAATTTATCGTTTTCTGAATTGTTCAAGTTCCTGATTTTTAGTTTTCATTTTCCCGGTTTTTTATTTTCATTTTCTCGCATTTATATAATAATTTTTCATTTTTTAATTTCCAATACATGTTTCGTTTTTTCGATTTTGTACTCTTTCGATTTTTAAATTTCTCTATGAATTTCTCTTTCGATTTTTCAATTTTTCGCTTCCTCTTTTTTTCAAAACCTTGGTTTCCAATTTTTAGATTTTTCAAAATTTTCATTTTACTCAATTTTGCTCTTCCTCCACTTTTCTGAATCGAAAATACACAAATTCTAAAAATTGAATAGTCGAAAAATTAAAAATCATACACTAAAAAGTCTGAAAAAATTAAAAACCTAAAAACTGAAAAGACGAAAAATCGGAAGGCGGAAAATCTAAAAATTGCAAATCTTAGAACTAATAAAACAGGAAAAAACTAAAAATCGAGAAACTAAAAATCGAAAAAAATTAATGAATCCAAAAACTAGAAAGAAGTGAAATGTTTTAAAATCTAGTAGTTGTAGAATGTTATCATTCTAAAATCATAAATTAAAAAAAATGAAACATCTTAAAAGTTATAACTATTATTACATATTTAAAAAGAAAATTAGAAAACGTGCAAATCAAAAATTGAAGAAACGAAAAATTGGAAAAACTGAAAAATCCAAATTAAAAAAAACGAAAAATTAAATCTAAAAGCCGAAAAATACAAAAACTGAAAACCAAAAATTTGCAATTCCAAAAACTGAAAAAATTACATTGAAAAAAAAACCGATAAAATAAAAAAATAAAAAAACCGAAAAAAACTTGCATATCGAAAACCTGAATACATGAAGCATTGAAAAATCATTAATTTGAAAAATTCAAAATTGAAAACTTGTGAAACTCCAAACCGAAAAATTGCAAATCTGAAAACTGAATCTTCTAAAAGTTGAAAAATCGCAATATTGAAGAATTTAAATGTGAAAATTCGAAAAGTTGCTTGCTGTAAAATTAAAGAAAACAAAAAAAAATTAAAATTGAGAAATAAAGAAACGAAAAACTGAAAAAATTTAAATTGAAAAACAAAAAGGTATAAAATCTGACCATTGAACAATCAAAAAATTGAAAAATTAAATATAGCGAGTCTGAAAAATCAAAAGAACCAATAAAAAACCGAAACGAATCAGGAAGTTTTAAAATCCAATAATTGAAAAATTTTCAAAATTCATAAATTTGAAAAAATTTAAATTTTAAAAGTTATTGTTATTACATATTTAAAATGAAAATTAGAGAAGTTGTAAGTCAAAAATTGAAAAAACAAAAAATTAAACAATCTAATAGCCGAAAAATCGAAAACCGAAAATTTGCAATCCAAAAAATTGACAAATTCAAAAAGTGAAAAAACTCCATTGAAAACGCGAAAAACTGAAAAAATAAAGAAAATAAAAAACCGAAAACAAAACTTGCAAATCGAAAAATTGAAAAATAAAAAAATTCCAAATTTGGAACTTAAAAACAAAAAAATATAAAATCAAAACATTTAAAAATTGAAAAATTAAATATAGCGAAATTGAAAAACTAAAAACCAAATAAAAATGGAAAAATTGAAAAATCAAATAAATCAGGAAGTTTTAAAATCCAATAATTGAAAAATGTAATCATTCTAAAATCGTAAATTTGATAAAGTGAAAAATTTCAAAAGTTATTATTATTATTACAAAAGTTGAAGCAACGAAAAATTTAAAACACTGAAAAATCTAAAATTGAAAAAACGAAAAGTTAAAAAATCTAGAAGCCGTAAAATCGCAATTGAAAACCGAAAAACTGAATATGTACATGAAAAATTGAAAAATAAAAAATTTGAAAAATCTAAAAGTGAAACTCGTGAAACTGCAAATCGAAAAATTGCCGAATCTGAAGACTGAAACTTCTAAAAGTTGGAAAATGTTTATAATTGTTCAAGAAAGGGTATTTGTTCGACTGCACTTACGGGACAACCATCGACTAATTTTTATAAATATAAAAATAAGGATAGAGTGTGTAACGCAGACGCTGGTCCATGCTCGTCGTCCTTATAAAAAGCGAAATTGAGACCACATAAGGTATAAGTACGGAGACAGTCAGTCTTGGCCCGGTTTTTTCAACCAGAAAAGTTGCCAAAATAGTTGGCGAAACGCAGTCACAACAACTGAATTAAGCTAAAAGCTCTCTCACATCACAATATTTACGTCAGGTGCACCAACCTTCTTACGCGTTATCATTAAGTCTTAAACGTCAGACTGTCAGTTTCATCTCCTCTAACACAATTCTGACGCAAACCCCGGAAATCCGACATAGTTCCAGGTCAAAGCTCCACCGCTTTAAACAATTACAGATTGTAACTCGAACACATTCCAAGACTGTGCAGCCAAATCGAATTTCCGTCATGTTTATTCACAACGTGCGATTGAGTTTCCACTTTGTTTAAATTTATGCGATTTGCCAAACGATAGACGACTCCGTCCACCAATTTAAATAAACCGCGATGATAAAAGTTGCTTTTTGCGGAAATTGGTCTAGCATAATCTGGGTTTTTTCCTCAACATGTTACAACATTTCCAAAGCTTGCAGTGGAATTTTTCCGAGGAGGGTTGATTATTCAATTAATTTTAACGTGGAGCGCATGCACAAACCCCGCTTTTGTTGTTCGGGGGATTATTGTTGCCGGGGATGGTAATGACAGGTGCGACGAGACGAGAATGCAAATAACGGGTGGATAAAATTGCTGTTTCAAAGGTCATCGATAAGGAAAGAGCGACTTCAATAACGATGGTGACAAATGATTGCTTTATCGATCATTTTCGAATAATCTTAATTGAATTAAGTCCCGGAGGGGTTGGCGCTTGCATTTGTTATTTATTGCGGAGATAATTTCGTGTTGTAATGACTTTAGTTGAATGAATAAATTAAGGACGATGGAGTGAGTAATGTTCACAAGCAGAAAAAGTTAATGGCGTTTTAATGTCTATTCTTGATGTAGATATTTTCAGAATATTCAAAGCGAACTTGTATGGACCCAGTTGGCACAATTTTACACTTTGAAATATCAAAGAAAACAGAGGATGTTTACGCGATTTTGCATTGACACACGCATTATTCTAAGGAACCATAAACTCAGAACAGGAAAGGTAGTTTTTGTAAAAAAGCGAGGTTTTTAAAAATGTTGCTTATTTCTATGGACGAATCTAGAAACATGATAGGAGTTATCGAAGAAACGCCACAAGTCACTTCTAGAGGTTAAAATCTACAAGAAAATGTGTTGGTAAAAAAGTACAAATTCAAAATTTCATAGAAAATTTGAGTTTTTGCAAAACTGACTAAAAACACAGACAATTCTGGTGTAAAAATCTCGACGAACTAAATAAAAATTCAAACGGTTGATCGAGAACAAGATTTTCGAAATTTTTGGTTTCAAATTCAAATTTTTGAAAAGATCTATAATTTCACAAAAAATTCTGGCAAATAATCTCAACGATACGAGAAACATTAGGATGCTGTTGGACCCATATGAAGATTTGGATTTTTTTTTCAAAATAAAATTTTTGAGTATTCGAAAAATGGCCATATTTCTTTTTAGTGATTTTGGACATGTGGGTGGAATTTTCTAAGAAACGTTGCCGAAAACGACTTCTGCATTTGAAGTCCACAAAAAAATGCCGTAACTTTTGAAAGTTCTCGACAAAAAGCAAAAACTTCAAAATTTTATTCAAAAAATTTGAGCATTTTGAAAAGTTGCCTAAAACACAGAAAACATTTAAAGATAAAAATCTCGACTAGCTAATTCGGTGGACCCAAAATAAGGTTTTCGAAATTTTCGATTTCACAATCTGTTTTTTTAATATCCAAAATTTTAATTTTTTTAATTAAGTTCTATTGAAAATTTGACCCTTTTCCAAAATTAACAAAAAATACACAAACAATTTTGCGAAACAAATCTTGATAATGCGCGAAATATTTGGATATTGATGGACCCAAATCAAGATTTTGGATTTTCTTTTCAAAATAAAATTTTTGAATATCCGAAAAATGGCCATATTTCTTTTTAGTGATTTTGGACATGTGGGTGGAATTTTCTAAGAAACGTTGCCGAAAATGACTTTTGCAGATGAAGTTCACAAAAAAATGCCGCTAAGTAACTTTTGAAAGTTCTCGACAAAAAGCAAAAACTTCAAAATTTTATTGAAAAAAATTGAGCATTTTGAAAAGTTGCCTCAAACACAAAACATTTAAAGATAAAAATCTCGACTAGCTAATTCGGTGGACCCAAAATAAGATTTTCGAAATTTTCGATTTCACAATCTGTCTTTTTCATATCCAAAATTCTAATTTTTTTAATTAAGTTCTATTGAAAATCTGAGCTTTTTGCAAAATTAACTAAAAATACACAAACAATTTTGCGAAACAAATCTTGATAATGTGCGAAATATTTGGATATTGATAGACCCAAATCAAGATTTTGGATTTTTTTTCAAAATAAAATTTTTGAATATCCGAAAAATGGCCATATTTCTTTTTAGTGATTTTGGATATGTGGGTGGAATTTTTTAAGAAACGTTGCCGAAAATGACTTTTGCAGTGGAAGTCCACAAAAAAATGCCGCTAAGTAGCTTTTGAAAGTTCTCGACAAAAAGCAAAAACTTCAAAATTGTATTGGAAAAATTTGAGCATTTTGAAAAGTTGCCTAAAAACACACAAAACATTTAAAGATAAAAATCTCGACTAGTTAAGTAGTAATTCTCTTGGTGGTGGTGTCGCTTTATACGTTAAATCTAATTATCACTACGAAATTTTAGAATTTGATAATAATACTAGTAAATATGGAGATATTAATTTTATCCTGGTTAAAATTAAAGTAGGTAGTCAATGTCTAGTGGTAGGTGAGTTCTATAGACCCCCCAGTTATTCGTACGCCAATATGATAATACTTTATGATGTAATCACTTTTTTGTTGTTAAATAATTTTTCTAATTTTATTCTGTTGGGAGATTTCAATATAGATATGCTTACTGTTGGCTCTGCAAGTAGTTATGTTAAGGATCTTTTATATGAGTTAGATTGTATTCAATTAATTAACGAACCCACTAGAGTCACTGACGGTTGTGAATCCTTACTTGACCTAATTATAACTAACAGTAACATGAATGTTATTAGCTCTTGGGTTTCTGATTTTCTTCCTTCAGATCATCACCGTGTTAATTGTCTAATTTGTTTTTCAGATAATTCTCAGTCACATGTTAAAATTATTAGAACTTACAAACATTTCGATTTAGCAACATTCTATGATGATGCTAAAAACATTGACTGGAACTGCATTTATGTGATCAAAAATATCGATGATAAAGTCAACTATTTTAATTGCTGCCTTTTAAACTTATTTGATACTCATGCTCCTTTAACAGTTTTTAATAAAAAATCTCATAAAAGGTATCGACCCTGGTTTACACCTAATTTAAGACGCTTAAAAAAATTAAAACAAAGAGCGTGGAGTCGTTTTTGTCAGTCTCGATCAATTGTAGCTAGAAAATACTATTGTCAGATTAGGAACTACTATAATTTTGTTCTTAAGCAAGAGAAACGACATTTTTTAGTGTTCAATTTTAGGAAGAATTGCACGAAAAATCCTAAGCTCTTTTGGGCAAATTTGAGAAACTGGGATATTATTAATACCAAACAGCTTAAAAATTCTATTCCACCTGAATTTTCGGATGTTAATGTTATAAACAATTTTTTTGTTGACTCTGTGCCAAAAACTTCTGCTTCATTTTCTTTTCGTGAATATCTTCATCGTGCAAATGTTTCTGAAAACCACAAATTTGAATATTCGCCTTTAGATCAGGAAACTGTAAGGGATGTAGTTCTCAAGTTAAAACCCTCTTTGACAGGTCATGATGGTATATCAGCTAAGATGTTACAACTCTCGCTACCTTTCGTATGCGCACCTTTGACACATATAATTAACATCTGCTTTGAAAACGGTATTGTACCAAGTCTATGGAAAACATCATGTGTGACACCCATTCCCAAACAATCTAAGGTTAATGAATTAAATGACTTACGACCGATAAGTATACAACCAATTATGTTATTAATTTCGGAATCGCTCATGTATAAACAACTTAAAGAGTACTTTTCAAATATAAATATCCTACCAATGACTCAGTCTGGTTTTCGTCAAGGCTACAGTACAGCTACAGCCCTAGTGTCTATTGTTGATGATATTTTGCGTAATATGGATAGGGGAAACGTTACTGCATTAACTTTATTAGATCTGTCTAAAGCTTTTGATTCCATCGATATTAATTGCTTGTTGGAAAAATTATCTTATTACGGTGTAACTAATTCTACCTTAAAATGGTTTAATAATTATTTGCACAATAGAAAACAGGTTTGTCGCATAAACTCTGTCACAGGTCAAGACACTTCTGCCACTCGTGACATTAAAAGAGGAGTTCCACAGGGATCGATTTTAGGTCCTCTCTTGTTTTCAGTATTTATATCCGATATTCAGTTTGTGCCTAAATACTGTACCATGCACTTGTACGCTGATGATATTCAAATGTATTTAAGCTTTCATCCTCAAGATACAACAGCTCCGATTAAGATTAATGAAGATTTGGCAGAAATTTTTCAATGGACTGCTTGCAATTCTTTTTATTTAAATACTAAAAAATGTAAAAACATAATATTCGGTTCCTCTACTTTAACGGCAAACATTCATCTTAATTTAGTCATTAACGAACAACAAATTCCCTGTGAAAGTGTTGTTAAAAATTTAGGTGTAATCCTTGATTCATGTCTGAATTTTTCACAACATGTTTCTGCATTATGCCGTTCAAGTTATTTTAAACTAAAGCAGCTTGCTCCTCTCAGACAATCTTTAGATCAGGACACTAAACTCATTTTAGTTAAATCAATAGTATTGTCTAACTTAAATTATTGTACTCAAGTCTATGGTCCGTGTCTGTCGGAGTATGACAAAATCAAACTTCAAAAAATTCAAAATAGTTGTGTGAGATTTATTATTAACGTACCGAGATTTCAACATATTTCACCATATATAAAACTTTTAAAAGAACTTAAGCTAAATGAACAGCGTTTCTTACATTACGTAAATTTCATTAAAAAGATTCTAGAAACTCATGTTCCTGAATATCTTTTTGTTAAAATGATTAAAAGAAATGAAATAAATATAAGAGACTTAAGACATGTTGATCAACGACTCGAGATTCCTGTTCACAGAACTGCAAAGTTTCAGTCGTCTTTCTCCTACTTAGCATCACATATTAACAATAATTTTTTGATATATTTAAATGCATCCAGTTCTTGTATCAAAAAGAGAATTAAGTCTGATATTTTAAATGGTCACGACATAAATGTTAATGTTCGTAGATTTTAAGTTTGACTATGTTTGTTAGGTTGTTTTATTTATTTTACTTATTTACGTATTCTAATTGTATATTGTATGTTTAATGTGTGTAGGTATGAGTTAGAATCGTTTTAGTATCAGGGTTAGCCTGCATTCTAACTTTTTGTACGCTGCTCTAGTTGTGCAATAAACTTATTCTTATTCTTATTCTTATTCTTATTAGTTAATTCGGTGGACCCAAAATAAGATTTTCGAAATTTTCGATTTCACAATCTGTCTTTTTCATATCCAAATTTTATTTTTTTTAATTAAGTTCTATTGAAAATTTGAGCTTTTTTGCAAAATTAACTAAAAATACACAAGCAATTTTGCGTAACAAATCTTGATAATGCGCGAAATATTTGGATACTGATGGACCCAAATCAAGATTTTGGATTTTTTTTTAATCAAATTTTTTGAATTTTCAAAAAATGGCCATAATTCCTTTTATTGAAAAAATTTGAGCATTTTGCCTAAAACACCTAAAACAAAACAATCTGGGATAAAAATTTCTACGAGCTAACTCCAAAAATACAAGACAATGGACGCAGAACAAGATTTTCAAAATTTTAGGTTTCAAAATCAAAGTTTAAAGAGGTCCAAAATTTCTTAAGAAGATACTGAAAATTCGAGATTTTGGCGAAGTTACCGAAAAATATTTTTTTTGCTGATTCTGGGTATGCGGGTGGAATTTTCTAAGGAACGTTGCTGAAAATGACTTCTGCAAATTGAAATCAACAAAAAAATGTTTTTCAGTAATTTTTAAAAATTTCATTAAAAATTTGAGCTTTCAAAATTAACAAAAAATTCTGTAACAAAAATCTCCTCGAGCTAATTCTAAAAACACAACACCCTGGATCCAGACCAAAATTTTCGAAATTTTCGGTTTCAAAATGGAATAAATTTTGTGAAATATCCAAATTTTATTAAGTTCTATTGAAAATTTGAGTTTTTTGCAAAGTTAACTAAAAATACACGAAAAAAATTGGGAAATAATTCTTGACGAGCCAATTCTAAAAACGTAGCCTTTTGGTGGACCCAAACCAAGATTTTCGAAAACTTTTGTTTCAAATTCAAATTTTTAAAATCTCAGAAATGGTCATATGTCATTTTAGTAATTATAAAAAGTGGTTGGAAATTTCGAAGAACTTTTATCGAAAGTCACTTTTGGAAGTCAAAATCAATAAATAAATAGGTCGAATTTCTAGAATAGTGAAAATGGGCCAAAATTTTCATAATGTGAAGAAATTTTACTTTTGAAACAGTTGCCGAAAAAATTCCAAAAAATTATTTGATACAGATCTCTATGTGCTGATTCCAAAAATATATCGTGTTTATTGTCTCTGGTCAAGATTTTGGAAGTATTTGTTTCGAAATCCATTTTTTATCTTAAAAATTGCCACATTTTGACCGGCCGTTTTGGAAAATTGGTACAAGTTATCGAAGAAATGGTGAAATGGTGGCAAAAGTAACTTTTGGAGGTAGAAGTCTAAAAGAAAATGTCCTTGGTTGAATTTCCAAAAAGGTCCAAAATGAAAATGTTTTTCAACAGAAAGATGTCGCAATTTTTATGATTAAAAAAAATGGATTTCAAACCGAAAATTTTTAAAATTTTGCGCCAGGAGAATAAACACGCCATATTTTTGGAATTAAAATGAGGACATCTATGTCTCTGAATTTTTTGGGAATTTTTTGGCAGCTTCTAAAATTCAAAATTTTTCAATATGAAAATTTTGGCCAATTTTTGACCATTTCCAAAATTCAACCAACGACATTTTCTTGTGGATTTCGACCTCTAGAAAATAGTTTTGGCAACATTTCTTTAATAACTCCTACCATTTTTCCAGAATCGCCAATTACAACATCGCAATTTTTATAATTTAAAAAAAAAAATTTCAAGTCGATAATTTATAAAATTTTGCCCCGGCTCCATATACACGCTATATTTTTGGAATCAAAGTGAGGAAATCTATGTCCCTGAATTTTTTGGCAACTTTTAAAATTCAAAATTTTTCAATATGAAAATTTCGGCCAATTTTTGACCACTTCCAAAATTCAACCAAATACATTTTTTTGTAGTTTTTGAACTCTAGAAAATAGCTTTGGCCGCAATTCTTTAATAATTACTATGATTTTTCCAGAATCGCCAATTGAGTTATCGCAATTTTTTTGATTAAAAAAAATAGATTTCAAACTGAATATTTCCAAAATTTTGCCTCAGGAGCATAAACACGCCATATTTTTGGAATCAAAGGAATCCTGAATTTTTTGAGAATTTTTTGGCGACTTTTAAAATTCAAAATTTTTCAATATCAAAATTTCGGCCAATTTTTGACCATTTCCAAAATTCAACTAACGACATTTTCTTGTGGATCTGGACCTGTAGGAAATAGATTTGGCCCCAATTCTTTAATAATTACTACGATTTTTCCAGAATCGCCAATTGGGTTATCGCAATTTTTATAATTAAAAAAAAATTGATTTCAACCCAATATTTCCAAAATTTTGCACCAGTAGTATAAATATGCCATATTTTGGGAATCAAAGTGAAGACATCTATGTCACTGAATTTTTTGGGAATATTTTGGCAACTTTCAAAATTCAAAATTTTTCAATATGAAAATTTCGGTCAATTTTATACCATTCCCAAAATTCAACCAACGACATTTTCTTGTGGATTTCGACCTCTAGGAAATAGATTTGGCCCCAATTCTTTAATAATAATTACTACGATTTTTCCAGAATCGCCAATTGAGTTATCGCAATTTTTATGATTAAAAAAAATAGATTTCAAACCGAATATTTCCAAAATTTTGCTCCAGGAGAATAAATATCCCATATGTTGGAAATCGAAGTGAGGACATTTATGTCCCTGAATTTTTTGGGAATTTTTTGGCAACTTTTAAAATTCAAAATTTTTCAATATGAAAATTTCGGCCAATTTTTGACCACTTCCCAAATTCAACCAAATATTTTTTTTGTCGTTTTTGACCTCTAGAAAATAGATTTGGCCCAAATTCTTTAATAGTTACAACGACTTTTCCAGAATCGCCAATTGGGTTATCGCAATTTTTATGATTAAAAAAAAATTTGATTTCAAACTGAATATTTCCAAAATTTTGCTCCAGGAGAATAAACACGCCATATTTTTGACATCAAAGTGAGGAAATCTATGTCCCTGAATTTTTTGGGAATTTTTTGGCAACTTTTATAATTCAAAATTTTTCAATATGAAAATTTCGGCCAATTTTTGACCAGTTCCAAAATTCAACCAACGGCATTTTCTTGTGGATTTCGACCTCTAGAAAATAGTTTTGGCCCCATTTCTTAATTCCTACCATTTTTCCAGAATCGCCAAATGAATTATCGCAATTTTTGTTTTAAAAAAAAATTAGATTTCAAACGGAATATTTCCAAAATTTTGTCCTGGAACCATAAAACGTTGTAGTTTTGAAATCAGCGCTCCGAAGTCTATAGCCCTGAATTTTTTGGGATTGTTTTCAGCAACTTTTTCAAAAGCAAAATTTTTCAAAACCTGAAATATTCGGCCCATTTTTGACATTTCTGCAATTCAACTAAAGATCTTGTAGATTTCGACCTCCAGAAGTTACGTTTGGCCCCATTTCTTCGATAACTGCAACCATTTTTCCAAAATCGCCAGTTGAAATATGGACATTTTTAGAATTTTTCAAAAAAATTGGATTTCATTCAGAATATTACTAAAATCCTACCCTCGACCCATACACATGGTATATTTTTGAAATCAATGCCTCGTAATCTACATCCCTGAATTTTTTGGGATTTTTTGGTCAATTTAAAAAAAAAATTCAAAATTTTGGCTCATTTTCTACCATTCTTGAAATTCAACCAACAACATTTTCTTGTAGATTTCAACCTCTAGAAGTGAATTTTGGCCCTGCTTCTTCTATAACTCCTATCATTTTGCTAGATTCGCCCATAGTAATAAGAAAATTTTTATGATTAAAAAAAATTTGATTTCAAACCACTTATTTCTAAAATTTTGACTATATATTTGGAATCCAACCGACAAAATCTATATCTCTGAATTTTACGGGATTTTTTCAGCAAGTTTTTGAAAAGCAAAATTTTTCAACCTGAAAATTTCGGTCCATTTTCGACCATTTTCGCAATTCAATCAAGGACATTTTCTTGCAGATTTCGACCTCCAGAAGCTACTTCCGGCCCATTTGTTCAGTAATTCTAACTATTTTTCCACTTGAAATATTGAATTTGATTTTGGAATCAGTACGTCAAATCTATCTCCCAGAACTTTTTGGTCATTTTTCGGCAACTTTTCCAAAGACAGAATTTGTCTTTCATGAAAATGTTAGTTCGTTTTCGACCATTCTAGAAATTCAACCAAGTATATTTTTTGTAGATTTGGACCTCCATTTTCTAAATTCAGTACACAGTGTATAAATTCTGTAGCCTCATTTTTTTATATTAAGAAAACTTCGTTTTCCTTTAGAAAATCTGCAAAATGCTGAGAAGTTTTTTTTGGATTCAAAAATTCAGCAATTTATCAAATATATGTCAAAAAATTCAGGGATGTAGATTTCGGCACGCTTATTCCAAAAATGTAGCGTGTTTATGGTCCTGGAACAAAATTTTAAAAATATCCGGTTTAAAATACAATTTTTTTGAAAATCTCAAAAATTGGCAACCGGCGATTCCAAAAAAATGTTAGGAGTTATCGAAGGTGCCGAAATTAACTTCGGGGGGTCGAAATCCACAAGAAAATGTCTTTCGTTCAATTTCGAAAATGGTGCAACATGAGCCAAAATTTTCATAAAAATGAAATTTTGTTTTTGAAAAAGTTGTTGAAAAATTACCCAAAAAATGGGCTATCGCAATTTTTATGATTAAAAAACAAACAGATTTCAAACCGAATATTTCGAAAATTTTGCCCCAGGAGCATAAACAGGCTATATTTTTGGAATCAAAGTGAGGAAATCTATGTCCCCGAATTGTTTGGTAATTTTTTGGCAACTTAAAATTAAAAATTTTTCAATATGAAAATTTCGGCCAATTTTTGACCATTTCCAAAATTCAACCAAATACATTTTTTTGTAGTTTTTGACCACTAGAAAATAGATTTGGCCCCAATTCTTTAATAGTTACTACGGTTTTTCCAGAATCGCCAATTGAGTTATCGCACTTTTTATGATAAAAAAAATGTATTTCAAACCGAATATTTCCAAAATTTTGTCCCAGGAGCATAAACACGCCATATTTTGGGAATCAAAGTGAGGATATCTATGTCCCCGAATTTTTTGGGAATTTTTTGGCAACTTTTGAAACTCAAAATTTTTAAAAATGAAAATTTCGTCCACTTTTTGACCATTTCCAAAATCCAACCAACGACATTTTCTTGTGGATTTCTCCCAGTTTTTATAATTTAAAGAAAAAAAAGATTTCAAGCCGATAGTTTCTAAAATTTTGCCCCGGATACACGCTATATTTTTGGAATCAAAGTGAGGAAATCTATGTCACTAAATGTTTATGAAAATTTCGGCCAATTTTTGACCATTTCCATGATCGATCAAATACATTTTCTTATGGATTTCGACCTCCAGAAAATAGTTTGGCCCCATTTCTTTAATAACTCCTATCATTTTTCCAGAATCGCCAATTACAACATCGCAATTTTTATGATTAAAAAAAAATAGATTTCAACACGCCATATTTTTTTAATCACACTGAATTCCCTGAATTTTTTGGTAATTTTTTGGCAACTTTTAAATTTCAAATTTTTTCAATGTGAAAATTTCGGCCAATTTTTGAGCATTTCCTAAATCAATCATATACACTTTCTTGTGGATTTCGACCTCTAGGAAATAGTTTTGGCCCCATTTCTTTAATAACTCCTATTTTTCCAAAATCCAGTTGAAAAATGGACATTTTTAGAATTTTTCAAAAAAACTGGATTTCATTCAGAACATTACTAAAATCCTACCCTGGAGCCATAAACATTGTATATTTTTGAAATCAATGGCTCGTATTCTACATCCCTCAATTTTTTGGGATTTTTTGGGCAATTTTTTCAAAAAAAAAAAAATAAAATTTTGGCTCATTTTCCACCATTCTCGAAATTCAACCAAGGACATTTTCTTGTAGATTTCAACCTCTAGAAGTGACCTGCTTCTTCTATAATTCCTATCATTTTGCTAGATTCGTCCATAGTAATAAGAATATTTTATTAAAAAAAAATTGATTTCAAACCGAATATTTTTAAAATTTTGTCCTGGGACTGTATATTTGGAATCAAAGCGACAAAATTGATTTTCATGGGAATTTTTCAGCAAATTTATGAAAAGCAAAATTTTTCAATCTGAAAATTTCGGTCCATTTTCGACCATTTTCGCAATTTAACCAAAGACATTTTCAAGAAATCTACAAGAAAATATCTTTGGTTGAATTTCGAAAATGGTAGAACATGAGCCAAAATCATAAAAAAGAAATTTTGTTTTTGAAAAATTACCAAAAAATTCTAGGAGATAAATTTCGACGTACTTATTCCAAAATATAACGCGCTTAAGGTCTCGGGGCAAAAGTTTAGAAGTATTGGGTATGGAATCCAATTTTTCTAAAATTTGACATATTCCAACTTGCGATTTTGGTAAAATGGTGGAATTATCTAAGAAATGGAGCCGAACGTGAATCTACAAGAAAAAACTTTTTTTGAACCTCGAAAACGGTTGAAAATGGGCCGAAATTTTCAGACTGAAAAATTTTTATTTTTAAAAATTCGCCGAAAAATTCGCAAAAAATTCTTTTGTTGCTTTGATTTTTTTTCAATCAATTTTGTAATTTCCAACAATCAATATAACTCTCATTTATGCCTGTTGTACACTAAATATTAGTATTATCTTACGTTCTGATGGAGCTAATTCACACTCAAACACCAATTTGTAAACCAAATTCTAAAAATTATGTTTGCTATCGCTGCTACGTTGAAAAGGCACACTAATTAGCCGTACATTTTTGTTCTACTGTTTCAGAGCTTGTAATTGTTTTCTCCTTAAGGCGCCACCACGGCTAAAATTACGCTTTTGTATCCAAGCCCCATTCTTTGTGACTCTCTCATCATAGATCCAAATTGGTGTCTATCCTTTATTCCAAAATCAATGCGAAATTAATGTAACGAACTAGATAATAGAAAATTAATGCTATTGTGCGTACCATGTACGCGTCGAAAACAATATTTCCACTAATACATGGTCTGTAATGAAGCTGCGGTTACGCTGTATTAAATAATTGTAGTACAAACTAGTGTCTCTGTCATTAGTGTTTATCACCGGGTTTACTACACATGTTAAATGTTTTACAGCTTCCGCGTAGTTAAAACTTAATTAAAAAAACTTTACACACTTTGATACAAATTTTAATAATTTCCATTCCTACTCCACCCGCCGCTCGCTTCTCCCCCGGCCTGTCGTGACCGGACACGTGTATTTTAATATCACAACCCTGACATATTGGAAACCAAAACGCATATATAAAATATTTTTTGTGGAAAGATTCTTCGATAAAGCCGCCCCGAAACGAAAGCCGCATTTCTCCGTGGAATTATTTCGATTAAGCTCGCTTTCATATAACGGCACGATGGGAAAATATTTACCACAACTTGCACAAAATTTCAATTCTCTGCAAGGAAGAAAATTGCACCGGTTTATGGAAAAATACGCGTCGGGCGAAATTGGCGCTTTGAGGGATTGCGCCGAATTGGGTGCTCAAAACGAGACATGTCCTGCAAAAATTTTCGCAAATTGATCGATATTGTTGTTACTATCGCTACTATTTTTCTCTTTTCATTAACCGTATTTCATCGCAGAATCAACGCGGATGAAATTTATGTATCCCTCGGACGGATCTTGGCGATTTATGGCACGTGGGTATAGGGAATCAGGAGTTTTTATTACATAAAGCGCTATTAATTCCAAGCGTAGCACTTTTGATAAATTATTTCAAGTAATGGAAAGCGGTGCGATAATAACGGCTGAAATATTTCAGGCGCTTGCATAAACAGAGATACTGCTCTGCTAAATATCAGTGAGGAGTTTCCAAGCAGAATAATAATTGTTGCATAATGCGACAGACAGGCAAAACACTCTATGAATGTTAATTGTGTACCGTCTTATATCTACGTGGAGAGGATGACGGAAGCCGCACTTTTCCTGCGGACTTTTCCGGTATTAATCCGGTATTTTATGCTGACGCGAGCGGATTTACTTATTGCACTAACTGATCAAAATTGGGAAGATTCGCTTTGGGAGATTTGTGAGCAGTCCCTCAATCACTTTTATAAAGTAGAAGGGTTTTTGTGCAGAGAAGCATTTTTTAAGTAGATTTGAGACCGAAAATGGTGGAGGCGCCGGGATAGCAAGTTGCACAGTTTGGTATAGCGTTAAAATGATCATAATAATATATTGCCGCTTCAATACATGAAGCCCATTGTCAGAACAGGTTCTGGAGGCAATGGACAATCCGGTAAAGCTTCCCGGAAATGAGCTTTTTGGAAATTATTGACAGTCAAGCTTTTTCTCTCGTAAATAATTTGGCTTGTCAAGGACATACATGAATATTTTTTTAAATTATACCTGAACGTGCTCGGTGCGCTCGCATTGTAGTGCCCGCAAACATTTTCAAAATTAACTTTTTTTTATTGGACAAAAAAAAGTTTTAATTTTTTGTTTAGATAACACTATTTATCAATACAAAATCCACTTTTCGACCAATAAAATGAGCGACCGATAAGAAAACCCTAGATTCGAATACTTCGGTACAAATTTACGAAAAAATGTCTTTGGTCGAATTCCGGAAATGGTCAAAAAATATCTTTTTTATAAATCATAAAAATTTCCATACTTCTCTGGGCGAATCTAGAAAAATGATGAGATTTATCGAAAAACAGGGCCAAAAGTCACTTCTGGAGGTCGAAAGCCACAAGAAAATACCTTTGGTTGAATTTTGAGAATTACTGAAAGTGGGCCAAAATTTTTATAAAGGCAGGATATTGAAAAATTATGCTTTTGAAAAAGTTGCCGAAAAATTTCCAGAAAATTCAGGGGTACAGATTTCGACGTGCTGATTCCAAAAATACAACCCGTCCCGAGAGAAAATTTTAGAAATATTCGGTTTGATTTTTTTTCGAGATATCAAATTTGCAATTTTCAACAATTCCAGTTATTCAAATTTTGGAAGTCTTTGGAAGTCAAACTTTTTTTGTACAGCTTGAGTTATTATTTTGACATTCTTGAGTTATTTAACAGTTTCTATAAAAAAAACTAGGAGTCCCGAGGTTAAAGAACCTCGGGACTCCTAGTTTTTTTAACTGAAAGCAGCTTATCTAAAAAAAAACCCTAGGGGACGTCGAGATTTTTTCAATTTCTGTAAAAAAATGGGGGTCCACGAGATTATTTCAAAAAAAAAAACCTTCGGTGGACCCCCATTTTTTTACAGAAATTGAAAAAACATTGACGCCTCCAAAGGTCTTTTTTCAGAGAAGGTGAAAGAATCTGGGGGACTCCTAGTTTTTTTTATAGAAACTAAAGAAATTTCGATGTCCCCAAAGGTCTTCTTTATAGAGAAGTTGAAAAAATCACAGAGGACCGTAGTGTTTTTTTTTTTTAAACTGGAAGTATTTCGGGAACCCTTAGTTTTTTTTTATAAAAACTGAAATAATCTCACCGAAGGCATTTTTTTGAAATTATCTCGTGGACCCCCATTTTTTACAGAAATTGAAAAAAGCTTGACGTCTCCAAAGGTCTTTTTTTTTAGAAGAGAACGTGAAAGAATCTGGGGGACTCCTAGTTTTTTTTATAGAAACTGATAAAATTTCCATGTCCCCAAAGGTCTTCTTCATAAAGAAGTTGAAAAAATCACAGGGGACCGTTGTGTTTGTTTTTTTTTTTGAAAAACTGGAAGTATTTCGGGAACCCTTAGTTTTTTTTATAAAAACTGAAATAATTTCACGGAAGGTCTTTTTTGAAATTATCTCGTGGACTCCCATTTTTTTACAAAATTGAAAAAATCTTGACGTCTCCAAAGGTCTCTTTTTAGAGAAGGTGAAAGAATCTGGGGGACTCCTCGTTTTTTTATAGAAACTGAAAAAATTTCGATATCATAAAAGGTATTCTTTATAGAGAAGTTGAAAAAATCACAGGGACCGTGGTGTTTTTTTTTTAACTGGAAGTATTCCGGAAACCGTTAGTTTTTTTTTATAAAAACTGAAATAATTTCACCGAAGGTCTTTTTTTGAAATTATCTCGTGGACCCCCATTTTTTACAGGAATTGAAAAAATCTTGACGTCTCCAAAGGTCTTTTTTCAGAGAAGGTGAAAGAATCTGGGGGACTCCTAGTTTTTTTTATAGAAACTGAAAAAATTTCGATGTCTCCAAAGGTCTTCTTGTTAGAGAAGTTGAAGAAATCACAGGGGACCGTAGTGTTTTTTTTTTTGAAAAACTGGAAGTATTTCGGGAACCCTTATTTTTTTATAAAAACTGAAATAATCTCACCGAAGGTCTTTTTTTGAAATTATCTCGTGGACTTCTATTTTTTTTATAGAAATTGAAAAAATCTTGACGTCTCCAAAGGTCTTTTTTTAGAGAAGGTGAATGAATCTAGGGGACTCCTAGTTTTTTTATAGAAACTGAAAAAAGTTCGATGTCGCCAAAGGTCTTCTTGATAGAGAAGTTGAAGAAATCACAGGAGACCGTAGTGTTTTTTTTTTTGAAAAACCGGAAGTATTTCGGGAACCCTTAGTTTTTTTTATAAAAACTGAAATAATTTCACGGAAGGTCTTTTTTGAAACTATCTCGTGGACCCCCATTTTTTAACAGAAATTGAAAAAATCTTCGACGTCTCCAAAGGTCTTTTTTTAGAGAAGGTGAAAAAATCTGGGGGACTCCTAGTTTTTTTTATAGAAACTGAAAAAATTTCGATGTCCCCAAAAGTCTTTTTTTATAGAGAAGTTGAAAAAATCACGAGTAATTTCAAAAAAAGATCTTCGGTGAGATTCTTTCAGTTTTTAAAAAACCAAGGAGTCCCCGGGATTCTTTCAGTTTCTCAAAAAAAAAGGCACTCGGGACCCCCGAAATTCTTTAACTTGTCAAATAAGAAGAACTTAAGGGATATTGAGATTTTTTCTGTTTCTCTAAAAAATACCTTAGGGGGACTTGCAGTTTCTATAAAAAACTAGGGATCCCGAGATTCTTTCAGCTTCCCTAAAAAAAGACCTTAGGCGACCTCAAGATTTTTTCAAGTTCTATAAAAAAAACTAGAGGTCCACGAGATTTTTTCAGCTTCTCAAAAAAAGACTTTCGGTGAGATTCTTTCAGTTTTATAAAAAACCTAGGGGTTTCCGGGATTCTTTCAGTTTCTCAAAAAAAAGGCACTCGGGAGCCCCGCAACACTTTAACTTCTCAAAAAAGAAGACCTTGAGGGATATTGAGATTTTTTCAGTTTCTCTAAAAAAGACCTTAGGGGGACTTGCAGTTTCTATAAAAAGTTAGGGGTCCCCGAGATTCTTTCAGCTTCTCTAAAAAAAGACCTTAGGCGACCTCAAGAATTTTTCAATTTCTATAAACAAAACTAGAGGTGCACGAGATTTTTTTCAGCTTCTTAAAAAAGACTTTCGGTGAGATTCTTTCAGTTTTATAAAAATCCTAGGGGTCCCCGGGATTCTTTCAGTTTCTCAAAAAAAAGGCAGTCGGAACCCCCGAAATTCTTTAACTTCTCTAAGAAGAAGACCTTGAGGGATATTGAGATTTTTTCAGTTTCTCTAAAAAAGACCTTAGGGGGACTTGCAGTTTCTATAAAAAACTGGGGGTCCCCGAGATTCTTTCAGCTTCCCTAAAAAAAGACCTTAGGCGACCTCAAGATTTTTTCAATTTCTATAAAAAAAACTAGAGGTCCACCAGGTTTTTTCAGGTTCTCAAAAAAAGACTTTCGGTGAGATTCTTTCAGTTTTATAAAAAAACCTAGGGGTTTCCGGGATTCTTTCAGCATCTAAGAAAAAGGCACTCTGAAGCCCCAAGATTCCTTCAGTTTCTCAAGGGGTCCTTGGGTTTCTTTCAGATTCTCTAAGAAAGGGACCTCGAGATTTTTTTAATTTTTATAAAACAAATTAGGGGTCCTGCATATTCTTTCCGTTTCTCGAAAAAAAAGACAAATCGAAAAATTGTAAAACTTAAATAATTTCTATAAAAAAAAAATAAGGGTCCACGAGATTCTTTCAGTTTCTATAAAAACAAACTAAGAGTCCCCAAGATTCTTTCAACTTCACTAAAGAAAGACCTTAGGCGACCTTGAGATTTGTTTCAATTTTTATAAAAAAACTAAATTCCACGAGATTTTTTCAGCTTCTCAAAAAAAGACGACTTTCGGTGAGATTTTTCAGTTTTTATAAAAAAAACACGAGGGGTCCCCGAGATTCTTTCAGCATCTAAGAAAAAGGCACTCTGAAGCCCCAAGATTGTTTCAGTTTCTCAAGGGGTCCTTGGGTTTCTTTCAGCTTCTCTAAGAAAGGGACCTCGAGATTTTTTTAATTTTTATAAAACAAATTAGGGGTCCTGCATATTCTTTCCGTTTCTCAAAAAAAAAAAAGACAAATCGAAAAATTGTAAAACTTAAAATTGAAAAAACCAAAAATAAAAAACCGAAACAAAAAATTGCAGATTGAAAAATTGAAAAATTTAAAATTGAAAGTTCTAAAAACTAAAATTGAAGAGTTGCAAAATTTAAAAATCGAAAAGTTCAAAAGTTGGAAAATTAAAAAAGTGAAAAATTTAGTCTTGAAAACTCGAAAGACTCAAGAACAAAAAAGAACTGAAGAATTGGAAAACTCAAGTCAAAAACCTCGCGCGCGTTATTTACGCCACTCGTCACTATTTTATACAGGTCATCAGAAAACAAAAAATTCTAGGGGTCCTTGGGTTTCTTTCAGCTTCTCTAAGAAAAAACCTTAAAGGACCTCGAGATTTTTATAATTTTTATAGAAGAAATTAGGGATCATCTATACTCTTTCAGTTTCTAAAAAAAAGACACTCGGGACTCCCGATATTGTTTCAACTTCTCTAAAAAGAAAAACTTGGGGGACAGAGATTTTTTCAGTTTCTCTAAAAAAAGACCTTAGGGGACTTCGAAATCTTTGCAGTTTCCATAAAAAAATCTAGGGGCCCCCGAGATTGTTTCAGTTTGGGTAGAAAAAGACATTAGAGGACTTCGAAATTGTTTCAGTTTCAAAAAAAAACTAGGGGTCCCCGAATTTATTTCAGTTTTTATTAAAAAACTAAGAGTCCCAAGCTTCTCTAAAAGAGACATAGAGGACCTCGTCGTTTTTTTAATATCTGTTAAAAAATAGGGGTCCACGAAATTATGACAGTTTTAAGTAAAAAGTTTAAGATGGTTGTTTGTAAGGTTTTTAACACTTTATTTTTTTGTCAATTTTATGAATGTTGACACCTTGTTATTTTGACAATTTTAAAATATCCAAAAAATTGATGACATCAGCTCCAAATTTTGACTAAAAATCCTATCTAAAATGTAGAAAATATGATGAGTCTGTACTTGTGATTTATCATTCCATTTATATTTTTTGGGTTTGCTTATACAGGGTGTCAGTTTATTTTATTGTTTAAATCAAGAATTGCAAAAGTGAAAATTTTGAAATCTTGCAGACGTTTTGAAGTTATTGTGAGAATTGTACGTTTTTAATTGAAATGTGTCTGTTTATAAAAAAACATCATTAAATTTGAAAAATGGAAAAAAAATCAAAAAAACGAGAAATCCGGAAATCGAAAAGATTAAAACTTAAAAAATCAAAAAATTTAAATCTAAAAATTGAAAAATTAAAAAAGGGAAAAACCTCAAAACTGAAATGTCGTAAAACTTGGAAATCAAAAAAATCCCAAAGCCGAAAAATCGAAACATCGAAAAATTTTAACATCTATTCATAGAGAAATCAAAATATCAAAAGATTGAGAGAACGAAAAGTCGAGAAATCAAAATAGCCCCAAATTAGAAAATTGAAAAATTAAAAGCGGAAACGTTGAAAAGTTTCAAATGTAAAAAAAACGAAAAATCGAAAAATCCAGGAAATGAGCAATTGAAATCTCGATAATCGAAAAATCGAAATATTGAAGAATTGAAGAATTGAAAAATTGAAAAATAAAACTGTTATCAATATATTATCCGGTACGCACTCGAATGCCTCGCTTAAATCCAAAAAATAACTAAAATATAACCTATAATATATAGGTGGGTGGGTGGACGGGGCTAGTAGCTGCCCAGATAAGACTAATTTTGGCAAATGAGATACCTTCTAAGAGAAGAGAGGGCGGGTGGGCGGAGTTAGTACCTGTTAAGATGGAACTGATTTTGGCAAAGCTTTTTTTCTTAGCAAACACTAATCCCTCCCACCCACCCTTTATTTTCTTAGAGGGGATGTCATTTACCAGAATCAATCTTATCTTAGCAGATTTTGGCCCCGCCCACACACGCTCTTCTCATTTTAACGATTTTATCAGTTGAAATCCACTTTCATTCGGACTAGACGAAATGAATCAGTGAAATGTAGGCGGGGTGGGTGGGCGGGGCGAATTCTATGTGCTTTTGTAAAGTGAGAGTGGGAACTAAGACAACGTAGGTTGTTAAAAAAGGCGTTAATCGTAATTATTTGCTACAACATTTATGTCTTATTTTTGAAGAAAAACATGAGAGAACGGGTGGGTGGGCGGGGTCAAGTTTAACTTTTTCCTACAGAATCTTTTATAAGCAAGCGATAGCAAGATCAATCTTGTTTTAACAAATACATGAAAGTTCTGTCGAAACAACTTTGGATCAGGTTTTTTGTATAGACAATACAAATGCATTTTTTAAGCATTCAGGAAAATTTTGTTGGTAATACAAAGGTTTATCGACGATCGTATTTATCGTTTATTTTCCTATTCTAGAAAAACGGCATTAAATTCAATGAGAGTTAGAGGTCTGATTAGATCGACGACTATTTACAATGTTCCACAGAATTCTTGCATTAACCCTGTGATCTACTATAAATTTGTCATTAGTTTTTACTTTAGCCTCCCTAATGGCCAGATTATATTTCTTCTGAAATTGTGAAAGCGTTTTTCCTTCAATTCTAATGTTCCATGTAATCGATAAACATCATTTATCAATTTTAACGTTTCTCGCATTTGGTTCAGATTTGAATTGAATCAGTTATTAGCAATATTATAAAAAGACCAATTTATGTTATCAATATATTGGAAAAAAATAAATGTGCATGCGCTTGTAATGGGTCTGGATATCTTAAGGATGTTATCCGGAATCAGTATGAAGATCACTGCCTCCTGAACCTGTTCTGACACGATGGGGTTCACGATATTAAAAACGTTCGTTGTTGCTATTCATAATTTTGTTGTGTTATTCTAAATTAAACGAAACAGGCTAGTATTTGGCAAAATGAGTCTTTTTCGACCTCCTTTTCTAAGAAAAGGTACTAGCCCGCCCACCCACCCATTATTTTCTTAGAATAGTGTGTCATCTGCCAAAATCAGTCTTATCGTAGCAAGTACTGCTAAATTTTTCAGTTTTTCGATTTTTCAACTTTCGAATTTTTCAATTTCTCGCTTTTTACATTTTCAATATTTCGATCTGTCTTTCGATTTTTCATTTCTTTGGGCAACTGAAAAAAACTTTCGATTTTTTAATTCTACAATTTTAGCAGTTTTCCTATTTCTCAATTATTTGATTTTTAAAAATATTTAGAAAATAGATGGTTATTTTTTCAAATTTTCGATTTTTGATTGTTTGTCACCGAGTTTTTGGAAAACACCTGAAAATTTTGGTTCTAATTTTTAATTTTTGGATGTTTTGATTTTTCAAAATTTCGGTTCGAATAAATTTGTTCTTTTAGTTAAAAATCGAGAAATGAAAAAATTTTAACTTGAGAACTTGAAAAATTAAAAATCAAAACATTCCAAAATTGTAAAGTTAAAACTTAAAAAATCAAAAGACTGGAATTAAAAGCTGCAAAATTGTCAAACAAATTATCAAATGAAATATTCAAAAGTTGAAAAATCTAAAAATTAAAAAAAAATGAAAACTGGTATTTCGAATTCGATTTTATAAGATTTGTTTTTCTTTTCAAATTTTCGATATTTCAGTCTTTGATTTTCCGATTTCTCATTTATCCAATTGACCAATTGAAAAATTGGATAAATTTTTTTGGGCAACTGAAAAAAAACTTTCGATTTTTTAATTTTACAATTTTGCCAGTTTTCCGCCTTCTCAATTGTTTGATTTTTAAAAATACCGAGAATATAGATGTTTATTTTTTTTAATTTTCGATTTTTCATTATTTGTCACCGAGTTTTTGGAAAACATCAGAAAATTTTGTTTCTAATTTTCAATTATTGGATTTCTCGATTTTTCAAAATTTCGGTTCGAATAAATTTGTTCTTTTAGTTAAAAATCGATAACTGACAAAATTTTAACTTGAGAACTTGAAAAATTAAAAATCAAAACATTCCAAAATTGTAAAGTTAAAACTTGAAAAATCAAAAGACTGGAATTAAAAGCTGCAAAATTGTCAAACAAATTATCAAATGAAATATTCAAAAGTTGAAAAATCTAAAAACTAAAAAAAAAATGGAAACTGGTATTTCGAATTCGATTTTATAAGATTTGTTTTTTTTTCAAATTTTCGATATTTCAGTTTCTGATTTTCCTTTTTCTCATTTATCCAATTGACCAATTGAAAAATTGGATACATTTTTTTTGGGAAACTGAAAAAAAACTTTCGAATTTTTAATTTTATAATTTTGTCAGTTTTCCGCCTTCTCAATTGTTTGATTTTTAAAAATATCGAGAAAATAGATGTTTATTTTTTTTAATTTTCGATTTTTCATTATTTGTCATCGAATTTTGGAAAACATCTGAAATTTTGTTTCTAATTTTCAATTTTTCGATCCTTCGATTTTTCAAAATTTCGGTTCGAATAAATTTGTTCTTTTAGTAAAAAATCGAAAAATCACAAAATTTTAATTTGAGAACTTGAAAAATTAAAAATCAAAACATTCCAAAATTGTAAAGTTAAAACTTGAAAAAACAAAAGACTGGAATTAAAAGCTGCAAAATTGTCAAACAAATTATCAAATGAAATATTCAAAAGCTTAAAAAACTAAAAACTAAAAAAAAATTAAAACTGGTATTTCGAATTCGATTTTATAAGATTTGTTTTTTTTTTCAAATTTTCGATATTTCAGTTTTTGATTTTCCGATTTCTCATTTATCCAATTTTTCAATTTGTCATTTTAATTTTTTTTTATTTTTAGCAACTACTAGCCCCACCCACCCAGCCTTTATTTTCTTAGAAAAATAAGTCATCTGCCAAAATCAGTCTTATCTTGACAATGTCATTTGCAAAAATCAGTCACATACTTGCCAAAATAGGATTGATTTTGGCAGATGACCTAATCTTCTAAAGAAAGAAAGGGTGGGTGGGCGGGGATAGTACCTTTTCTTAGAAGAGTAGGTCATTTGTCAAAATAAGTGTTCCAATAAGCTGCTCTTTAATTTCCACACTAGACACACAACTACCGACCCAACTAATTAACCAGCATTGTTCTAGAATTCTAGACGACGTCAAAAAAACAACAACGTCCTACTCGGTGCAACAACCTTAACTGGAATTTTTCAAGCCCGAGCCAATTATTCCGCGACAGAACACCCCTAAAGTGCCGCTTCCTAGATTCTAGAAGACAGTTTGCTGACATTACTGCATATGACGTCGTAAAGCAAGCAAACTCCGTCGACTGAATTATTATTCCTGAAATTAAACATGGCCGGAGGTTAACATTTATGAAATGTGTGCATGTCAGTAACCGCCTTTCATATCCTTTGCATTCAAAGCGACGCTCGCAGGAACCGCGCCATGCATGATTTATGTTTATCGAGCCGTGGCGACGTCTTGACGATAAGTGGCGCCACCTGTGAGACGACGCCGCGAAGGACGGCGGCGGCGGCGGCTCGACGCTCGAGCGTCTGGGGGCGCTGAAAGCGGCGGTGATGAATTTTACAGGGAGCTTCGATTGGGAGGGATTGCGTGCGACAGGTGGCGTGGTGAAAGTTGCAGGATTGAGGGTTTAGTTCATGTGCTTTTTAAGACCCAATTAAAAAAATTACTAAAATTTTTTTAAAGCTATGACACTTTTTGGAGAAATGAAGAAATGTGGCGCTTTGTTGTGATGTAAATGAGAGTAAATTTCGTATATAGAGTGTTTATGAAAAATATTTTAATTAATACAGAACACCCTTTATTTTATGGTTGTTTCTTACCCTATTTTTGTTCACTCTTTTCCTTTTTAAGAGACATATCGCAGATTATGAGAATGAGGACAAAAAATAGAGGAAGATACAGTAATTAGAAAAATTGTGAACACTCTGTATACTAAAATTGTGCTTAATTGATACCAAAAAAGCGCGTACTTTTGTTTATACTTTCAAGGAAATTGGAACAACTTGGCGACGTCGCGTTGGAACTTCAAAACTAAACTATGGTTGTAAAAAAAGAGGTTAATTAAAAAAACTAAGTTGTGCTTTAAGACTTTTAAAAGCAGAATAATATAAATATAGTACAACTTTGATCTCTAATAATAATTAATTGATGAGATATCGAGGACCGCGCATTTAGTGACTCACCCTGTATTTAATAGATAACAAAAATCGAAAAATCATAAATTTTAAAAATTGAAAATCGAACAATCGAAACTTCAAAAGATACGAAACTCTAACATTTCAAAAATCGAAAAGTCAAAATGTTGAAAGATTTTTAAATCCAGAACTTGCAAAATTTCAAAAATTTTGACACACTGAAAAATCTAAAACTTGAATAATCGAGAAATTAGAAAATCGAAAGTTGAAAAATTGTAAAAATGGAAAAATTGAGATGTCGACACACCGAAAATTCGAAAAATTGAATCATTAAAAAATGAGAAAAAAAATAGCAAATCGAAATATAAAAACATCGTTAAATTCGAAAAATGGAATAAATGTAAAATTTAAAAAATTTAAAAATTGAAAAATTGAAGAACAGAAGGATTGAAAATTTGAAATATAAAAAAAACGGAAAATCATCAATTTTTAAAATTGAAGATCGTACAATCGAAACATCAAAAGATACAAAACTCTAACATTTCAAAAATCGAAAAGTCAAAATGTTGAAAGATTTCAAAATCCAGAACTTGCAAAATTTCCAAAATTGAAATTTTGAAACACTGGGAAATCGAAAACTTGAATAATCGAGAAATTGGAAAATCGAAAAGTCGAAAAATTTTTAAAATGGAAAAACTGAGATGTCGACACACCGAAGATTCGAAAAATTGAATCATTAAAAAATGAGAAAAAAAAATAGGAAATCGAAATATAAAACATCGTTAAATTAAAAAAATGGAATAAATGTAAAGTTTAAAAAATTTAAAAATTGAAAAATTGAAGAACAGAAGAATTGAAAATTTGCAAAATAAAAAAATCGAGAAATCGAGAGATTGAACCAAAAAATCGAAAAGTCGAAAAATCGGGAAATGGAGTCAAAGGGTTGCGAAAAATTTTAACGAAAATTGAAAAATTGAAAAATCCAAATATCCGGAAATTGAACAATCGAAAACTCTATAAATTGTGAAATCGAAATTATGAAAAACTGAAGAATTGAGGAATTGAAAAATTGAAAATTAAAAAAATCGTGAAATCTAGAAATTGAAAATTGGAAAGTCGATAAATCGGGAAATAGAAAAATCAAAAATTCGAGAAATCGAATTTCCCCAAAATCGAAACAACGAAAAATTAAACTGAAACATTGAAAAGTTTAAAAGGTAAAATATCGAAATCTCGACAAATCGTGAAATTGAAAAAGTGCAGAATTGAAAAATCGACAAATGAAAAATGTAGAAACGTCACAAATTGGAAAATTGAAAAATCGAAAGACATAAAAATCAAAAAATTTGAAAAGAGTGAAACCAAAAATTTAAAAAACCGAAAAATCGAAAACGGAGTTTTCAAAAAATCGGAAAATTGAAGAACTGGGGAAATTGAAACATCCAAGCATCGAAATCTCGATGTATAGGTAGTAAAAGTGAAAATTTGAAACAATGAAAAATTGGGAAATATAAAACCCAAAAAATTGAAAAATCGAGTAAGATATAAAAACTATAAGTGGAACAATCGATGATTTGAAAAATCGGAAAACTGAGGAATTGAAAAATTGAAAAATCGGGAAATCGAAACATTAAAAACTCGAGTAAAAAAGAAATGTTAAAATCAAAAAATCGACAATGGAGAAATCAAAATTTTTAGAGGCCAAAGAATGAAAAATTGAAAAACTTTAAAACTCAAATATCGGAAAATTAAAAATGGAAAAATGAAAAAAATCGAAGTTTTGAAAAATTCAAAAACTGAAATGTCGAAAAACTGAGTAATCGAAAAATTGAAACGTCGAAAAATCAAAAACTAGAAAATAAAAAATGCCAAAAATTGAAAAATCGAAAAATTGAAGAATGGAAACCTCGAAAAATTGAAAAATCCACAAAGAAAAATTAAGAAATCGAAAATTTGAAAATCGTAAAATTACATATTTTAAAAATTGAAAAATTGGAAAATTGGAGAACTGAAAAATTGAAAAATTGACAAATCGAAAAATCGTAAAATCAAAATCTCGATCACTTGTGAATTTGAAATTTGAAACATTGAAAAATCGAGAAATATAATAACCAAAAAATTGAGGAAACGAAAAATCGAAAAATTCAGTAACAGACAATCTAAAATCCAAAGTCGAAAAATCGATAAATTAAAAAATCGAAAAATTGAAGAATTGGAAAATTGAAAAATCTAAACATCGAAAAATCAAGAAATCGAAAATTTGAAAATCGTTAAAATTACATATTTTAAAAATTGAAAAATCGGGAAATTGGAACCCTGAAAAATTGAAAAATTGACAAATCGAAAAATCCTAACATCAAATCTCGATAAATCGTGAATTTGAAAACTTGAAACATTGAAAAATCGAGAAATATAAAAACGAAAAAATTTAGAAAACAAAAAATCGAAAAATTGAGTAACAGACAATCTAAAATCCAAAGTCAAAAAATCGATAAATTAAAAAATCGAAAAATTGAAGAATTGGAAAATTGAAAAATCAAGAAATTGAAACATTGAAAAGTAGAGAAATAGAGAATTGGGAAAATCAAAAAATCGAAAAATCGGGAAATCAAAAATTTTTAGACGCCAAAGATTGAAAAATGACCAAAAAATTAAAAAGTGATAAAACTCAAACATCGGTGTATTAAATAATGGAAGAATACAAAAATCGAAAGTTTGAAAAATCCCGAAACTGAAGTGTCGAAAAACTGTGTAATCGAATAATTGAAAATCGAGAAATTGAAAACTCGAAAAATAAAAAAATCGATTGATTAAGTGAGAATTTGAAAAATCGATAAATAAAAAATTTAGGAACGTGAAAATTAAAAAATCCAAAAATTGAAAAATACAAAGATCGAAAAAAGGAAAAATCCAAAAATTGAAAATCGAGAAATATTTATAAAAACTGAAAAATTTCAAAATCGTAGAATTAAAAATTTTTAAAACAAAAAATTGTAAAACCGAAAAATCGAAACCAGAGATTTCGAAATATCGTAGAATTGGAAAATCAGAAAATTGAATCGAAAAACTGAAAAACTGAGATATCCGTAAATCGAAACATTGAAAAGTCGAGAAATCATAAATTGGAACATAAAAAAATCCAAAAATCGTGAAATCTAAATTTTTAAACGTCAAAGTTCGAAAATTGAAAAATCGACAAACTGAAGAATCGGAAAATAAAAAAATGGTAAAGCTCAAATATTGGAAAACTAAGAAATGGAAAAACTAAAAATTTAAAAATTTGAAAAATTGAAAAGTGGAAAATCGAAATCGATTCATTGAGAATTTGAAAAGCCAAGAAATAGAAAAATCGACGAATTGGGGAATGGAAACAACGAAAAATGGACAAATTGACACATGGAAACATCGAGAAATCGAAAAATATAAAACCTGAAAATTTCGAAATTGAAAAATCAAAAACTTTAAAAATAAAAAATTGAAAAACCGAATAATCGAAACATTTAAAAACTGTAAAATTGAAGAATTGAAAAATTCAAGAATTGAGAAATCCAGAAATCGAAACCATGAAAGAAAAAAAAGGAATTGAGGAATGGGAAAACCAAAAAAATCGAAAAATCAAAAAATCAATCAATCGAGAAATTGAGAATTCAGAAGGATCGGAAAATTTAAAAATCGTAATACTGATAACGGAAATGGAGAAATCAAAAAATACATTTTAACATTCGAAAAATCCAAGCATCGAAATCTCAATAAATCGTGAAATTGAAAATTTTGAAACATTGAAATATCGAGAAATAGAAACATTGAAATCCTGAGCAATACGAAAAGTCAAAAAACCAATTTGCTGAGAATTTGAGAAATCGAAAAATTGGAAATCGAAAAATGGAAAATTTGAAAAATCGAGAAATAGAAACATTGAAATCCTGAAATGTTTGAAAAAGTAAAACAAAAATTTGAAATATCCAAAAATTGAAAAATCCGAAAAATTGAATACCTAGATACCAAAAAATCGAAAAATTGAAGAACTGAGAAAATTTAAAAATCCAAACATCTAAATCTTCATAAATAGTGAACTTGAAACATTAAAAAATTGAGAATTAAAAACCGAAAAATCGAAAAATCAAAAATTTTTAAAATCGAAAAATTGAAAAATTGGGAAATCGAAACATTGAAAACTGAAGAAATTGAGAAATGGCAAAATCGAAAAATGCAGAAATCAAAATTTTTAGGCGACAAAGGTAGAAAAATTGAAACATGTAAGAACTAAAGAACGGTGAAACTCAAATATCGGAAAATTAAAGAATAGGAAAATAAAAAAATCGAAATTTTGAAAAATCCAAAAACTGGAGTGTCGAAAAACTGAATAATCGAAAAATTGAAAATGGAAAAACTGAAAAGTCGAAAAATCCAAAAATAGAAAAATTGAACAATGGAAACACCGAAAAATCGAGAATTCGAAAAATTGAAAAAAAATCGGAAGATTGGATACTGAAAAATTGAAAAATTGACAAATCGAACAATCCAAACACGAAATCTCGGCAAATCATGAAATTGAAAAATCGAGAAATATAAAAACCAAAAAATTGAGAAATCGAAAAATGAAAAATTTTAAAAATCGAAAAATGTATAATAGAAAATCTAAAAACGAGAATTCGAAAAATGGATAAATTAAAAAATCGAGAAATAGAAGAACTGGAACATTGAAAAATTGAGAAATTGAGAAATTGAAACATTGAAACGTAGATAAATAGAGAAATGGGAAAATCAAAAAATCGAAAAATCGAGAAATTAAAATTTGTAGACGCCAAGAATTGAAAAATAGAAAAACTGAAACACGGAAGAAACGAAAAATTAAAATTTCATAGAAGTCAGATATGGGAATATTAAAAAATGGAAAAATAATAAAATAGAAAGTTTGGAAAATCCTAAAACTTGAAGTATCGAAAAACTGACTAATCGAATAATTGAAAATCGAGAAATGGAAAAGTCGAAAAATTATAAAATCGATTTACTGAGAATTTAAAAAATCGAAAAATAAAAAATTCAAAAACGTCAAAATTAAAAAATTTAAAAATTGAAAAATCCAAAGATCGAAAAATGGAACAATCGAAACATTAAAAGATCGAGAAACCGAAACATTGAAAAATCGAAAAATGTTTATAAAAATTGAAAATCTTATAAACAAAAAACTTGAAAAACCGAAAAATCGGAAAATTGAGTCGCAAAACTGAGAACTCGCAACATTGAAAAGTGGAGAAATCGAGAAATGGAAAAACAAAAAATCGAAAATCGAGAAATGGAGAAGTAGCAAAATAAAAAAATGAGAAATCGAAAATGTGAAAAATCGAAAAATTGAAAAAATCCTAAAACTGAAGTATCGAAAAATTGAGCAATCAATTTTTTAAATGTCAAAGTTTGAAAAATTGAAAAATCGACAAACTGAAGAATCGAAAAATAAAAAAAATGGTAAAACTCAAATATCGGAAAACTAAGAAATGGAAAAATAAAAATTTAAAAATTGGAAAAATTGAAAAGTGAAAAATCGAAATCGATGCATTGAGAATTTGAAAAGTCTAAAATTAGAAAATTTGGAGACACCAAAAATTGAAAAATTGATAAATCGATGACTTGAAGAATGGAAACAACGAAAAATGCAAAAATTGAAACATGGAACGATCGAGAAATCGAAAAATATAAAAACTGAAAAGTTCAAAATCGAAAAATCAAAAATTTTAAAAATAAAAAATTGAAAAACCGAATAATCGAAAAATTGGAAAATTCAGGAATTGAGAAATCCAGAAATCGAAACCTTGAAAGAAATAAAAAAAGAAATTGAGGAATGGGAAAACCAAAAATTCGAAAAAATCAAAAAATCAATCAATCAAGAAATTGAGAATTCAGAAGAATCGGAAAATTGAAAAATCGTATAACTGATAACGGAAACGGAGAAATCAAAAAATAAATTTTAACATTCGAAAAATCCAAACATCGAATTCTGGATAAATCGTGAAATTAAAAATTTGAAACATTGAAAATTCGAGATTTATAAAAAACCAAAAAATTAAAAAACAGAAAATAAATAAATGCTTTATTGAACTCAACCGGCGAACCACAAAACTGAATACAAAAATACAGATACTAAATACAAAATCTAAAAACGAGAAGAGGAAAGGTCGAAAAATCAAAAAACCGAAGAACAAAAAAATTGAAAAATCGAGAAATCGGAAAATCGAAACATTGAAAAGTCGATGAATCGAAAAATTTAAAAGTCGAAAAATAAAAAATCGATTAATTGAGAATTTGAAAAGTCGAAACATCGAAACATCGAAAATCCTGAAATGGGAAAATCAAAAAACCTAAAAATTGATAAGTTGAGAAAAAAATGAATAACCGAAAATCTGAAAAATCGAAAAATTGAAAGATCCCTAAACTAAGGTGTCGAAAAATTGAGTAATCGAAAAATTGAAACTCGAGAAATTGAAAAATTATAAAATCGCGAAAATGAAAAACAAAAAATTAAAGAATCAGAAAAATGAAAAATCCCTAAACTGAAAACTTTTATAAAACTTAATAAACTCAATACGGTTTCATAAAAAACTACAAGTGGAGGTGTTAGTTATTTTATAAAATTTAAATAATATTTACTCGCTGCGCTCGCATGCGAATTCGCTGTTTAAAGTAATATAAGTATAGGGACTAAATTTCGCTGACTTGACCTGAACATACTCGCTGCGCTCGCATTCTAGACAGTTTTTTTTTATTATTTTAGAGATTTATTATTATTACATTTGAACCCAAACGTTCAGGTTAGAATCAAGGATCAACAGGAACACGGTACTTTGAGGTGCAATTTTGCACAAATAATGTTGGAATTAAATCAACCCTTGATGTTAGTTTCCCTAATGGAGCCACTATTAAGAGCACCTTGTAACGTGCACTTTACGTAATGCAAACTACAAAGGCTAGAATTTCAACCCTCTAATGATTTGATAGACACCGAAATACGATAATACTTTTAGCTAGAATCTTCAAACTTGTTATTTATTTTGTCGTTTTAAGCGAGAAAAATATGCTATATTCATACTTAACGAAATTCGACTCAATATTCCCAAGAGACGTCGTTACGAGGAGAGATCTATTTGATATCTACTCCTGTAAGACGCCCAGAAGAATTCGTAGGATTTTAATACCACCAGAACAAGATTTGCATATGAAAAATGACGAAATTAAGAGAACTTATCACCCTGATGTAGGCAATTTTCCGACGAACGCGCAAATATGCAAAATACGACTTTATATAATTTTTTATTTCGGCAGGATACAAAGAGAACTGAAATTGGTTGAAATTGTTCCCGATTTTCACCAATATCCTAGAGCATTCGATTTTCACTCGATTCGAGTGCCGCAGGCCCGATTTTTAAAAACCGTGGCGCAGCTGCTATTTGTTACACAAATTCGCAGCTTGTAACTCTCTCGTGAAAAAAAAATCCATTTTCACACTCGTGAAATAAATATTCTTGAAGCAACAGGTATCTCACCGCGCACTCCGCCATCGTCCTCCACTGCACCACCGTCCTTTGCTGCTTGATCAGCCTCGACAGCTTCTTCGTCCGCTGCGCCGCCGTCAGCGGCCCCCCGCAGTCCTCGCTCAGCGAGCCCTCCAGCGACAAGTCCGCCGCCAACGGGGACGGCGACTGCTTCGGCGTCACGGTGGACAGCGGCACCGTCTTGGCGATCAGCGTCTCGCTGCGGACGCTCCACTGACTGCCGTACTTCTTCTGGTTCATCAGGTCGCCGATGCTGCCCCTCACGCTGGGGGTGTTGCTGTTCAGGAACGAGCGCGACAGGTGGGGGCTGTGCGGCAGCGACGCGCCGCCCAGATGGTGGTTGGAGACGGTGGAGCGCACCACGTCGGGGAGGGCGTCGGGGGCGACTTTGTCCAAGTCGGACATGCTGGAGCCGCGCCGCATGCTGATGCGGGGGGCGGCGAGCGGGGGCGGCTTCTTGAGGCGGTCGACGGACGAGGACTTCATGGCGAAGAGGCCGGCGCGGAGGGGGAAGAGGAGGGCCCACTCGGTGGTGTGGCGCTCGACGGACTCCATGGTGTGGGGCTGGGTGTGATGGGTTACATGGGCGCTGGTTCGGAATATGGGTAATCACGTGCTTTCGGAGGCGAACTGACTTGGGGCCGATTGGGAATTAGGTTAGTGAGGCGGCTTCCGGTCTTATTGATAAAGTGTATTTTTAAGTATGTCGTGATAACGAGAATTATCAGTTGAAAAAAAAATTATATTTTTTTTATCAATTTAACCTATTAATGTCGGAAGGGCTGCGAAAGTTCCCCCTGGTGTGATTTATGTGACTGATATTAATAGACAGAGAAATACTTATTAGAGTTTTATTGGATTTTTATTCCCAATAAAAGCTCCAAAGTTTATAGTTTAACGAAATTGTTTTATTAAGACGATAGCTGGGGTGGTTTCAGATGATATTTAAGATGTGCCCTGAGTAGCCAGGTCGATGACCAAAATATGTGTGAAAATCTATGACCAACTCCTTACTTATCATAAATAAATCATTTATGATTATTATTATTGAGATTTTTCAAATTTAGAATTTTTTAATTTTTAATTTTCCATTTCCTCAATTTTCCGACTTTTCAACTTTTGGATTAGTCGATTTCTTAGTTCCTCGATTTTTTAATTTCTTGATTTTTCATTTTTCACCTCTTCTATATTTTAATTGCAATTTTTCGATTTTTTTAAACCTTTTAAATTTTCGAGTATTTAACTTACAATTTTTTGATTTTTCAAACTCGATTTATTTATTCGTCGTTTCTTCAATTCTTGGATTCCTCAAGTTTCCGATTTTTAGACTTTTGTTTCGATTTGTATTTTTTCGACGTTTCAATTCAAAAAGTCTTGTTTCTTCGATTTCAAATTCTGAATTTTTTTGATTTTTTTTCATTTCTTCAATTTTTCGATTTTACAATTTTTGAGTTTTCGATTTTTTAATCTTTACATTTTTCAATTTTTGGTTTCTTCAATATTTTTCGACTTGAATTTAATTTTCTTAATTTTGAGATTTCTTCAGAACAAATTTTCTAAATTTACGATTTTTTATCTTCACAGTTTTACAATTTTTCGATTTTTCAGTTTCTCTATTTTAAAATTTTCAATTTCCCCAGAACTTTTTTAAGTTTTCAACCATGGTTTATTTATTTTTTCTTACCAAATTTTAGATTTAAAACTTTTCGATCTCTCATTTTCTGATTTCTCCAATCTTTCGATTTCTAAAAATTGTTCTAGTTTTCAGTCTTTAGATTTTTGAAATTTTGAATAGAATTATTTCATTTATAATTTTTCATTCCTGAATTTTTCGATTTTTCAAATTTTGAATTTTTCGATGCTTCTTTTTCAATTTTTGCTATCTTCAGTATTTTTGTCGTGGTTTTTCGACTTTTGAACTCAAAATCTTTTAATTTTCCAATTTTTACATTTTCGATTTTGCGTTTTTTCGATTTTTCAATTTTTCGAGTTTTAAATTTTCAATTTCCATGTTTTGAATATTGCAATTTTGGTATTTCAATTTTAATTTCGCAACTTTTCGAGCTTTTGATTTTCTGATGCCATTTTTTCGGTTTTCTACTTAGATTTTTGGATTGTTCAACCTTGATTTATTTATTTTTCGTTTCTTCTGTTTCTAGATTTCTCAAATTTTCGAGCTTTTGTTTAATTTGATTCAAGTTTTTGTTTCTTCGGTTTTTCGATTTTTCAAGTATAAAATTTTCAATTTAACGGATTTTTAAAGTTTTAATATTTTGATTTTTTATTTTTCGTTAATTGAAATTTTAGATTTTTAATTTTTGATGCCCTAATTTCGGATTTCTTCAAATATTCTAGTTTTCAGTTTCAATTATTTGGATTGTTAAAATTTTAATATTTTAATTTCTCGATTTTTTAACTTACTGGAACTTTTGAATTTCCTATATTTTTTTAATTTCGATTTTTTGCAGTTTTAGATCATCCAAATTTTCGATTTTTCAGTTTTTAGATATCTTAGTTCTTCGTTTTTCTGATTTTTAATTTTTTTAATTTAAAAGTTGAAGATCTGAAAAATTAAAATTTGAGAAATTGAAAAATCGGATGACTGAGAAATCGAAAAATTATAAAATCGAGGAACTGAAAATTCGAAATATTGAAAAATTAAAACTCTAGAAATTAAAAAATCGAAAAATTGAAGCATTGAAAAAGTGCAATTCCTAAAAAATCTAAATATTGAAGAAATGGAAAAATGGAAAATTCAGAACTTGAAAACATTCGAAAATTTTAAAAATCGAGAAATTGAAAAATTAAAAATTACAAAAATTGAAAGCAAACCTTTTTAATTTTTCATTACGTAAATTTTCGAGTGTTTGACTTTGAATTTTTTGATTTTTCAACCTCGATTTATTTATTCTTCGTTTCTTCGATTTCTAGATTTCTCAAATTTCCGATTTTTCAGATTTTTCGATGTTTCAACTCCCATTTTTTTATTTTTTAACTTTTATTTCATAATTTTTCAATTTTTGCTTTCTTCAATTATCAGCTTTTCAAGTTTTTGTTTCTTCGATTTCTCGAATGTTTAAGTCTAAAATTTTAGATTTAAGTTTTGAATATTTTTTATTTTTTCGTTTTTATTTCTTCAATTTTTGAGTTTTTCGATTTTTCAATTTTTGGTTTCTGTAGTATTTTTATCGCAATTTTTGAATCCAAGATTCCTTAATTTTGCGTTCTTTTCAAAATAAATTTTCCGACTTTCCGATTTTTTAACTTCTCGATTTTACAGTGTTTATCGATTTTTCAGTTTCTCTATTTTAAAATTTTCAATTTCCCGAGGACTTTTTTGAGATTTCACCCATAATTTAATTTTTTCGTTACCAAATTTACGATTTGCAAATATTCTAGTTTTCAGTTTCAATTATTTAGTTCCTTAAATTTTTGAATTTTTTGATTTTTCATTTCTTCAATGTTTATAGCAATTTTTTGACATTAGAATTTAATTTTCTCAAAATGAATTTTCCAACTTTTCCATTTTCTTAACTTTTCAGCTTTACAGCTTTTCCATTTTCCAATTTCTCTATTTTAAAATTTAGAATTAGAATTTTTTGAATTTTCAACTATGATTTATTATTTTTGCGTTACTTCAAATTTTAGAATTAAAATTTTACGATATCTCAGTATCCGATTTCTTCAATTTTTCGATTTCTAAAAATTATTCTAGTTTTTAATTTTTAGTTTTTTGAAATTTTGAATTATTTTATTTTTTAATTTTTCATTTCCTCACTTTTTCTATTTTCAAGATTTGAGTTTTTCGATCCATCTTTTCGACTATTGAATTTTTTGATTATTCAATTTTAATCTCTAATCTTTAATCTTTTTGGTTTCTTTGAACTTAAAATGTTTCAATTTTCCAATTTTTTTGATTTTGAATTTTACAGTTTTCCGATTTTTTAAAACTTGAGAAATTGAAAAATCGAATGACGAGAGAACAAAAAATTATAAAATTGTAAAAAAAAAGAAATTAAAAATTTGAAACGTTGAATTAAAAATCGAAAAATTACAAAATAGTATAATTGATTAAAAGGGAATCTAAAAAATAAAAAAAATCACGTTGAATATTTAAAAAATCGAAAATTTTAAAATGTACTATTAATCAAAATCTAGAAAATTAAAAAATATCAACGAGAAAAATCGAAAAATTCAAAAATCAAAAAGCAAAACATTTGGAAATCTAAATACTACAGGAACGGAAAAATGAAAATTCAAATCTTCCAAAATTCGAAAAATCGGGAAATTGAAAAATCGAGAAATTAAAAATCGAGAAACGAGAAATCTGAAACCGAAAAATTAAAATGTCAACAATTGTAAAATTGAAAAATTAGAAAATTGTGTAATTGAAAAATCGTAAAATTGAAGAAAAAATTAATTCGAAAAATTTAAAAATAGGAAAAACTTTTTTATTTTTTGATGGGTAAATTTTCGAATTCTCTACTGAGATGTTTTTATCTTACGTTCAAAAGTCGAAAAATTGGGATAAAAATTTATTGGAGAAACCAAAAATTGAAAAATTGAGAAAAACTGAGGGAAGGAAAATTAAAAAATCAAAAAAGAAACTGAGATCGAAAAATTTTAAATATAAAATTTGAAGTAACAGAAGATAAAAAATCAAAAAATTAAAAACTTGAATATTTCTTAAATCGAAAATTTTAAACTTGAAAACTTGAAAAATTGAAGAAACAAAAAGATGAAAATATAAAAATTGCAGAAAACAAAGATTTAAAACTTATGAAATAAAAGTTGAAAAATCAAAAATTTCAAATTTAAATATCAAAAAATTGCAAATCGAAACAAAGAAGTGAAAAATAGCAAAAGTTGAGGAATCTACAAATTGAAGACACAAAAATTAAAAAAAATCAGGCATGAAGAATAAAACAAAATCTGTTCCTTTTTTGATTTTTTAATTTTTCATTCCTTCAGTTTTTCTCAATTTTTCAGTTTTGGTTTCTCCAATAAATGTTTATCCCAATTTTTCGACTTTTAAACGTAAGATGTTTTAATTGTCTAGGACAACTTTTCGATCTTATGATTTTTTGTTTTGAAGTTTTTAAAATTTTAGATCAAACAATTTTCCGACCTTTCAGTTTTTTCATATTTTATTTCTTCATTTTTTCGGATTTTCACTATCTTGGTTTTTACTTGTTTTACTCTAAAAACTTGAAGACAAAATCCAAGAACTAAAGTTGAGAAAATTGTAAGAACGAAAACCTTAAAAATCTAAAGAAAATAATAAAATATTTACAGGAAAATCGAAAAAGTCAAAAGTCGAAATTAAAAAAAAATTAAAAATCGGAAAAACTGTAAAATTGGAGAAACTAAAAATTCAAATATCAGAATAATTTTCAGTCCAACATTCTGTAGTCTGTAAAGTTACGGAATTCGAAAATTTGAAAAATCGAAATATCAGAATTTTGAAAAATGAAAAATCAAAACTGGCGAAACGAAAAGTCATAACTGAACGACCGAAATATTAAAATACCGAAAAATGACAAAACTGTAGAACTGAAGAATCGAAAAATTTCGAAATCGTAAAATTTTCCACTAACTAAAATGAGAAAACGTTTTCTAACCTAACATTATTTTGTCGTTACACATCATTTTCAATAAACGAATTTGGCACTTCAGAATTCAATCCACTTTATTGTTATATACATGTAAACCCCATAGGAATGTTCAAATACAATTTCAAACTAACTTCACCAAACAGAGTATTATTTCTTGACACCTGCCAAGTGCGCTTGAGTGCGCTTACATTTAAAATTGTTTTGTAAAAGCTCAATTTCTATTAAAGCTCGATGCTACGTAATTTCCTCGTAGTTTAAACTTACTTAAAAATGTAATTGCAGCGTAAAGAATTGAAAACTCGAGTAAAAATCAAAAACTAACCGGTAGTTTACGACTTACAGGAAATAGATTTTTTTTTAATTCAAAATTGAACTACTTGATTCGGAAAATTGCGAAAACAATAATAACAATAACTAGTGCGTCATAATTGCATCACGTCCTCTAATTAATTACCCCCGCCAAAGACGCAATTGTCCATAGGGCTTCCTATCACACCCACGATCTCGTGCAAGGCTAAGGATGCACCAACATTGAAACCGATAGGGGCAACCCTGAATAATCGTCATTATCACACGATTCGGCTTAATCTGGGTCAATACCACAGCATGGGTATCACCTGTTGGAGTGGAAGTGTTCCAGATAGGACTTATCAAAGGATAAAATGCAAATTAACACGGAATGGCGATTAAGCGCCTAAATGATAAAGTCAACACCGAAAAACGCGCAGAATAGTTATGTCGACGAGGCGCCAAAGGGTCGGATGCCCATCACGTCCACGATGGGTACTTAACCCGAATGAAAGAAATTACCCTAAATACTCCGGAAGCCGCTCTTACAGGAAAATTCGCTCTCCGGAGGAATTTCCACGTCAAAGCTCTCACGCTCCGAAAGCACGTTGCGGTTGCACTTCACTCACTCCACTAATCAGTTCTTGTGTTAAGGTGAGTCAACGGGCGCGCGTCTGGATGCATACTGTCAAAACAGCGACAGTGATCATGTTTGTAAAGGATCGGCGAAGGATTGAGGAAGGATGGAGCGCCCCACTCTCTTTATTGGTTACTCACTCAGCTAGGGGCTAATGTTGTTAGCATTGCCTTGGTCATAGGCGTGAATAGGTTTGGTCGATGGAGACTCTCCACAGGTGTTTGTGAGTGTGAGTGCGGATGACATTCTCTTCTTTCGGTCAACTCGGCCGTGCTTGCAGGTTTTTTGACCCCTAGCGAACGAGCAGGGGTGGCGTAGACACATTTTAGCTTGGAGTCATAATTGCGACGATGCTTGAGCTTTCCTGAACCGGTTACGCGATTTGCGCCATATTTGCATACGAAACGTCTGGCTCGCTCCACGAACTGCGTGTTTTTAATGTATACACGAATCACGAATTTTTTTCAAGCTGTCACGATAGAATTAACTCGATTACAATGGCGCTCGATCATGCAAATGCACTTCGTGTTTTTAGAGATTTTTTTGTCGATTTCGACCTCCAGAAGTTATTTTCGGAATCATTTCTTCGAAAATGCGTACCATTTTTCCAGAATCGCCCAATGACAATTTCTACGATATTTCTTTGTTGATTGAATTTCAAAATAAATATTTATAAAATCTTGCTCTCAATTTTAAAGCGAGCGCTGAGAAGATAAATTATTAACAAAACATTCAGATTTTCGTATTTAACATTTTTTGAAATGGAGGGACACAATTTGATTGAGTTAAATATCAACATATACGTATATAAAACAGGCTGTTATTACCAATTTATAGACGAAATTGTCTGAAGGAAATAAATACAAAAATACATTCAAGAAAAGTGAAAAAGACGACACACAAAACAAAACAATTTATTATTTTTTCATAACCACACATCCATAAAAATTTACCATGCTTGATTAATGTCTATAAAAATATCTATAAAAGTCTTTCGTTTTGTCATGAACAGTTTTTTTTATTAATAAATCTGAGGTGGCTCTCTCTAAATTTTTCACTAAAGTTTTACCGTCGCAAGACAGAGAACGATTTTTTATTGAATATTCAAGTGAATTAATTATTTATAATTAAAATTAAACAATTTCTGTCGCGCAGAATGGAAATTTAATGCCGCAAATGAGTTACTGGTTGTGGTCACTGTTCGAGCAGGACCCCATTCCAGCGGAATACAGCGATTAGACGCACGGTTTCCAGGGCAACGGTGTAAATAAAACGTCTAAATGAGGCATGATTTGGTCTCCGCTTTTATCGGCACTTCAGCAACGTTCATATAAATCATATATCCAAGACACAAGATCTTTAGATGTAAGTTTCGATAGACTTTTTACAAATGAAGCGTGATAAAAAAATCAGGTTCGATAATTATGACAAATTTTAATTAATTAATTTTTAAATAATTCTTAAGTGGTTTAAATAAAACCACTCAGAGCAGCTCTTAGGATCTTTTATAAACATTAGGCTGACCCAAAAATTAAAAATTAAAAAATTATCTGTCCTACCTTCGGAACAGTTGCTAAATGAGTTAAAAAAACTCTATGTAAAAGCACATGCATATAAAATAAGTTTTAGAGGTTGCTCAAAGAGAATAACTAAAGTACGAATACCAAAAATATATATTACTCTATTTCACATATTACACAGTTTAACAAATTATAAAACGGTATAATAAGTACAACTAAAGCAAACAGTTAATTGAATTATTCATCAATGTATTTTTGTTGCAATTTGGATAGACTTTTCGATGAGCTTGTACCACTTGTAGTACGTTTTGTTTCTCACTTTCGTTTTTCGATAATGAAGTACGAGCCACACCTCGCTCAGCACAGTCATTTACTACTTTTAGTTTACTGATACATTCAACATTTTGTTGATTTTCATTATCACTTTCCCAATATAAAGGATCTATATTTAAAAAATTAGAACTTAACCCTAGCTTATCGAAGAAGCATTTTGTTTTTTCAGTGACAAAATAGTCAAGCGAAATTTTATTTGCCAGCATTTCAGATTGGGTAACTGTCGCTTTTTTCCTTGAGTTCTTTTGTGGTTTTGTGAGAGCTTTAACCATTAGCTTTTTGTGTACCACAGAAATTTCGCTATAAAAAAATGCGAGTCCCACGAGTTCTTCCCCTAAATACATTTAATATAAAAAAATACTGATAAATTTTTGTCATGTTTTTCATACAAGTTTTTTAACACATGTTGTATGCTTATACATTAACTCCGTGGTTTTAAAATTTCAAACAGTTTGAGCGACCTTTTAGAGTTCAACAAATGTGTTACATTTTTTTCTGCAATTACGTATTAATCGAATGCACCCATTGAAGGGATAGGAGCAATGTATTTTAAAAGTTTCGTTTTATGTCACGTCTGATGGGTCACCCTAATAAACATTCTGTGATATTAGATAAAAAAAAAACGATTAAAATGCGAGCGCAGCGAGCACGTTCAGGTAATATTAAAAATAATGAATGGGCATTCCTGAGAAGCTAAATTATTAACAAAAATTTTTTTGACAGATAAAAAATTGATCAAAGGTTATTTAGACAGAACTTCTAAACTAAAATTTGAGAGTCTAGGAACCTAAACGTGCTCGTTGGGCTCGCATTCTGAGGGTTATTTTTTTTAGATAATTTACCTTCACGGGCACGCTCAGAAATTTATTACCAGATAAAACCACTTAGAGCAGCTCTTAGGATCTTTTCTAAACATTTCTGTGATATTAGATAAAAAAAAAAACGATTAAAATGCGAGCGCAGCGAGCACGTTCAGGTAATTTTAAAAATAATGTATGGGCATCCTTAAGAAGCTAAATTATTAACAAAGATTTGTTAACTAAAATTTACTTTCACGGGCACGTTTAGAGCTTTATTATTGAATAAACCCACGACAGCAGCTCTCAAATTCTTTCTAAACACTTCTATGATACCGAATGAAAAAAAAAACTATTAGAATGCGAGCGCAGCGAGCACGTTCGGGTAATATTAAAGATAATGTATGGGCATCCCTGTGAAGCTAAATGATTAACAAAAATTTTATTGACAGATAAAAAATTGATCAAAGGTTATTTACAAAGAATTTCTAAACTAAAATGTGAGAGTCTAGGAACCTAAACGTGCTCGCCGCGCTCGCATTCTGAGGGTTATTTTTTTAAATAAGTTACCTTCACGGGCACAGTCAGTAATCTATTACCAGAGCAGCTTTTAGGATCTTTCTAAACATTTCTGTGATATTAGATTAAAAAACGATTAAAATGCGAGCACAGCGAGCACGTTCAGGTAATATTAAAAATAATAATTAATATGCACCCCTGAGAAGCCAAATTATTAACAAAAATTTTGTTGTCGGTTAAAAAATATATCTAATGTTATTTAGACAGAATTTCTAGACTAAAATTGGAGAGTCTAGGAACCTGAACGTGCTCGCTGCGCTCGCATTGTGAGGGTTTTTTTTTTAGATAATTTAGTTTCACGGTGCACTCTCTGAAATTTATTACCAGATAAAACCACTTAGAGCAGCGCTTAAGATCTTTTCTAAACATTTCTGTGATTTTAGATAAAAAAAAAACGATTAAAATGCGAGCGCAGCGAGCACGTTCAGGTAATATTAAAATAATGTTTGGGCATCCCTGAGAAGCTAAATTATTAACAAAAAACTTTTTGACCGATAAAAAATTGATCAAAGGTTAACTAGACAGAATTTCTAGACCAAAATTTGAGAGTCTAGGAACATAAACGTGCTCGCTGCGCTCGCATTCTGAGGGTTCTTTTTTTTTAGATAATTTACCTTCACGGGTATGTTCAGAAATTTATTACCAGATAAAACCACTTACAGCAGCGCTTAAGATCTTTTCTAAAGATTTCTGTGATATTAGATAAAAAAAAAAAACGATTAAAATGCGAGCGCAGCGAGCACGTTCAGGTAATATTAAAAATAATGTATGGGCATCCCTGAGAAGCCAAATTATATACAAAAATTTTATTGACAGATAAAAAATTGATCAAAGGTTATTTAGACAGAATTTCTAAACTAAAATGTGAGTCTAGGAACCTAAACGTGCTCGTTGGGTTCGCATTCTGAGGGTTATTTTTTTTTAGATAATTTACCTTCACGGGCACGCTCAGAAATTTATTACCAGATAAAACCACTTAGAGCAGCTCTTAGGATCTTTTCTAAACATTTCTGTGATATTAGATAAAAAAAAAAAACGATTAAAATGCGAGCGCAGAGAGCACGTTCAGGTAGTATTAAAAATAATGTGTTGGCATCCCTGAGAAGCTAAATTATTAACAAACATTTTATTGTCATTTGAAAAAATTGGTGTAAGATTATTTAAACAAAAGCTCTAAGCTAAAATTTGCTGAATCTAGCAACCTGAAGATGCTCGCTGCGCTCGCATTCTGAGGGTTAATTTTTTTTTAGATAATTTACCTTCACGGGCATGATCAGAAATTTATTACCAGATAAAACCACTTAGAGCAGCGCTTAAGATCTTTTCTAAAGATTTCTGTGATATTAGATAAAAAAAAAAAACGATTAAAATGCGAGCGCAGCGAGCACGTTCAGGTAATATTAAAAATAATGTATGGGCATCCCTGAGAAGCCAAATTATATACAAAAATTTTATTGACAGATAAAAATTGATCAAAGGTTATTTAGACAGAATTTCTAAACTAAAATGTGAGTCTAGGAACCTAAACGTGCTCGTTGGGTTCGCATTCTGAGGGTTATTTTTTTTTAGATAATTTACCTTCACGGGCACGCTCAGAAATTTATTACCAGATAAAACCACTTAGAGCAGCTCTTAGGATCTTTTCTAAACATTTCTGTGATATTAGATAAAAAAAAAAACGATTAAAATGCGAGCGCAGAGAGCACGTTCAGGTAGTATTAAAAATAATGTGTTGGCATCCCTGAGAAGCTAAATTATTAACAAACATTTTATTGTCATTTGAAAAAATTGGTGTAAGATTATTTAAACAAAAGCTCTAAGCTAAAATTTGCTGAATCTAGCAACCTGAAGATGCTCGCTGCGCTCGCATTCTGAGGGTTAATTTTTTTTTAGATAATTTACCTTCACGGGCATGATCAGAAATTTATTACCAGATAAAACCACTTAGAGCAGCTCTTAGGATATTTTCTAAACATTTCTGTGATATTAGATAAAAAAAAAAACGATTAAAATGCGAGCGCAGAGAGCACGTTCAGGTAGTATTCAAAATAATGTATGGGCATCCCTGAGAAGCTAAATTATTAACAAAAAACTTTTTGACCGATAAAAAATTGATCAAAGGTTAACTAGACAGAATTTCTAGACCAAAATTTGAGAGTCTAGGAACATAAACGTGCTCGCTGCGCTCGCATTCTGAGGGTTCTTTTTTTTTAGATAATTTACCTTCACGGGTATGTTCAGAAATTTATTACCAGATAAAACCACTTACAGCAGCGCTTAAGATCTTTTCTAAAGATTTCTGTGATATTAGATAAAAAAAAAAAACGATTAAAATGCGAGCGCAGCGAGCACGTTCAGGTAATATTAAAAATAATGTATGGGCATCCCTGAGAAGCCAAATTATATACGAAAATTTTATTGACAGATAAAAAATTGATCAAAGGTTATTTAGACAGAATTTCTAAACTAAAATGTGAGTCTAGGAACCTAAACGTGCTCGTTGGGTTCGCATTCTGAGGGTTATTTTTTTTTAGATAATTTACCTTCACGGGCACGCTCAGAAATTTATTACCAGATAAAACCACTTAGAGCAGCTCTTAGGATCTTTTCTAAACATTTCTGTGATATTAGATAAAAAAAAAAAACGATTAAAATGCGAGCGCAGAGAGCACGTTCAGGTAGTATTAAAAATAATGTGTTGGCATCCCTGAGAAGCTAAATTATTAACAAACATTTTATTGTCATTTGAAAAAATTGGTGTAAGATTATTTAAACAAAAGCTCTAAGCTAAAATTTGCTGAATCTAGCAACCTGAAGATGCTCGCTGCGCTCGCATTCTGAGGGTTAATTTTTTTTTAGATAATTTACCTTCACGGGCATGATCAGAAATTTATTACCAGATAAAACCACTTAGAGCAGCTCTTAGGATATTTTCTAAACATTTCTGTGATATTAGATAAAAAAAAAAAACGATTAAAATGCGAGCGCAGAGAGCACGTTCAGGTAGTATTCAAAATAATGTATGGGCATCCCTGAGAAGCTAAATTATTAACAAACATTTTATTGTCATTTGAAAAAATTGGTGTAAGATTATTTAAACAAAAGCTCTAAGCTAAAATTTGCTGAATGTAGCAACCTGAACATGCTCGCTGCGCTCGCATTCTGAGGGTTAATTTTTTTTTAGATAATTTACCTTCACGGGCATGATCAGAAATTTAAAACCAGATAAAACCACTTAGAGCAGCTCTTAGGATATTTTCTAAACATTTCTGTGATATTAGATAAAAAAAAACATTAAAATGCGAGCGCGACGAGCACGTTCAGGTAATATTAAAAATAATGGGGCATCCCTGAGAAGTTAAATTATTAACAAACAATTTTTTGACCGATAAAAAATTGATCAAAGATTAACTAGACAGAATTTCGAAACTAAATTTTGAGAGTCTAGGAACATAAACGAGCTCGCTGCGCTCGCATTCTGAGGGTTTATTTTTTTTTAGATAATTTACCTTCACGGCTACGTTCAGAAATTTATTACCAGATAAAACCACTTAGAGCATCGCTTGTGATCTTTTCTAAACATTTCTGTGATATTAGATAAAAAAAAAACGATTAAAATGCGAGCGCAGCGAGCACGTTCAGGTAATATTAAAAATAATGTATGGGATCCCTGAGAAGCCAAATTATTAACAAAAATTGTATTGTCATTTGAAAAAATTGGTGTAAGATTATTTAAACAAAATCTCTAAGCTAAAATTTGCTGACCACTTAGAGCAGCTCTTAGGCTATTTTCTAAACATTTCTGTGATATTAGATAAAAAAAAAACATTAAAATGCGAGCGCAGCGAGCACGTTCAGGTAATATAAAAAATAATTAATGGGCACCCCTGAGAAGCCAAATTATTATGAACAAAAATTTTATTGTCAGTTAAAGAAATTGATCAAGTTTATTTAGACAGAATTTCCAAACTAAAATTGAAGAACCTAGGAACCTAAACGTGCTCGCTGCGCTCGCATTCTGAGGGTTATTTTTTTTTTAGATAATTTACTTTCATGGGCACGTTTCGAGTTTTATTATAAGAATAAACCCGCGACAGCAGCTCTCAAATTCCTTTCTAAACTGTTCTGTTATGCTAAATTAAAAAAAAATCTATTAGTGCGAGCGCATCGGGCGTGTTCAGGTAATATTAGAAAAAAATTAATTGGCAGCCCTGAGAAGCCAAATCATTAACAAAAATTTTGTTGTCGGTTAAAAAAATGTATCTAAGGTTATTTAGACAGAATTTCTAGACTAAAATTTGAAAGTCTAGGAACCTAAACGTGCTCGCTGCGCTCGCATTCTGAGGGTTATTTTTTTTTAGATAAGTTTAGAATAAACCCGCGACAGCAGCTCTCAAATTCCTTTCTAAACAGTTCTGTTATACTAAATTAAAAAAAAAACTATTAGTGCGAGCGCAGCGAGCGTGTTCAGGTAATATTAGAAAATAATTAATTAGCAGCCCTGAGAAGCCAAATTTCACAAAAATTTTGTTGTCGGTTAACAAAATTTATCTAATGTTATTTAGACAGAATTTCTAGGCAGGGGTGCCTATTAATTATTTTTAATATTACCTGAACGTGCTCGCTGCGCTCGCATTTTAATCGTTTTTTTTTATCTAATATCACAGAAATCTTTAGAAAAGATCTTAAGCGCTGCTCTAAGTGGTTTTATCTGGTAATAAATTTCTGAACGTTCCCGTGAAGGTAAATTATCTAAAAAAAATAACCCTCAGAATGCGAGCGCAGCGAGCACGATTATGTTCCTAGACTCTCAAATTTTAGTCTAGAAATTCTGTCTAGTTAACCTTTGATCAATTTTTTATCGGTCAAAAAGTTTTTTGTTAATAATTTAGCTTCTCAGGGATGCCCAAACATTATTTTTAATATTATTATTATTATTATTATTATTATTATTAAATTACGGCCCCAACAGGCAAAAGCCCAATTACGGAGACCAAAAAAAAAAAAAAAGAAACAAAGCTAAAACTGAAAATATGATATAGTTGGACAAAACCAATAAAGTTATTATACTATTAATATAACCAACAGCTGAAATACTCAATGAAAACTACTATTATACCAAATATTTAACACTACAAAGACACTATTTAAACATATACCACTCCATTATTGGTTAACTATAATGAAGACAAGTCTTAATAGTTATTCTCTCTAAAAGAATATTAAGGAATACATAAATGACCAAACATAACAAATAATTATTACGGACTCTAGACAAAAAGATAGCACACCTAACACAAAATATTAATTAATATTACCTGAACGTGCTCGCTGCGCTCGCATTTTAACCGTTTTTTTTTAACTAATATCACAGAAATGTTTAGAAAAGTTCTTAAGCGCTGCTCTAAGTGGTTTTATCTGGTAATAAATTTCAGAGAGTGCACCGTGAAAGTAAATTATCTAAAAAAAAAAATAACCCTCACAATGCGAGCGCAGCGAGCACGTTCAGGTTCCTAGACACTCCAATTTTAGTCTAGAAATTCTGTCTAAATAACATTGGATATATTTTTTTAACCGACGACAAAATTTTTGTTAATAATTTGGCTTCTCAGGGGTGCCTATTAATTATTATTTTTAATATTACCTGAACGGACAGTCTAGGAACTTAAACGTGCTCACTGCGCTCGCATTCTGAGGGTTATTTTTTTTTAATAATTTACCTTCACGGGCACAGTCTATTACCAGATAAAACTACTTAGAGCAGCTTTTAGGATCTTTTCTAAACATTTCTGTGATATTAGATAAAAAAACGATTAAAATGCGAGCGCAGCGAGCACGTTCAGGTAATATTAAAAATAATTAATAGGCACCCCTGAGAAGCCAAATTATTAACAAAAATTTTGTTGTCGGTTAAAAAAATGTATCTAAGGTTATTTAGACAGAATTTCTAGACTAAAATTGGAGAGTCTCGGAACCTGAGCGTGCTAGCTGCGCTCGCATTGTGAGGGTTATTTTTTTTTTTTAGATAATTTACTTTCACGGGCACGCTCTGAAATTTATTACCAGATGAAACCACTTAGAGCAGCCCTTAAGATCTTTTCTAAACATTTCTGTGATATTAGTTAAAAAAAAAAACGATTAAAATGCGAGCGCAGCGAGCACGTTCAGGTAATATAAAAAATAATGTTTGGGCATCCCTGAGAAGCTAAATTATTAACAAAAAATTTTATTGACAGATAAAAAATTGATCAAAGGTTATTTACAAAGAAGAACTAAAATGTGACAGTCTAGGAACCTAAACGTGCTCGCTGCGCTCGCATTCTGAGGGTTTTTTTTTAGATAATTTACCTTCACGGCACGCTCAGTAATTTATTACCAGATAAACCACTTAGAGCAGCTCTTAGGATCTTTTCTAAACATTTCTGTGATATTAGATTAAAAAAAAAACGATTAAAATGCGAGCGCAGCGAGCACGTTAAAGGGTATTAAAAATAATGTATAGGCATCCCTGAGAAGCTAAATTATTAACAAAAATTTTATTGTCATTTGAAAAAATTGGTGTAAGATTATTTAAACAGAAGCTCTAAGCTAAAATTTGCTGAATCTAGCAACCTGAACATGCTCGCTGGGCTCGCATTCTGAGGGTTAATTTTTTTTTAGATAATTTACCTTCACGGGCATGATGAGAAATTTATTACCAGATAAAACCACTTAGAGCAGCTCTTAGGATATTTTCTAAACATTTCTGTGATATTAGATAAAAAAAAAAACATTAAAATGCCAGCGCGACGAGCACGTTCAGGTAATATTAAAAATAATGGGGCATCCCTGAGAAGTTAAATTATTAACAAAAATTTTATTGTCAGTTAAAAAAATTGATGTAAGTTTATTTAAATAGAATTTCCAAACTGAAATTGGAGAGTCTAAGAACCTAATTGTGCTCTCTGCGCTCGCTTTCTGAATGTAATCTTTTTTCTTTATTATTTAGAATTATTATTAGAATAATAATTCCTTTCTAAACATTCTGTAATACTAAATTAAAAAAATGGTCGAAAGCTGTTTCGACAGAACTTCCGTCGCACCTAAGTACAGTGAAATATATCCAGCATTTGTGAGTTGAGCTTTTGCTTTACAGAATTTTGAAATGACGTCATCAACATTTTTGCAAGGACACGTATATCAACTTGGATTGGTGCACTGTAATACTAAAAATAACAGACTTGTATTCAAAAAATTTCATGGGAAAATGGAGTGAGCCATTTCTGATTTAATCAATAAAATAAATTGACACATTCATTAATTTTTTTGAGTCACCTGTATAAACAAATCTAAAATCTCATCATATTTTGCACATTTTGGGTAGATTTAGTTATTTAACTCGTTGCAATGGATATTTGCAATTTAACACCTTTGAATTTCACAAGTTTTTACAAGATTAATAGTGGTAAAATCAGTTTTATCTTATCAAATACTAGGCCCACCCACCCGCCCCCTATTTGCCCAGAGGATATGTCATTTGCCTAAATTAGTCTTATCCCCACCCACCCGCCGGAGGTGACGTCATCAATTTTTTAGGGGAATGAGCAAATACATTTTGATCAAAAATTTACCATACTTATGATAACTTTAAAACATCTCCAAAATTTCAAAGGATTCGGTTTTGCAGTTCCTGATTAAACCAATAAAATAAATTCACGCATTAATTAATTTTTTTGAGTCACTTTATTTAATCACTATACTAAAACTTGATAACCTGAAGGTGCTCGTTGCGCTGGCATTCTGAGGGTCAATTTTTGGGTAATTTACCTTCACAGACACTAGATATTTATTATTATATAAAGTCACGACAGCTACGCTCTGAGGTTCCGTTTGAAACACTTCTGTGAGACTGAATTTAAGCAAAAGTAATATTATTAAAAATGATCATCAAGAAATATGATGTATTATTCATTTATTTATTCCAAAATGATGGAAACACTATAATGGTTTTTAATATTATTATAAATTTAGAACATGTTTCTAAATCATTTACACACAAAAAAAGTGACACTAAAACCACGACATGCGAAAATCAAATGAAAACTCTCTCAGTAGTTGCATGAATAATGAAACTGGATTTATTGGATGCATAAATAATAAAAAATGCCGCTGCAATTAAAATTGATGCAAGGTAAATTATAGAGTAAACAATAAAAAAGCTACAAAGACCACCGTTGCATCTGAATATTTAATTTCTATTATCCTGGGAGCCTTTAATGTATAATTCACACACCGTAAACAATTTTAATTAAAGAGAATAAAGATGAAACGCCCTCTTGAAGACCTATATATTGGAAGAGATCACCATTTCGACGCACAGTAAAAATTATTCCTATCATGGCGAATGCAATCAGGGAAAGTTTTGACCTAATAATAGTGACGTTGCGGTTTGTTGGGTTATATCCGTCAGACAAAAATCAGCCATGCGTCAGTGTGTTGAAAAAAATTTGGATGTACGTTTTGTATTTTTCACAAGTGGTACTTCTGTTGCTTGTTTTGGCTAACGTTATATTTAAGGAATACTCTGATGTTATGCTGTTTAATCAAATGGTGATGTTTTTGTCGCAAGGTACAGCTACATGTTTGAAAGTGTTACCATTTCTGAGAAATACACAAAGAATGAAAAAGTGTATCGAATACTTTGGAAACTCACGATTTACCCCTAGGAGTCAAGAAGAAAGGGAAATTATGACTGAGTGCGTTGGAATTTGTCGACGAAATGTTAGACTATATTTCGTTGCTTTGTTATTTACGGTAACCGTGTGGAATTTTTATCCTTTAGTACAAAAAAGTGGGAGATTGTCGGTTGATATGTGGCTACCGTGCGACTTAACGCAACCTTTAATTTATTATTTGATGTATTTTTATAGTGCTGGAGGTATAAAGAAATCCTTTTTCCAACACTGTTTATTTTTATACTTGCAGTGTGTTATTATATGGGGTTGGTTAGCGAAATGATGGAGCCATTGATCGGAGGACTTGCCTACCACGCTACTTGTCAGTTGAAAATTCTAAAGCTAAATCTGCGAAATCTTACTCTCAAATTTGACAATGTGTGTGAGGAAATAGAACGATGCGTTATCCATCACGATGATATCTTGCGGTGAGTAAAATATATCTTTTTTAATTAATTTAGTAAGTGGATAGGTTTTAGTTTTATCAAAGAGTTTGAAAATTGCTTCTCTTTTTGTATATTCTGTCAGCTCGGAGCCAGCATTTTCGATTTTTGTCTTTGCTGCATTGGAATGATAACGGTTTGTAAAATGTACACTGTTTGTATAACATAATGATTTGTTAATCAGGCAGGGACAAGTTTGTACACTTATGTGTACCTAACGTGTTATCTGGTAGTGTTTTTCCAAGTCTTGTTTTATTGTCACTATGGGACACTTCTGTTTGAAGAAGTAAAGTACGTGGACGATATTTTTCTAAATAAATTAGTGTTTTTTTTCAGAATGAAAGTTTAATAAATGACATGTACATGAGTTTTTGGTACAAGTGTGACCTTAAAGTACAAACTAGTTTTTTAATTATTATGGAACGGTCAAAAAAGCCGGTGATTTTAACGGCGGGAAAAAATCATTAATCTGACGTATAACACATTTACTTCAGTGAGTAAATTTTCGATTTTTTCATTTTTAAAGTCGTTTTGTTTGTAGATTTTGAAGACGAGTTATTCGCTGATTGCTGTTGTGAATAATTTTTAATAAAATTAGTTAATCTTAATTGAGACAGTTATTTTCTAGTCATCATTTACCCTCAGTTATTTGATAAATTCTAATGGGTATACAATAAAAATTATATTTTGAAAGTAACGAAAAAAAAATTTTAATAATCAAAAATTAGAAAATTTGAACTTGAAAACTCGAAAAATTGAAGAAAGCTTGGTTGTTTGAAAAATCTGAAAATTGAAGAAAGAAAAAATTCAAAAATAAAGAAACAAAAGTTGATAAAGCAAAAATTTGAGAATGCAAATTGAAACAAAAAACTGAAAAATCAAAGTTGAAAAGTTAAAAAGTTCCAAGCTGAAATCTCAAAAACAATTTTTCTGTTCAATTTTTCTGTTCAATTTGACAATTTAGCAATGTTTTTTATTGTTAAATTTTCAATTTTTTCATTTTTGAATTTTTTGGTTGTTTTTGTCTATATTTTAGTATATTCCTTATTTTGGTCACCGCATTTTGAAATTTCTCGTGTTTCCAATTTTGCAGCTTGAGATTTTTCAAGATTGAAAAACCAAAAATTTCTAAGCTGAAATCTTCAAAATTTACGAATCGAAAAATTAAAAATGTTCCTCGTATTTTAAAAATTTGCAAATCTTTTTTTTTGCTTTTTGCTTTCAATTGCATATTCTGAATTTTTCGATTTAATTTCTTTTTTTGTCAATGTTACAATTTAGAAATTTTTTATTTTTCAGCATTACAATTATGTGAATTTTCGATTTTAACGTTTTTCAATTTTCGATTCTTTAATTTTCCGATTTTTCAGATTTGTGCATTTGATTTTTTTCCGATTCTTGAATATGTAAATTTTTCTAGTTTTGGATTTTAAATTTTTCGATTATTTGACATTTGAATTTTTCAATTTTTCTAGTCGATTTTTTATTTTCTCGATTTCAATTAATGGATGTTTATATTTTTCGTTTTTTTCAATTGTCAACTTGGATTTTTTGATTTTCTAATTTTAAAAGTCGATAAAACTATTGAAGAAACGAAAAATTAAAAAATCCAGAAACCAAAAATCGAAAAAAGCATTGAAAAGTCAAAATTTGAAAAATCTGAGCCTTTGAAGTTGAAAATTAGAATAATTGGAAACCGAACAATTAAAGAAATCAGAATCTGAGAAATCGAAAAATTAAAAATCTTAAAGTCAAAGTAACGAAAAAAAAAAATTAATAATCAAAAATTTGAAAATTTGAACTTGAAAAAATAAAGAAACAAAAGTTGATAAAGCAGAAACTTTGAGAATGCAAATTGAAACAAAAAACTGAAAAATCAAAGTTGAAAAGTCAAAAATTTCTAAGCTGAAATCTCAAAAACAATTCTTTTCTGCGCAATTTGACAATTTAGCAATTTTTTCATTTTTCAATTTTACAATTTTTTCAATTACAATTTCTCAGTTTTTGATGTTATAATTTTTCGATTGTTCAGTTATGGTTTTTAGCTTCTCGATTTATTATCAATTTCTCTATGTTTCAAGTTTTGATTTTCCATTTTTCCGTTTCTTCTATATTTAGATTTTTAAATTTTTTTAGTTTTAAATTTTCAATTTTTTGAATTTTTCGATTGTTCTTGTCTATATTTTAGTATATTCCCTATTTTGGTGACTGGATATTGAAGTTTTTCGTTTTTCAAATTTTGCAGCTTGAAATTTATCAAGATTGAAAAATCAGAAATTTCTAAGCTGAAATCTTCAAAATTTACGAATCGAAAAATTGAAAATGTTCCTCGAATTTTTAAATGTGCAAATCTTTTTTTTGCTTTTTGCTTTCAATTTTATATTTTGAATTTTTCGATTTAATTTCTTTCTCTTTCAATGTTACAATTTAGCATTTTTTTTATTTTTCAGCTTTCCAATTTTGTCATTTTTCGATTTTAAGATTTTTCAATTTTCGATTCTTTAATTTTTCGATGTTTCAAATTTGTAAAGTTTCAGTTTTTCGATTTTCGACTTTTGATTTTTTTTCCGTTTCTTGAATATATAGATTTTTCTAGTTTTGGATTTTCAATTGTTCGATTATTTGACTTTTGAATTTTTCAATTTTTCTAGTCGATTTTTTTATTTTCTCGATTTTAATTAATGGATGTTTACATTTTTCGTTTTTTCAATTTGTCAACTTGGAATTTTTTATTCTTTAATTTTAAAAGTCGATAAAAGTATTGAAGAAACGAAAAATTAACAAATGCAGAAACCAAAAATCGAAAAAAGCATTGAAAAAGTCAAAATTTGAAAAATCTGAGCCATTGAAGTTGAAAATTGGAATAATTGGAAATGGAACAATTAAAGAAATTAGAATCTGAGAAATCGAAAAATTAAAAATCATAAAGTTACAGTAACGAAAAAAAAATTAATAATCAAAAATTTGAACATTTGAACTTGAAAAGTCGAAAAATTGAAGAAATAAAAGCTTGGAAGCTTGAAAAATCTTAAAATTGAAGAAAGAAAAAATTTAAAAATGAAGAAACAAAAGTTGATAAAACAAAAAATTTGAGAATGCTAATTGAAACAAAAAACTGAAAAATCAAAGTTGAAAAGTCAAGAAGTTCTAAGCTGAAATCTCAAAAACAGTAGCAATTTTTTTATTTTTAAATTTACAATTTTGAGATTTTTGAATTTTTCGATTGTTCTTGTCTATATTTTATTATATTCCCACTGGATTTTGAAATTTTTCGTTTTTCAAATTTTGGAGCTTGAGTTTTATCAAAAAAATAAAAAAATTCTAAGCTGAAATCTTCAAAATTTACGAATCGAAAAATTAAAAATGTTCCTCGAATTTTTAAATTTGCAAATCTTTTTTTTTGCTTTTTGCTTTCAATTTTATATTTTGAATTTTTCGATTTAATTTCTCTTTTTTTCAATGGTACAATTTAGCAATTTTTTTTTTAACTTTACAATTTTGTCATTTTTCGATTTGAAGGTTTTTCAATTTTCGATTCTTTAATTTTTCGATTTTTCAAATTTGTGAATTTTCAGTTTTTCGATTTTCGACTTTTGATTTTTTTTCCGTTTTTTGAATATGTAGATTTTTCTAGTTTTGGGTTTTCAATTTTTCGATTATTTGACTTTTGAATGTTTCAATTTTTCTAGTCGATATTATATTTTCTCGATTTTAATTAATGGATGTTTACATTTTTCGTTTTTTCAATTTGTCAACTTGGATTTTTTGATTTTTTAATTTTAAAAGTCGATAAAAGTATTGAAGAAACGAAAAATTAAAAAATGCAGAAACCAAAAATCGAAAAAAGCATTGAAAAATTCAAAATTTGAAAAATCTGAGCCATTGAAGTTGAAAATTAGAATAATTGGAAATCGAACAATTAAACAAATCAGAATCTGAGAAGTCGAAATATTAAAAGCTTAAAGTCAAAGTAACGAAAAAAAAATAATAATCAAAAATTTGAAAATTTGAACTTGAAAAAATAAAGAAACAAAAGTTGATAAAGCAGAAACTTTGAGAATGCAAATTGAAACAAAAAACTGAAAAATCAAAGTTGAAAAGTCAAAAATTTCTAAGCTGAAATCTCAAAAACAATTTTTTCTGCGCAATTTGACAATTTAACAATTTTTTTATTTTTCAGTTTTACAATTTTTTGAATTACAATTTCTCAGTTTTTGATGTTATAATTTTTCGATTGTTCAGTTATGGTTTTTAGCTTCTCGATTTATTATCAATTTCTCTATGTTTCAAGTTTTGATTTTCCATTTTTCCGTTTCTTCTATATTTAGATTTTTAAATTTTTTTAGTTTTAAATTTTCAATTTTTTGAATATAAATATAACAAAAACTTTGAGAATGCAAATTGAAACAAAAAACTGAAAAATCAAAGTTGAAAAGTCAAAAAGTTCTAAGCTGAAATTTCAAAAACAAAATTTCAGTTTAATTTTTCTGCTCAATTTGACAATTTAGCAATTTTTTTATTTTTCGATTTTACAATTTTTTCAATTACAATTTCTCAGTTTTTGATATTTTAATTTTTCGATTGTTCAGTTATGGGTTTTAGCTTCTCGATTTATTATCAATTTTTCTATTTTTCAAGTTTTGAATTTCCAATTTTTCCGTTTCTTCAATATTTAGATTTTTCAATTTATTATGTTCTTGTCGATATTTTAGTATATTCCCTGTTTTGGTCACTGGATTTTGAAATTTTTCGTTTTTCCAATTTGGAACCAAGTTATTTGATTTTTTGATTTTCCTTTTATTCAATTTTACGATTTTTTAATTTTTTCATTTTTCAGTTTCTCAATTTTTAGAAACGAAAAACTAAAATGTCTAAAGATTAATAAGTCGAAAAGTTGGAAAAATCATTTCCAAAAAATTTAAAAGTAAAATCATTTTAAATTCACAAGTCGAAAAATTGGGATAAAAACACTGAAGAAACGTAAACTTGAAAAATCGAAAAATGAAAAAATCGAGAAACTCAAAAATCGGAAAACTGAAAAAGTGAAAAATTAAATAAAAAATCAAAAATTACAAATTTGAAAAGCCGGTAAAAATTTGAAATTTAAAACTCGAAAAATACAAATCGAAACCAAAAACAATAAGACCGAAAATTTAACGAATTTATAAATAAGATTATTCCTGTCGATATTTTATTATTTTCTCGATTTTAATTACTGAATTCTGAGTTTTTTATTTTTCCAAATTTTTCAACATAAGTTCTTTGATTTTTAATTTCCCTTTTATTCAATTTTACGGTTTTGTAATTTTTCAAATTTTTAGTTTCCCGATTTTAGAAAAAGGAAAACTAAAACGTCTAAAAATTGTAAGTTGAACTGAGAAAATTGCAAATCAAAAAATCATTAGTTCGAAAAACTGTGAAATTAAAAAATCGAAAAATTGCAAAATTGTAAAAATGAAGAAGCGAAAAGTATAATATCGAAAAATTGGAAATTTTATTTAGAAAAAAAATTAAACTCGAAAGTCCAAAACCTGCGATAACAAAAACTCCATAAACTCGAAAAATCGAAAAATTAAAATATCATTAATCTCAAAAACCGAAATTTAAATAGCAATCTACAAAAACTGCAAACCTGGAAATTAAAGAAACAAAAAACGGGAAATTGTAAATTTCAGAGTAGAAAATTTACAAAAATAAAAAACAGAAGACGGTAATGATGAAATTCGTTTGCCTACTTAGCCCCCGAAAATATATTTTTTTATTGTACACCCGTCACTATTCTATTCCTGTCATACAAAGTCCGGATTAGACAATAAATTACGGGAAAGAAAGATGGATGGTATTATTATTGTCCACAGCTACGAATACGTACATGTGCTGGATAATAAAGACTTATGCTTGAATGATTTGGATTTTTTGTTGGGAACGCCCTAAAAAAAATTGATTTAAAATTTTAAAAACTTGCCCTGATACAAAGGAGTTCAATCAAGCATTTAATAAATAAATAATATCAGACGGTATAGAAAAAAGTCCCGACACACCAATTACATTTCGCATGTCTTCTCATTTAGATCCGATCGAATCGGCAGGAAATTTAACCCTTTAATATAATATTTTTATAATGGGATATTATTTAATCCCATGATTAAGGGGCGTGCCGATAAAGAACGAACGTTACTTAATATAAAACGGAATCCCACATTTCATACACGAATACCATGGCAAACATCACCACGGACAGTTTCAGTATAGTCATACTAGTATTAAAACGTGTTGGTCTATACTACGAAATAAATCAATCTAAATTGGTAAAAATCTGGAGTTTTCTTCTTTATTTTTCATCAGTGTCCGTTTCTGTACTCGTCGCCACCAACCTTTTCAACGACAAAACCATGGACACGATGCAGTTCAACCAAATGGTCCTATTTCTAGCAGGAAGCGTCCCTGGTAATTTAAAACTAGTGCCATTTTTTGTAAAACCGAAAAAAATGAAAGCATGCATCGAATTTTTCGACAACGAATTTTTCATCCCAAAGAATAAAGAAGAAAAGAGAATCACAAAAAAGTGCATCCGTGTCTGTCAAAGAAACGTCAAAATTTACGCTGTGGTGATAATATTTGCGGTCATTTGCTGGATGACGTTACCATTTTTTGAAACCGAGCACAGACTTCCGTTGAATGTCTGGCTGCCGTATGACGTCACATCAGGATCAGCTACTTTCTACGCGACGTATTTTTATCTAGTGGCAGGTTAGTGCAAGTTCAATTTTTGATTATTTTCCAGATTATCGTTACAGTGTGTTTTTATTTCGGGTTGGTTTGTGAGATGATGGAACCTTTGATCGGAGGTCTGGTCTATCAAGCCACGTCTCAGCTGAAAATTCTCAAATATAATCTGCGACATCTGAGCGATCACTCAGTTGGTAGTTTTGAAAGTGTCTCCAAAACACTGATACGCTGCGTCGTGCATCATAACAAGATTTTAAAGTAAGTTGGTCGAGGTGTTAAAGTGACTTTAACGCACGATTTTAGTTTTCTTGTGGAGTACGAGGATTGTTTTTCTTGGTGTGTGTTTTGTCAAATTGCTGGAACCACGTTCGCGCTTTGTTTTTGTTGCGTTGGCGTTGGACTAAGTCTGGTTAGTGTAGACTTTTCTGTGTGTCTTATACCCTACTAGCGATAAATTTTAGGTGTCTTCTTTTAGTATGAACTTTGTTATGTACGTCATTTCTTACTGTGTTAATGCGTTCCAGTTGTTGTTTTATTGCCACTATGGAAGTCTGCTTTACGATGAGGTAGTTATAATTTTTTTAAAATGGTGATTTTTTTTGTTCTATGTTGTAGAATAACGAATTGATGAGTGCCATCTACATGGGACCGTGGTACAATTATGACGTCAGAGTGAGAAAATTTTTGTTAATTATAATGGAGCGTTCTAAAATACCACTGGTTTTAACAGCGGGGAAAGTAATCAATCTAACTTATGCAACTTTTACCTCAGTAAATCTTTTCTTGTAACTTCACAACGTTAGTTATTTTTTTATTTTAGGTGTTAAAAACGAGTTATTCTTTAATTGCTGTGCTAAACAGACACAACTAAGCAAAATTTGACTCATAAATTTACCCAAAAATATTTTGATTCAGAATTGGCTTGGAGTAGGTCGTTCATTTCTTATACGCTTAGGTCTTTTATTTTGTTATTGCTTTCAAAACATGCTTTGAGTTTTGTAGACAAAAATTGTTGACCCAATGTTTCTGCTTAGCTAAGACCATTACAAAATAAACTATGAAAAAGTACAGTAAGAGTGTATATGTATTTCTATAAATAACTTGAGTACCAAATTACGAAAAAGGCACAAATTTGAACCAAGGTAAACAATTGTTTTCGGAGAACTTTGAGAAACTATTGTTGGTTTTGCACAAAAATGTCTTTGTCTCCTTTGTATAACAACAAATTTATTCTGAGGAAATTTCTGATGATAATGGAACATTTTTGCACCATTGAAACCAACTCGAAATTTTTTGCCTAAAATTGGTGGAGGCGCCGGGAAAATACCAATTTTAAAAGGTATTTATTTTACGATTTATTAAGAAACTCAGCTGAGGGATTTTATATTGTAGAAAGAATCATGCATTTTTCCAAATAACTTGAGTTTAGAACAAAATAACAAATGAAACACAAATTTGAACAAAGGTAAACAATTATTTCCTGAGAATTTTGAGAAACGATGGTTATTTTTGCATAAAGAGGCCTTTTTCTTCTTTATGCAACGAGGTATGACAAAAATAACTACGAATTCTTGATCTCGAGAAAATTTCAGATAATAGTGAAAAAAAAAATTTTAGGAGATATTTTTTTCACGATTTATCAAAAAAATTAAATAAGAGATTTTATTTTACGTAAAGAATCATGTGTTTCTTTAAATAACCTGAGTTCTGAAGAAAAGAACGAAAGAAAAACAAATTTGGACCATGACAAGAAAAATTGTTTCACGAGAATTTGGAGAGAAACAATGTTTTTTTTCACAAAGATGTCTTTCTCTCTTTTCCAGGACGAGAAATGAACAAAATAATTGCAAATTCGTGATTATGGGAAAATTTCTGATAATATTGATATATTTCGAGCTATTCAGACAATTTTAAATTTTTGCGTAAAATTGGTGGAGGCGCCGGGAAAATAAAATTTTTAAAAAATATTTATTTCCCAATTTAAAAAGAAATTTCAATGACGGATTTTATATGAAAGAGAGCATCATGTGTTTCTTTAAATAACTTGACTTTTGAACAAAATAACACAACAAAAACAAATTGTTTTCGGAGAATTTTGATAACCAAAGTGTGTTTTTGCACAAAAATACCTTTTTATCCTTTATATCACCAAATATTACAAAAAAAATTACAAATACGTGATCCTGGGAAAACTTCTGATTATAATGATATACTTTTGAACCATTTATACAAATAAAATTTTAGCATGAAATTGATGGAAGCGTCTGGAAACTAAAATTTGTAAAAATATTTATTTCACGATTTAATAAGAAATTTAGACAAGGGATTTTATTTTAGAGAAAGAATAATGTCTGTCTTTGAATAATTTGAGTTTTGAACCAGATAACGAAAAAAAACCGAAATTTGAACCAAGGTAAACAATTGTTTTCGGAGAATTTTGAGAAACTATTGTTGTTTTTGCACAGAAATGTCTTTGTCTGTCTCCTTTGTATAACAACAAATTTATCCTGGGGAAATTTCTTTTGATAATGGAACATTTTTGAACCGTTTAAACCAACTTGAAATTTTTGCCTAAAATTTGAACCAAGGTGAACAATGATTTCCTGAGAATTGTGAGAAACGATGGTTATTTTTGCATAAAGAGGCCTTTTTCTTCTTTATGCGACGAGGTATGACAAAAATAACTACGAATTCTTGATCCTGACAAAATTTCAGACAATAGTGGCAAAAAATAAATTTTTAGGAGATATTTTTTCACGATTTATTAAAAAAATTAAATAAGAGATTTTATATTACATAAGGAATCATATGTTTCTTTAAATAACCTGAGTTCTGAACAAAAGGACGAAAGAAACACAAATTTGGCCCATGGCAAAAAAAAATGTTTCACGAGAATTTTGAGAAACAATGTTTTTTTTCACGAAGATGTCCTTTTCGTTTTTATAGAACGAGATATGAAAAAAAAAATTACGAATTCGCGATTCTGGGAAAATTTCTGATAATAATGATGTATTTGGAGCCATTCAGACAAATTTAAAATTTTTGCGTAAAATTGGTGGAGGCGCGGGAAAATAACATTTTTAAAAACTATTTATTTCCCAATTTATAAAGAAATTTGTATGACGGATTTTATATGATAGAAAGCATCATGCGTTTCTTTAAATAACTTGACTTTTGAACAAAATAACACAACAAAAACAAATTGTTTTCGGAGAATTTTGAGAAGCAAAGTTTGCTTTTGCACAAAAATGCCTTTGTATCCTTTATATCACCAAATATTACAAAAAAAAATGACAAATTCGTGATCCTGGGTACACTTCTGATAATAATGATATAATTTTGAACCATTTATACAAATAAAATTTTTGCATGTGATTGAAGCGCCTGGAAACTAAAATTTGTAAAAATATTTATTTCACGATTTATTAAGAAATTTAGGTGAGGGATTTTATATTAGAGAAAGAATAATGTCTGTCTTTGAATAATTTGAGTTTTGAACCAGATAACGAAAAAAACAAAAATTTAAACCAAGGTAAACAATTGTTTTCGGAGAACTTTGAGAAATTATTGTTGGTTTTGCTCAAAAATGGCTTTCTCTCGTTTGTATAACAACAAATTCGTGATCCTGGGGAAATTTCTGATGATAATGCAACAGTTTTGAACCATTTAAACCAACTTGAAATTTTTGCCTAAAATTGGTTGAAGCGCCGGGAAAATACCAATTTTAAAAGGTATTTATTTTACGATTTATTAAGAAACTCAGCTGAGGGATTTTATATTGTAGAAAGAATCATGCATTTTTCCAAATAACTTGAGTTTAGAACAAAATAACAAATGAAACACAAATTTGAACAAAGGTAAACAATTATTTCCTGAGAATTTTGAGAAACGATGGTTATTTTTGCATAAGAGGCCTTTTTCTTCTTTATGCAACGAGGTATGACAAAAATAACTACGAATTCTTGATCTCGAGAAAATTTCAGATAATAGTGAAAAAAAAAATTTTAGGAGATATTTTTTTCACGATTTATCAAAAAAATTAAATAAGAGATTTTATTTTACGTAAAGAATCATGTGTTTCTTTAAATAACCTGAGTTCTGAAGAAAAGAACGAAAGAAAAACAAATTTGGACCATGACAAGAAAAATTGTTTCACGAGAATTTGGAGAAACAATGTTTTTTTTCACAAAGATGTCTTTCTCTCTTTTCCAGGACGAGATATGAACAAAATAATTGCAAATTCGTGATTATGGGAAAATTTCTGATAATATTGATATATTTCGAGCTATTCAGACAATTTTAAAATTTTTGCGTAAAATTGGTGGAGGCGCCGGGAAAATAAAATTTTTAAAAAATATTTATTTCCCAATTTAAAAAGAAATTTCAATGACGGATTTTATATGAAAGAGAGCATCATGTGTTTCTTTAAATAACTTGACTTTTGAACAAAATAACACAACAAAAACAAATTGTTTTCGGAGAATTTTGATAACCAAAGTGTGTTTTTGCACAAAAATACCTTTTTATCCTTTATATCACCAAATTACAAACAAAATTACAAATTCGTGATCCTGGGAAAACTTCTGATTATAATGATATACTTTTGAACCATTTATACAAATAAAATTTTAGCATGAAATTGATGGAAGCGCCTGGAAACTAAAATTTGTAAAAATATTTATTTCACGATTTAATAAGAAATTTAGACAAGGGATTCTATTTTAGAGAAAGAATAATGTCTGTCTTTGAATAATTTGAGTTTTGAACCAGATAACGAAAAAAACCGAAATTTGAACCAAGGTAAACAATTGTTTTCGGAGAATTTTGAGAAACTATTGTTGTTTTTGCACAGAAATGTCTTTGTCTGTCTCCTTTGTATAACAACAAATTTATCCTGGGGAAATTTCTTTTGATAATGGAACATTTTTGAACCGTTTAAACCAACTTGAAATTTTTGCCTAAAATTGGTGGAGGCGCCGGGAAAATACCAATTTTAAAAGATATTTACTTCACGATTTATTAAGAAGCTAAGCTGAGGGATTTTATATTGTAGAAAGAATCATGCATTTTTATTAATAACTTGAGTTTAGAACAAAATAACAAATCAAACACAAATTTGAACCAAGGTAAACAATTATTTCCTTAGAATTTGAGAAACGATGGGTATTTTTGCATAAAGAGGCCTTTTTCTTCTTTATGCGACGAGGTTTGACAAAAATAACTACGAATTCTTGACCCTGAGAAAATTTCAGATAATAGTGACAAAAAATAAATTTTTAGGAGATATTTTTTTCACGATTTATTAAAAAAATTAAATAAGAGATTTTATATTACATAAAGAATCATGTGTTTTTTTTCACAAAGATGTCTTTTTCTCTTTTGTAGGACGAGATATGAAAAAAATAATTACGAATTCGTGATTCTGGGAAAATTTCTGATAATAATGATATATTTGGAGCCATTCAGACAAACTTAAAATTTTTGCGTAAAATTGGTGGAGGCGCCTGGAAAATAAAATTTTTAAAAAATATTTATTTCAAAATTTATAAAGAAATTTGTATGACGGATTTTACATGATAGAGAGCATCATGTGTTTCTTTAAATAACTTGACTTTTGAACAAAATAACAGAACAAAAACAAATTGTTTTCGGAGTATTTTGAGAACCAAAGTTTGTTTTTGCACGAAAATGCCTTTTTATTCTTTATATCACTAAATATTACAAAACAATTACAAATTCGTGATCCTGGGAATACTTCTGATTATAATGATATACCTTTGAACCATTTATACAAAGAAAATTTTTGCATGAAATTGATGGAAGCGCCTGGAAACTAAAATTTGTAAAAATATTTATTTCACGATTTATTAAGAAATTTAGACAAGGGATTTTGTATTGGAGAACGAATAACAGATAACGCAACAAACGCAAATTTGAACCAAGGTAAACAATTGTTTTTCGAGAATTTTGAGAAGCGATGGTTGTTGCACAAATATGATTTTTTTCATTATAAAACGAGATATGACAAAAACAACTAAAAATTCCTGATCCTAAGAAAATCTCAAATAATAATAACGAAAAATAAGTTATAATGATACAATTGTGAACAATTTAGACAAACTTAAAATTTTTGAATAAAAATGGCTTAGGCGCCAGGGAAATTAAATTTTTAAAAACTATTTATTTCACGATTTATGAAGAAATTTGGAAAAGGGATTTTATATTAGAGAAAGAGTAATGGGTTTCTTTAAATCACTTGAGTTTTGAACCACGTAACGAAGAAGACACAAATTTGAACGAAGGTAAACAATTGTTTTCCGAAAATTTTGAGATGGTTGTTTTTGGTTGGTGTGAAAATTTTCTCTGTGTCGTGTGCGGTATTGTTGGTGTGTTTTAAATCACTTCGATCAGCATGGATTTCGTTATGTACATGATCACTTACTGTGTGTGATCTTACGTCTCAACTGCTGATTTATTGTTTCTATGGAAGTTTATTATACGATGAGGTATCAATTTTTTTTAATATGGAAAAAATTCAGTTCTATGTGTTGTAGAACAAGAAGTAAATGCCGTCGGGACGGGGTACAATTATGACGTCAGAATATGGAGGGAAAGTGATTAATCTAACTTATGAAACTTTTATTTCAGTAAGTTTATTTTTATACACTGATTTTTTAGTTTGCTTTTTAATTTCTTTTATTTGAAATCGAGTTATTCTATGATTCCTGTGTTAAACAGACACAATTAAATGAAAAAAAACTCTAGAAGACAAAGTTTAATACAATATGCTTAAATGGTGAGTACAATAGTAAACAATTTTTTTATTAGTTGCAATCGAAAAATCAGGATTTTACAAATACTGAAATATTTCTTTAAATGAGAAGTGTTTATAATTTTGTGCATTTAAAAATAAAAATTAGTAACGTAAGATTTCCACTTATTTCACCCTCGACAATTGTTAAGTTTAGAAAGGTGAAATATTGTTTTTTTTTGTATTATGAATCGGAAAGATTGTAAAATCAAAAAACTGAAAAATCTAAAAATGGAAACATCGAAAAATTCGGAAATCATGAAGTCGGAAAGTCCGAAATATCGTAAAATTGAAAATTCTGGAAACTGAAAATCTTAAAATTGAAATCCCTAAAAATTCTGAAATCGGTAAATCAAGAAATAAAGAAATGGGAAATTCGAAAAATTAGAAATCCGAAAAATTGAAAATTCTGGAAATAAAAAATCGTAAAATTGAGAAACCGAAAAAAGAAAAAAGCGGAAAATCGTGAAATCGCCAAATCGAGAAATCGGGAAATTGGAAAGTCAAATTTAAATAATTGAAAAATTGACATCGCAGGATGAAAAATCGAAAAATAGAGGACGAGGAAGACAAAAATTCAAAAGTCAAAAAATGGAATAATCGCAAAAGTTATAAATTAGAAAATCAAGAAACTGAAAAATCGGAAATTTCAGTTTCTTGAATTTTTAATTTTCAGGTTTCGCGGTTTTCCAATTTCTGGATTTCTCGATTTTTCGACTTTTAGATTTTTCAATATCTCGGTTTTTCGACATTTTGAAAGGTTTAAAAAGTGAAAAATTGAAAAATCTAGAAATCAAAACTCGAAAAGATCAGATATGAAATCGAAGTCGAACAATCGAGAAACTGAAATTCGAAAAACAAAAAAACCGAAAAGTCGGAAAATCCTGAAATCATCAAATTGAAAAATCGAGAAATCGGAAAATCCAAAATTTGATAAACTGAAAATTTGAATAAAATGGAAAAATCTAAAATTGAGAATCGTTTAGTCGAAAAGTTGGGAAATAGAAAAATTAAAAACCGAGACAACGAATAACTGGAGAATCTAAAAAGTGAGAAATTGAAAATTTAGATAATTAAAAATAAAAAAATTGAAAAATCGAGGACGCGAAAGACGAAAATGGAAAACTCGAAAAAAAGTTACAAATTAAAAATCGCAAATTTTAATTTTTGTATTTTTAATCTCTGAATTTTTTGGCTTTTAGGAAAAGAAATCTAAAATGGAAAAATCGAAAAATTTATAAATAGCAAAATCGAAAAATTCAGAAAACGACAAATGGACGAATCGAAAATTTGAAAGTATAGAGATTTTCCTAGAAATCGGAAAGTCGAAAAATTGTGAAATCGTAAAACTGAAAATCGAAAAAAGAAAGATCCAAAAATACAAAATACGGGAAACTGAGATTCTTAAAAGTGAAACCCCGAAAAAATCCTGAAATCGACAAATCAAGAGATCAGGAAATGGGAAAGTTGAAAAATCAAAAAAAGAGAAGTTCAAAAAAACCGATAAACTGAAAAAATTCAAAGATCGAATATTCTAAAATTTCAAAAATCGATCAATCGAAAAACTGAGGAACTGAATTATCAAAAAATTGAAAAGTTCGAGGAATTGAAAGATCTAAAAATTGAAAAATCGAGGACGCGAAAGACAAAATTCGTAAAGTCGAAAAATCGAATCATCTAGTAATTGAAAAACCGCAAATTTTAATGTCTCGATTTTTCAATTTTTTGACTTTTACATTGTTCAGTGTTTCGGTTTTTGACTTTTTGAGAGATCGGAAAACCGAAAATTCGGGAATATCGAAAAATTAAAAATTCGGGAAACTGAAAATCTTAAAAGTCAAACCCTGAAAAAATCCTGAAATCGACAAATCAAGAGATCGGGAAATGGGAAAGTCGAAAAATCAAAAAAAGAGAAATCCAAAAAAACCGAAAAACTGAAAAAATTCAAAGATCGATTATTCTAAAAATTCAAAAATCCATCAATCGAAAAACTGAGGAACTGAATTATCAAAAAATTGAAAAGTTCGAGGAATTGAAAGATCCAAAAATTGAAAAATCGTAAATTTGTATAATCAAAAAATAGACAAATCGCAGAATGAAAAATCGAAAAATCGAGGACGAGGAAGACAAAAATTGAAAAGAATAATCGCGAGAGTTATAAATCAAAAAATCAAGAAACTGAAAAATCGAAAATTTAGTTTCTTGAATTTTCAATTTTCAGGTTTCGCGGTTTTCCGATTTTTGGATTTTTCGATTTTTCGACTTTTAGTGATTTCAATATGTCAGTGTTTCGACTTTTTGAGAGTTTGAAAAAATGAAAAATTGAAAAATCTAGAAACCAAAACTCGCAAAACATCAGAAATTATGAAATGGAAGTCGAAACATCGAGAAACTAAAATTCGAAAAAAAAAAAACCGAAAAGTCGGAAAATCCTGAAATCGTCAAATTGAAAAATGGACAAATCGGAAAATCCAAAATTTGATAAACTGAACATTTGAATAAAACGGAAAAATCTAAAATTGAGAAATCGTTCAGTCGAAAAGTTGGGAAATAGAAAAATTAAAAACCGAGACAACGAATAATTGAAGAATGTAAAAAGTGAGAAATTAAAAATTTAGATAATTAAAAATAAAGAAATTGAAAAATCGAGGACGAGAAAGACGAAAATGGAAAAGTCGAAGAAAAAAGTTACAAATAAAAAAATCTCAAATTTCAATTCTTCTATTTTTAATCTCTCAATTTTTGGCTTTTAGGAAAAAAAATCTAAAAATGGAAAAATCGAAAAATTTATAAATAGCAAAATCGAAAAACTGATAAATCGCAAAACTGGAAAATCGAAAAATCGAAAAATTCAAAAAACGACAAATGGATGAATCGAAAATTTGAAAGTATATTTAATAGATCTTCCTAGAAATCGGAAAGTCGAAAAATTGTGAAATCGTAAAACTGAAAAATCTAAAAAGAAAGATCCAAAAATAAAGCAACCGACAAGTTTGAAAATCGAAAAATTGAAAGATTGATTCGAAAATTTGGGAAATGGAAAAAATCATAAATTCGAATAAATGAAAATTACGAAATCGAAAAATCGTGGTCGAGGAAGATGAAAAATTTCAGTGTCCTAATTTTGCAATTTCTAGGTTTGGCGGCTTTTCAAATTCTGTATTTTTTTTCAATTTTTCGATTTTTAAAGTTTGCGGTTTTCTAATTTCAATCTTTTTTTATTTTCCGAATTTTCGATTTTTTAATTTCTCTATTTTTTGACTTTTGGACAGCTTAAAGCAATCTAAAAGTGGAAAAATTAAAAAATTGAAAAACCTCAGCAACCAGATATCAATAAATCGCAAAACTAAAAAACCGAAAAATTAAAAAATTAAAAACAGTGAAATGGACGAATCGAAAATTTAAAAGTACGAGAAATCCAGAAATGGGAAAGTCAAAAAATTGGAAAATCGAAATGTTGAAAAATCGAAAAATCCTTAACCGAGACCCTAAAATCGACAAATCGAAAACTGAAAAGTCGAAAAATTCGGTAAATCGGAAAATTGGGAAACTGAAATATCAAAAAATTGCAAATTCGAGGAATTGAAAGATCTAAAAATTGAAAAATCGAAAATTTCTATAGATATTCATTTTATAATCGAAAAGTTGGAAAAAGGAAAAATTAAAAAGACCAAAAATTAAAAAATCGCAAATTTGAGGAAAAAATAGTCAATCCTGGAATGTAAAATCGAAAAATTGAGGTCGAGAAAGACAAAAAACGAAAAGTCAAAAAAAAGAGAAATCGGGAAATTTCAATTTCTCGGTTTTTTTAATTTTTTGGTTTTGTGGTTTTTCAAATTTTGGAAATTTGGATTTTTTTTTACTCTTCGATTTTTTAAACGCCCAAATTTTTAACTTTTCGAAAATTTAAACTCTAATAAAAACCGAAAAATTCGAAAAATTTGAAAAATTGAAAAATCGGCAAACTGAAAAATTAAGAAATCTATAAATCGGAAAATTGAGGAACCCAAATACCAAAAAACTGAAAATTCGAAAAGAAAAATTGCACAGTCGAAAAATCCAATGATCTAGAAATTGAAAAATGTATCGATTTTTAAATTTTTCAATTTAGATTTTTTTTAGATGTCTCGGTTTTTGGAATTTTTGGAAACATTGGAAAATCGAAAAATGGAAACATCGAAAAAATCAGAAATCATGAAGTCGGAAAGCCTGAAATATCGAAAAATTGAAAATTCGGGAAACTGAAAATCTTAAAAGTGAAACCCCGAAAAAATCCTGAAATCGACAAATCAAGAAATCAAAAAAGAGAAATCCAAAAAACCGAAAAACTGAAAAAGTTCAAAGATCGATTATTCTAAAAATTCAAAAATCACATCAATCGAAAAACTGAGGAACTGAATTATCAAAAAATTGAAAAGTTCGAGGAATTGAAAGATCTAAAAATTGAAAAATCGTAAATTTGTAGAATCGAGAAATAGACAAATGGCAGAATGAAAAATCGAAAAATCGAGGACCAGGAAGACAAAAATTGAAAAGTCAAAAAATCGAATAACCGCAAAAGTTATAAATTAAAAAATCAAGAAACTGAAACATCGGAAATTTCAGTTTCTTGGATTTTCAATTTTCAGGTTTCGCAGTTTTCCAATTTCTCGATTTCTCGATTTTTCGACTTTTAGAGTTTTCAATATCTTGGTTTTTCGACTGTTTGAAAGATTGAAAAATCTAGAAATCAAAACTCGAAAAAATCGGAAATTATGAAATCGAAATCGAAACATCGAGAAATCGTATGTATTTAAAATTTTTTTAAAGATGGAATTAAATATATATAGAGTCACGAATAAAATATCGTCCCTAATTTGCCCTTATTCACCATCAAGCGAAAAAGGTATCTCATTTGAGACATCCACTGATCAGCTTTTGGAGAGCTAAGAGAATTATGCTCGTGAATGATATTATAGACTCCAAATTGAGTTACTCTAATGACATTACTAATGCGACTAAACCCGCTTTCACTTCTCGACACCAACCGAACACCCAAAACATAAAAATCCCCAGAAACTAAACCCAGCCAACTCTGCATCCATCGTTTCTCTCATCAAGTCCTGCCAACTTAATAAACGCACCAATCTTACTGATCCCGGCCTACTACCGGCGCCACCGTTCCGCACTAATATAATCAGTCGAAGACTGTGGTAAATTACATCACCATCCCGTCTACAAATGTCGTTTTGTTTTATTACCGCCTCAATATATTGACATTGCCTTGAACCCTTCGGGTGTCTAGTTGAAGCTTTTACAACACAGCTTGCCGTCATATCGTGCTGTTCTCACTCTCATTTATGCATTAAATCGACAATTTAAGAAAAAAACCCATAACGAGACATGCTCCCTCAATTTACTCAACGACCCCTCATTGCTTCGCTACGTAAACTCACGTTCAGCTGCATGATGATCTTGTTGTAGGCCCATAACCAGCGCTGCTTGGCCGTCACCTGGGGGCGGGGCTTGGAGTCCTCGTCGTCTTCCCCTTCGAACGAGACGCTCTTCTTCTCGGGGAGTTCGTCGTCGACGATGATCTCTGGGTGCTGGAAAAGGTAAAAATAGGAGGGTCATCTTGGTTAAACTAGCGTCGTTTCATATGAAAACACCAATTTTTTTACTTTGATGAAAAAATTTGTCTGCCTGTCTGTCGTCTAATTAGCACTTGTGATGTATGAATGCAACATTTTGCAATTTAATTCAATTCAAATTTATTAAAAATTCATGACGTCCTCTTAACATATACACTTTTATCATAAAATATCATCGACCAGCTTTTGATCTCACAATTTTACAATTTTACAATTTTTTCAAATCGCAGTTTTTCGTTTTTTTCGTTTTTCAGTTGTTCCAGTTTTGTTTTTCGGTTACAAAATTTTTCGTTTCCTCAGTTTTTCAAGTTCTTGATATTTAGTTTTCATTTCTTTTGTTTTTTCAATGTTGCTATCGATTTTATAATTGTTTGGTTAATTAATTTTTCAAATTTTCAATCTTTGATTTTTCTATTCCTCAACTTCCCAATTTTTCAATTTTTCAATTTTGCAAATTTTGAGTTTCCAATTATGCGATTTTCCGATTTCACTTTCAATATCTCGATTTTACAATAAATATTTAGTTTTTTCGATTTCAAAGTTTCTCAGTTCTTGATCTTTCGATTTTGACGATTTTTCAGTTTTTCATTTCCTCGAATTACAAATTTTCGCTTCGATTTTTAATTTTTTATTTACACAATTTTTCGATTTTTTCAGTGTTTAGTTTCTTCAGTTTTTTGATCTACAATTTTCCAATTTTTTTTATTTCTTCAATTTTACGACATGCAATTCTTCGAGTTTTCATTTTTCAAGTTTTTCAGTTTTTTGATTTTCCAATTTTTTGGTTTTTATGATTGATTTTATAGTTTTTCTTTTTTCAGGGTGAAAATTTTCAATTTTTGGATTTTTGAATTTTTTGGTTTTCAATTTTTCGATTTTTCAAATTCTAGATTTTTTAAATTTTGGTTTTTCAATTTTAGATAATTCGGTATGTCGATTTTTCAGTTTTTCGCTTCTTCAATTTTTGATTTGCAATTTTTTTCTTAAATATGTAATATTAATTATAATTTAAAAAAAAATCACTTTTTCAATTTCACCATTTTACAATTTTTCCGTTTTTCAATTATATATTAGATTTGAAAACTCTTTGATTTATTGAATTTCTCAATTTTTCGATACTTAGATCCAAACGATTTGTTTTTTCTTATTTCCAATATTTCGATTCATGTAGGTAATTTTTTTTGTTTTCTAATTTTCTCGATTTTTAGATTTTCATTGTTTCAATTTTTCGTTTCTTCAATTCTTCGATTTTAATTTTTCGATTTTATAAATTTTTTTTTTGTTTTTCGATTTGTCATCTTTTTGAAATGGTAAAATTGAAAAATCAAAAAAGAGAAAGGAAAATACTAAAACTAAAACTTTGAAAAATTAAAAATTGGAAATCAACAACTTGAACAATTGAAAAAACGAAAAATTCAAAAATCGTTAAATCAAAAATTAAGGAAACTTAAAATTCGAAAATGAGCCAAATTAGATTTTCAAAGTTTCAATTTTAATTTTGTTCGGTTCTTCGATTTTCAGTTTTTCGATTTTCCACTTTTTCGATTTTGCATTTTTTTTTGTTTTTTTTTTTTGGTTTTTCGAATTTACAATTTTTCGAAATGGGAAAATCAAAACTGAGAAACGAAAAGTACAGAACTAAAACTTCGAAAAATCTAAAAATTGGAAATCAAGAACTTATTTGATTCGAATCAAAGAAATGTAAAAGTTGTAAAATTGAAAATTCAAAAATAAAAAACGTAAAAATATAAAACGAAAACTTTGAAAAATCTAAAAATTGGAAATCAAGAGCTTGAAAAATTCAAAAATCGTAAAATTAAAAATGGGAAACTTAAAATTTGAATATGTGAAAAATTCGATTTTCAATGTTTCATTTTTTCGTTTCTTCATTTTTTCGATTTTCATTTTTTCGACTTTCTACTTTTTCCATTTTTGCAATTTTTGTGTTTCGGTTTCAAAAGTTTTGGTGTTTTCAATTTCTCGACTTCTGAATTTTTCAGTTTTCCGTTCCTCTATTTTTTCAATGTGTCTTCGATTTTATAATTTTTCTTTATTTAAATTTTCAAGTCTTTAGTCTTTGATTTCCAGCTCTCGTGTTCCAACTTTTAAATTTTTCAATTTTGCAAATTTTCGTTTTTCAAATTTTAAATATTTCCATTTTGCAATAAATATTTCGTATTTTCGATTTTAGTTTCTCATTCTTGTTTTCAACTTTTTGATTTTTACGATTCTTCAGTTTTTCATTTCTTTAAATTTTAGAATTACAATTTTTCACTTCAGTTTTTTATTTTTTTTATTTTCAGTTTTTTTTCGATCTTTCAGTGTTTCGTTTCATCAATTTTTTGATTTTAATTTTTCAATTTTTCCTTTTTTTTTTTGTTTCCTTAAATTTTTACGATATGCAACTCTTCGAATTTTCATTTGTAAGTTTTTCAGGTTTTCGATTTTCCAACTTTTGGATGTTTCAATTTTTATATTTTGAATTTTAAGATTTGCAATTTCACGAGATTTAATTTTTAATATTTCAGTTTTTTTGTCTTCGATTTTTTGATTTTTCATTTTCTCAATTTTTTTTAAATTGTCGATTTTTAATTGTTCTGATTTTGATTTTTTTTGTTTGGTTGTGAAATTTTTTAATTTTTGGATTTTTCAACTTTTTGGTTTTCAATTTTTCGATTTTTCATCTTCTAGATTTTTTTAATTTTGGTTTTTATTTTAGATAATTCAGTTTCTGCATTTTGCAATTTTTCGCTTCTTCAATTTGATGATTTGAAATGATTTTCAACTTTTCTAGTTTTCATTTAATATACTTTTAAAAAATTTTCACTTTTTCAGTTTCACGATTTTAAAAATTTTCCATTTTTCAATTTTTGGAAACATGTTATAGTTTTTCGATTGTCCAATTTTTCGATACGACTCGTTTTTTGTTATTTCCAATTTTCGAATCATTTATTTATAATTTCCTCGATTTTTATACATTTTCGATTTTGCAATTTGTTTTGTTTTTTTTAGTTTGTCGCGTTTATTTTTTTTTAGATTTTTCGGTTTTCGAATTTTAAATTTTTAAATTTCAAATTTTTTGTTTTTCGATTTCTCAACTTTTCGTATCAAAGAAATGGAAAAGTCGTAAACTTGAAAAATCAAAAATAAAAAACGTAAAAATATAAAACCAAAACATTGAAAAATCTAAAAATTGGAAATCAAGAGCATGAAAAATTAAAAAATTGTAAAATTAAGAATGTGCAAAATTCTTTCCACTTTTTCAATTAGCAATTTTTTTGTTTTTCTAGTTTTTCGATTTTCCATTTTTTAGATTTTTTTGTTTTTTGATTGCTCAACTTTTCGAATCAAAGAAATTATAAAATTGAATAATCAAAAATGAAAAACGAAAATCTATAAAACGAAAACTTTGAAAAATCTAAATATTGGAAATCAAGAGCTTGAAAAATTAAAAAGAAGGTAAAATTAAAAAATCGTTAAATTAAAAATTGAGAAACTTAAAATTCGAATCTGTGCACAATTAGATTTTCAATGTTTCAATTTTTCTTTTCTTCAGTTCTTTGATTTTCAGTTTTTCGATTTTCCGCTTTTTCGATTTTGAATTTTTCTGTTTTTTTAGTTTTTCGATTTTTCTTTTTTTTTCGATTTTTTTTGTTTGTCGGGTTTGTCAATTGTTTAATTTTTCAGTTTTTGATTTCTCCACTTTTCGGAACAAAGAACTGGAAAATCGAAAAAACCAAATATTCAAAAATCGCAAGATTAAAAATTGAGAAACTCAGAAATCGAAAAAAGAAAATTGCGAACCGAAAAATTGAAGTAACTAAAAATGTAAAAATTTCGAAGTCGAAAAATTGAAAAACTAAAAAAATTTAAGTTAAAAACACGAAAAATTATGAAAAGTGGAAAAATTGAAAAGTGAAAAAAATAAAGAAACGAAAAGTGATATCAAAAAGTGTGAAAATCGAAGAAAAAAGGAAAACAAAAGATTGACACATTGAAAAACTAAAAATTGGGAATCTTGAAAATCGAAAAAAAAATTAATTAATTCAAAAAGTGGAAAACCCAAAAATTGAGCAATTGATAAATTAAAAAATTAAAAATTGAAAAACTGTAAAATCGAACAAATCAAAAAGTTTTGTTAAATCTAGATTTTAAAAAATGGAAATATTTTTAAAATATTAAAATAAAATATACATACATATTTAAAATGAAAACTAGAACAATTGTAGATCACAAATTAAAGAAATGAGGAATTGAAAAACCGATAAACTAAAAAATATAAATTGAAAAAAACGAAAAATTTAAAAATCTAGAGATTAAAACTCAAAAAATCTGTAAAAGAAAAAACTGAAAAAACCAAAAATTGAAAAATTTCTCATTGAAAAAAGAGATATTAAATCAAAACTTTGAAGGATTGAAAAAGCAAAGAAACGAAATCTTTCTAATGGAAATATTGAAGACAATAAAAATGGAAAATCGAAAAATTAAAAAATTAGAACAAAAACTCGGAGAGTTGCATGTCGTAAAATTGAAACAAGAAAATGAAAGAATGAAAAAATCGATAAATAATTCAAGAAACGAAAAACTAAAAGACCGAAAATAAAATCCAAAAATTTATAAAATCAGAACATTGAAAAATGAAAACTTGCATAAAATTGAAGTTACCAAAAATATGACAACTTGAAAGACTAAAAATCGAAAAATTGAAGAAACGAAAAATTGGAGGAACAAAAATTTGAAGAAACAAAAAATTGAAGAATCAGACAATTAAAAAATTTAAGAATGAATACTCGAGAAATTTCAAATCGAAAATTGCAAAATCAAAAAAAGGAAGAAACAAAAAAGTCAAAAACTGAAAAATCGCGAATTAAAAAACCGAAACTGCAAAAATTGAAAAAGTAAGATTCAATGTCATTTACAAAAGTCAGCTTTCTCTTAGCAATTATTAGCCCACCCACCCGCCCTCTCTTTTCTCCGAGGGTCTCTCATTTGCTAAAATCAGTCTTATCTTAGCAGGCACTAGCCCCGCCCACCCACCCTCTCTATTCTTACAGGGTATCTCATTTGCCAAAATCAGTTAGGCAGGCAGTACCTTGTTAAGATAAGACTGATTTTGGCAAATGAGATACCCAATAAGAAAACAAAGGGTGGGTGGGCGGGGCTAGAACCTGCTAAGAGACGACCGATTTTGGCAAATGAAATATATTCTAAGAAAAGACTGGGTGGGTGGGCGGGGCTAGTACTTACCAAGATAAGACCGATTTTGGCAAATATATATATATCAAAATTTGAAAACAATTGTTTAATTTCATGTAGTCAAAACTAAAACAAAAAATGTAGCTCCAATCGTAATCTTATTGGATACGATTATTGTACAGAGAAATTTATTTTATAATGTTTACAAATTTCAAGCATTTTCTGCAAGAAAATGTTGTTTCCTTCAGTTCTAAATGCTTGAACAAAATCATCTTTCTTTTTTCCTCAATTGGTGTTTTCATACCGAACGCCCTAATAATGTTCGTCGTACCTGCGGTTCCCCGAGGATCTCCTCCTGCTGAGTCGGCGAAATCCGGCGCGTATCCACGATCGACGGTTTCCGCGAGTACGCCTCGTCCGCGTTCGGATATCCCCGCGCGTTCGCCGCCGAGAGTCGCCGAGGCGCGTAATCGAGCGACGGGTGGTACGGATCCACGACCGTGATCTGCGAGGACCCCCTCCTCAGCGACTGCTCCTCCTCGTACTCGTCCACGTGTATCACAGAAGAGGGCGAGTCGTGGTTGGCCGGCTTGACGACGACGTCCGCGTCGTCCTCCACGTAGCTCTCGAGCGACTCCTGGGGCTCGAGGTACGCGTCGTGGAAGACGTCTTGGCTGTTGGCCATGGGGGTCTGGTTTAGGTCGACGGAGTCTTGCTGTTTGAGAAGGCCGCGAGTTTGCGCTTTGTAAGGTGTGACGGTGTTGATTTGGACTGGTGGTGGTGCGGGTTGCGGAGGTACGGGTTGTGGTGGTGCCGTTACTATTGCTTTCGGTGGTGATTGTACTTGGTCCCGTTGGTATTGCGTTGTAGGTGGTACTGTTGTACTTTGTGCTTTGTTCGTAAGTGTTGTGTTTGTGGTTATCACGTCTGCGATCTTCTTCACCTGGCTCAGAGAACTGGTCAGGGACGAGAGGGCCGTCTCGAAGGAGTCCTTTATGTCGTCGTCGCGGGACTCGAGGCTGTCGGTGTTCTGTTGCAGGAGGAGGCTGCAGCCGTTGGCTTTGTTCTGGAACGACAACAGGGGGAGTACTAGAACTGGTCGTGGCCAATCAAATTTTGACTTCTTGAGAAATCGGACAGTTAATTGAGGGAAATTGATAACTGACAACACCGCCGCGATTCCCTCATATCATGACCAACTAAGATCTAACAACCGGGGTATTTGATGACTCTACTAACCTCAAAAATTCGTTGGGTAAATTAGCGCTGATATTTATAATTATGAATTTTTTTATTTAACCCTAATTATTTTTAATTCTCTGTCAAAAACTAATTTCCTAATCATTGTTTGAAAAGTTGTTATAGAGCTTTCACTGGAAAACATGAGCGAATGGGTGGGGCTTAATCTCTGGCTTTATTTTTTTCTTAATACATATACCTTGTAGTCTTTAAACAACCCAACACTCAAGAACATGTTTTTAATTTCGTCTAGGGAGATAAGGATTTTGCAATTAAGCTCCGCCCCCTTGGCACCAATTAAAAAAAATCATCAGATTTGAGATAGGGCGGGCGGGCGGGGCTTATATTTTATGTTTTTACTTTTCGAGCTTAAGGGAAGGATGTATTGTAATCGAGTTCGTCGGCCTACTCTCTACTTTTATGTTTTCCAATTATGCTCTGCCTCTCGATCTGACAACGAATGAAAAATTCATCAAAATTCAGTATGGGTGTGGTTTAATCTTTAGCTTTATTTTTTCTAAGTATAAACAAAAAACCATCACAATTGAATAGAATAAGCCAAAATCTTAGCCCGCCCACCCGCCCTGTCTCAATAGTGATGATTTTTTTATTGGTCGTCAACCAATGGGGCAGAGCTTAACTGTAAAATACTTACAAGAAATTAATAACATAGAATTTCAAATATCAAGTTGTTCAAAGAATACTATGTATATTAAAAAAAGGCAAAATATAAACCCTGCCTACCCCACCCCCTTTCACTTCTGATTCCTTGTAAGGAAATAAGTATTTTGTAATTATTGTCCGCCCCCTTGGTTCACGACGAATTAAAAAAATTATCAAATTGAGATGGGGCGGGTGGGCGGGGATTTAATTTTGCTTTCGTTTTCTTATTATGTGTATACTTCTTTTCATAACAAGAAACTTAGAACATGTTTAAAGTGATAAATTTTTGTAGGGAAGTATCGATTAGGCTCCGCCTCTCGGTCTGACAACGAATGACAAAATTTATCAGGATTGAGATCGAGACGGATGGGTAGGGCTTATCTCTTGCCTTTCTTCTTTACTTAATATATTTTTCTTTGAGCGACACGTTACTTAAGAACATTACAAGGTAATTTCTCATAGAAAATAAGGACTCAAAAACATGTTTTTAATTTATTGTAGGGAATTAGGTCACGACCAATAAAAAAAATTGTGACAATTGAGATATGGCGGGGGGGCGGGGCTACATTTTGCGTTTTTTTTCATAATACTTTTAGTAATTTTTTCACAACAAGAAACTGAAAATATATATATTGTTTAAAATAGTAAATTTGTGTAGGGAAATATCGATTTTGCAATTAAGTTCCGCCCTCTTGGCTCACGACGAATCAAAAAAATTATCACAATTGAGATAGGGTGGGCGGGCGGGGCTTATATTTTGCCTTTTGTTCTTAATATACATAGCCATCTTTTCACAACAAAAAACTTATGGCATGTTTAAAATGGTAAATTTTGATAAGGAAATTCTGCAATTACGCTCCGCCCCTTGGTTTAACAATGAATGGAAAATTCATCACGATTGAGATAGAGACGGATGGGTGGGGCTTATCTTTTGGCTGTATTTTGTACTTCATACATTTAGTTTTCTCTGAACAATACGGATATTTAAGAACATGGTCCAAACGGTAATTTCCCGTACAAAAATAATGATTTTTCAATTAAGTTCTTTTCTTATTATACGTAATCATCTTTTCGCAACAAGAAACTTAAAACATGTGTAAAATGGGACATTTTTGCAAGGAAATATGGATTTTGCGGTTATGGGGCGGAGCTTAATTGCAAAATAGATATATTCATATACAAATTTACTATTTTAAAAATGTTTTAAGTTTCATGTTGCGAAAAGAAGCACATGTTACAACAAAAAGGAACAATCTAAGCCCGCCCACCCGCCCTATCTCAATTCTGATGATATTTTCTATTCGTCGTGAATCAAGAGGGCGGAGTTTAACTGCAAAATACTTATTTCCTTACAAGAAATTAGAAATAAGTTTTTGAGTATCGTGTTATTCAATGAATACTACGTATATTAAGAAAGAAGGACACAATATTACCCCTGCCCACCCTCCCCATCTCAATTGTGATGATTTTTCTATTAGAAACTTAATACAAGTTTAAAATTGTCAATTTTAATAGGAAAATATGCAAATTAGGCTCCGCCCCTCGGTCTGAAAACGAATAAAAACGAAGTATTAGGATCAGGGCAGGTATGGGTGGGTCCTAATTCTTTGAATAACACGATACTCAAAAACATGCCATACAGGGTAATTTCTTTTAGAGAAATACTAAAGATTTTGCAATTAAACTCCTCTCCTTTGGCTCTCGACGAATGAAAAACATCATCACAATTGAGATAGGGCATGTGTGGGCGGGGATTACATTTTTCTTGTTTTTTAACATGTGCACATATTAAAATCCAAAGCTAAAATGTAAGCCCGCCCACCCGCCCTATGTCGATTGTTATGATTTTTTTAATTGGTCGTGAACCAATGGGGCAGAGCTTAACTGTAAAATACTTTTTGTTTACCAGAAATTAATAACATAAAATTTCGAGTATCATGTTGTTCAAAGAATACTATGTATATTAAAAAAAAGGCCAAATATAAAAGCCCGCCCACCCACCTCCTCTCAATTGTGATGATTTTTTTTATTCTTAGAAACTTAAAACGTGTTTAAAATGGTAAAGATTTGCAGACAAATATAGATTTTGCAATAAGCCCCGCCCCTCGATCTGACAACGAATGAAGAGTTCATCACAATTGAGAATTGAGGTCGAGGCGGGTTTACTTTTTGGATTTAATCTTTTCTTAATATACATAGTATTCTTTGAAGAACACGATATTTAATTTCCTGTAAAGAAATAAGGATTTTTTGGTTAAGTTCCGTTCCCTTGACTCATGGCGAATAAGAACAAATCTTCACAATTGGGATAGCGTGGATGGGCAGGGCTTGCATTTTGCTTTTTTGACTTAATATGATTTGTAGTCTTCTTTTCACAACAACAAACATGAAATATATTTCAAATGGTAAATTTGTATAGGGAAATGTAGATTTTAAAATTACGCTCCACCCCTCGGTGTAACAACGAATGAAAAACTCATCAAAATCGAGATTGAGGCGGGTAGGGTGAGCCTTAATCATTGTTTTTTTTTTTCTTAATGTTCACAGTATTCTTTGAACGCGATATTAAAAAGATGTTTTTAGTTTCTTGTAGTGAAAGAAGTATTTTGTTATTATGGTCCGTCCCCTTGGTTCACGGCTTATTAAAAAAATCATCACATTGAGACAGGGCGGGTGGGCGTGGATTTCATTTTGCCTTTTTTTTCTTATTATATGTAGATTTCTTTTCACAACAATAAACTTAGAAAATGTTTAAAGTGATACATATCGATTTTGCAATTACGCCCCGCCCCTTGGTTTGACAACGAATGAAAAATTTATTAAAATTGAGATTGAGGAAGGTATAAATAGTAGTCTTGAACAACACGATACACAAAAACATATTATTAATTTCTTTCAGAGAAATATGCATTTTGCAATCAAAACTCCGCCCTCTTGGCTCACGACGAATAAAAAAAATCATCACAATTGAAATAGGGCGGGTGGGCGGGGATTACTTTTTTCATGTTTTGTTAACATGTGCACATATTAAAACCCAAAGCCAAAATGTAAGCCCGCCTACCCTCCCTATCTCAATTGTGATGACATTTTTATTGGTCGTGAACCAATGGGGCAGAGCTTAACTGTAAAATACTTTTTGTTTACAAGAAATTAATAACATAGAATTTCGAGTATCATCTTGTTCAAACAATACTATGTATATTAAAAAAAGGCCAAATATAAACACCGCCCACCCACCCCCTCTCAATTGTGATGATTTTTTTATTCTTAGAAACTTAAAACATGCTTAAAATGGTAAGGTTTTGCAGACAAATAAAGATTTTGCAATTAAGCCCCGCCCCTCGATCTAACAACGAATGAAGAATTCATCACAATTGAGAATTGAGATCGAGGCGGGTTTACTTTTTGGATTTAATCTTTTCTTAATAATCATAGTATTCTTTGAACAACACGATATTTAATTTCTTGTAAAGAAATAAGGATTATTAGGTTAAGTTCCACTCCCTTGACTCATGACGACTAAGAACAAATCATCACAACTGGGATAGCGCGGATGGGCGGGGCTTGCATTTTGCTTTTTTTACTTAATATGATTGTGTAGTCTTCTTTTCACAACAACAAATTTGAAACATATTTCAAATGGTAAATTTGTATAGGGAAATATCGTTTTTGAAATTACGCTCCGCCCCTCGGTATTACAACGAATGAAAAACTCATTAAAATTGAGATTGAGGCGGGTATGGGTGATACTTAGTCATTGGTTTTATGTTTTCTTAATATACATAATATTCTTTGAACACGACATTAAAAAAGATGTTTTTAATTTCTTATAGGGAAATGAGTATTTTGTAATTATGGTCCGCCCCAAATTGTGATAGGGCGGATACGCGGGGATTTTATTTTGTCTTTTGTTTCTTATTATGTGTAGACTTCTTTTCACAACAAGAAACTTAGAACATGTTTAAAGTGATACATATCGATTTTGTAATTACGCCCCGCCCCTTGGTTTGACAACGAATGAAAAATTTATTAAAACTGAGATTGAGGAGGGTATACGTAGTAGCCTTGAACAACACGATACACAAAAACATATTTTTAATTTCTTTCAGAGAAATACGCATTTTGCAATTAAACCCCGCCCTCTTGGCTCACGACGAATAAAAAAATCACCACAATTGAGATAGGGTGGGCGGGCGGGGCTTATATTTTGCCTTTTTTCTTAATATACAAAGCCATCTAGTCACAATCAAAAACTTATGGCATGTTTTAAAATGGTAAATTTGGATAAGGAAAGTTTGCAATTACGCTCCGCCCGTTGGTCTAATTACGAATGAGAATTTCATCACGATTGAGATAGGGACGGATGGGTGGGGCTTATATTTTGGCTTTATCTTATACTAAATACATGTAGTTTTCTCTGAACAACATGATGACTTAAGAACAGGGTCCACATGGTAATTTCTCGTACAAAGATAAGGATTTGTCAATTAAGTTCTGCCCCCCGACGAATAAAAAAATCATCATACTTGAGATTGTGTTTTTTTTTTCTTATTATACGTAATCATCTTTTCGCAACAAGAAACTTAAAACATGTGTAAAATGGGACATTTTTGCAAGGAAATATGTATTTTGCAATTATGGGGCGGAGCTTAATTGCAAAATGGATATATTCTTATACAATTTTACCATTTTAAAGATGTTTTAAGTTTCATGTTGCGAAAAGAAGCACATATTAGGACAAAAAGGCAAAATGTAAGCCCGCCCACCCGCCCAACCCAGCTGTGAAGAAATTTTTTATTCGTCGTGAACCAAGAGGGCAGAGTTTAACTGCAAAATACTTATTTCCTTACAAGAAATTAAAAATAAATTTTTTTGAGTATCGTGTTATTCAATGAATACTACGTATAATAAGAAAAAAGGCGAAATATAAAGTCCGCCCAACCACCCCATCCCAATTGTGATGATTTTTTTATTAGAAACTTAATACAAGTTTAAAATTGTCAATTTTTATAGGAAAATATGCAATTAGGCTCCGCCCCTTGGTCTGAACGAATAAAAACGTCATTACTATGTATTTAGATCAGGGCAGGTATAGGTGGGTCTTAATTCTTTGAATGACACGATACTCAAAAACATGCCTTACAGGGTAATTTCTTTTAGAGAAATATTAAGGATTTTGCAATTAAACTCCTCTCCTTTGGCTCTCGACGAATAAAAAAAAATCATCACAATTGAGATAGGACGGGTGGGCGGGGCTTATATTTTGACTTTCTTACTTTTCGAACTTAAGGGAAGGATGTATTGTAATCGAGTTCGTCGGCCTCTACTTTTACGTTTTCCAATAATGCTCCGCCTCTCGGTTTGACAACGAATGAAAAACTCATCAAAATTCAGTATAGGTGTGGCTTAATCCTTAGCTTTATTTTTACTAGGTATACATAGTATATAAGGATTTTTGCAAACTCAGCCTATTTGGGCCAGGACGAATAAAAAAAAATCATCACAATTGAAATAGGGCGGGTGGGCGGGGATTACATTTTTCTTGTATTCTTGACATGTGCACATATTAAAACCCAAAACCAAAATGTAAGCCCGCCCACCCGCCCTATCTCAATTGTGATGATTTTTTTATTGGTCGTGAACCAATGGGGCAGAGCTTAACTGTAAAATACTTTTTGTTTACAAGAAATTAATAACATAGAATTTCAACTATCATGTTTTTGAAACAATAATATGTATATTAAAAACAAAAGGCCAAATATAAACCCCGCCGACCCACCCTGTCTCAATTGTGATGATTTTTTTTTATTTTTAGAAACCTAAAACAAGTTTAAAATGGTAAGGTTTTGCAGACAAATATAGATTTTGCAATTGTGTAGACTTCTTTTCACAACAAGAAATTTAGAACATGTTTAAAGTGATACATATCGATTTTGCAATTACGCCCCGCCCCTTGGTTTGACAACGAATGAAAAATTTATTCAAATTGAGATTGAGGAGGGTATACATAGTAGTCTTGAACAGAACGATACACAAAAACATATTTTTAATTTCTTTCAGAGAAATATGCATTTTGCAAATAAAGTCCGCCCTCTTGGCCAACGACAAATAAAAAAATCGCCACAATTGAGATGGGGCGGGTGGGCGGGGATTACACTTTTTTTGTTTTCTTAACATGTGCACATATTAAAACCCAAAGCCAAAATGTAAACCCGCCCACCCGCCCTATTTCAATTGTGATGATTTTTTTATTGGTCGTGAACCAATGGGGCAGAGCTTAACTGTAAAATACTTTTTGTTTACAAGAAATTAATAACATAAAATTTCGAGTATCACGTTGTTCAAACAATACTATGTATATTAAAAAAAAGGCCAAATATAAACCCCGCCCAGCCACCCCCTCCCAATTGTGATGATTTTTTTATTCTTAGAAACTTAAAACATGTGTAAAATGGTAAGGTTTTGCAGACAAATATAGATTCTCCAATTAAGCCCCGCCCCTCGATCTGACAACGAATGAAGATTTCACCACAATTGAAAATTGAGATCGAGGCGGGTTTACTTTTTGGATTTAATCTTTTCTTAATACACAAAGTATTCTTTGAACAACACGGCATTTAATTTATTGTAAAGAAATAAGGATTTTTTAATAAAGTTCCGTTCCCTTGACTCATGACCAATAAGAACAAATCATCACAACTGGGATGGCGCGGGTGGGCGAGGCTTGCATTTTGCTTTTTCTACTTAATATGACTGTGTAGTCTCTTTTTCACAACAAAAAACTTGAAACATATTTCAAATGGTAAATTTGTATAGGGAAATATCGATTTTGAAATTACACTCCGCCCATCGATGTGACAACGAATGAAAAACTCATCAAAATTGAGACTGATGCGGGTATGGGTGAGGCTTAATCATTGGTTTTATTGTTTCTTAATATACATATAATATACTTTGAACACGATATTAAAAAAGATATTTTTAATTTCTTGTAGGGAAATAAGTATTTTGTAATGATGTTCCGCCCCCTTGCTTCACGGCCAATTAAAAAAATAATCAAATTGACATAGGGCGGGTGGGAGCGGATTTCATTTTGCCTTATTTTTCTTATTATGCGTAGACTGCTTTTCACAACAAGAAACTTAGAACATGTTTAAAGTGATACATATCGATTTTACAATTACGTCCCGCCCCTCGGTTTGACAACGAATGAAAAATTTATTAAAATTGAGATTGAGGAGGGTATACATAGTAATCTTGCGCAACACTATACACAAAAACATAATTTTAATTTCTTTCAGAGAAATATGCATTTTGCAATTAAACTCCGCCCTCTTGGCCCACGACGAATAAAAAATATCATCAAAATTGAGATAGGGTGGGTGGGCGGGGCTTATATTTTGCCCTTTTTCTGAATATACAAAGCTATCTATTCACAACCAAAAACTTATGTCATGTTTAAAATGCTAAATTTGGATAAGGAAATTTTGCAATTACGCTCCGCCCCATGGTTTAACAACGAATGAAAAATTCATCACAATTGAGATAGAGATGGATGGGTGGGGCTTATCTTTTGATTTTGTCTTATACTTAGTACATTTAGTTTTCTCTGAACAATACGATTACTTAAGAACATGGTCCACATGGTAATTTCTCGTACAAAAACAAGGATTTTTCGATTAAGTTCCGCCCCCGACTTACGACGAATAAAAAATTCATCACAATTGTAATAGGGCGGCTGGGCGGGGATTACATTTTTCTTGTATTCTTAACATGTGCACATATTAAAACCCAAAACAAAATGTAAACCCACCCACCCGCCCTGTCTCAATTGTAATGATTTTTTTATTGGTCGTGAACCAACAGAGCAGAGCTTAACTGTAAAATACTTTTTGTTTACAAGAAATTAATAACATAGAATTTCGAGTATCGTGTTGTTCAAAGAATACTATGTATATTTAAAAAAAAAGGCAAAATATAAACCCCGCCTACCCACCCCCTCTCTTCTTGTGATGATTTTTTTATTCTTAGAAACTTAAAACATGTTTAAAATGGAAAGGTTTTGCAGACAAATATAGACTTTGCAATTAAGCCCCGCCCCTCGATCTGACAACGAATGAAAAATTTATTAAAATTGAGATTGAGGAGGGTATACATAGTAGCCTTGGACAACACGATACACAAAAACATATTTTTAATTCCTTTCAGAGAAATATGCATTTTGCAATTAAAACTCCGCCCTCCAGGCCCACGACGAATAAAAAATATCATCACAATTGTAATAGGGGTGGGCAGGGATTACATTTTTCTTGTTCTCTTAACATGTGCACATATTAAAACCAAAGCTAAAATGTAAGCCCGCCCACCCGCCCTATGTCAATTGTGATGATTTTTTTATTGGTTGTGAACCAAAAGGGCAGAGCTTAACTGTAAAATACTTTTTGTTTACAACAAATTAATAACATAGAATTTCGAGTATCATGTTGTTCAAACAATGTCAATTGTGATGATTTTTTTATTGGTTGTGAACCAAAAGGGCAGAGCTTAACTGTAAAATACTTTTTGTTTACAACAAAGTAATAACATAGAATTTCGAGTATCATGTTGTTCAAACAATACTATGTACATTAAAAAAAAGGGCAAACATAAACCCCGCCCGCCCATCACCTCTCAATTGTGATGATTTTTTTTTCTTAGAAACTTAAAACATGATTAAAATGTTAAACTTTTACTGACAAATATAAATTTTGCAATTAAGCCCCGCCCCTCGATCTGACAACGAATGAAGAATTCATCACAATTGAGAATTGAGATCGGGGCGAGTTTACTTTTTGGATTTAATCTTTTTTTAATATACGTAGTATTCTTTGAACAACACGATATTTAATTTCTTGTAAAGAAATAAGGATTTTTTGGTTAAGTTCCGCTCCCTTGACTCAGGACGAATAAGAACAAATCATCACAATTGGGATAGCGCGGATGGGCGGGGCTTGCATTTTGCTTTTTTTTACTTAATATGATTGTGTAGTCTTCTTTTCACAACAACAAATCTGAAACATAGTTCAAATGGTAAATTTGTATAGGGAAATATCGATTTCGAAATTACGCTCCGCCCCTCGGTGTGACAACGAATGAGAAACTCATCAAAATTGAGATTGAGGCGGGTATGGTGAGGCTTAATCATTGGTTTTATTTTTTCTTAATATACATAATATTCTTTGAACACGATATTAAAAAAGATGTTTTTAATTTCTGGTAGGGAAGTAAGTATTTTGTTATTATGGTCCGCCCCTTTGGTTTACGGCCACTTAAAAAAATCATCAAATTGAGATAGGGCGGGTGGGCGGGGATTTCATATTGCCTTTTATTTCTCTATATGTGTAGACTTGTTTCCGCAACAAGAAACTTAGAACATGTTTTAAAGTGATTCATATCAATTTTGCAATTACGCCCCGCCCCTTGGTTTGACAACGAATGAAAAATGTATTAAAATTGAGATTGAGGAGGGTGTACATAGCAGTCTTGCACAGCACGATACACAAAAACATGTTTTTGATTTCTTTCAGAGAAATATGCATTTTGCAATTAAACTCCGCCCTCTTGGCTCACGACGAATAAAAATATCATCATAAATGAGATTGTGTTTTTTGTTCTTATTATACATAATCATCTTTTCGCAACAAGAAACTTAAAACATGTGTAAAATGGTACATTTTTGCAAGGAAATATGGATTTTGCAATTAAGGGGCGGAGCTTAATTGCAAAATAGATAAATTCATATACAAATTTACTATTTTAAAGATGTTTTAAGTTTCATGTTGCGAAAAGAAGCACATATTAAGACAAAAAGGCAAAATGTAAGCCCGCCCACCCACCCTATCTCAATTGTGATGATATTTTCTATTCGTCGTGAATCAAGAGGGCGGAGTTTAACTGCAAAATACTTATTTCCTTACAAGAAATTAGAAACAAGTTTTTGAGTATCATGTTATTCAATGAATACTACGTATATTAAGAAGGAAAGACAAAATATAAGCCACGCCCACCCTCCTCATCTCAATTGTGATGATTTTTTTATTAGAAACTTAATACAAGTTTAAAATTGTCAATTTTTATAGGAAAATAAGCAATTAGGCTCCGCCCCTCGGTCTGACAACGAATAAAAACGTCATTACTATGTATTTAGATCAGGGCAGGTATGGGTGGGTCTTACTTCTTTGAATAACACGATACTCAAAAACATGCCTTACAGGGTAATTTATTTTAAAGAAATATTACGGATTTTGCAATTAAACTCCTCTCTGGCTCTCCACGAATAAAAAAATTCATCACAATTGAGATAGGGCCGGTGGGCGGGGCTTATATTTTGACTTTCTTACTTTTCGAACTTAAGGGAAGGATGTATTGTAATCGAGTTCGTCGGCCTACTCTCTACTTTTACGTTTTCCAATTATGCTCCGCCTCTCGGTCTGACAACGAATAAAAACTCATCAAAATTCAGTATAGGTGTGGTTTAATCCTTAGCTTTATTTTTACTAACTCAGCCTATTTGGGCCACGACGAATAAAAAAAATCATCACAATTGAAATAGGGCGGGTGGACGGGGATTACATTTTTCTTGTTTTCTTAACATGTGCACATAGTAAAACCCAAAGCCAAAATGTCAGCCCGCCCACCCGCCCTATCTCAATTGTGATGATTTTTTAATTGGTGGTGAACCAATGGGGCAGAGCTTAACTGTAAAATACTTTTTGTTTACAAAAAATTAATAACATAGAATTTCGAGTATCATGTTGTTCAAAGCATACTATGTATATTAAAAAAAAGACCAAATATAAACCCCACCCACCCACCGCCTCTCAATTGTGATGATTTTTTTATTCTTAGAAACTTAAAACATGCTTAAAATCGTAAGGTTTTGCAGACAAATATATATTTTGCAATTAAGCCCCGCCCCTCGATCTGACAACGAATGAAGAGTTCTTCACAATTGAGAATTGAGATCGAGGCGGGTTTACTTTTTGGATTTAATCTTTTCTTAATATACGTAGTATTCTTTGAACAACACGATATTTAATTTCTTGTAAAGAAATAAGGATTTTTTGGTTAAGTTCCGCTCCCTTGACTCACGACGAATAAGAACAAATCATCACATTTGGGATAGCGCGGATGGGCGTGGCTTGAATTTTGCTTTTTTTTTACTTAATATGATTGTGTAGTCTTCTTTTCACAACAAAAAACTTGAAACAAATTTCAAATGGTAAATTTGTATAGGGAAATATCGGTTTTGAAATTACGCTCCGCCCCTCGGTGTGACAACGAATGAAAAACTTATAAAAATTAAGATTGAGAAGGGTATACATAGTAGTCTTGAGCAACACGATACACAAAAAAATACAGACTTTGCAATTAAGCCCCGCCCCTCGATCTGACAACGAATGAAAAATTTATTAAAATTGAGATTGAGGAGGGTATGCATAGTAGTTTTGAATAACACGATACACAAAAACATATTTTTAATTTCTTTCAGAGAAATATGAATTTTGCAACTAAACTCCGCCCTCTTGACCCACGACGAATAAAAAAAATCATCACAATTGAGATAGGGTGGGCGGGCGGGGCTTATATTTTGCCTTTTGTCTTAATACACATAGCCATCTTTTCACAACCAAAAACTTATGACATGTTTAAAATGGTAAACTTGGATAAGGAAGTTTTGCAATTACGCTCCGCCCCTTGGTTTAACAACGAATGAAAATTTCATCATGATTGAGATAGGGACGGATGATTGTAAAATAGTCATTTCTTTACAAGAAATTAATTAATGTTTTAAAATAGCGTGTTGTACTATGTATATTAAGAAAAAATAAAATATAAACCCCGCCCACCCACCCCGTCTCAATTGTGATGATTTCTTCTATTCTTAGAAACTTAATACAAGCCTAAAATGGCTCCGCCCTCGATCTGACAACAAAAAAAAATCATCACAATGAATCATGTTGTAAAATGTTGAATTTTGAAAAAAATAAATATAGATATGTAGGATCAACCCCTAACTTTGTAGTGTACCTCACCAGTTACATAATGTGTTTATGGGATTATGGAAAGTTGCGAAAAGGAGGCGGAGAAGCCTAATAGCTTTCTTTTGCGTACGATACTAAATACAGTTTCTGTCTTCGTCCGATACAGGTACGCAGGTATACGTTTTCACCCCTAAAATGCTAAGAAGTGCGGGCATGGAGAGATGGCGCTCTTTACTCAACGAATTTTTGAGGTTAGAAGACTCATCAATGTCAATTTTGTCGTGTCACGTGACCGTCTCCTACCCACCGTTTTCTTTTTCCTGTTGATCTCCAGCTCGTTACTGAAGTACTCCTCCTGCGGGCTAAAGTAGTACTCATCGTTCTTCGCATTCATACTCACAATATCACTAGTTCTATCACTAAACCTCTGCACAACATTCACTTCCATCTCCTCGAGCTGATCCTCCAGGTTATCATTACTCTCATACGCGTAATTGTAGTACTTATTGTACATATTCGCGCTCACAGCCCCAGGCCTCTCATACTCGTACTCCGGCTCGTTACAGTCGGCCGAATTGGTCTTCGTCAGGTTGTTCCTCCTCCCCTTGGCACTGCGGTGATTCGGATTCGGTTTGGGCAGCTGCCGCCCTGGCGTCGGCGGCAGGCTGTTGAAGGGTTTCTGGTTGGTGAAGCGGGGCAGCATCTTGGGGGTCTTGGTGGGGGTGGGCGGGAGGCTGGCGCCTCTGTGGGAGATGTTTTCCGGGGTGTGGTAGCCGTCGTTGAGGGAGCTCTGCCTGCTGATGCTGCGTTTCGACGGGATTTGGGGCATCTTCCGGCGGGCGGTGGGGGTGGAGCGGTAGGGTTCGCTGTAGTAGGGGTCGGGAGCTACGGGGCAGCGTTTTTTCATGTAGGTTTGGACGACGGGGATGGAGGGGAGCTTCTTGGAGTTGTGCTTGGAAGGGGGGATGGAGAACCCTCCGGAGTCCCATTGGTGGTTTTCTTCGTCTTGGCCGTAGCGCTCCTCTTGGCAGGGGTAGGGGAGGGTGTCGTAGTACTCGTCGTAGCTTTGGTTTTGGTTGAAGGGTTTTGAGCTGGAAACGAAAGTGTAGTGAGGTTAGGTTAGCTAGAGTTAAAGAGTAAGTATTAGGTGAACAGTAATTGTCGTTCGTCTTATCAAAGTTATTTTGTTTTGTCACTGAACACTGGAGGTTTTTAATGTTAGTATTAAATAAATAATTTGGATATCCTAAGACACTCAAAATTTTAACAGGAAAATTATGTCTAAGGGACCATAACGATGGTATCTTATTAAATAATATTTGGAATGTAACCATTTCTGTCCTTTGTAATTTTGTTGAAGTGGTAGTAAAACATTTTGTTATTAATTAGTTTGAGTAGGTATTATGTCATCCGTAAAAATGAGCCACTTAGGGGAACAGAAAATTAGAAGCTAGAAACAAGTTTACGATCATTTAGGTTCATTTATTTACAGATTTATGAAGGATTTTGTGGTTTTGTGTTAAAACATAATTTATAACTGTAATTGACAGGGCATTTAAGGTGTACGGTTGAAAAAAACCTAGTCATATTTTTCCCTTTTTCTGGATATTTTTCTTTTTTGTTTTACTGTTATTTTCTCTTTTTATTATATTTAAGTACGAAAATGACACATCGTTTGTCTGTATATCTTTCTGTTGTTCTGTCTACTTGTTTTCTGTTTTTCTCTCTTTTTGTCTTGCTGTTTTTGCTGATCTTCTGTCCCTCTGACCGTATGTCTTTGCTTCTGTGTTTCAAGTTTCTTTTTGTTTCCTCTTACCTCCTTTCTTTTCTTCTGTCTTTCTGTGTTTCTTTCTTTTTGTTTTGCTGCCTTGTTTCCTTGCTATTCTTCTGGCTTAACATATTTTGGTCCTTTTTTTCTCGATTTTAAATTTTTCTATTTATGGATTTTTCGAGGTTTCGACTTTTCGATTTTTAATGTTTCAAATTTTCAGCTTTTCGTTTTTTAATTTCCCTGTTTTTCGACTTTTCCATTTTTTTACAATTTTTCGATTTCTCTATATGTCGAAATTTCGATTTTTTGACTTTAGATTTTTCAATTTCTCGATTTTTCGTATTACATTTTTCAATTTTTGAACTTCTCGAATATTTTTTTTTTCAATTTCTCAATTTTTCGAGTTTTCGATTTTTAGATTTTCAGATCTTTGTATTTTGTGGATTTTTCGCTTTTCCGAATTTTCGATTTTTCATTTTCAATTTTTGGATTCTTGGAATTTTCGGTATTTTAATTTTTCGAATTTTCCATTTTTCAATATCTGGATTTTTCGAATTTTCGATATTTCGGTTTTTTTATTTTTTCATTATTCAATTTCAGTTTTCGGATTTTTTGATTTTTCGAATTTTTGATTCGAATTTGGATATTTCAACTTTTGTTTTTTACTTTTGGTTTTTCAACTCTCCCATTTTTTGGTTTTTGTCTTGAATTTTTCGATTTCCCGATTTTTAGATGTTTCGAATTTCCGATTTTACAATTTCTCGATTATGGAAGTTTAGATTTTACAATTTTGTGATTTTTAAATTTTCGATATTTCCATTTTTCGATTTCTGGGGTTTTCGACTTCTTCATTTTTCAGTTTCTCGAGTTTTGTATTTCTAGGATTTTCGATTTTTCTTTTGTATTTTTTGCTTTCTGGATTTTTGAAATTTTCGATTTTTCTATGTTTCAGTTTCTCTACTTTTGGACTTTTGGACTTTTCGATATCTCGATTTTCCGACTTTTTGATTAGAATTTTCGCTTTTTCAATTTTTTGATTTTCGACTTCTCCATTTTTCGATTTTTCGTTACAATCTTTCGCTTTCTTTATTTTCAGATGTTCCGATTGTTCAATTTTGCAATTTCTCGATTATGGAATTTTGGATTTTTGAATTTTTCTACTTTACTTTTTTCGATTTTTTGAATTTTCAATTTCAATTAATGAATTTATCGCTTTTTCCATTTTCATTTTTCGATTTTTCGGCTTTTGATTTTTCTATTTTTTTTTTTGCTGTCTGGATTTTTGAAATGTTCGATTTTTTGATTTTCTAATCTTTGTGCTTTTGGATTTTTGGATTTTTCGACTTTCCGAATTTTCGATTTTTCATTTTCAATTTATCGATTCTTCGAATTTTAAATATTTTAATTTTTCGAATTATCCATTTTTCAATTCCAATTTTTGGATTTTTTTGTTTCTCCCATTTTCGATATCTCGATTAATCGATTTTTCGACTTTATGATTTGAATTTTCGATTTTTCAAGTTTTGATTTTTCAAGTTTTAATATTTCGATTTTTGTAACAAATTTTTTGCTTTATCGATTTTTGGGTGTTTCGAGTTTTGGATTTTACAATTTCTCGATTACGGAATTTTGTAATTTTCAATTTCACGATTTTTGGATTTTGGAGTTTTCAGCTTTTCGTTGTTTTCAATTTTTTGATTTTTCAATTCAATTTTTGGATTTATTGCTTTTCCATTTCTAAATTTTTCCAAATTTCAATTTTTCATTTTTCGATTTGTCGGTTTTTAGACTTTTCGACTTTTCAGTTTCTCGATTTTTCGAAATTTTGATTCCAGTTTTCCATTTTTATATTTCTCGATTTTTCAACTTTTGATTTTCCGCTTTTTCTTTTGAGTTTTTCGTTTTCTTGATTTTTCGATTTTTCGACTCTTCAATTTTTGGATTTTTTAATTAAAATTTTTTCATTCTTCGATATTTTAATTTTACAAATTTTTCATTTTTCAATTTCAACTTTTCGATATTTCGATTTTTTGATTTTTGGGTTTTCCGTCTTTTCGCTTTTTCTGATTGTTTTGATTTCTCGATTTCAATTTTTGGATTTTTTGGTTTTCCATTTTCGATATCTCGATTTTTCGACTTTTCGACTTTTTGACTAGAAAAATTTTCGATTTTTCAATTTTACAATTTCTCAGTTATGGAATTTTGAATTTTCAAGTTTTGTATTTTACGATTTCACGATTTTTTAATTTTTGAGCATTTCAGTTTTTCGTTGTTTTCACTTTTTTGATTTTTCAATTCAGTTATTGGATTTATCGCTTTTCCATTTTTAGATTTTTCCATATTTCAATTTTTCATTTTTCGAATTCTCGGTTTTTAGACTTTTCGACTTTTCAGTTTTCTCGATTTTTCGAAATTTCGGTTCCAATTCTCCATTTTTATAATTCTCGATTTTTCAACTTTTGATTTTTCGATTTTTCTTTTGAATTTTCGTTTTCCTCGATTTTTGAAATTTTATATTTTCGATATTAGGGTTTCTGTACTTCAAGAATTTTGAATTTTCGATTTCTTGATTTTTCGATTTTTCGACTCTCCAATTTATGGATTTTTATTTTCAATTTTTGGATTCTTCGATATTTTAATTTTTCAAATTTTCCATTTTTCAATTTCAACTTTTCGATATTTCGATTTTTCGATATTTGTGTTTTTGATTTCTCGATTTCGATTTTTGGTTTTTTTTGGTTTTCATTTTCGATATCTCGATTCTTCGACTTTTTGAGTAGAAGAATTTTGAATTTTTCGGTTTTACAATATCGTGGTAATGGAATATTGAATTTACGGATTTTTCAATTTTTGAATTTTACATTTTTACGATTTTTGATTTTTGAGTTTTTCAACTTTTTGTTTTTTTCATTTTTTGATTTTTCAATTTCAATTAATGGATTTATGGCTTTTCCATTTTTCGAGTTTTCAACACTTCAATTTTTTCGAATTTTCATTTCAATATTTCCTTACTTTAGATTTTTTTATTTTTCAATTTTTTGATTTTTCGATTTTTTGCTTCGAATTTTCGATACTTCGACTTGTGTTCTTTTAGCTTTTAGTTTTTCGACACCCCCATTTTTTGATTTTTGTCTTGAATTTTTGGCTTTCCCGAATTTTGGATGTTTCGATTTTCCGATTTTAAAATTTCTCGATAATGTAATTTTAGATTTTTCAATTTTTTGATTTTTGGATCGATTTTCGAGTTTTTCAACTCTTGATTTTTCAAGTTTTAAGCTTTCAAATTTGGATTTTAAAATTTCACGATTTTTGGATTTTGGAGCTTTTCAGCTTTTCCATTTTTAGATTTTTCGATTTTTCTTTTGATTTTTCGTTTTCTCCGATTTTTGAAATTTTAGATTGTTCGATATTAGGGTTTCTCTACTTCGAGAGTTTTGGAATTTTCGATTTCTTGATTTTCCAATTTCTCAACTCTCTAATTTTTGGATTGTTTATTTTCAATTTTTGGATTCTTCGATATTTTACTTTTTCAATTTTTCCATTTTTCAATTTGAACTTCTTGATATTTCGATTTTTCGATTTTTGGATTTTTTGGTTTTCCATTTTCGATATCTCGATTTTTCGACTTTTTGACTACAACAATTTTCCAGTTTTCGAGTTTACAATTTCTCGGTTATGGAATTTTGAATTTTTCCGTTTTTGGATTTTACATTTTTACGATTTTTGGATTTTTGAGATTTTTAACTTTTTGTTTTTTTCGATTTTTTGATTTTTCAATTTCAATTAATGGATTTATGGCTTTTCCATTTTTCGATTTTTCAATTTTTCCATTTTTCGATTTTTCAATATTTCAATTTTTCAAATTTTCAATTAAATTTTTCGACTTTTTTATTTTTAACTTTTTCAATTTTTCGAATTTTTGAGTCTTGAGTTTTCCGATTTTTCGAATTTTGTATTCGAGTTTTTCAGTTCTGTATTTCTCGATTTTTCGATTTTTCTTTTGAGTTTTTCGCTTTCTCGATTTTTGAAAATTTCGATTTCTCGATATTTCACTTTCCCTATTTTTGGATTTTTGGAATTTTCGACTTTTTGAATTCTATATTTTACATTCTTCGATTTTTGAAAATTTTAATTTTTCGATTTTTCCATTCTTTAATTTCTGCACTTTTCAATTTTTTGATATTTCGGTTTTTACTTTTTTGATTTCTCGATTTCAATTTTTGGATTTTTTGATTTTTGCATTTTCGATTTCTCGATTTTTCGACTTTTTAATTCGAATTTTCGTTTTTTCGACGTCTAATTTTTCCATTTTTCGACTCTTCGATTTTTCGTTTTTTCTTTCGAATTTTACGCTTTGTCGATTTTTGAATGTTTACATTTTTCGATTTTACAATTTCCCGATTATGCAGTTTTGAATTTTCCCGTTTTTGGATTTTACATTTTTACGACTTTTGGATTTTTGAGTTTTTCAACTTTTTGTTTTCTTCAATTTTTTGATATTTCAATTTCAAATAATTGAATTATGGCTTTTCCATTTTTCGGTTTTTCAACACTTCAATTTTTCGGAATTTTCAATTTAATTTTCCGTTAATTTAGACTTTTTTATTTTTCAATTATTCGATTTGTCGACATTTTGATTCTTCAGTTTCCCGATTTTTCGAATTTCGTATTCGAGTTTTTCAGTTCTGCATTTCTCGGTTTTTTGATTTTTCTTTTGAATTTTTCGCTTTCCCGATTTTTGAAAATTTCGATTTCTCGATATTCCAGTTTCTCTATTTTCGGATTTTTGGAATTTTCGATGTATCGATTATTCGATTTTTCAATTTTCGATCTCTGGTATTTTTTGGAATTTTCGACTTTTTTGAATTTTTATTTCAGATTCTTCGTATTTTTGGAAATTTTAATTTTCGATTTTCCATTCTTTATTTCTGCACTTTTCAATTTTCGATTATTTCGGTTTTTATTTTTTTTGATTTACTCGATTTCAATATTTGATTTTTTAGATTTTTGCATTTACAATTTCTCGATTTTTCGACTGTTTTAATTCGAATTTTTCTCTTTTTTTCGAACGTTCAATTTTTCAATTTTTCGACTCTTTCGATTTTCTTTCGAATTTATGATTCCTCGATTTTTGAGTGTTTAGATTTTTCGATTTTACAATTTCCCGATTATGAATTTTGAATTTTTCCGTTAGTGGATTTTACATTTTTACGATTTTGAATTTTTGAGTTTTTTCCACCTTTTCCTTTCGATTTTTAATGTTAATGGATTTATGGCTTTTTCCATTTTTCCAGTTTTCGATTTTTCAATACTTCAATTTTTCGAATTTTCAATTCAATTTTTCGTTAGTTTAGACTTTTTATTTTTCACGTTTTCGCTTTGTCGACATTTTGATTCTTCATTTCCCGATTTTTCGAATTTCGTATTCGAGTTTTTCAGTTCTGCATTTCTCGTTTTTTTCGATTTTTCTTTTGAATTTTTCGCTTTCCCGATTTTTGAAAATTTCGATTTCTCGATATTCCAGTTTCTCTATTTTTGAATTTTTGCAATTTTCGACTTTTTGAATTTTATATTTTACATTCTTTGATTTTTGGAAATTTTAATTTTTCGATTTTTTCATTCTTCAATTTCTACACTTCAATTTTTCGATATTTCGGTTCTTATTTTTTTGATTTCTCGATTTCAATTTTTGGATTTTTTGATTTGTGCATTTACGATTTCTCGATTTTTCGACTTTTTAATTCGAATTTTCGGTTTTTCGACGTTTGATTTTTCAATTTTTCGACTCTTCGATTTTTCTTTCGAATCTTACGTTTTCTCTAATTTTTGAATGTTTAGATTTCTCGATTTTACAATTTTCCGATTATGGAATTTTGAATTTTTCCGTTTCTGGATTTTACATTTTTACGACTTTTGGATTTTTGAGTTTTTCAACTTTTGTTTTTTTCGATTTTGATTTTTCAATTTAATTAATGTATTTATGGCTTTTCCATTTTTCTCATTTTTCAATATTTCAATTTTTCGAATTTTCAATTCAATTCTTCGTTAGTTTAGACTTTTTTATTTGGCAGTTTTTCGATTTTTCGATTTTTGATTCTTCAGTTTCCCGATTTTTCGAATTTCGTATTCGAGTTTTTCAGTTCTGTTATTTCTCGATTGTTTGATTTTTCTTTTTGAATTTTTCGCTTTCTCAATTTTTGAAAATTTGATTCTTGAATTTTTCGAATTCAATTTTTGGTTTTTTTTGATTTTTTGCATTTTCGATTTCACTCGAATTTTCGATTTTTTTAATTCCAATTTTCGATTTTTTTTCAGACGTTTTATTTTTCAATTTTTCGACTTTTCGATTTTCATTTTCTTTTTTGAATTTTACACTTTCTCGATTTTTGAATGTTTAGATTTTCGATTTTACAATTTCCCGACAATGGAATTTTGAATTTTTCCGTTTTGGATTTTACATTTTTACGACTTTTGGATTTTTGAGTTTTTCAACTTTTTGTTTTTTTGATTTTTTGATTTTTCAATTTCAATTAATGTATTTATGGCTTTTCCATTTTTCCATTTTCAATATTTCAATTTTTCGAATTTTCAATTCAATTCTCCGTTAGTTTAGACTTTTTTATTTTCAGTTTTTCGATTTTTCGACTTTTTGATTCTTCAGTTTCCCGATTTTTCGAATTTCGTATTCGAGTTTTTCAGTTCTGTATTTCTCGATTTTTCGATTTTTCTTTCAAATTTTTCGCTTTCTCTATTTTTGAAATTTCGATTTTCGATATTCTGTTCCTATTTGGATTTTTGGAATTTTGTCGATTTCAATTTTTGGTTTTTTTGATTTTTGCATTTTCGATCTCGAATTTTCGATTTTTTAATTCGAATTTTCGATTTTTCGACGTTTAATTTTTCAATTTTTCGACTTTTAGATTTTTTTTTGAATTTTACGCTTTCTCGATTTTTGATTTAGATTTTTCGATTTTCATTATGGAATTTGATTTTGCATTTCAATCTTTGATTTTACAGTTTCACGTTTTTGGATTTTCAACTTCTTTTCGAATTCCAATTTCTGGATTTTTCAATTTTTAGATTTCTTTATTTTTTGTGGTTTGAAATAATAAAAAAATTACAAAGTTTTACTTTTTGTATTTTTTTTATTTATATATTTCTATTCTTCTTTCTACTTTTCATTTCTTCAACATCTCTCTTATCTGATCACCCCAAATCTACTAATCCACAAAAATTAAGAATTCACACACAAAAAAACGAAACAGAATTTCACAAAAAATTAAAAATTACACAAAATCCGATACATCAAAACCACCTGTTGATCCTAGATTATAACCTTACTTAATTTCTGCCAACTTAGTTAATAGAAGAGATTGCTTTTTCAAATACCAAAGCTCGTCGACGTAAACATAATTGCATCGTGATCGAATCACGTGTTAAAAGTTCTTTTTTAAACCCATAAATTTACTCATAATAGGATAACCTTCACCCAACAGGTGGTCGTACATTCACCATTTTGACTAACGTTATTTAACACTATTTAATTTTTTAAGAATTTAGGATACATAAAATACAAGTTGAGGGAAAAGGATAACAACAAATAGATGCAAAAATATGACAACTAAAACTACGAACAATTTCAACGATTTGTGAAGATGGTCGTGACGATGGCAGAGGATTGATTAAACAAAAAGCTGCCAATTGAAAAAGCCGTTGGATTTTAAGCACGCACACGGTTGGTCGGATTCAAATTTGCCGCCTTTCGGTATCGATTTTTCGTGGCGCGGAATTCGAATTTTCGCCGACAATTACTCCACCAAGGAAACGATTTTCGCGTTTACCTTATATCGACACAGTTAACTTGGGTTACGTTCTCGTTTGGATAGTAAATGGAATCCCCATAATAGGCAGAATCGTCATACAGAGTGTTCTGCCGTTCTAAACTAGGTCTACGGGCTGAAAACCGATTCAAGTTAATTCAGGTTTAAGCTCTACTTGAGTTCTACCTTTCGATCTACCGTGTTGACTGCTGTTACAAAATTGCGAATCTACCGAATATCCGTCCATACTGTCCATACTTTGGTTGTAAAACGATGTTTCGCAACTAACCCACGTATCTTGGCTGAAAAACAAACTTTATCAATATGGTGCAAGTCCAAAGAACAACAGGAAAAGCTGAAGCGACACATTTGGTGTTTGTGTGTGTAAGCGGGTTTGAGTCCGATTTAGGGTAATTTCAGTGCAGTGTTTACATCTACTATTCTAGTTAGTTAATGTGAAACGTGCTTCACATTCATTACCTTTCCTCTTTATCCCACTCGAATTTTCGACGCCTGTGTTAAACACAAAAATCAGTTTTTCTTTCTATTCTATTGACTAAACACTCTTAACTACAATTCAAATCTTTTTTAATTTTAATTTACGACTCTGATGAATATGTATTCGAAACGTCGCACGATCGTGGCCTACTTATATTTCGAAATGCATGTGGTTTAAGATTTGCAATTTTATGATAGTCGTAATCACGCAATTCTTACTGCTGGTGGTACAATAAAACTTTCGTCCGGCTAAATTAATACCGAATTATCTCACTTTTTGCATATTTTTGTGGAAAGTTTCGTCATTAATATGGCTGAAGGTGCTCTCATTACTATTTCCTGGAAATTTTTCAAGTTCTGTGTGTGCAATAAACTCGACTATTATTACAACTTTTCTTTGTCGATTATAACTCAGGTTCTTAGGAAAAGTTGATAGAAGAAAAAGTATTGTGTTACTTTGGAAGTATCAGTTCACGTGCTTCTGCTTTTACAGGTTTTCAAGTTCTCGCGTGAATGTGGTGTTCGGTTGCGGTTTATTTTCGTTGGTTATAAATGTTTTATGAAGATTAACATTAACATTGACAAGAGTCAGAGATTGTGCTGGTAATCTCTCTAGGGTTGCAAATAATTACAAAAAATAACTAAGCATTTTTGCATAACGTCCTCTTAAATTATAATGAGATGTTACTGCATTCAATGAGTGAGAGAAACAGGGAACTACTAGATGAAGATGGGAATGATGTAAAATAGACAAATAATGTAAGAGCTGAATTAATAAAAGTATATGCAGTTGTGGATTACGGGTTTAATTTGTTTTGAATTATTATTGTTTGTGATATATTTTTTTTATAATTTTTGTCTCTAGTCGTTTGTAGTTCACTTCTTATGTATATTTTTTGATTAACGTAATTTGTAATCGAGTCATCCTTGGATTTGAATCCGTATGTCTTGGTAAACGTTTTTATGAGATGGGTATGCGCAGGTGTAATTTAGTTTTGTAAAGTTTAATTATTTTTTGGATTTATCGATTTCTCGAATTTTCGACTCTTCAACTTTTCGAAATTTGATTTTTTTGTCCGATTTTCCAACTTTCGTGTTTTCGACTTTTCGTTTTCTCCGGGTTTTTGATTTAGATTATTTGATACCTACTTCAATTTTATGATTTCGTTTTTTGAGTTTCTCGATTTTCCGACTTTTCGATTTTTCAGTTTTCCGATTTTCCAACGACACGATTTTTCGACTTCTTGATATCTCGTTTTTACGGTTTTTTCGATTTTTTGATTTCCAAACGTTTGTATTTTTGGGTTTTTCGATTTTTCAACTTTCCGAATTTTCGATTTTTTGTTTTTGATTTTTGGATTCTTCGATTTTTTGATATTTAAATTTTTCAATTTCTGGATTTTTCAACATTTCGGTACTTCGACTCTCCTATTTTTCGATCCTTCTTTTGAATTTTTCGCTTCTTCAATTTTTGGATTTCTCGACTTTCCGATTTTCGATTTTTGAGTTTCTCGATCGTTCGAGTTTTTGATTCTTCTTTTGAATTTTTCGTTTTCTCGATTTTTCGACTTTGATTTCTCGATTATTGGATCTTCTGAAGTTTCCATTTTTCGCTTTTCAAATTTTCAATTTTTCGCCTTTCGATTTTGCAATTTCCCGGTTTTTCTTTCAATTTTGGGATTTTTCAATATTTGGATATTCCAATGTCGCGATAAGAAAAATAGAAAAATCGAATTTGAAAAATATTTTTTCAATTTTTGGATAATACAATTTCCCGATTTTTCTGTTTTTCGACTTTTCGACTTTTTCAATTCCTTGAATTTACGCCTTTTCCATTATTCAATTTCTCGATTTTTCGACTCTTCAACGTTTTGAAATGTCGATTTCTTGATTTTCCGATTTTTCAAATTTTCGACTTTCTAATTTCTTCATTTTTGAAATTCTCGATTCAAATTTTCTATTTCTCAATTTTTCGCATTTTCGATTTTTCAATTTTTGTATTTTTGTGTTTTTCAAGTTTTCAACGACTCGTTTTTCAATTTTTCCATTTTTCAAATTTTCAGTTTTCCACTTTTACGGTTTTTCTAATTCTGAGTTTTAGGATTTTTGAATTTTTGGTTTTTGGGCATTTGGATTCTTGGACTTTTAGATTTCTGTATATCTGGATTTCTGGATGTCTAGATAGTTGAATTTTTGGACTTTTGGGTTTTCAGATTTTTGGAATTTTCGCTTTTCGACTTTTCGATTTTTCGTTTTTCGATTTTTAAATTTCTCCTTTTTTCGAATTTTCAATGTTACGATTTCCCGTTTTTCGACTTCTTGATTATTCAGTTTTCGGAGTTTTCGATTTTTAGATGTTCAAATCTTTTTTCGGTTTTTCGACATTTTAAATTTCCGAATTCTCCATTTTTCAATTTCTGGATTTTTCAACATTTCGGTACTCGACAATTCTATTTTACGATTCTTCTTTTGAATTTTTCGCTTTCTCTAGTTTTGGATTTTAGATTTTCCCATTTTTTATATTTTACAATTTCAATTCACGTTATCTGTCGATTTTCCTTTTTCTATTTTTCGAAAATCCAGTTTTACGATTTTTCGATTCCATTTCTCGAATTTTCGATTTTCGATTTTACGTGTTTTTGACTCGAATTTTCCACCACAGTATTTCTTTATATTTTTCGCTTTCTGATTTTTGAAATTTTTCAATTTTCGATACTATAGTTTCTCTATTTTTGAATTTTTGGAGTTTTCGATTTTTCGACTTCGCGATTTTTATATTTTCCGATTGTTCAAATTTTCAATACTTCAGTTTCTCGATTTTTAAAATTTTGGATTCCGAGATTTTTCGACTTCGATTTTTCGATTTTTGGATTTTTTGATTTTTCCACTTCTTGCTTGTATGATTTCTGTTTTTCGAATTTCTGATTTTTCATTTTCTCTAGTGTAATTAGGTATTGAAATTTCGACATCACGTTTTTTCGATTTTTCGGTTTTTCGATATTTCGGTTTTCAATTTTTTGGATTTTCGGATCTTTTAAAGTTTCGTCTTCTCGCTTTTCAAATTTTCAATTTTTCCACTTTTCTAATTTGCAATTTCTCGATTTTTCAATTTTTGTATTTTTGTATTTTTCAAAATTTCGACGTCTCGTTTTTCGATTTTTCAATTTTTCGAATTTTCAATTTTTCAAGTTCACGATTTTTCGAATTTTCGAATTTTTGACTTCAGGACTTGGGTTTTTGGATTTTCGGAATTTTTAGATTTTTAGATGCTTGAATTTTTGGTTTTTGGACATCTGAATTTTCGGATTTTTGGAAATTTGAAATTTTGGAATCTTGCAATCTTGGATTCTTGGATTCTTGGGATCTTGGATTCTTGGAACCTGGCATTCTGGGAATTTTGGAATTTCAGAATTTAGGAATTTCAGAATCTAGGAATCTCGGATCTCGATATCTCGTAATTGTGGAATTTTGGAATTTTCAAATTTTGGAGTTTTGGAGTTTTGGAATTGTGAAATTTTCGAATTTTGGAATCTTTGGATCTTCGGATCTTCGGTTTTTCTGATTTTCGGATTTTCGAATTTTGTGAATTTTTAAATTTTTAGATTGCTGTTTATTTGAATTTTTGGGTTTCTGGATTCTTTGATTTGGATATTTTCTTTTTTTGTTTAATTTTCGGATTTTCGATTCTGTGAATTTTTGAATTTTTTGAAGTTTCGACGTCGACGTTTTTCGATTTTGCGACTTTTTGACTTCTGGTTTTCTGCATTTTCGAATTTTTTGGCGGTAGCTTTGAAAAATAATATAATATTTATTCGATTTTTATTCGATTTTTTTTTTTTACTTATTTTTTTTTCGATTTTTCGACTTTTCATTTTTCAATTTCTGATGATCGATATTTTTCGGATTTCTGTTTTCAATTTTTTTTGATTATAATTTTTGGTTTTTGTTTGATTTTTAAATTTGGACGTCTGGATTATTCGATTTTTTTCTTCTTTTTGATTTGTTTGATCAATGTGTTTAATTTTCAATTTGTCTGAATTTTCATTTTTTTACTTGTACTTGGGTTTTTGGATATTGAATTTTGGAATTCTGGAATTTTTCAGATTTTTGGTTTCTTGAATTTTGGACTTTTGGAAATTTGAATATTTTGGAATCTTGGAATCTTGGTCTTGGATTCTTGGAACTGAATTCTGGAATTTAGGAATCTATGGATTTTGGAATTTTAGGAATCGAATTGAATCTCGTAATTGTGAATTTTGAAATTTTTCAAATCTTGAATTTTGGAATTTTCAATTTTGGAGTTTTGGATTTTTGGAATTGTGAATTGCGAAATTTTAGAATTTTAGAATTTTTGGATCTTCGGACCTTCGTTTTTCTGATTTTCGGATTTTCCAATTTTGTGAATTTTTGAATTTGATTGCTTCTGATCGAATTTTTGGTTTCTGATTCTGATTTTGGTTCCGATTTTTGATTCTGATATTTTTTTGTTAATTTCGGATTTTCGATTCGTGAATTTTATTTTTGAATTTCGACGTCGGCGTTTTCGATTTTCACTTTTTAACTTCTGGTTTTCTGGATTTTCTAATTTTTTGGCGGGAGCTTTGAAAAACATTATATTTCATTCGATTTTTTTCTGGCTTTTTAATATCTTATTTTTTCGAATTTTCAAATTTTCGAGTTTTCAATTCCTGAATTTTTCGAATTTTCGACTTGGATTTTCTAGTTTTCAATTTTTTGCATTATAAATTTTTGGTTTTTGAAATTTGGACGTCTGGTTATTCGATTTTTTTTCATTTTTTTTGTTTTAAATTTTTTCACTTTCACGATTTTTCGAATTTCAAATTTGTTATTCCCATACTTGGTTTTCGGATTTGTGGATTGTTGAATTTTTGGTGTTTGGATTTCTGAATTTTTGGTTTTTGGATCTTGGATTTTCTGATTTTCGAATCTTCGATTTTCGTATTTTGTGAATTTTTAGAATATTGGAATTTTGAAATCTTGGAATTTTGGAATTTGGAATCTTGAAATCTTGAAATTTGGAAATTTGAAATTTTGGAATCTAGGAATCTGGCAATCTTGGAGTTCTGGAATTTCAGAATTTCGGAATCTCTGTATCTCGTAATCTCGTAATTTTGGTTTTTGGAGTTTTTGATTCTTGGATTCTTGGACACTTGGGATCCTGGAACCCGGCAATCTGGGAATTTTGGAATTTAGGAATTTAGGAATCTCGGAATTTTGGAATTTTGGAGTTTTGTGAATTTTTGAATTCATAGACTGCTATTTACTGAATTTTTGGGTTTCTAGGTTCTTGGATTTTTGGGTTTCTGGATTTTTTGATTTCTGGATATTTTGGTTTTTTTTCAATTTCCGGATTTTAGAATCTGTGAATATTTGAATTTTTTTGAATTTCGATGTCGATGTTTTTCGATTTTGAAACTTCTGGTTTTCCGGATTTTCTAATTCTTTGATAGAGCTTTGAAAAATGTCATATTTATATTTCAATTTTGTGATTTCGATTTTTGATTTGAAATCTTGAAATTTTGGAAATTTGAAATTTTGGAATCTAGGAATCTCTCAGTCTTGGAGTTTTGGAATTTTTGAATTTCGGAATCTCGTAATTTTGGAATTTAGGAGTTTTGGTTTCTGGGATTCTTGGAATCTTGGAAACCTGGACCTGGCAATCGGGAAATTTTGGAATTTAAGAATTTAAGAATCTCGGAATCCCGGAATTTCGTAATCTCATAATTTTGAAATTTTGGAATTTTGGAATTGTAGAATTTTCAAATCTTCGAATTTTGGAGTTTTGGAATTTTGGAATTTTAAAAATTTGTGAAATTTTGAATTTATAAATTGCTGTATTTCTGAATTTTTGGATTTCTGGGTTCTTGGATTTTTTGTTTCTGGATTTTTTGATTTCTGAATATTTTGTATTTTTTTTATTTTCGGATTTTAGATTTTGTGAATTTTTTTGAAGTTTCGATGTCGATGTTTTTCGATTTTTCGAATTTGTCACTTCTGGTTTTCTGGATTTTTTATTTCTTTGGTAGAGCTTTGAAAAATATTAGATTTATATTTCAATTTTGTCAATTCGATTTTTGATTTTTTCTATTTTTCAATTCATCGATTTTCCTACTTTTTAATATCTTATTTTTTCGAATTTTCAATTTTTCGCATTTTCAATTCTTGGTTTTTTGTGTTTTTTAAAATTTGGACGTCTGGTTATTCGATTTTTCCATTTTTTTATTTTCAATTTTTCAGTTTCACTTTTTTTCGAATTTTGGATTTTTTAACTTCCGTACTTGGGTTTTTGGATTTTTGAATTTTTGGATTTTTGGATTGTTGGATTTTTGGTGTTTGGATTTCTAAATTTTTGGGTTTTTGGATCTTTGGATTTTTTTTTTCGAATTTTCGGATTTTCGTATTTTGTGAATTTTTAGAATATTTAAATCTTGGAATCTTGAATCTTGGAATTTTGGAACCTGGCAATCTTGGAATTTTGGAATTTCGGAATTTCGGAATTTCCGAATCTCGTAATCTCGTAATTTTGGAATTTTTGAGTTCTTGATTCTTGGATTCTTGGAATCCTGGAACCTGGCAATCTGGGAATTTTGGAATTTAGGAATCTCGGAATTTCGTAATCTCGTAATTTTGGAATTTTGGAATATTAGAATTTTAAAATCTTGGAATTTTGGAGTTTTGGAGTTTTGGAATTTTTAGATCTTGTGATCTTTGGATTTTCTGATTTTCGGATTTTCGAATATTGTAAATTTTTGGATTTTTGTGTTTTTTTAAAATTTAGGCGTCAGGTAATTTGATTTTTCTATTTTTTTTTGGTTTTCATTTTTTCAATTTCACAATTTTTCGAATTTTCAACTTTTTAACCCGTACTTGGGTTTTTGGATTTTTGAATTTTTGGATTTCTGGATATGTTTGGATTTTTGGATTCTTGAATTTGGTTTTTTTTGGGTTTTGGGTCTTTGGATTTTCTGATTTTTGAAATTTCGTATTTTGTGAATTTTTAGAATATTGGAATTTTGAAATCTTGCAATCTTGGAATCTCTTAATCTTGGAATTTTGGAATTTCAGAATTTTGGGATCTCTGAATCTCGTATTCTCGTAATTTTGGAATTTTGGAGTTTTAGAGTTTTGGAGTTTTTGAATTTTGGAATTTTGAAATTTTGGACTTTGGAATGTTTAGATCTTCTGATCTTTGGATTTTCTGACTTTCGGATTTTCAAATATTGTAAATTTTTGGATTTTTAGATTTCTGTATTTCTGGATTTTTTCGACGTCGACGTTTTTTTCTGATTTTTCGAAGTTTTTGTCCTTTGAATTTCTGGATTTTCTAGTTTTTTCGTAATAGCTTTGAAAAATAGTTCACATATTTTGACCTGACCTGACCTGACTTAATATTTTGGTCCTTCGAGCCGGATCATGATTCAAATTATGTAACTCATTTTTGACCTAACAAAGTATTGTTTATTATTGCTTCCACAACGTCACACAAAAATTTGTTATAAAGACAAAGGATCCAAGGATAACTCGATTACAAATTATGTTGCTCGCCCGATATTACCTTGTCTGTAACATTATTCTTCTTCATTATTTATTTATCTCTCCGCTAAGGTGCACTTAAATCAACTATTTAATTATTTTTTTTGTTAAAATATAGGAGTATATTTTTTTTTAGTATTGTTAACATCTAAAACCTAACGCTACCACAAAACCCTGTACACCATAACCTCAAAGTCTACAACAACAACAAAAAACTCTTAGTAATAAATGAAACTCATGTATTACCTAGAATCGGGTTTATTTCGAGGCCGACTGTTATAAGACATGGGATCATCCATGTTGTTATCCTGATACTGGAGGGCGTTGTGCCCCGGGTTAGATCCCACATAATTGTAATCCTCATTTCCCGGTGAATACCTCTGAAAATAAACCAATTAGAACCGGGAACCACAACTCCACACTAGGCTCTCCGAGAAATTAACAAACCCAATTAAATTTTTTATCATTTTAGTTACAACTCAACTAAAAATTATACGAACGTGTCGTCCCGAGGAATCTGGGAGCTTTAAGCTCGAAAAGCCCCCCGCTGTGTTCCGAAATTTATTCCTTTGACGGTTTAGTACGCAATACATGGAAGTATCCTTGAATTTTATTGATAATAAAACAGTTTTTACGATTTCGTACAATTACATCCCTTTTTTTAATTTTTTCCAGAAAAAAGTTGCATAAACTGGAAAACGTGGTGTAAAGGTGATTAAGTTCGTCGTCGAGGGGTGAAGACAGCGTAGCTGCTGATAATGTTAAAAAAAAAACAGCGGTGGTTAATATCTCGGAGTCCACATTTCTTCGAAATCGACCGCATGCCAAGAATGGTGTTTTGAACGCCGAATTCGCTGTTTAAAATTCACCTGGCGCCTGTGCGATCCGGGGCTGAGGTGGTGCTGGTGGGTGGTCGGGGGCGGCAGGTGGTGTTGGTGTCCGGGGGCGTCATCCCTTTCGTAGGAATTTTCGCGGGATGTCTCCAGTGAGCGTTGCGGGGTGTGCATTTGGTGTGCCGCAAACATGAACTGGGAAGCCGAAGAATTGGCATGCTGACCAACAGGGTAGTTCAGGTCAGACGTGTAATCGCTATCTTCCGAATACCCCGCTGAAATTTCATTGTCAAAGTGATTACTATTGGCTGAAAAAGGAGGACGGTATTTGTACACAGATTTGACATGAAAGGTAAGAGTAGATTTAGAGCACAATGCATACAGTGGGGGTTGATGAGTATCGGGGGCGTTCACTCATGCACTTGAGGGTGGTAACAATAAAAACCGGTCTGAAACCCCAAAAACGCGTTTGAACTAACACGTGATTTATTGGACGGGATTTTACGTGTGATCTTATACATTTCTGTACTTTGGAAACTAATCGAACTAAAATACACGAACAAAGTTTGCTCGAAGGTATCTGAGTGCCTTCAAAGGCAAAGTTTGAAGTACTAACACTGAAAGAGGTTATGTTATCTGGTGTTTTTTTTTAGTGTTGATGTTTCGAGGTTACAACGCAGACTGTGAATGTAAAAAATCGGTCTGAAGGTAATTGGATGGAACTTTTCTTGCATGTAAAGTTAATATTTTTAAGTTGATTCGCTTAGCATATTTTTAAATGACGTCATCAAAATTTTCGTGGGGATGGATTGATAACTTTTGTTATGTACAAAAAAATGACTCTAAGGGGAACACAAGATTCTTTCAGCTTCTCTATAAAAGACACTAAAGGACTCGGAGACTCTTTCAGTTTTTCTAAAAATAAAACAATGGCCTCCTTCTTAAAAAAATACTTTTCTTTCAGCTACTTTTATAAAACTTACTAGTTCAAAATTTTGGTCTTTTCGATTTACAGTTTTTTCGATTTTTGGATTTTTCGCTTTTCCAGTTTCCCAAATTTTCGACGTTTCGAATATTCGACTTCTGTTTTTTTCGATTTTTCTTTTCAAAAATTCGAGAAATTGAGAACTTGTAATACATAAATATTGAAAAACCGAAAAATGGCTTCCTCAATTTTTGTATTTTTCGATTTTTTTATATTTTACAATTTCAATTAATGTATTTGTCGCTTTTCCATATTTCTAGTTTTCGATATTCGATTCGATTCGATTCGATTCGATTTCTCGACTTTACAATTTTCGATTTTCGAGTTCGAGTTTTTGATTCTTCTTTTGAATTTTTCGCTTTCTCGATTTTTGAAATTTTTCAATTTTCGATAATACAGTTTCTTGATTTTTAAAGTTTTCAATTTTTCGATTTCTCGATTTCGACTTTGATTTTTCGATTTTTGGTTCTTTTGAAGCTTCGTCTTCTCGCTTTTCAAATTTTCAATTTTTCGCCTTTCGATTTTGCATTTTTTGGTTTTTCTTTCAATTTTTGTATTTTTCCGCTTTTGATTTCTCATTTTCTCAAAATTTTGGGTTTTCCATTTTTGAATTTTTCAATGTTGGGATATTCCAATGTCGCCATAAGAAAGATCGAAAAATCGAATTTGAAAAATGATTTTTCAATTTTTTGATAATCCAATTTTCAGATTTTCCTGTTTTTCGACTTTTCGAGTTTTGGATTTTTTAATTTTTCGGTATTTCAATTTTTCGAATTTTTCATTTCCTTGATTTTTGCGGTTTATCAATTTCTCGCTTTTTCGAAATTTCGATTTGAAATTTTGATTTCTCGATTTCACGCCTTTCCTTATATTTCGATTCTTCAATTTCAAGACTTTCCGATTTTTCAACTTTTCGAAATTTCGACTTTTCGTAGATTATTCGATCTTACATTTTATGTCATCTCGATTATTGAATTTTCTGTTTTGCAACTCATCAATTTTCCGACTTTTTGGTCCTATTTTTTCGATTTTTCGATGCTTCGACTAAAATTTTCTATTTTTCAATTTTTGTGTTCTTGCATTTTCAAGATTTCGAGGTCTCGTTTTTCGATTTTCCTATTTTTCGAATTTTCAATTTTTTAACTTCAGGACTTGGGTTTTCGGATTTTCATATTTTGTGAATATTTAAACTTTTGGAATTATGGAAATTTTTAATTTTGGAATCTTGGAATCCTGGAACCTGGCAATCTGGGAATTTTGGAATAAATTATGTGAATTTTTGAATTTTTTTGAACTTTCGATGTCGATGTTTTTCGATTTTTCGACTTTGTGACTCCTGGTTTTCTGAATTTTCTAATTCTTTTATTAGTTTTGTCATTTCGATTTTTGATTTTTTCTATTTTTTAATTCATCGATTTTCTTAATTTTTAATATGTAATTTTTTTCGAATTTTTAATTTTTCGCACTTTCAATTTTTGTTTTTTTGTGTTTTTTAAATTTTGAACGTCTGGTTATTCGATGTTTCCATTTTTTAATTTTCAATTTTTCAGTTCCACGATTTTTCGAATTTTCATTTTTTTAACTTTGGTTTTTGGATTTTTGGATTTCTGGATATTTTTGGATCCCAAGATTCTTACAGATTCTCTAAAATAGTCTCTAGAGGAACCAAAGATTTTTCCAAATACTCTAAAAAAATAGTTACTAGTTCAATATCCCGATTTTTAAAATTTTCGTCTTTTCGATTTAGTTTTTTCGATTTTTCCATTTGCAATTTTTCAGTTTCTCGCTTTTTCAAATTTTCAATTTTTCGATTTCTCAATTTTACGACTTTTCAATTTTTGGATTTTTCGAATTTTCGATTTCTCAATTTTTCGATTTTTGGATTTTTCGCTTTTCTAGTTTCTCAAATTTTCGACGTTTCGAATATTCGACTTCTGTTTTTTCGATTTTTCTTTTCCAAAATTCGAGAAATTGAGAACTTGTAATGTGTAAATATTGAAAAACCGAAAAATGGAAAACGAAAAATCGAGGAACTGAAAAATATAAAAATCGAAAATTCGAAAAACCGAATTATTTTTGATTTTCCGATTTTTCAATTTTTCGACTTTTCGATGTCAATCTTTTTTAATGTTTCGATTTCTCGATTTTTCTACTTTTCGACTTTTCGTTATTTCGATTTTTTAAATTCGATTTTTCTATTTTTCTTAACGAAAATCCGAAAAATCGAGAAACTGAAATATCCAAATATTGAAAAATCTTAAAATGAAAAACAAAAAATCCTGAAGTTGAAAAATCTGAAAGCCTAAAATTCGAACAACTGAGAAAACAAAAAATTATTTCTTGAATTTTGGAATTTCCGATGTCTGGATTTTTCAATTTTTAGATATTTAAATTTTTTGATTTTTCGATTTTTCAATGTCTCGGCTTTTCGATTTTTGTATTTTTCGAACTTCCAATGTCAATGTTCTTTAATTTTTTGATTTCTTGAGTTTTCGACTACCGGGTTTTTCAATTTCTCAATTTTCCGTTTTTTGGGTTCTTCGATTTTTCCGCTTATAAAATTTCGACTTTTCGTTTTTTCGATTTTTCCATTTCTCGATTTTCCGACTGTTCGATTTATCGTTCCGTTTTTTTCGATTTTCCAAATACAAAAAATCGAGAAATCTAAATATTGAAAAATATAAAAAGGAAAAAAATTACAAATTTTTGGATTTTTGGATTTCTCGATTTTCTCGATTATCAAATTTTCGATTTTTCGATTTTTGTTTTTCTGGATTTTACGACTGTTCGTTCGATTTTTCAACTTTTCGTTATTTCGATTTTTCGATTACTGGACCTTTCGATTTTTCGATTTTCCGTTTTTTCGATTTTTCAATTTCGATTCTTGATTTTTCTTATCAAAAATTCGAAAAATCGAGAAATTGGAACATACAAATATTGAAAAATCGAAAAATAGGAAAGGAAAATCGAGAAGTTGAAAAATCTAAAAGTCAAAAACCGAGAAACTGATAAATTATTTTTTGAATTTTGGAATTTTCAATCTTTTGATTTCTGGATTTTTCTATTTCTAGATTTTCAGTTTTCAATATCACGATTTTGCTAATTTTCGACTTTTCGATTTACAAGTTTTTCCATTTTTGAGGATCTCAACTTTTTGATTTCTAGATTTTTCAAAGTTCTTCGATTTTTCCGTTTTTTCCGATATGTATTTCGATTTTCGATTTAGATTTTTTAATTTTTGTTATCGAAAATTCGAGGATTGAAATATTTAAATATTGAACAATCCAAAAATAGAAAACAAAAAATCGGGAAGTTGAAAATTTTAAAGTCAAAATTTGCAAAGACCGGGAAACTGGAAAATTATTTCTTGAATTGTCGCTTTTTCAAATTTTTGATTTCTGGCTGTTTGAATTTCTTGGTTTTTCTATTTTTCAATTTTTCGATATACCGCTTTCGTAAATTTTCGACTTTTCGATTTACATTTTTTTCCATTTTTCAGGTTCTAAACTTTCGATTTTTTAATTTTTTGGATTTCCAATGTTAGTCTTCATTAATTTTTCGATTTCTTGATTTTCCGTTTGTCAGATTTTTCAATTTTTCAATTTTTCATTTTCCGGCTATCAAATTTTTTACCTTCCAAATTTTCGATGTCAAGTTTTATCAATTTTTCGATTTCTCGATTTTACGAATTTTCTTTTTCTCGATTTTACGAATGTTTGATTTTTCGAACATACGACTTTCCGAGTTTTTTTATCGAAAAGTCAAAATTAAAGAAATTGGAATATCCAAATATCGAAAAATCGAAAAATGGAAAACGAAAAATTGAGAAGTTGAAAAATCTAAAAGTCAAAAACTCGAAAAACCAAGAAACCAGAGAAATACTTCTTGAATTTTCGATTTCTGGATTTTTCAATTTTTAGATATTTCAGTTTCTCGATTTTTCTATAACCCGATTTTTTGGAATTTTTGACTTTTCGATTTATAGATTTTTCGGTTTATCAAATTTTATGTCTTGATTGTTCGGCTCTCCGATTTCTGGATTTTTCAATTTTTCGATATCCTGACTTCAATTTACAATTTTTTCCATTTTTCACGATCTCGAATTTTCGATTTTTCGATTTTTAGTTTTTGAATTTTTGATGTGAAGATTTTATGACTGTTCGATTTATCGATTATTTGACCCTTTGGCTTTTCGTTATTTCGATTTTTCGACTTTCCGTTTTTTCGATTTTTCAAATTCGATTTTTCTGTTTCTTACCAAAAATTCGAAAAATGAAGAAATTGGATTATTCAAATATTGAAAAAACGAAAAATGAAAAACGACAAATCGAGAAGTTGAAAAATCTAAAACTTTAAAATTTGAAAAACCAGGAATCCGGAAAATTGTTTCTGGCATTTTCGAATTTTTGATTTTCCGATTCCTGGATTTTTCAATTTCTAGATGTTTCAGTTGTTTGATTTTTCGAATTTTCGACTTTTCGATATCCCGATTTTACGAATTTTCGACTTTTCGGCTTACAATTTTTCTGTATTTTTCAGGTTTTCAACTTTTAGATTTTTGGATTTTTCGGACTTGCAATGTCAATCTTCTTCAATTTTTCGATTTTTTGATTTTCCGACTATCCGATTTTTCAATTTTTCAATTTTTGGTTTTTTGGATTCTTCGATTTTTCCACTTATCAAATTTTCGACTTTTCGAATTTTCGATGTCAAATTTTTGTCAGTTTTTAGATTTATCGATTTTTCGATTTTTTGACTTCCCGTTTTTCCGATTTTTCAATTTAGCTTCTTGATTTTTCTTGTCGAAAATTGGAAAAAAAATTCGAATATCCAAGTATTGAAAAATCTAAAAATGGAAAACGAAAAATCGAAAAGAAAAAAGAAACTGAAAAATTATTTTTTGAATTTTCGAATTTTCAACCTCCTGATTTATGGATTTTTCAATTTCCTGGTATTTCAACTTTTTGATTTAATTATTTTTCGATTTTTCGATATCCCGATTTTTCGAATTTTCGAGATACAGGTTTCTTCGATTTTTCAGGATCTCGACTATTTGATTTTTGGATTTTTAGAACTTCCAATGCAAACCCTCTTCAATTTTTCGATTTCGTGATTTTCCGACTGTCCGATTTTGCAGTTTCCAATTTTTTCGATTTTTCTGTTTATCAAATTTTCGACTTTCCGATTTTTCGATGTAGTTTATTTAAGTTTTTTTTTCTTTTTCTCGATTTTACGACTGTTCAATTGTTGGACTTTTCGACTTTCCGTTTTTTTTCAAATTTCTCAATTTCAATTTTTCGTTTTTACTTATCTTATAGAAAATTCGAAAACTCGAGAAATTGGAATATCCAAATATTGAACAATCGAAAAATGGAAAACGAAAAATCAAGAAGTTGAAAAATCTGAAAGTCGAAGATTCGAAAAACTGAGAAACCGAAAAATTCTGAATTTTCGAATTTCCGACTCTCCAATTTCTGGATTTTTCAGTTTCTATATATGTGTATTCCAGTTTTTAAAATTTTTGGATTTTTCCATTTTCCGATATCCCGATTTTGCGAATTTTTTACTTTCCTTTTTACAAGTTTTTTCGATTTTTCAGTCTCGACTTGTAGATTTTTGTATTTTTCGAACTTCCAATGTCAATCTTTTTCAATTTTTTAATTTCTTGATTTTCCGACTGTCCGATTTTTCAGTTTCTAAATTTTTCGTTTTTTGGATTCTTCGATTTTTCGGTTTATCAAATTTTCGATTTTTCGATCTTTTATGTGGTTCAATGAATGTTTTGATTTTTCTTTTTCTCGATTTTACGACTGTTCAATTTTTCGATTTTTCGACTCTTGGACTTCTCTTTATTTCGATTTTTCGATTGTTGGACTTTTCGATTTTTCGACTTTCCTTTTTCTTCAAATTTTTCAATTTCGATTTTTCGATTTTGCGTATAGAAAATTCGAAAACTCGAGAAATTGGAATATCCAAATATTGAACAATCGAAAAATGGAAAACGAAAAATCAAGAAGTTGAAAAATCTAAAAGTCGAAGATTGGTAAAACCGAGAGACCGGAAAATTATTTCTTGAATTTTTGGAATTTTCGACTTAATGAGTTCTGGATTTTTCAATTTCTATACATTTCAATTGTTTTATTTTTGTTTCTATTTTTCGATTTCCCGATTTTACGAATTTTGTACTTTTCGATATACAATTTTTTTCTATTTTTCAGGTTCTCAACTTTTCGATTTTTGGATTTTTCGAACTTGCATTGTCAATTTTCTCCAATTTTTCGATTTTTTGATTTCCCGATCATCCGATTTTTCAATTTTTCAATTTTTCGATTCTTAGATTTTTCCGCTTATCAAATTTTCGACTTTTCGAATTTTCGATGTCAATTTTTTGTCAATTTTTAGATTTATTGATTTTTCGATTTTTCTTTTTAATTCAGGTTTCAATTTGGGTTCTTGATTTTTCTTACCGAAAATTCTAAAAAAAATTCGAACATCCAAGTATTGAAAAATCTAAAAATGGAAAACGAAAAATCGAAAAGAAAAAAAACGGAAAAGTTATTTCTAGAATTTTCGAATTTTCAACCTTCTGACTTATGGATTTTTCAATTTCTTAATATTCCTTTTTTTCGATTTTTCGATGTCCCGATTTTGCGAATTTTCAGCTTTTCGATTTTTGAATTTTTCGGACTTGCAATGTTAGTTTTCTTCAATTTTTCGATTTCTTGATTTTACGACTGTCCGATTTTTCAGTTTCCCAATTTTTCAATTTTTGGATTCTTCGATTTTTCCGTTTATCAAATTTTATACTCGATTTTTCGACTTTTTGTTATATCGATTTTTCGATTTTTCAAATTCGATTCTTGATTTCTCTTATCTCAACTTATCGATTTTTTGATTTTTTGAGCTTCTAATGTCAATTTCCTTCAATTTTCCGATTTCTTGTTTTTTCGACTTTCCAATTTTTCAATTTCACAATTTTTTTATTTTTAGATTTTTAGATTTTTCTTTTTCTGAATTTTACGACAGTCCAATTTTTCGATGTTTCGTCTCTTCGACTTTCCGTTTTTTCGACTTTTCAATTTCGATTTTTCTTATCGAAAATTCAAGAAGTTGAAAATGTAAAATTCAAAAATTGGAAATACCGAGAAACGGGAAAATTGTTTCTTGAATTTTCGATTTTTCAACTTTTTGATTTCTGGCTTTTTCAATTGCTAGATATTTTAATTTCTTGGTTTTTCTATTTTTCGATTTTTCGATATCCCGATTTTGTAAATTTTCGAGTTTTCGTTGTGCAGTTTTTTCGATTTTTCATGTTCTAAACTTTAGATTTTTGGATTTTTCGAACTTCCAATGTCAATGTTCATCAATTTTTCGGTTTATTGATTTTTGAACTGTCCGATTTTTCAATTTCTCAAGTTTTCGACTTTTGAATTTCGATGTCAAGTTTTTTTCAATTCTTCGATTTTTCGATTTTTCTGTGTCTCGATTTCAATTTCGATTTTTCGATTTTTTGTATAGAAAATTCGGAGAATTATAAGATTAGAATATCTACATATTAAACAATCTAAAAATGGAAAACGAAAAATCGAGAAGTTGAAAAAATATTAAAGTCGAAGTCGAGAAATCGGAAAATTTCGAATTTTCGACTTTTCGATTTTTCAATTTCTACATATTTGAATTTCTCGATTTTTCCATTTCTAGATTTTTCGATATCCCGATTTTTGGAATTTTGGACTTTTGGATTTATGGTTTTCTCGATTCTTCAGTGTCTCAACTTTTAGATTTTTGGATTTTTCAAACTTACATTATCGATGTTCTTCAATTTTTCGATTTCTTAGTTTTCCGACCGTCCGATTTTTCAATTTCTCAATTTTTCGATTTTTCCGTTTATCAAATTTTTGACTTTTCGAATTTTTGATGTCAGGTTTTTTCAAGTTTTTGCCTTTTCGATTTTTTTTTGAAAAATCAAAAAATGGATAACGAAAAATCGAGAAGGTGAAAAATCAAATTCAAACATTCGAAATACCGACAAACCGGAAAATACTTCTTGAATTTTCGATTTCTGGATATTTCAGTTTCAGTTTTTCTATTATTCGATTTTTCTATAACCTAATTGTTGGAATCTTCAACTTTTCGATGTATAGATTTTCCAGGTTATCGAGTTTTAGATTTTCAATTTTTCGATTTTCCGACTTCTATATTTTTTGATTTTTTTTTAATTGAAAATTCGACAAGCTGAGAAATTGAAAAATCTAAATACTGAAAAATCGAAATATGGAAAACAAAATATAGAGAAGTTGAAAAATCTAATAGTCAAAAATTCGAAATACCGAGAAACCGGAAAAATACTTCCTGAATTTTCCAATTTTTGACTTTTAGATTTGCACTTTTTTCAATGTTTGCATGTTCGTTTTTTCAGTTTCTCGATTTTTCGATTTTCCAGTTTTTCAACTTTGAGATTTTAAAATTTTTCGACTTGTATGTTGGATTTGTCGATTTTCGACTTTCCCATTTTTCAATTTCTCAATTTTTCGTTTTTTGGATTTTTCCATTTTCTAGTTTCTAAAATGTTCGATTTTAAATCGAAGAATTTGAAGGCAAAAACTTCAAAAACCGGAAAATCCGGAAATGATTTCTCAATTTTTCGAATTTTCTTATCGGAACTGGAATATACGACTATTGAAAAATCGAAAATTGGAAAAAGAAAAATCGATAAGTTGAAAATCTAAAAGTCAAAAATTCGAAAAACCGAGTAACCTTGAATTTTCGACTTTTCAATTTATAGATTTTTCAGTTTATCGAGTTTTAAATTTCTCACTGTTTTCATTTTCGATGTCAACTATTTTCAGTTTTTGGATTTCTCGATTTTCCGACTTTTCGATTTTCCAATTTTTCAATTTTTCTTTTCGAAAATTCGAAAAATCAAGAAAATGGTATTTCCAGATATTGAAAGTAGAGAATTCGAAAAACCTAAAAATTAGAAATTTATTTTTCGATTTTTCGAATTTTCGACTTTTTTATTTACAGATTTTCGATTTTTCGGTTTCATGATTTTTGAATTAAAATAGACAAGAATCTCCGAGCCCTCTAAGGTCTTTTTCTAGAGAAGCAAAAAAAATCTAGCGGTCCTGGAGTGTGAAAGGATCTTGAGACGCCCAAGGGTATTTTTTTAAAGAATCCGAACTGCAACTAATTGTAAAATAAAACGGCAAAGTATTTGTGGAAAAATGAAAAATTAAAAACCAAGTAATATATGAATAACATTAAAGAAACACCACAATAAAATCAACAAAACGACGAGTGAAATGGTTTCAAGAGCGAGTAATTTATGGAAATGAGAGAATAAATATACTGAATTATAACGGCATAGATCAACGAAAACAAACACGTTTAAGGAAAAGTGTAACGAAGTAGCGACTACATAAAATAAAGCTCCCAGGGATGAATTAATATCCGGAGATTTTAGAGCCAAGATCCGGAAAGGAAGAAGTTGGTGCGGTTATAGAAGTGAATAAAAAATAACCTCAAAAAACGACAACAGAACAACCGAGCTTATTTTAAACGAAGGAGCAACAGTTCTAAATAAAATTCACCTGATTATGAAAAGGTAAAACATAACTCTTAATTAATTAAATTCCACGTGGGTGCAAACTATTTGACTCAATTTTAAGCTTAATGCGATTTTGATGTTCAAAATTTAAAGTCTGTCCGACTGTTACTTTATCCCGAATTACAACAAAAAATTGTGAGTAAAAAAACTTTTTTAGATCCATTATAAACGTCAATTATGAATGAGGTAAAAATCGTGTTATTGTGACATTGTTTATTTACTCTTATTTGTAACACTTATTATTTATTCATAAAAAAACAGAGCCTCAATCATCATCACGTAAGCACAGTCATCAAATATGCAAACGAAAAATCAACCACAAATGTCAAAACGCATGTGAACCCACATTATTACGGAGCAGAAACCCCCAGAAATGGTACTCCTGACTAATTACGACCCGCGTTTTTAGAAAAACATATGTCAACATTCTGCCAACACGACACGCCATCAAATAAAAGCGTCACAATTTTGTCTAAAGTCGTTTCCTCGAGAAGTTCGTGTCGATAAAAACGTGAAAATTTATGGGAACGTTTCATGACTAGAGAAAGGAAAACGTCTAAAAGAATTGCGTGCGAGATATTGTAAAAACGGTATCTTTTGTATGAACAATTTTCCTGAGTGATTCGCTGTAAATATGTATGTGAGTGGCAGTGTCTTCCTGTATACCAGGGTGCTTAAGTTTTTTCAAGTTGGCAATTCAGTATTTAGATTCAAGCACACAAGTCGAATAAAATCGTTCGATTAACTCGCAACTTTGAATGGACTCCAATTCCTAAACTTTGCACCATAAAACACTCTTAACATACACAAAGCTTGGGAAACTTTGATAAAGTGACAAAAGACAATGGGAGCGACGAAACGTCAAGTGGTTAGTTATGAAACTTCGAAGGCTGGGAAAAAATTACCAAGTTTGGAGTTAATAGCTAACGAACAAGACCGCCTCACCTAAACTTATCATTAGAAATTTGTGTACGAAAATGTAGATAAAGTCCATTGGACGACTTTACATGTGTGGTTTATGATCCCGTGTTCAGTTTTTACTCTAGACATCCAGATTTTTGGAGAAGAAATAAAAATTGTAGAACAATAATCTAGCCAAAGTTTTAAAGTTGTCGGAAGCATGGTAAATGGTTAATCAAAATTTGTTGTATGTTATTTACATGTTAAAAAGTAACACAGTCCTGAATTTGTTGTTTATTCTGAAATCATTACCTTTGTTGTAAAAAATATCGTGAGCTTTGCAAGCTTGACCTAACTGATTAATGCCTGTCGCGTTTTGCAATTTAACTTTGAAACTGCAAAACCGAATATTCTGAAATCTTACTCTTTATTTTAAGTTTAACTCGTCATTACTTTATAGAGGTTATCAGAAAACAAAAATCGCAAATTTTGTTGTAACTTCTAAACAAGCGGGATTTTTGGAATGTACTTCAGAGGCAAGAAAAGTTATGTCGAAATTACTGTCGACAAATGTTTTCATTCGCCCAAGAGTTGTAACTACGTTTTTACTCTAGACATTCAGATTTTTGGCGAAAAAATAAAAATAGTAGAACAATAATCTTGCGAAAGTTTTAAAGTTGTCGGAAGCATGGTAAATGGTTAATCAAAATTTGTTGTATGTTATTGACATGTTAAAAAGTAACACAGTCCTGAATTTGTTGTTTATTCTCAAATAATTACCTTTGTTTTAAAAAATATCGTGAGCTTTGCAAGCTTGATCTAACTGATTAATGCCTGCCGCGTTTTGTAATGTAACTTTGAAACTGCAAAACCGAATACTCTGAAATCTTACTCTTTATTTTAAGTTTAACTCGCCATTACTTTATAGAGGCCATCAGAAAACAAAAATCGCAATTTTTATATAACTTCCAAACAAACGGGATTTTTGGAATGTACTTCAGAGGCAAGAAAAGTTATGTTCAAATTACTTTCGACCAATGTTTTCATTCGCCCAAGAGTTGTAACCACGTTTTTACTCTAGACATCCAGATTTTTGGGGAAAAAATATAAATAGTAGAACAATAATCTTGCGAAAGTTTTAAAGTTGTCGGAAGCATGGTAAATGGTTAATCAAAATTTGTTGTATGTTATTTACATGTTAAAAAGTAAACCAGTTCTGAATTTGTTCTTTATTCTCAAATAATTACCTTTGTTGTAAAAAATATCGTGAGCTTTTCAAGCTTGATCTAACTGATTAATGCCTGTCGCGTTTTGCAATTTAACTTTGAAACTGCAAAACCGAATATTCTGAAATCTTACTCTTTATTTTAAGTTTAACTCGTCATTACTTTATAGAGGTCATCAGAAAACAAAAATCGCAATTTTTTATAACTTCCAAACAAGCGGGATTTTTGAAATGTACTTCAGAGGCAAGAAAAGTTATGTCGAAATTACTTTCGACCAATGTTTTCATTCGCCCAAGAGTTGTAATCACGTTTTTACTCTAGACATCCAGATTTTTGGGGAAAAAATAAAAATTGTAGAACCATAATCTTGCGAAAGTTTTAAAGTTGTCGGAAGCATGGTAAGTGGTTAATCAAAATTTGTTGTATGTTATTGATATGTTAAAAAGTAACACAGTCCTGAATTTGTTGTTTATTCTCAAATAATCACCTTTGTTGTAAAAAATATCGTAAGCTTTGCAAGCTTAATCTAACTGATTAATGCCTGCCGCGTTTTTCAATGTAACTTTGAAACTGTAAAACCGAATACTCTGAAATCTTACTCTTTATTTTAAGTTTAACTCGCCATTACTTTATAGAGGCCATCAGAAAACAAAAATCGCAATTTTTATATAACTTCCAAACAAACGGGATTTGTTGGAATGTACTTCAGGTGCAAGGAAAGTTCCGACGACATTACTGTCGACCAATGTTTTTCATTCGCCCAAGAGTTGTAACTACGTTTTTACTCTAGACATTCAGATTTTTGGGGAAAAAATAAAAATTGTAGAACAATAATCTTGCGAAAATTTTAAAGTTATCGGAAGCATGGTAAATGGTTAATCAAAATTTGTTGTATGTTATTTACATGTTAAAAAGTAACACAGTCCTGAATTTGTTATTTATTCTAAAATCATTACCTTTGTTGTAAAAAATATCTTGAGCTTTGCAAGCTTGACCTAACTGATTAATGCTTGTCGCGTTTTGCAATTTAACTTTGAAACTGCAAAACCGAATATTCTGAAATCTTACTCTTTATTTTAAGTTTAACTCGTCATTACTTATAGAGGTCATCAGAAAACAAAAATCGCAATATTTTTTATAACTTCCAAACAAGCAGGATTTGTTTGAATGTACTTCAGGGACAAGGAAAGTTCCGACGACATTACTGTCGACCAATGTTTTCATTCGCCCAAGAGTTGTAACTATGTTTTTACTCTAGACATCCAGATTTTTGGGGAAAAAATATAAATTGTAGAACAATAATCTAGCCAAAGTTTTAAAGTTGTCGGAAGCATGGTAAATGGTTAATCAAAATTTGTTGTATGTTATTGACATGTTAAAAAGTAACACAGTCCTGAATTTGTTGTTTTATCTGAAATCATTACCTTTGTTGTAAAAAATATCGTGAGCTTTGCAAGCTTGACCTAACTGATTAATGCCTGTCGCGTTTTGCAATTTAACTTTGAAACTGCAAAACCGAATATTATGAAATCTTACTCTTTATTTTAAGTTTAACTCGTCATTACTTTATAGAGGTCATCAGAAAACAAAAATCGCAATTTTTTTATAACTTCCAAACAAGCAGGATTTGTTGGAATGTACTTCAGGGGCAAGGAAAGTTCCGACGACATTACTGTCGACCAATGTTTTCATTCGCCCAAGAGTTGTAACTACGTTTTTACTCTAGACATTCAGATTTTTGGCGAAAAAGTAAAAATAGTAGAACAATAATCTTGCGAAAGTTTTAAAGTTGTCGGAAGCATGGTAAATGGTTAATCAAAATTTGTTGTATGTTATTGACATGTTAAAAAGTAACACAGTCCTGAATTTGTTGTTTATTCTCAAATAATTACCTTTGTTGTAAAAAATATCGCGAGCTTTGCAAGCTTGACTAACTGATTAATGCCTGTCGCGTTTTACAATTTAACTTTGAAACTGCAAAACTAAATTCTCTCAAATCTTACTCTTTATTTTAAGTTTAGCTCGTCATTACTTCATAGAGGTCATCAGAAAACACAAATTGCAAATTTTGTTATAACTTCCAAACAAGCGGGATTTGTTGGAATGTACTTCAGGTGCAAGGAAAGTTCCGACAACATTACTGTCGACCAATGTTTTCATTCGCCCAAAAGTTGTAACCACGTTTTTACTCTAGACATCCAGATTTTTGGGGAAAAAAATAAATTGTAGAACAATAATCTTGCGAAAGTTTTAAAGTTGTCGGAAGCATGGTAAATGGTTAATCAAAATTTGTTGTATGTTATTACATGTTAAAAAGTAACACAGTTCTGAATTTGTTGTTTATTCTCAAATCATTACCTTTGTTGTAAAAAATATCGCGAGCTTTGCAAGCTTGATCTAACTGATTAATGCCTGCCGCGTTTTGCAATGTAGCTTTGAAACTGCAAAACCGAATACTCTGAAATCTTACTCTTTATTTTAAGTTTAACTCGTCATTAGTTTATAGAGGTCATCAGAAAACAAAAATCGCAATTTTTTTTTATTACTTCCAAACAAGCGGGATTTATTGAAATGTACTTCAGGAGCAAGGAAAATTCTGTCGAAATTACTTTCGACCAATGTTTTCATTCGCCCAAGAGTTGTAACTACGTTTTTACTCTAGACATTCAGATTTTTGGCGAAAAAATAAAAATAGTAGAACAATAATCTTGCGAAAGTTTTAAAGTTGTCGGAAGCATGGTAAATGGTTAATCAAAATTTGTTTTATGTTATTGACATGTTAAAAAGTAACACAGTCCTGAATTTGTTGTTTATTCTCAAATAATTACCTTTGTTGTAAAAAATATCGTGAGCTTTGCATTCTTGATCTAACTGATTAATGCCTGCCGCGTTTTTCAATGTAACTTTGAAACTGCAAAAGCCGAATACTCTGAAATCTTACTCTTTGTTTTAAGTTTAACTCATCATTAGTTTATAGAGGTCATCAGAAAACAAAAATCGTAAATTTTTTCATAACTTCCAAACAAGCGGGATTTGTTGGAATGTACTTCAGGGGCAAAGAAAGTTCCGTCGAATTTATTTTTGACCAATGTTTTCATTCGCCCAAGAGTTGTAACCACGTTTTTACTCTAGACATCCAGATTTTTGGGGAAAAAATAAAAACTGTAGAACAATAATCTTGCGAAAGTTTTAAAGTTGTCGGAAGCATGGTAAATGGTTAATCAAAATTTGTTGTATGTTATTTACATGTTAAAAAGTAACACAGTCCTGAATTTGTTGTTTATTCTCAAATCATTACCTTTGTTGTAAAAAATATCGCGAGCTTTGCAAGCTTGATCTAACTGATTAATGCCTGTCGCGTTTTGCAATTTAACTTCGAAACTGCAAAAACTGAATTCTCCGAAATCTTACTCGTTATTTTAAGTTTAGCTCGGCATTACTTTATAGAGGCCATCAGAAAACAAAAATCGCAAATTTATTTATAACTTTCAAACAAGCGGGATTTGTTGGAATGTACTTCAGGGGCAAGGAAAGTTCCGTCGAAATTACTTTCGACCAATGTTTTGATTCGCCCAAGAGTTGTAACTACGTTTTTACTCTAGACATCCAAATTTTTGGGGAAAAAATAAAAATTGTAGAACAATAATCTTGAGAAGGTTTTAAAGTTGTCGGAAGCATGGTAAATGGTTAATCAAAATTTGTTGTATGTTATTGACATGTTAAAAAGTAACACAGTTCTGAATTTGTTCTTTATTCTCAAATAATTACCTTTGTTGTAAAAAATATCGTGAGCTTTGCAAGCTTAATCTACTGATTAATGCCTGCCGCGTTTTGCAATGTAACTTTGAAACTGCAAAACCGAATACTCTGAAATCTTACTCTTTATTTTAAGTTTAACTCGTCATTTCTTTATAGAGGTCATCAGAAAAAAAAAATCGCAATTTTTTTATAACTTCCAAACAAGGAGGATTTGTTGGAATGTACTTCAGGTGCAAGGAAAGTTCCGACGACATTACTGTCGACCAATGTTTTCATTCGCCCAAGAGTTGTAACTACGTTTTTACTCTAGACATTCAGATTTTTGGCGAAAAAATAAAAATAGTAGAACACTAATCTTGCGAAAGTTTTAAAGTTGTCGGAAGCATGGTAAATGATTAATCAAAATTTGTTGTATGTTATTTACATGTTAAAAAGTAACACAGTCCTGAATTTGTTGTTTATTCTCAAATCATTACCTTTGTTGTAAAAAATATCGTGAGCTTTGCAAGCTTGATCTAACTGATTAATGCCTGTCGCGTTTTGCAATTTAACTTTGAAACTGCAAAACCGAATACTCTCAAATCTTACTCTTTTTTTATGTTTAGCTCGTCATTACTTTATAGGGGCCATCAGAAAACAAAAATCGCAATTTTTTTTATAACTTCCAAACAAGCGGAATTTGTTGGAATGTACTTCAGGGGCAAGGAAACTTGCGTCGAAATTATTTTCGACCAATGTTTTTGTTTAACTAAGCTTTAATTCATTCCTGCGGTAAATTATGCCCCAGTTAAATACCGCTCCGCAAAACTGTTTTTGTTTTTTTTTTTCAATTACGACCACTAATAAAAGTTTTGATTGGAAAATGTAAGTACGATTCGACTCGTTTAGTTGGGTTGTATTGAACCTGGAAAACCAATAAACAGACGTCCTTATTTATTCAAAGAGAGGTATTTCATTAAATTAATGGAGATTTGCCTCGGTGAAATATGAGTTTTCGATTAGTAAAATTAGAAGGAGCGCGTCTTAATCTGCGATATTATTTTAACGAAATTTTAATAATTCGCGTTGTGTTTACTAAAATTTCAATAAGGAGTCGACTCGTCACGACGCTTTGTCACATTAAAAAAGATGTAAGGGCAAAGTTCACTTTCAAGCGCTCTTAAATTAAATTTGAACACTCGTAACGTGATCGAATACCCCGATGTTTTTTCTGAAACGAAATTCGAATGTGTGTTCTCGTATTCATATTCATACCCATTTTGATTGAGTTATAACTTGTCGTTCAACGCTGCTGAATTATAAAAATATTCCAACTAATTTTATTATTGTTCAGATCTTTAACTAACAATAGCAATACAGACTTCCAGACGAGACAAGCTATAAAAAAGAAATTTATTCCAACTAGAATTTTCCAGTCTGCGGAACGTTTTTAATTTCGGGCAAAAACTCAGAAACTGTTGCCATCGAATAGTGGGGCTTAAAACTTTTACCTTTTAACGTCTGGGTCGCTATTCATCATTTTCTCTTTGTTCCACCTACAGTTATCAACTGATGAAAAGGATTTTAATAAATTATTTGAGGAAGTCTCTGGAAATAGCAAATTCGCTGACGTGAAAGGTCGAAATAGTCGACGAAGCGATTTATGAAGCCATTACTCCTTCAATGAACTAGATCCTCAACGACTACGTTTTCATTTCTGGTTATTTACAGTTCGCCCTCGCGCTGAATGGAACGAGGCGTTTATTTGCATTTTTGTCATTGCTGGATTAGCTTTGTAATCACAAGATTGTCGATTTGTTCGTTGAATGGTGTCATTTTTCAACGTCGACTTTTGTGTTTTGGTTGGAACGGTGCGAGGAAATATTCCTGTACAAATCCGGAAAATTAAGTTTTTCCCGTCTACTACTAAGTCCGGTGAAACTGTATCCACCGAAAATGAAAAATTTCGATTTTTATATACTGAGAATAATTATTTTACTGCGTGAAAATGTAACTGCAAAAATCAATGAATGAATGTGAATGAAAAACCGAAAAACCGAAAACTAGTGAAATCGAAAAATCGAGAAACTTAGAAATCTAAAAAACTGTAAATCGAAAAATGTAGAAATCGAGAAATTGAAATATCTAGAAATTCAAAAATCCTGAAATGAAATATTTGGAAAATTCAAGAAATAATTTTCCAGTTTTCCGGTTTTTCGAAAGTATGGGTGTCCGAGATTCTTTCAGATTCTATAAAAAAAACTAGGGGCCCCTGAGACTCTTTCAGTTTCTCCCTAAAAAAAATGATACTTGAGGCTTCCGAGATTCTTCCAGCTTCTCAAAGAAGACTTTAGGTGAGATTCTTTCAGTTTCTATAAAAAAAATTGGGGTCCCTAAGATTTTTGCAAACAGAGACATGGCACCCACAAGATTCTTTTAGCTTCCCTAAGAAAAGGCTTTAGGGGAATTAGAATTTCTTTCAGTTTCTATAAAAAAATAGGGATCCCCGAGATTTCTTCAGCTTCTGAAAAAAGACCTTAGGTGATATTCTTTCAGTATCTCAAGAAAAAACATTTGGGACCGCGAGATTCTTTCATCTTCTCTACAAACAGACCTTAGAGGACCTAAAGATTTTTTCAATTTCTGTAAAAAAACTAAGGGTCCACGAGATTCTTTCAGCTTCTCAAAAAAAATTTTCGGTGAGATTGTTTTAGTTTTTATAAAAAAAAACTAGGTGTCCCGGAGATTCTATCAGTATCTCAAAAAAAAACACTCGGGGTCCCTAAAATTCTTTCAGTTCAGTGGGGGCATCGAGATTTTTCATATTCTGAAGAAAAGACCTTAGAGGACGAAATTGTTTCAGTGTTTATAAAAAACCTAGGGGTCCCCGAGTTTCTTTCAGTTTCTATGAAAAAAAAAAACTAGGATTCCGCGAGATTCTTTCAACTTCTCTAAAAAAGATCTCAGGAGACCACGAGATTTTTCAGTTTCTAGAAAAAAAAACTAAGGCTCAAGAAGATTCTATCAGTTTCTATTCAGCTTCGTAAAAAAAGACTTTTTGGTAAGATTCTTTCAGTTTTTATAAAAAAATTCGGGTGCTCGATATTCTTTCAGCGACTCAAAAAAGACACTCGGAACCCCTGAGATTCTTTCAGTTGCTCTAAGATGAAAACGTTTGAAGGCATCGAGATTTTTTCAGTTTCTGTAGAAAAAGACCTTAGGGGATTTTGAAATTGTTTCAGTTTTCAGAAAAAAAACCAAGGGGTGCCCGAGATTCTTTCAGTTTCTATAACAAAAGCAGAAATCCTCGAGATTCTTTCAACTCCTCTAAAAAATGACCTTAGGGGACGTCGAGATCTTTTCAATTTCTATAAAAAAACCAGGGCGTCCTGAGATTCTTTCAACTTCTAAAAAAATACCTTAGGGGACTTCAAGATTGTTTCAGTTTCTATAAAAAGGCAAGGAGTCCCCGAGATTCTTTCAGTTTCTGCAAAAAAACTAGGAATTTCTGAGATTTTTTCAACTTCTAAAAAAAAACCTTAGGGGACTTCGAGATTTTTTTAATTTCTCTAAGAAGATATTGAGGGACATCGAGATTTTTTCAATTTCTGTAAAAAAAGACCTTAGGGAACCATGAGATTTTTTAACTTTTTATAAAAAAATAGGGCCTACAAATGTTTTGCATTTTCTATAAAAAAACTAGGAGTCCCCGAGATTTCTTCAGCTTCTCAAAAAAGACCTCCAGTGAGATTCTTTCAGTATCTCAAAAAAAAGCCACTCGGGACCAATGATATTCTTTCAGTTTCTCTAAAAGAAAGACCTTGGAGGGGGCACCGAGATTTTTTCAATTTCTGTAAAAAAGACCTTAGGGAACCATGAGATTTTTTAACTTTTTATAAAAAAATAGGGCTCTACAAATTTTTGCATTTTCTATAAAAAAAAACTAGGAGTCCTCGAGATTTCTTCAGCTTCTCAAAAAAGACCTTCGCTGAGATTCATTCAGTATCCCAAAAAAAAGTCACTCGGGACCCCTCAGATTCTTTCAGTTTCTCTAAAAGAAAGACCTTGGGGGCACCGAGATTTTTTCAGTTTTATAAAAAAAGCTAGGGGTCCCGAGATTCTTTCAGTTTTTCTAAAATAAGACATTACGGGCCTGTGGGTTTCTTTGAGTTTTTCTAGAAAAACACTCTAAGGGAACCGGAGATTCTTTCAACTTCTTTAAAAAGGGTCATCAAAGAACCCAAAGTGTCTTTTAGTCTTTTTAAAAAGAGCCCTAGGGGACACCGATATTTTTTTATCTAAAGTAAATACTAAGGGACCCCTAGATCCTTCGAGTTTCTCTAAAGGGAAAACACTCAGGGACCGCGAGATTCTTTCAGTTTTTCTAGAAAAAGACCCTAGGGACCTCCAAAATTTTCAGTTTATATAAAAAAAAATACTAGAGATTCCGGAAATTCTTTCAACTTATTTCAAAGCTCTTGAAATTCTTTCAGCTTCACTAAAAAGATACTAAGGAACCTAGAGATTTTTTTAGTTTCTGCAAAGGTAAAGTACTAAGAAATTGTGTAACTTTCTTTAATAAAAAAAGACTAGAGGGGGTCCGTGTTTTTTCAACTTCTCTAAAATATTAGGACACTAGGAGACCCGGAGATTCGTTCAATATCTCAAAAAAAGACAAGAGATTTTTTTCAATTTCTGTAGAAAAAGGCTTTAGGGGACTTCGAAATTGTTTCAGTTTCTATAAGAAAAACTAGGGGTTTCCGAGATTTTTTCAGTTTCTATAAAAAAAACTCGGGGTCCCCGACATTCTTTCAGTATCTCTAAAAAAAGACACTTAGGACCCCCGAAATTCTTTCAGCTTCGCTAAAACAAATTAGGGGTCCTCGATATTATTTCAGTTTCTCTAGAAGAAGATACTTGGTCTTCAGCTTCTATAAAAAGAGACTTGGGGCCCAGTAGTTTCTTTCAGCTTCTCTGGACAAAAGAGCTTAGGCGCCCTGAAGATTCTTTCAGTTTCTATAAAAAAAACTAAGAGTCCCAGAGATTCTTTCAGCTTCTCTAAAAAAAGAAACCCTAGGGGACGTCGCAATTTTTTCAATTTCTGTAAAAAAATAGGGGTCCAGGAGATTATTCTAAAAAAAGACCTTTGGTGAGATTTTTTCAGTTTTATAAAAAACCTAGGGCTCCCGAGGATTCTTTCAGTTTTTCAAAAGAAAGGCACGGGACCCCCGAAATTCTTCTCTAGAAAGAAGACCTTGAGGGAAATTGAAATTTTTTCAGTTTCTCTAAAAAAAGTTTTAGGAGACTTCGGTTTCTATAACAAAAACTAAGGGTCCTCGAGATTCTTTCGTTTCTATAAAAACAAACTAAGAGTCCCCAAGATTTTTCAACTTCAGAAAAAAGACCTTAGACGACTTCGAGATTTTTTTCAATTTTTATTAAAAAAAACTAGGGGTGGACGAGATTTTTTCAGCTTCTCAAAAAAAGACTTTCGGTGAGATTCTGCCAGTTTCTCTAAAAAAAGACCTTAGGAGACCTCAAGTTTTTATCAATTTCTATCAAAAAAATAGGGGTCCACGAGATTATTAAAAAAAAACACCTTCGGCGAGATTTTTTCAGTTTTTATAAAAAAAAACTAGGGGTCCTCGAGATTCTTTCATTTTCTCTAAAAAGAAAATCTTGGGGTGCATCGAGATTTTTTCAATTTCCATAAAAAAAACTACGGGTCCCCGAGATTCTTTCAGTTTCTATAAAAAAAACACTTGGAGTCCCCGAGATTCTTCCAGTTTCTTAAAAAAAAACCTTAGGAGACCTCGAGATTTTTTAATTTCTTTAAAAAACATTAAGGGTCCTCGAGGTTTTTCCGCTTCTTAAAAGAAGACCCAAGGTGAGGATCTTCGAGTTTTTATAAAAAAAAACTAGAGGTCCCCGAGATTCTTTCGGTTTCGATAAAAGAACTAGGAGCCCCAAGATTCTTACAGCTTCTCCAAAAAAACCCTAGGAGACCTCGAGATTTTTTCAATTTCCGTAAAAAAAAAAATGGGTCCAGGAGATTATTTCAAAAAAACATCTTCGGCGAGATTTTTCAGTTTTTATAAAAAAACTAGGGGTCCCCCAGAGTCTTTCAGTATCTAAAAAAGACACTCTGGAGCCCCAAGATTCTTTCAGTTTCTCTAAAAAGTAAATCTTGGAGGTAATGGAGATTTTTTAAAAAAGACCTTAAGGAACTTCGAAATTCTTTCAGCTTCTCCAAAAAAAAAAAAAAACACTAGGGGTCCCCAAGATTCATCCAGTTTCACAAAAAAAAGGAGCTCGGGACCCCCAACATTTTTGAAACTTTTCAATAAAGAAGACCTTGGGGAACACCATAATGTTTTCAGTTTTGTAAAAAAAGTCCTTAGGGGTCTTCAAAATCCTTGCAGCTTCTATAAAAAACACTAGGGGTCCCCGACATTCTTTAAGTATCTCTCAAAAAGACACTCGTGACCCCCGAGATTTTTTCAATTTCTATAAAAAAGACCTCAGGGGACTTTGAAATTGTTTCAGTTTCTATAAAAAAAAACTAGGGGTCCCTGAGATTCTTTCAGTATCTAAACAAAAACTAGGAGTCCCCGAGATTCTTTCAGTTTCTTAAAAAAAGACCTTAGGAGATCTCGAGATTTTTTAATTTCTTGAAAAAGCATTAAGGGTCCTCGAGGTTTTTCAGCTTCTTAAAAGAAGACCCAAGGTGAGGATCTTCGAGTTTTTATAAAAAAAAACTAGAGGTCCCCGAGATTGTTTCGCTTTCGATAAAATAACTAGGAGCCCCGAGATTCTTTCAACTTCTCCAAAAAAAACCCTAGGAGACCTCGAGATTTTTTCAATTTTCGTAAAAAAAATATGGGTCCAGGAGATTATTTCAGTTATAATATATTAAGTGCATCGCAATGTTATCGATAATTTTGAGCAACAATAACTCGAATGCTTGTTGCATTGAAAACGCACGAGTGCTTTAGCACGAGTGCATTTTTCTTAGGCAACAAGCATGAGAGATTATTGTTGTTCAAAATTATCGATTTCATTGTGATGCACGCAATATATTCAACAGATTATTGCAAGAACAAACATTTTAAAAATAATTTTATAATGATTTACGAAGTAGTTTGGTGTGCGATACTATGGCGACGCAAGTAAATAAGAACAGCCATTTTGCAAAATTTGTGTGGGTTTAAAAAACCATGTCCAATTTTCGTTTTGGTCGTAACACGCCAAAAGAAATTGATGATTCTATTACAAACATTACGCCGCTAAATACGAAGAACTCACGAAATTCAATCTGGAGGCAATTTGAGAAGTTTTGCGGTGAACGCAAATATGTTTTTGATGGAAACACTTCCACGGAAAAACTAGCATTCATCCTCAAAGATTGGGGGTACAATATGAAAAAAGTCGATGGTAATGACTACAAAGAAGCAGTAATAAAAACGATGTGGAATGTAACGGCAAAGCAGTTGCAAGAACTGTATTTCAATAAATTTGGTATAAAGTTTGATCCTTTTGTTGACCTGGAATTCAAGGGTAGTAGAAATGCACGCGACGCAAAACGCCGGAACCTACAAATACAACCGGAAAAACGCAAAACTAGTTCCTCAATTTTGACTCTAGAAGAATACAACAAGATTCTAAAGATTTATAACGAAGACACGCCAGATGGTTTACAGAAAATGTTTTTTTATGTGGCTGGATTAGAATTAGCTTGGAGGGATGTGAAGGTGTTAACGTTACTATCAAACATTTTAAGGAAGAAAGTGATAATTGTGGTTTGCCTACGGGGCGAATAGAATACAATTGTATTTTTTCCAAAACAGCTCAAGGAGGTAGCCATAAATTAACAGACAGCAAATGGCTTGCAACAAACACCACAGATCCTAGAATTTGCCCTGTTAGGTAATTAAATACTGTTTCAAATACAAAATAATAATTATTTTATTATTTAAGGCTCTACAAAAAAAATGCTGAGCAAGAGAGGTAAACATATAACCACCGATCGTTTATTTTTAACGCCAAATCCTGCATGGAGAGAACCTAGTTCTGTAGGATGGTTCAAAAATTCACCCGTTGGAAGGAATGAAATGGGGAAATGGACAAGAACCGCCGCAGAAGAAATAGGCATCGACATAAAGAAAAAGAAGATTAGTAATCATTCATTACGGTCAACTGCAGTGTCGCAACTTGCAAAAGCGGGAGTCGGTGAAGAACAGCTTATAAAGATTACCGGTCATGCCAATACTTTCTCCATCAAACCATACCTTCAGCTCGATGGAGATCATCATTATCAAATGATTGACAAATTACGCGCCAACTCAACGGCTATGGAAGAGTCTAATAACAAATCCACAAATTGCGCACCGTCTGCTTTGGTACAAATGTCTAAAAATATAGTTACTACTTCACCAAGCACACAAACCCCTGTAAATTACTACAACTGTACCATAATTAATTACAATTCTTAGTTTCATAATTAAATATTTGGTTAGTAACCTCTTGTTTTTTTTTGCAATTAACTGGTACTTGCTTATCTTATAGTTGGCACATCTGGCTAGTGATAATTATCGGTAGTGGTAATTGCACAGTGTGCAATTATCACGTAATTGTATGCTGATTGGTTGAATTTACAAATATTGACGCGTTTGATTGGTCAGTTGACATCATGTGACATGTGAGTGCAATAATCAGTTATAATATATTAAGTGCATCGCAATGTTATCGATAATTTTGAGCAACAATAACTCGAATGCTTGTTGCATTGAAAACGCACGAGTGCTTTAGCACGAGTGCATTTTTCTTAGGCAACAAGCATGAGAGATTATTGTTGTTCAAAATTATCGATTTCATTGTGATGCACGCAATATATTCAACAGATTATTGCAAGAACAAACATTTTAAAAATAATTTTATAATGATTTACGAAGTAGTTTGGTGTGCGATACTATGGCGACGCAAGTAAATAAGAACAGCCATTTTGCAAAATTTGTGTGGGTTTAAAAAACCATGTCCAATTTTCGTTTTGGTCGTAACACGCCAAAAGAAATTGATGATTCTATTACAAACATTACGCCGCTAAATACGAAGAACTCACGAAATTCAATCTGGAGGCAATTTGAGAAGTTTTGCGGTGAACGCAAATATGTTTTTGATGGAAACACTTCCACGAAAAACTAGCATTCATCCTCAAAGATTGGGGGTACAATATGAAAAAAGTCGATGGTAATGACTACAAAGAAGCAGTAATAAAAACGATGTGGAATGTAACGGCAAAGCAGTTGCAAGAACTGTATTTCAATAAATTTGGTATAAAGTTTGATCCTTTTGTTGACCTGGAATTCAAGGGTAGTAGAAATGCACGCGACGCAAAACGCCGGAACCTACAAATACAACCGGAAAAACGCAAAACTAGTTCCTCAATTTTGACTCTAGAAGAATACAACAAGATTCTAAAGATTTATAACGAAGACACGCCAGATGGTTTACAGAAAATGTTTTTTTATGTGGCTGGATTAGAATTAGCTTGGAGGGGATGTGAAGGTGTTAACGTTACTATCAAACATTTTAAGGAAGAAAGTGATAATTGTGGTTTGCCTACGGGCGAATAGAATACAATTGTATTTTTTCCAAAACAGCTCAAGGAGGTAGCCATAAATTAACAGACAGCAAATGGCTTGCAACAAACACCACAGATCCTAGAATTTGCCCTGTTAGGTAATTAAATACTGTTTCAAATACAAAATAATAATTATTTTATTATTTAAGGCTCTACAAAAAAATGCTGAGCAAGAGAGGTAAACATATAACCACCGATCGTTTATTTTTAACGCCAAATCCTGCATGGAGAGAACCTAGTTCTGTAGGATGGTTCAAAAATTCACCCGTTGGAAGGAATGAAATGGGGAAATGGACAAGAACCGCCGCAGAAGAAATAGGCATCGACATAAAGAAAAAGAAGATTAGTAATCATTCATTACGGTCAACTGCAGTGTCGCAACTTGCAAAAGCGGGAGTCGGTGAAGAACAGCTTATAAAGATTACCGGTCATGCCAATACTTTCTCCATCAAACCATACCTTCAGCTCGATGGAGATCATCATTATCAAATGATTGACAAATTACGCGCCAACTCAACGGCTATGGAAGAGTCTAATAACAAATCCACAAATTGCGCACCGTCTGCTTTGGTACAAATGTCTAAAAATATAGTTACTACTTCACCAAGCACACAAACCCCTGTAAATTACTACAACTGTACCATAATTAATTACAATTCTTAGTTTCATAATTAAATATTTGGTTAGTAACCTCTTGTTTTTTTTTGCAATTAACTGGTACTTGCTTATCTTATAGTTGGCACATCTGGCTAGTGATAATTATCGGTAGTGGTAATTGCACAGTGTGCAATTATCACGTAATTGTATGCTGATTGGTTGAATTTACAAATATTGACGCGTTTGATTGGTCAGTTGACATCATGTGACATGTGAGTGCAATAATCAAAAAAACATCTTCGGCGAGATTTTTCAGTTTTTATAAAAAGCTAGGGGTCCCCCAGATTCTTTCAGTATCTAAAAAAAGACACTCTGGAGCCCCAAGATACTTTCAGTTTCTCTAAAAAGTAAATCTTGGGGGAATAGAGATTTTTTTAAAAAAGACCTTAGGGAGTTCGAAATTCTTTCAGCTTCTCCAAAAAAACACTAGGAGTCTCCGAGATTCTTTCAGCTTCTCTAAAAAAACCCTAGGGAACCTCGAGATTTTTTAATTTCTGTAAAATAATAGGGGTCCACGAGATTATTTCAAAAATACACCTTCGGCGAGATTCTTCCAGTTTTTATAAAAAAAACCTAGGGGTCCTCGAGATTCTTTCATCATCGATAAAAAGAAAATCTTGGGGGCCATCGAGATTTTTTTTAATAAAAACCTTAGGGGACTTCGAAATTCTATCAGCTTCTCCAAAAAAACACACTAGGGGTACCCCGATATTATTTCAGCTTCTCTAAAAAAACCCTAAGGGACCTCGACATTTTTTCAATTTCTTAAAAAATAGGGGTCCACGAGATTATTTCAAAAAAACACCTACGGAGAGATTCTTCCAGTTTTTATAAAAAAAACACTAGGGCTCCTCGAGATTCTTTCATTTTCTCTAAAAAGAAAATCTTGGGGTGCATCGAGATTTTTTCAATTTCCAAAAAAAAAACTAGGGTCCTCGAGATTCTTTCAGTTTCTATAAAAAACACTTGGAGTCCCCGAGACTCTTTCAGTTTCTTAAAGAAATAACTCAGGAGACCTCGAGATTTTTTAATTTCTTTAAAAAACATTAAGGGTCCTCGAGGTTTTTCACCTTCTTAAAAGAAGACCCAAGGTGAGAATCTTTGTGTTTTTATAAAAAAAACTAGAGGTCCTCGAGATTCTTTCGTTTTCTATAAAAGAACTAGGAGTCCCCGAGATTCTTTCAGTATCTAAACAAAAAACTAGAAGTCCCCGAGATTCTTTCAGCTTCTCCAAAAAAAGCCTAGGGGACCTCGAAATTTTTTCAATTTCTGTAAAAAAAATATGGGTCCAGGAGATTATTTCAAAAAAACATCTTCGGCGAGATTCTTCAGTTTTGATAAAAAAACTAAGGGTCCCCGAGATTCTTTCAATATATAAAAAAAGTCTGGTGCCCCAAGATTCTTTCAGTTTCTCTAAAAAGTAAATCTTAAGACCTTAGGGGACTTCGAAATTCTTTCAGTTTCTCCAAAAAGAGACTAGGGGTCCCCGAGATTATTTCAGCTTCTCTAAAAAAACAACTAAGGGACCTCGAGATTTTTTCAATTTATTAAAAGAATAGGGGTCCACGAGATTATTTCAAAAAAACACCTTCGCCGAGATTCTTTCAGTTTTTATAAAAAAAAAACCTAGGGCTCCTCGAGATTCTTTCATCTTCTCTAAAAAAAATCTTTGGGGCCATCGAGTTTTTTTTTAAAAAAGACCTTAGGGGACTTCGAAATTCTTTCAGCTTCTCCAAAAAAAGACACTAGGGGTCCCCGAGATTATTTCAGCTTCTCTAAAAAAACCCTAAGGGACCTCGAGATTTTTTCAATTTCTTAAAAAAATAGGGGTCCACGAGATTATTTCAAAAAAACCCCTACGGAGAGATTCTTCCAGTTCAAAAAAAAAACCACTAGGGGTCCTCGAGATTCTTTCATTTTCTCTAAAAAGAAAATCTTGGGTGCACCGAGATTTTTTCTATTTCCATAAAAAAATACTAGGGGTCCTCGAGATTCTTTCAGTTTCTATAAAAAACACTTGGAGTCCCTGAGATTCTTTCAGTTTCTTAAAAAAATACCTCAGGAGACCTCGAGATTTTTTAATTTCTTTAAAAAACATTAAGGTTCCTCGAGGTTTTTCAGCTTCTCAAAAAAAGAACCAAGGTGAGATTCTTTGAGTTTTTATAAAAAAAAATTAGAAGTCCCCGAGATTTATCCAGTCTCTCAAAAAAAAAAAAAACACTGGGGACCCCAGAGTTTTTTCAACTTTTCTATAAAGAAGACCTTAGGGAACATCGAAATTTTTTCAGTTTTCCAGAAACAGACCTTAGGGACTTCTAAATCCTTGCAGTTTCTATAAAAAATTAGGGGTCTCTAATTTTCTTTCAGTACCTCACAAAAGACACTTGTGACCTCCGAGCTTTTTTCAGTTTGTGTAGAAAAAGACCTTAGGGGATTCGAAATCGTTTCGGTTTCTATAAAAAAATAGGGGTCCGCGAGATTCTTTCAGTTTCTATAAAAAAAACTTGGGGTCCTCGAGATTCTTTCAGTATCTCTAAAGAAAGACAATTGGGACCCCCGAGATTCTGTCAGATTCTCTAAAAGAAGACCTTAGAGAAAATCGAGATTTTCTTAGAGTCTCTAAAATAAATTAGGGGTCCTTGAGATTCTTTCACCGTCTCAAAAAAGAAAACAAAACCTAAGATGTTTCTCAATTTCTATGAAAACAACTAGGGATCCTCAAGATTCTTTCATTTTCTCTAAACAAGACATTAAGGGACCTCGAGAGGTTTTTAGTAGGGATCCCCGAGATTTTTGAGCTTTTCAAAAAACACCTTTGGTGAGATTCATTCAGTTTCTATAAAAAAAAACTAGGGCTCCAGTGATTCTTCCAGTATCTCTAAAAAAAGAGACTTGAGACACTCAGATTCTTTCAGATTCCCTAAAACAAATTAGGGGCCCTCGATATTCTTTCAGTTGCTCTAGAAGTAGATACTTGGGCCCTTCGAGATTCTTAGAGCTTCTTTCAAAAAGAGACTTGGGGCGTACTAAATTCTTTCAGCTTCCCTGAAAAAAGAGCTTAGGGGGCCTCAAGTTTCAGTTTCTATGAAAAAAACTAAGGATCCTTGGGTTTCTTTCAGCTTCTCTAAAAAAGAAACCTTAGGGCACCTCGAGATTTTTTCAATTTCTATAAAACAAATTCGCGTCCCCGAAATTCTTTCAGTTTCTCAAAAAAAAATACACTGGTTACTCCCGAGATTCTCTCAACTCCTCGAAAAACAAGACATTTTTTAAATTTCTCTAAAAAAGACTTCAGGATACTCCGAAATCCCTTCAGTTTCTTTAAAAAAAAACTAGAGGTCACCGAGATTATTTCAGTTTCTTAAAAAAAACTAGGGTCCACGAGATTTTTTCAATTTCCATTAAAAAAAGACTAGGGTCCCCGAGATCCTTTTCAGCTTTAAAAAAAAAGAGTTTAATGCACATCAAGATTTTTGCAGTTTCTATAAAAAAAACTACGGGTCCCTAGATTCATTCAGCTTCTCTAAAAAAAGACACTTGGGGCTTCCAATATTCTTTCAGCTTCTTTAAAAAAAAGACTTGGGGCCCATGAGAATATTTCAGCTTCTCTAAAAAAAGACCATAGGGATTTCGAAATTCTTTCAGTTTCTATAAGAAAAACTGTAAGTCCACGAAATTCTTTCAGTTTCTCTTAAAAGTAGATACTTGGGCTCCTCCCCAGATCTTTTCAGCTTTTCCACAAATAGACACTCCAGTACTCGAGATTTCTTTGGTTCTCTAGAAAAAGACGCTAGAGGGCCCCTAGATATTTTCAGTTTATAAAAAAAAACCTAGGAAACCTCGCGATTCTTTCAGTTTTTCTAAAAAAAAATAAAGAAATTCTTTCAGCTTCTCTACAAAAAAGTATCTAAAAATAGACACTTCGGGATCCCGAGATTTTTTTGATTCTCTAGAAAAAGATGCTAGAGGATAGGGATCCTAGGGAGAATCTTTCAGCATTAAACAAAAACCGAATGATACTTCAAGATTCTTTCAGTTTTTCTAACAGGAAACTTCTAGATAGTTTCAGCTTCTCTAGAAAAAAACCCTTGGGTCCCTCGAGACTCTCTTAGGTTATTAAAAAAAACACTGGAGGGCTCCGAGGTTCTTTAAGATTCTCTAGAAAAAGACTAAGGGAAACGGAGATTCTTTCAACTTCTTTAAAAAGGGACATCAAGGAACCCAGAGTGTCTTTTAGTCTTTTTAAATAAAGCCCTATGGCACTCGGAGATTTTTTTACCTTCTCTAAAAGAAAATACTAAGGAACTCTGAGATTCTTTCAAAAGACACCAGGGGACCTTGAAATTGTGTAACTTTCTTTAATAAAAGGGTCCGAGTTTTTTAAAAACACTGGAACCCCGAGATTTTATTGCCTTAAAAACAGACCCTGAATACTTTCCTTGAATTTCGCACCACAAAGAAATTGGTCTCAAGTTATTTAGACAGAATATGGCGCGAAGCGAGTATATTCAGAATGTTTAGATTGCTAGAGTCTACCCAACCTTAGTAGATAATGACAAAAATTATCATCAAAGTGAGCGAAGTTTCGTATAAATTCTTTAGACCGATTTTTAACCCTAGATGACCCCTTACTGTCTGACTTATTCAAGGGGAGGAAAGTTCTAAGTGCAGTCCAATTTGTTTACCTATTTGGTTTTTAATTGAGTATAAATTTCATGATAGTTAACCAGTCTGCTTTATTAACAACGCAACACCCCCAACTAATCAATAGAAAACCGTAGACTCGCCATCCCTCGAAACATGCAGCCATGTAACACAAAAAACATCAAAGCTCCGTTAATTTTAATTTTATTTTAAAACCCCTGTCTGCATCGACTAATGCAATCCTCCCAATTAGAGTTTTCTACCCAGCGGATGAATCCACTTTGATAAAATTAGCACCCACGCCGTCCCTTTAACCTCCGTACTCACCCCTCCCACGCATTCCATGCACACAGCAAACATTCCCACTTACAGTGTCCAAAATACTGCATCTGCCTCTTCGCCTGCTCCAACCTCGCCTCCTGATCCATAATATTGTTGAGCATCTCGAGCTTCCTCTGCAAATCCGAAGCCTCTATATTCTCCGGATCTGCAACAGCACGTGACTCAGCAAAGCGAAACCTATCTCCTTCGTAAAACAAAACGTGTGTCTTATGTGAACGTTAGTTGTCTTGGATTGGTGCATACGTGAGTTGTTTTGTAACCTCCTCGTGTCAGTAACAATTAGGAAAGTTTACGTTATAGAAGCGTTGCAGACGTGAGCAGCCCTGAAAGTACTTGGACCGGTTTCTCCGGTCGGATGCAACAGAACAAGTTCAGACAGGTTAGAGAGTAAGCAGTGGTTTGAGTCTGAAATTTGAGCTTCTTGAGACGCCATGCACTGGAAGATTAGACTTAGCAAGAGTTCAGAAGTGGCAGATGACTCTAGATATTGAGCTCGCCGCTGTAGAAATGGCGGACCAGCGGAGCGGCGGGCAATTTTCGCCTCTATTGCGACCTTGGTCGTTAGAGGCGGAAGTTGCGTGGCGCCGTAGTGGTCTGCGGGCCATTTTTACGGCGACGGGAGATGAGAAAGTGCGTCCGTTAGAGTTTTGCACAGCTTGCGGTTACCTATGGAAGCATACGGTTTGGTAGCATCGTTCCGGCAGACAGTGGAGCCACGTAAGATGCTCCGCCAACCGGTGGGAGGGTCGCAGCGGCCTGTACACCACCCAATATGCAATGCTACTTTACTACATACACTACGACTAAAGTTGAGCCAGCACATCGACCGGATTTAGCGCTAATGTACAATGCGTGGTATAGGTTTAGCGGCGTCTTGATATTATTTAGTTACTTGATGCGTTTATCGATTTCTGGGTTGTTCTCTATTCGCATTTTGTAGTAATCTAGTTTAAATTCAATGGAATTATCGGAAACGACGTTATTGTTATGCAAAAATGGCGAGAAAATTATGTTACTGCCGTCTGGCCAATAATGGGTCAACTGCGGTTCAAACTGTTCGAACTGAACTTCAATTTTATTTATTTATTTAAAAAAGCGGCAATAATATTAATCTCAGCACTTTCGAAAATTAAATACTCAATTTTTGATTTTTTAGGAACACTTTTCAAAAACCATCCAAAGAGATATTTTTGTTAATTTTCCATAATCCACGAAAAAAGATTTTTGTTTCTTAGAAAATTCCACCCACATATCCAGAATCAGCAAAAACAACTGTGGCTATTTTTTGGATATTCAGAAAATTTTATTTTGAAAAAAAATCCAAAATCTTAATGAGTCCACCAACATTCTAATGTTTCTCGTATTGATTTTCTATAAAATCTCTTTGAAAATTCCAAACACTTTTTATAATTACCAAAAGGATATATCGCCATTTTTGGGATTTTAAAAATTTGAATTTCAAAAAGATTTTGAAAATTTCGGTCTGAGGCCATCAAAAGCTTAAGTTTTTAGAATCAGTACATCGAGATTTATTTCCCTCAATTTTTTGTGTATTTTTAGGTAACTTTGCAAAAAGCCCAAATTTTCAATGAAATTGTGAAATTTTTTTAGTACTTTCGAAAATTACTTCTAATATTTTTTTGTTCATTTGAACTTGCAGAAGTCCTTTTTGGCAACGTTTCTTAAAAAATTCCACCCACATATCCAGAATTACCAAAAGAAGTATGGCTATTTTTTGGATATTCAGAATATTTTATTTTGAAAAAAAATTCAAAATCTTGATATGGGTCCACCAGCATTCTAATGTTTCTCGTATTGATTTTCTATAAAACTTCTTTGAAAATTCCAAACACTTTTTATAATTACCAAAACTATATATCGCCATTTTTGAGATTTTAAAAATTTGAATTTCAAAAATTTTGAAAATTTCGGTCTGAGGGCATCAAAAGCTTGCGTTTTTAGAATCAGTACATCGAGATTTATTTCCCTAAATTTTTTGTGTATTTTCAGGTAACTTTGCAAAAAACCGAAATTTTCAATGAAATTTTGAAATTTTTTTAGTACTTTCGAAAATTACTACTAACATTTTTTTGTTTATTTGAACTTGCAGAAGTCCTTTTTAGCATCGTTTCTTAGAAAATTCCACCCACATATCCAGAATCACCAAAAGAAGTATGGCTATTTTTTGGATATTCAGAATATTTTATTTTGAAAAAAAATCCAAAATCTTGATATGGGTCCACCAACATTCTAATGTTTCTCGTATTGATTTTTTATAAAATCTCTTTGAAAATTCCAAGCACTTTTTATAATTACCAAAACGATATATCGCCATTTTTGGGATTTTAAAAATTTGAATTTCAAAAAGATTTTGAAAATTTCGGTCTGGGGGCATCAAGAGCTTACGTTTTTAGAATCATACATCGAGATTTATTTCACTAAATTTTTTGTGTATTTTTAGGTAACTTTGCAAAAAGCCCAAATTTTCAATGAAATTTTGAAATTTTTTTAGTTCTTTCGAAAATTACTACTAACATTTTTTTGTTCATTTGAACTTGCAGAAGTCCCTTTTAGCAACGTTTCTTAGATAATTCCACCCACATATCCAGAATCAGCAAAAACAATTGTGGCTCTTTTTTGGATATTCAGAAAATTTTATTTTGAAAAAAATCCAAAATCTTGATATGGGTCCATCAACATTCTAATGTTTCTGGTATTGATTTTCTATAAATTCTCTTTGAAAATTCCAAACACTTTTTTTATAATTACCAAAACGATATATCTCCATTTTTGGGATTTTAAAAATTTGAATTTCAAAAAGATTTTGAAAATTTCGGTCTGAGGGCATCAAAATCTTGCGTTTTTAGAATCAGTACATCGAGATTTATTTCCCTAAATTTTTTGTGTATTTTCAGGTAACTTTGCAAAAAGCCCAAATTTTCAATGAAATTTTGAAATTTTTTTAGTGCTTTCGAAAATTACTACTAACATTTTTTTGTTCATTTGAACTTGCAGAAGTTCTTTTTGGCAACGTTTCTTAAAAAATTTAACCCACATATCCAGAATCAGCAAAAACAACTATGGCTATTTTTTGGATATTCAGAAAATTTTATTTTGAAAAAAATCCAAAATCTTGATATGGGTCCATCAACATTCTAATGTTTCTGGTATTGATTTTCTATAAATTCTCTTTGAAAATTCCAAACACTTTTTATAATTACCAAAACGATATATCGCCATTTTTGGGATTTTAAAAATTTGAATTTCAAAAAGATTTTGAAAATTTCGGTCTGAGGGCATCAAAATCTTGCGTTTTTAGAATCAGTACATCGAGATTTATTTCCCTAAATTTTTTGTGTATTTTTAGGTAACTTTGCAAAAAGCCCAAATTTTCAATGAAATTTTGAAGTTTTTTTAGTACTTTCGAAAATTACTGCTAACATTTTTTTGTTCATTTGAACTTGCAAAAGTCCTTTTTAGCAACGTTTCTTAGAAAATTCCACCCACATATCCAGAATCACCAAAAGAAGTATGGCTATTTTTTGGATATTCAGAAAATTTTGTTTTGAAAGAAAATCCAAAATCTTGATATGGGTCCATCAAGAATCTAATGTTTCTCCTATTGATTTTCTATAAAATCTCTTTGAAAATTACAAACACTTTTTATAATTACCAAAACGATGTATCGCCATTTTTGGGATTTTAAAAATTTGAATTTCAAAAATTTTGAAAATTTCGCTCTGAGGGCACCAAAAGCTTGCGTTTTTAGAATCAGTACATCGAGATTTATTTCCCTAAATTTTTTGTGTATTCTTAGGTAAATTTGCAAAAAGCCCAAATTTTCAATGAAATTTTGAAATTTTTTTAGTACTTTCGAAAATTACTACTAACATTTTTTGTTCATTTGAACTTGCAGAAGTCCTTTTTAGCAACGTTTCTTAGATAATTCCACCCACATATCCAGAATTAGCAAAAACAACTATGGCTATTTTTTGGATATTCAGAAAATTTTATTTTTGAAAAAAATCCAAAATCTTGATATGAGTCCACCAACATTCTAAAGTTTCTCGTATTGATTTTCTATAAAATCTCTTTGAAAATTCGAAACACTTTTTATAATTACCAAAACGATATATCGCCATTTTTGGGATTTTAAAAATTTGAATTTCAAAAAGATTTTGAAAATATCGGTCTGAGGGCATCAAAATCTTGCGTTTTTAGAATCAGTACATCGAGATTTATTTCCCTAAATTTTTTGTGTATTTTCAGGTAACTTTGCAAAAAGCCCAAATTTTCAATGAAATTTTGAAATTTTTTTAGTACTTTCGAAAATTACTACTAACATTTTTGGTTCATTTGAACTTGCAGAAGTCCTTTTTGGCAACGTTTCTTAAAAAATTTAACCCACATATCCAGAATCACCAAAAGAAGTATGGCTATTTTTTGGATATTCAGAATATTTTATTTTGAAAAAAAATCCAAAATCTTGATATGACTCCACCAATATTTTAATGTTTCTCGTATTGATTTTCTATAAATTCTCTTTGAAAATTCCAAACACTTTTTATAATTACCAAAACGATATATCACCATTTTTGGGATTTTAAAAATTTGAATTTCAAAAAGATTTTGAAAATTTCGGTCTGAGGGCATCAAAAGCTTACGTTTTTAGAATCAGTACATCGAGATTTATTTCCCTAAATTGTTTGTGTATTTTTAGGTAACTTTGCAAAAAGCCCAAATTTTCAATGAAATTTTGAAATTTTTTTGAGTACTTTCGAAAATTACTACTAACATTTTTTTGTTCATTTGAACTTGTAAAAGTCCTTTTTAGCAACGTTTCTTAAAAAATTTCATCCACATATCCAGAATCACCAAAAGAAGTATGGCTATTTTTTGGATATTCAGAATATTTTATTTTGAAAAAAAATCCAAAATCTTGATATGGGTGAAACCGAAAATTCCGAAAATTTTGTTCTGGGTGTTGTATTTTTCGAATTGATTTGTCAAGACTTTGATGCCAGAATTTTTGTGTTTTGGGGCAACTTTGCAAAAAGCTCAAATTTTCGATGAAATTTTGAAATGTTTTACTTCGTTCCGGGAGCTTTCGAAAATTACTAAAAGATATTTATTTATTGATTTTGACTTCCAAAGGTGATTTTCGATGAAAGTTCTTTGAAATTGCCAACCAGTTTTTTATAATTATTAAAATGACTTATGGCCATTTCTGAGATTTAAAAAATTTGAATTTGAAACAAAAGTTTTCGAAAATCTTGGTCTGGATCCACCAAAAGGCTAAGTTTTTAGAATTAGCTATTATTTTTAGTTAATTTTGCAAAAAACTCTAATTTTCAATAGAACCTATTAAAATTTTGGATATTTAAAAAAATTTCATTGTGAAACCAAAAATTTCGAAAATTTTGGTCTGGATCTACGGTCTTTTTTGAAACAGCTGGAGCAAATTTTTGTTTCGGAATTTTTTGTTAATTTTAAAAGCTCAAATTTTTAATGAAATTTTTGAAAATCATCAAAAAACATTTTTTTGTTGATTTCAACTTGCCGAAGTCATTTTCGGCAACGTTTCTTAGAAAATTCCACCCACATACCCAGAATCAGCAAAAAAAAATATTTTTGATTAACTTTGCCAAAATCTCAAATTTTCAGTATCTTCTTAAGAAATTTTGGAAATTACTGAAAGACATTTTTCTGTTGTTTTCGATTTGCAGAAGTGATTTTCGATAAAATTGCTTGGAAAATTCCAGCAACTTTTTTATAATTACCAAAATGATGTATTATGATCATTTTTCGAATCAGCTCATTCAGACTTATTTCCTAAAATTTTTTGTGTAAAGCTCAAATTTTCAATAGAATTTAATAAAATTTTTGTTATCTTCAAAAATTTGATTATGTAACCGAAAACTTACAAAATCATGTTCTACGTATAAATTTTTGATCCCAGAATGTTGTATTTTTTGGGAACTTTTCACAATGCTCAAATTTTCTTCAATAAATTTTGGAAATTTTTGCTTTTTTCGAGAACTTTCGAAAATTACTTAACTGCATTTTTTGGGGATTTTGGCTTTCGGCACCATTTCTTAGAAAATTCCTCCACATATCCAGAATCGCCAAAAAGAGATATGGCAATTTTTGGGATTTAAAAAAAAATGATTAAAAAAATATCCAAAATCTTTTAGTTAACTTCGCCAAAAGCTCAAATTTTCATTATCTCTTTACGAAATTTTGGACCTCTTTAAAAATTTAATTAAATCTTGTTCTGGGTTCATCGTATTGTGTTTTTCGAATTAACTAGTCGAGATTTGTATGCTAGAATTTTTGTGTTTTTAGGAAACTTTGCAAAAAGCTCTAATTGTCGGTGAAATTTTGAAATGTTTTTTTCCGCCCTTTCGAAAATTACTGTTGATTTTCGATAAAATTTCTTCGAAAATTCCAATCACGTTTTTATAATTACCAAAATGATGTATGGCCGTTTTTGGGTTTTTAAAAATTTGAATTTGAAACAGAAAATTTCGAAAATCGGGATCTAGAGCCATCAAAAGGCTACATTTTTCGAATCAGGTCATGGAGATTTATTTCTCAATTTTTTTGTGTATTTTCAGTTACCTGAAAAAAGCTCAAATTTTCAGTAGGATCTAATAGGATCTAATGTTATATTTGATATTCAACAATTTGCTTTTGAAAAAAAAAATTCAAAAATCTTCATATGGGTATATCAACATCCTAATGTTTTTCCTATCATCGATATCTATTTCCCAAAATGTTTTGTGTATTTTTGATTAACTTCAACAAAAGCTCAAATTTTCAATATCATAACAAAATTTTGGATATTTTAAAAAATGTGATTGTGAAATTGAAAATTTCTAAAATTTTAGTCGGGATCCACGGTTTTGTGTTTTTAGAATCAGCTTGTCGAAATTTTTGTCCCAGAATTTTTTATTTATTTTTTGGTAATTTTGCAAAAAGCTCAAATTTTCAACGAAATTCAGAATTTTTTCTGAGTACTTTCCGAAAATTAATAGAACACATTTTTGTTATTTTCGACTTGCAAAGGCCATTCTGGACAACATTTCTTCAAAAATTCTTTTTTATAAACTTCAAAATGAAATATGGCCATTTTTGAGAAATTTTAAAATTCTGAATTTAAAACAGAAAATGTCGAAAATCCTGTTCCGGTTTCATCAAATTAGCTCAATGAGATTTATTTCTCAGAATTTTTCGTGTATTTTTAGGTAGTTTTGCAAAAAGCTCATATTTTTCAATATTTTCTCTTTATGAAACCTTTTCAAAAATTTTATTTTGCGACCAAAAATGTCGAAAATCTTGTTCAGGATCCAGTGTTTGTGTTTTTAGAATTAGTTCGTCGAGGTTTCATAGCAGAATTGTCCGTGTTTTTTGTCAATTTTGCAAAAGCTCAAATTTTCGATGAAATTTTGAAATTTTTTAGGAGTACTTTTTACTGAGCACTTTGAAAAATTACTAAAACACATTTTTTTTGTAGATTTCACGTTGTAGAAGTCTTTTTTCACAATATTTCTTCGAAAATTTCAACTGGTTTTTTATAATCACCAAAATGAAATGTGGCCATTTTTGGGAAATTTTAAAAATTTGGTTTTGAAACCGAAAATTGCGAAAATCTTGCTCTTATTTGTCCATCAACAACCTGTCTTTTGAACCAGCTCATCAAGATTCATTTCCCAGAATTTGTTTTATATTTTTAGTTACATTTGCAAGAAAGTCAAACTTTCAATAGAACCTAAACAAATTTTGGAAATTTTCAAAAAGTTTACTATGAAACTGGAATTTTTGAAAAACTTGGTTCAACCAACAGGTTGTTTTTCGAATCAGGTCATTGAGATTTATTTCTCATGAATTTCTGTGTATTTTTAGATACTTTTGTAAAAAGCTCAAATTGTCAATACCTCATGTTTATGAAATTAAAAACCTTTTTAAAAATTTGATTTTGAAACCAAAAATTTCGAAAAACTTGTTCTGGATTCACTGTTTGTGTTTTTAGAATTAGTTCGTCGATATTTTTATCCCAGAATTGTATTTTTTCAGTCAATCTTGCAAAAAGCTCAAATTTTCAATGAAATTTTGAAATTTTCTTTTTTTCTGATTCAAAAATTACTAAAAGACATTTTTTTGTTGATTTCAACTTGCAGAAGTCAAAATCACCAAAATGAAATATTTCCAAAAATGGCCATATTTTTGAAGGATATTTTAAAAATTTGAATTTGAAACCGAAAATTTCGAAAATTTTGGTCGAGGCTTTGTTTTCGAATTAGATCGTTGATATTTTTATGTCTGCAGTTTCTGTCTATTTTTAGGCAACTTTCCCAAAAACTCAAATTTTCAATACATAATGAATTTATGGCCTTTTTCCAGCATTTCTGAATATTTTCAATCGACATTTCTTCTAAAATTCCAATCACTTTCCTAGAATCACCAAAATGAATTCTGGCCAGTTTTGGAATTACATACTTAAAAAAAAATACGTTGAAACCGAAAATTTCGAACTTTATAATTTTTCAAATTAACTCAATTTTTTTTGTGTATTTTTAGATATCTTTGCAAAAACCATCAGTTCATATTTTGAATATCTCCTCTTTATGATATTTTAGACCTTTTTAAAAATTTTATTTTGAACCCAGAAATTTTTGGTCAATTTTGCAAAAAGCTCAAATTTTCAATGAAATTTTGAAATTTTTTACTCTTTTCTGAGCACTTACGAAAATTACAAAGGCATTTTTTTGTTGATTTCAACTTAATTCGACATTTCTTCGAAAATTTCAACCGCTTTTTATAACCACCAAAATGAAATGTGGTCGTTTTTGGGAAATTTTAAAAATTTGGTTTTGAAACCGAAAATTTCGAAACTCTTGTTCTAGATCCATTGCTTGTGTTTTTAGAATCAGTACTTCCAGATTTTTATCCCAGAATTGTTTGTGTTTTTGGTGAATTTTGCAAAAAGCTCAACTTTTCAATGAAATTTTCAAATTTTGTACTTTTCTCCCAGCACTTTCGAAAATTACTAAGACATTTTTTTGTTGATTTCAACTTGTAGAAGTCATTTTCGACAACATTTCTTCGAAAATTTCAACCACTTTTTTATAATCACCAAAATGAAATGTGGCCATTTTAGGAAAATTTTTAAAACACGATTTTGAAACGGAAAATTTCGAAAAATCTTGGTCTTTGTTTTTGAATTAGCTCATCGAGATTTATTTCTCACAACTTTTTACGTATTTTTAGCTAACTTTGCAAATAGCTCAAATTTTCAGAGAATTTCTAAGGAATTTAGGATTTTTTTAAAAATTTGATTTCAATTTTTCAGTTTTTTTGCAATTTTTTAGTTTTTCGATTTTTCAACTTTTCGAATAAAAAATGAGAAAACTGTAAAATTGTAAAATTCAAAAATCAAAAATGAAAAACTATAAAATAAAAACTTTGAAAAATCTAAAAATTGGAAATCAAGAACTTGAAAAATTGAAGAAATGAAAAAGTTTCCTGGTTTTCGATGTTTCGCTTTTCCAATTTCTCCATTTCCGACATTTTGAATAAAAAAAAGGAAAAATTGCTAAATTGTGAAGCTGAAAATTCAAACATGAAAAAACAAAAAATTGTAAAATAAAGACTTTGTAAAATCTAAAACTTGGAAAGCTTGAATAATTGAAGAAATGAAAAAGTTTCTCTATTTTCAATGTTTCGATTTTTCAATTTCTGGATTTTGCGACTTTTTGAATAAAAAAAGTAAAAATTGCAAAACTGAAAAAGTTGAAACATCAGAAATGAAAAAACGGAAAAGTGTAAAATAAAAACTTTGAAAAATCTAAAAACTGGAAATCACGAACTTGAAAAATTGAAAAAATGAAAAGTTTCCCGATTTTCAATAATTTGTTTTTCCAATTTCTCGATTTTCCGACATTATGAATAAAAAAAGGAAAAATCGCAAAGTTGTGAAACTGAAAATTCCAAAATGCAAAAACAAAAAAGTGTAAAATCAAAACTTTGAAAGTTTCCCGATTTTTAAATGTTTCGATTGTTCAATTTCCCGATTTTCCGACTTTTTGAATAAAAAAGGAAAAATTGCAGAATTGTGAAGTTGAAAAATCAAAAATCCAAAAAGCGTAAAATAAAAACTTTGGAAAATCTAAAAATTGGATGGAAAACTTTCTCGATTTTCAAAGTTTCTCTTTTTCAATTTCTGAATTTTCGACTTTTTGATTAAAAAAATGGAAAAACTGCAAGTTTGTAAATTTGAAATTTCAAAAATGAAAAACGGAAAAGTGTAAAATGAAAACTTTGAAAAAATCTTAAAACTGGAAATCACAAACTTGAAAAATTGAAAAAATAAAAAAGTTTCCCAATTTTTAATATTTCGTTTTTCCAATTTCTCGATTTTCCGACATTTTGACTAAAAAAAGGAAAAATCGCAAAGTTGTGAAGCTGAAAATTCAAAAATGAAAAAACAAAAAAGTGTAAATTCAAAACTTTGAAAAAGTTTCCCGATTTTCAATGTTTCGATTGTTCAATTTCCAGATTTTCCGACTTTTTGAATAAAAAAAGAAAAAGTTGTAGTCTAGAATTGTAAAATTGAAAAAGCAAAAATCCAGAAAGCGCAAAATAAAAACTTTGAAAAATCGAAAAATTGGAAATCAACAACTTGAGAAATTGAACAAATGGAAAACTTTCTCGATTTTCAAAGTTTCTGTTCTTCAATTTCCCGATTTGCGACTTTGTGATTAAAAAAAGGGAAAACTGCAAATTTGCAAAGTTGAAAAATCAAAAATGAAAAAACGAAAAAGTGTAAAATGAAAACTTTGTGAAATCTAAAAATTCGAAATCACGATCTTTTAAGAAGAAACGAAAAATTGAAAAATTTAAAGATTAAAATTGAGAAGCTTAAAATCGAAAAAAGGAAAAATTTGGAAGTCGAGAAATTGAAAAAGGGAAAACAGATGAAACCGAAACATTGAAAAACGGAAAAATTGAAAAATGAAAGAAAACGAAAAAACAAAAAATTGTGAGACCAAAAAAAAAACTGAAGAAAAAGGAAAAAACAAAAAACATATTTTTCGAAAAATTATAAGATTTCAGTTTCATTTTGCGAATTGCATTAATAAACTACAATTATAAAGCATATTTTAAAGAAGATTTATTAGAAAAAATTGTGGCCATTTTTGGGAAATTTTAAAAATTTGATTTTGAAACAGAAAATTTCGAAAATCTTGGTCTTTCTCCGTCAACAGCCTGTGTTTTTGAGTTAGCTCATCGAGATTGATTTTCCAGAACTTTTATGTATTTTTAGTTGACTTTGCAAAAAGCTCAAATTTTCAGAGATTTTCTAAGAAATTTTGGATTTTTTTTTTAAATTTGATTGTAAAACCGAAAATTTCGAAATTCTTGGTCCATCACCATTTTTCAAATCAAGTCGTTGAGATTTATTTCTCAAATATTTGTGTAATTTTAGGTAACTTTGCCAAAAACTCAAATTTTTATTACCTCTTCCTTGTACAATTTTGGATATTTTTGAAAATTTGACTTTGAAATCAAAAATTTCTAAAATATTGGTATGGATTTAATAAATAATACTATTATAAATATTATAAAAAAATTAATTTGAAACTGAAAATGTCAAAAATCTTGGATTCTATGATTTTTAAATAATCATAAAAAAGCTAACCAAAAATTTAATTGACGACAGGTGACAACGCCAACTTGTTGACGACTTTTTCGACTAAGCATTGCCAACACTGAAATAATTAATTAAATCATAATAAATGGTATAAAATGAGCGCGAAATCTAAGCGTGTTTTAATTACTTAATTTTTTTCGTATCTGTTCCCGCAAACCGGTCTGAAAAAAAAATATGGTTAAAATATAAAAAAATAGACAGTTTCTTTAAGTAATTAGCTTAGAGCTAAAATTACTCTTAATTGATTTACTTTCTCCTCTCTAATTATTTACATCCCAGTCAGATTAAATCAGTGGACAAAAAGTCTTCAGCCAAATACCAAAGTCTGAATAATGTAAAACCCTCGTAGATTCCATCGTTTTTTTCCAACCTGGTTTCAATATCGAACAAATCCCATTATAGCACAACATTTATCCGAATAACAAAGTCTCGTTTGCGGATTTCGTTAATAAATCATCCGCAGTTAAAACAATGTACACAATAAAACAATCAAACCGCTATTGACGTACCAGAATATCAAATCCCGAGATCTAAATATACCCGACCGATGTGCATGTCTCAGAAAGCCATCTACAATTACCAATTAAATACTTACTACTACAACTGCAAATTTAGTCAGTATGATACAAATTAAAGATACAGTTCTATCATTAAGCTTAAACAAATCGATTAAGAATCTACTAGAAGATCTCGTGCTGGAAAAATCTACACCAGTCGAACTCTTCCTCGTTACTTTTATAACGTCCGATCATTAATTTTTGAAGCGTAGGAAAAGATGAAACGGTTTCGAGTTACCTCCGAATTGGGAAGAGAACGAACAATTAATCAATTTTTTCAGCAGCTGCGAAATATCGAGAACATCCTGGAGCAAAACAAGCGGGATGATTTTTTGCACAGGGTTGACCTTTGCCCGACTATCGATCACTGGTTAACTTGACATTTAGGTTCCGGCGGCTTTCAAGATCGTAAAAACTTAAAACTGGGCCAGGATGTGAGTGCAGTTTGAAACAGGCGAACTGGGGCGAGTTGGCGTAATTGATGGGGGTGGACGGCGTGAAGCGGATGCGGAGATTTGTCTTTTAGAGGCGAAAGTCGCTTGGAGAGTGTGTGGTTCGTGCGGCAAATGAGTTCTGAGTATTGTTTGATAAGGTGGCTTGAGGACTTGTTTGATCTGTAGACCAGCGCGCGCTCAGGCAAATGTCGACTCTAAATTAGCAGTTTCCCAAATTTTAACAATACACTTTACTGTTTTAGAATTATAACCTAATTATTTAATATGTAATTTATCCCATTTTCCAATTTTTAATGTTTCAATTTTTCAGATTGAAATTGTTTCTCAGTTTTTTATTTTCCTTACTTTTTTTTCACTTATTCGATGTTTCAGTGTTTAGATTTTTATATTCAATTTGTTGTTTCTTCAATTTTTCGATTTGCGTTTCTTCAATTTTTCGATTTGCGTTGTTTCAATTTTTCATTTTTTTCTTCAGTTGTAAGATTTGGCAATTTCTTGATTTAATATTTTGCAGTTTTTAATTTTTCGTGTCATTTTTTATTTGCTTTATTTATTCACTTATTCGATTTTTCAATGTTTGGATTTTAGAATTTTTTTTCAATTTTAATTTTCTTCCATTTTTCGTTTCTTCAGTTTTTCAACTTTTCATTTTTTTTTGTTTCTTCAATTTCAAGATTTTCCAATTTTTTGATTTAGAATTTTGCAATTTTTAATTTTCCGTTTCGGATTTTTATATCCTTTATTTAACAATTTTTCGATTTTGTAATTTTTTGTTTTTTAAATTTTTATTTTTTTTTTGTTTCTTCAATTTTACAATATGCAACTCTTCGAATTTTCATTTTTAGATTTTTCAACTTTTTATGTTTCAGTTATTAGATTTTGCAAATTTTCGACTTCCAATTTCAAGAATTTTGAATTTTTCGATTTACAATTTTTTGTTTCGTTTTTTTTCTTGTTTTTTTCAATCTTTCGTTTTTTAATGTTCTGATTTTCTAAGATTTCTGCTTTCAATGTGAAATTTTTTAATTTTTGCATTTTTTAATTTTTCGGTTTTCAACTTTTGTTTCTTTAATTTTTGATTTGCAATTTCTCTACTTTTATTTTAAATATGTAATAATTTTTCGAGCTTATAAGTTTGAATTTTTCACTTTTTCAATTATACAATCTTCCAAGTTTTAAATTTTGCGATTTTTCAAGTTGAGTTTTTCGAATTTTCAATTTTTCGTTTTGTTTTCTTTATTTTTTTCGGTTTTTTGTTTTTGCCATTTTTGATTTAAAATTTCTCGAGTTTTCAATTTTTAATTTTTCAATTTTCCGTACCTTTAATTTTCCATTTTTTCAAGTTTTCGATAAGCAACTCGAGTTTTCATTTTAAAATTTTTCACTTTTTCGATTTTCCAGTTTTTGGATGTTTCAATTTTTCGAATTTTCCGTTTTTCTCTTACGATTTTAGGATTTTTTGAATTTTCAATTTTTGGATTTTTCATTTTTCATTTCAATTTTTATTTTCTTTATTTTTTCATTTATTCGATTTTTTGTTGTTCTGATTTTTTAATTTTTTGTTTTTCAATTTAATCTTTCGTTCCTTCAAATTTTCAAGTTTTTTTGTTTCTTCAATTTCAAGATTTTGCAGTTTCTTTTATTTAAAATTTAGCAATTCTTAATTTTTCGTTTCGGTTTTTTATTTTCATTATTTAACAATTTTTCGATTTTTTAATCTTCTGATTTTATAATTTTTTGTTTTTTCAATTTAATTTTCCTCGATTTTTCGTTTCTTCAATTTTTCGATTTGCGATTTTTCCAAATTTCAATTTTATTTGTGATTTCAATTCCATGATTATGCAATTTTTCGATTTAAAGTTTTCTAATTTTTAATGTTTCGGGGCAGTTTTTTATAATTTTTTACTTATTATATACAACTTTTGAATTTTCCAAGTTTTAAATTTTGCGATTTTTCAAGTTGAGTTTCTCGAATTTTCAGTTTTTCGATTTGTAATTTTTCGTTTTGATTTCTTTATTTTTTCAATTTTTGTTTCTTCAATTTTTGATTTTGCCATTTTTGGATTTAAAATTTCTCGAATTGTCAATTTTTAATTTTTCAATTTTTAATTTTTCAATTTTCCGTACCTTTAATTTCCCATTTTTTCAATTTTTCGATAAGCAACTCGAGTTTTCATTTTTTAATTTTTCACTTTTTCGATTTTTCAGTTTTTGGATGTTTCAGTTTTTCGATTTGCAGTTTCACAAGTTTTCAATTTTTAATTTTTCAATTTTTCTGTTTTTCAACTTTGCGATTTTAGGATTTTTTGAATTTTCAATGACTGGATTTTAAAATATTTTCATTTATCAAATTTTCAATTTTCGATTTTTAATTTTTCATTTCAATTTTTTATTTTCTTTATTTTTTTCATTTATTCGATTTTTTAATGTTCTGGTTTTATAATTTTTTGTTGTTTCATTTTTTCGTTTTTTAATGTTCTGATTTTCTAAGACTTCTTTTTTCAATGTGAATTTTTGAATTTTTGAATTTTTTTAATTTTTCGGTTTTTAATTTTTTGTTTCTTCAATTTCTGATTTGCAATGTTTCTACTTTTATTTTAAATATGTAATCATTTTTGAAAATGTAATAATTTTTCGAGTTTACAAGTTTAAATTTTTCAGTTTTTCAATTATACAACTCTTGAATTTTCCAAGTTTTAAATTTTGCGATTTTTCAAGTTGAGTTTCTCGAATTTTCAGTTTTTCGATTTGTAATTTTTCGTTTTGTTTTCTTTATTTTTCCAATTTTTTGTTTCTTCAATTTTTGATTTTGCCATTTTTGGATTTAAAATTTCCCGAATTGTCAATTTTTAATTTTTCAATTTTCCGTACCTTTAATTTTCCATTTTTTCAATTTTTCGATAAGCAACTCGAGTTTTCATTTTTGAATTTTTCACTTTTTCGATTTTTCAGTTTTTGGATGTTTCAGTTTTTCGATTCGCAGTTTCACGAGTTTTCAATTTTTAATTTTTCAATTTCTCTGTTTTTTCACTTTTGCGATTTTAGGAATTTTTGAATTTTCAATGACTGGATTTTAAAATATTTTCATTTATCAAATTTTCAATTTTCGGTTTTTAATTTTTCATTTTAATTTTTTATTTTCTTTATTTTTTCATTTATTCGATTTTTAATATTCTGATTATATAATTTTTTGTTTTTCAATTTAATTTCTTCTATCGTTTCTTCAACTTTTCAAGTTTTTGTTTCTGCAATTTTTCGATTTAAAATTTTGCTATTTTTAATGGTTCGGGGCAGTTTTTTATAATTTTTTACTTATTCGATTTTTCAATGTTTCGATTTTATAATTTTTGATTTTCAATTTTAATTTTGTTCCATTTTTCGTTTCTTCAATTTTTCGATTTGCGATTTTTCAACTTTAAATCTTTTTTTGTTTCTTCAATTTCAAGATTTTGCAATTTTTTGATTTGGAATTTTACAATTCTTAATTTTGCGTTTCGGATTTTTATATTCTTTATTTAACAATTTTTCGATTTTTCAAATTAAATTTTTATTTTTTTTTTGTTTCTTCAATTTTACAATATGCAACTCTCCGAATTTTCATTTTTACTTTTTTCAGTTTTCGATTTTTCAACTTTTGTGTGTTACAATTCTTAGATTTTTCAATTTTTCGACCTCAAATTTCACGAATTTTTAATTTTTATATTTCGATTTTTCGATTTGCAATTTTTCGTTTCGGTTTATTTTTTGTTTTTTAAATTTTTCGTTTATTAATGTTCCGATTTCATAAGTTTTCTTTTTTCAATGTGAAAATTTTCAACTTTAGAATTTTTAGTTTTTTCGATTTACAATTTTTTGGTTTTTCAATTTTTCGTTTCTTCAATTTTTGATTTGCAATTTCACTACTTTTATTTTAAATATGCAATAATTTTTTGGAACATTAAATTTTTCGAGCTTACAAGTTTAAATTTTTCAGTTTTTCAATTTTACAGCTTTAAATGTTGCAATTTTTCATTTCGTGTTCTTTATTTTTCCAGTTTTTTGTTTAAATTCTCAGATTTTACAATTCTTCGAGTTTCAATTTTAAATTTTTCAATTTTTCGATCCTTTAATTTTCCATTTCTTCAATTTTACGACAAAGCAAATCTTCGAGTTTTCATTTTTCTGTTTTTCGATTTTCCAGTTTTTGGATGTTTAAATATTTCGATTTGTCGTTTTACGAGTTTTCAATTTTTAATTTTTCAATTTTTCGGTTTTTGTATTTGACGATTTTAGAATTTTTTCTTTTTTTAATTACTGGATTTTAAAACTTTTTCATTTATCAAATTTTCAATTTTTCGATTTTTCATCTTTTCGGTTCTTCAATTTTCCATTTCTTTAAATTTTCGATTTTTCAATTTTCCGATTCTATAATTTTTTGTTTTTTCAATTTCAATTTTTTCTTCTTTCAGTTTTTCGATTTGCAATTTTTCAGTTTTTCTTTTTTTTTTTGGTTCCCCAAATTATCACTTTTCAATTTTCCTGCTTCTCGATTTTCCAACTTTTGGATGTTTCAATTTTTCGATTTTTCAGTTTTTGATTTTTCAATTTTTCGATTTGGAATTTTCCAATAATAAATTTTTCGATATTTCAACTTTTAAATTTTGTACTTTTTCGTTTTTTTAGTTTTAGATTTTTCAATTTTTCGTTTGTTCAATTTTTGATTTGCAATTTTTCAAGTTTTCATTTAAAATTACAAATTTTAGTTTTCATCATTTTGCACTTTTTCAGTTTTCCGATTTTTAATTTTTCAATTTTCCAATTTTTGATTTTCAATGTTTTGCTATTTAATTTTTCAATTCTTCGATTTTACATTTTTGGGTTTTTCAAATTTTCGATTTGATTCGTTTTTTCGAATTTTAAGATTCTCGATTTTTAGTCTTCCAGTTTTTCTTCCGTTTCTTGGATTTTTTAGGTTCTCGATTTTTCAATTTTTTGATTTTTCAGCTTTTCGAATAAAAAAAATGGAAAATTTACAAAATTGTAAAATTGAAAAATGAAAATAAAAAACGAAAAGTGCCAAATAAAAACTTTGAAAAATCTAAAAATTGGAAACTAAAAGCTTGAAAAATTAAATCAAAAAGTTTCTCGATTTTCAATGTTTCGATTTTTCAATTCCTCGATTTTTCGACTTTTTCAATAAAAAATGGGAAAACTGCAAAATTGTAAAGTTGACAAATCAAAAATGAAAATTGAAAAGCAAAAAATGAAAATTTTGTAAAATCTAAAAACTGGAAACCAAGAACTTGAAAAATTGAAGAAATGAAAAAGTTTCTCCATTTTCGATTTTTCGTTTCAGTTTTTATTTTCCTTATTTTTTTACTTATTCGATTTGTCAAAGTTCCGATTTTAAAAGTTTTTATTTTTTCAATTTCACTTTTTTCGGTTTTAAATTTTCCAGCTTCTCGATTTTCCAACTTTTGGGTGTTTCAACTTTTAGATTTTGCAGTTTTTCATTTCTTCAATTTTTCAAGTTTGCAATTTTTCGTTTCGGTGTTTATTGTCTGTATTCTTTAATTTTTCGAATTTCCAGCATTATGATTATATAACTTTTGTGTTTTTAAATTTGTGGTTTTTCAAATTTTCGATTTGGAATTTTTCGCTTTCAAATTTTTCGATTTTTCATTTTCTCGATTGTTCAATTTTTCCTTTTATTTGCCATTTTTAAAAATTTTATAGTTATAGAATTTTTCGATTTTTAATTTTTCAATTTTTCGATCTTCCATTTTTTGGACTTTGCAATTTTGACGATTCTATAATTTTTCGATTTTGCATATTTTCGGTTTTCAATTTTTCAATTAGATTCCTTTTTCGAATTTTAAGATTTTCGATTTTTAGTCTTTCAGTGTTTCAGTCTTCCGATTTTCCAATTTTTCGATTTTTCAACTTTCTGAACCAAAAAAATGGAACATTTTCAAAATTGTAAAATTGAAAAATGAAAAAGAAAAAACGAAAAAGTGTAAAATAAAACTTTAAAAAAATCTAAAAATTTGAGAAATCATGAAGTTGAAAAATTGAAGAAATGACAAAGTTTCTCAATTTTCTTGAATTTCCCGATTTTTCGAATTTTTGAATAAAAATGAAGAAAAACTGCAAAACTGTAAAGTTGAAAAATCAAACATGAAAAAACGAAAAAGAACAAAATGAAAACTTTGACAAATCTAAAAAGTTGTAAAATCAAAAATGAAAAAACGAAAAAGAAGAAAATGAAAACTTTGACAAATCTAAAAACTGGAAATCAAGAGCTTGAAAAAGTGACGAAATGAAAAAGTTTCCCGATTTTAAATGTTTCGATTTTTCACTTTTTGGATTTTTCAACTTTTCGATTGAAAAAAAATGGAAAATTTGTAAAGATGAAAAATCAAAAATGAAAAAACGAAAAAGTGCAAAATAAAAACTTTTAAAAACATAAAAATTGGAAATCAAGAACACGAAAAACTGAAGACACGAAGAAGTTTTCCGATTTTCAATGTTTCGATTTTTCAACTTTTCGATTGGAAAAAATGGAAAATTTGCAAAATTGTAAAGTTGAAAGATCAAAAATGAAAAGACGAAAAAGTGTAAAATGGAACCTTTGAAAAATCTAGAAATTGGAAATCAAGAACACGAAAAACTGAAGAAATGAAAAAGTTTTCCGGTTTTCAATGTTTCGATTTTTCAAGTTTTCGATTGAAAAAAATAGAAAATTTGCAAAATTGTAAAGTTCAAAAATCAAAAATGAAAAAACGAAAAAGTGCAAAATAAAAGATTTTAAAAATCTTAAAAGTGGAAATCAAGAACACGAAAAACTGAAACGAAAATGTTTTCCGGTTTTCAAAGTTTCGATGTTTCAACTTTTCGGTTGAAAAAAATTGAAAATTTGGAAAATTGTAAAGTTGAAAAATCAGAAATGAAAAAACGAAAAAGTGCAAAATAAAAACTTTGAAAAGTCTAAAATGTGGAAATCAAGAACACGAAAAACTGAAGACAAGAAAAAGTTTTCCGGTTTTCAATGTTTCGATTTTTCAACTTTTCGATTGAAAAAAATAGAAAATTTGCAAGATTGTAAAGTTGAAAAATCAAAAATGAACAAACGAAAAAGCGTAAAATTAAAACTTTGTAACATCTAAAAATTCGAAATCAAGATCTTTGAAGAAGAAACGAAAAATTGAGAATTTTTTGAAAGATTAAAATTGAGACACTTAAAAATCGAAAAAATAAATATGATTTGTAAAATCGAATAATTAAAAATTAAAAAAATCGGAGAATTGGATAATTCAAAATCTAAAAATTGCAAAACTGACAAATTTGACATTGAATAAAGGAAAAAAAATCGGCAAGTCAAAAATAAACATCAAGAACTTTAAAAATTAAGGAAACGAAAAATTTAAAATTGAAAAATTGTAAATCGAGAAATTGAAAAATAGAAAAAATTAAAGTTGAAAATGGGAAAACATACGAAACCGGAACATTGAAAAGCGGAAAAATTGAAAAATTGATCGAAAGTAAATAAATCTAGATTTTTCGAAAAATTATAAGATTTCAATTTCATTTTGCGAATTGCATTAATAAACCACAATTAGAAAGCATATTTCAGAGAAGATTTATGAGAAAAATTCTAAGATGACGTCATCACTTTTTTGGAAGGGGATATTTCTTAACTTCAATATATTTATATTTTTGTTTAAAAACAAATATATTTAGAATTTAAATATGGGTTTTGTTTGTCAAGTTACTTAACAAATTAAAAAAAAATAGTTGTCAAAATCCAGTGAAACATGTCAAATATGATATTATGTTTGAACGCTTAGGGTCGACAATGGCGTGAGCGCGCGCTGGTCTGTGGATCACCCAAGTCCTCAATCCACGTAAAAAACACTGATCTCATCGTGCTGGAACTAATACAATAAACAAGAACATAAACTCAAAAATGCCACACCTCCCGGTACATTCCACTTCCGCGCACAATTCCTCATCGTCCCCCTAACGAACTTAAAACACAAACATCTCCCTCCAAAGTCATCAATCTTCCCCAAATCGACCCTCCCTTAACCGCCCCCATAAAACGCCGTCTCAAATTACACTCACTCCTCCACTCGATCTTAAATATTACAAAACTAAACACTCGAACACAGAAGGCTTCAGCATGGCGATCTGGAGGCATTCACCGAAGCTATCAATCCTGCTAGCTTACTTACCGAAAGGAAGCTCGAAACGACAGTCCACCAGGAGCGAGTGTCCCGTCGGGTTCTTGGTACCCACCACCTCCCCGTCCCGCATCACCAGCTCGGCCTCCAGAGACAACCACTGCCCGCTCCCTTCCTGCAAGACGTGCACAACTGCTAAATGGCTACTCTAAACACGGCTTGCTAATAGGAAGGGACACAGGTGGGATTTGAGGGTCCTCAAGGTCGGAGTTCGGATGGGCTTAGTCCCTTCGTTTCCTGGGGATTAGTTGGTGCATAATTGCGTGACCTGTCATTGGATTAATTTGGAGAGAAAAGGCGGAGGAATGTGGTCACGTGGCCGAATTAGGTGATCCACTTGTAATGGGGTGGAGGAGGAGCGTTCGGGAACTGGTTGGTTAGAGATGAGGAATTTATGAATAGCGATGTAACCGAAAATCCTCTTTATTTGTCCTGTTATTAGAGAACATATGAGCAATATTTATTCTAAAAGACTAAAAATTAATCAAAATGGTAATTACACAAATTTATAATCCGGTATTAATTGTTGCAGTATTGTCAGAATATATCAGTTCAGAGATTTTTTTTAATTCAGTTTAAATCAGATCAGTTTAACAATTCACAACTAGACGTATTAAGTCAGGTCAAATCTCAGTGAAGTCAGATCGGATCAGAGATGTATCAGTTCCAAGATCAGGTCAAAGTCAGGTGGTCTCAGTTAAGTCACATGAGAGATTTTACTTCAACAAGATTAAGTCAGGTCAGGTGAGAAATTTTATTTTTTTGACGTTAGATTGTGTAAATTCATATTTTTTTTAATTAAGTTAGGTTATGTAAGATCAGTGGTTTTACTGCAGACGAGAAAAATTGAGTCAAGTCAGAGATTTTCTTTAATTCAAGTCAGGATGTGATAGTTCGGACGTTTTCCTCAAATCAGAGATTTTACTTGATTCAAGTCAGCTTTCGTTAGTTCCGACGTTTAGTTTAGGTCAAACTTAAGCCAGGTTTGATCAGGTTTATTGAAATTGGAGGGTTTATTTAATTCATGTCAGCTTAATTCAATTTAGATCAAGTCAGCTTAGATAGTTCATTTCTGGTCAAGTTTTGCTTCCGACAGATCAGATTTGTTCACATTAAAGATTTGATTTAAATCAAGAGATTTTAATTCAGCGAGGTCAAGTCACGTCAAGTCAGAGATTTTATTTGTTTGAAGTTAGAATGTGTAAAACCATATATTTTTTAAATTAAGATAGTTTTTTGAGAACAGTGATTTTCCTGCAGATGGAAAAATTAAGTCAATCAGAGATTTTATTTAATTCAAGTCAGACTCAGCAGTCAGGTTGAGTCAGGTCACATCCAATTTTAGTCAGGTCTACTCAATTCAAAAATTTATTTAATTAATAATAATTTTAACAATCTTTTTGGATATTTTTTGAGAATTTTGGAATCAAATTTTACCTTTATTTCAATAGATGTTGTGAAGGAAATTTTGGATTTGCAACTGGTGGAAGATTATCAACAATTTGACACAAATTTTCGGTCGATTGAGCCAATTTTAACCATTTTTTTGTAAAATTTTTGAAAATTTTGAATTCACTTTTCGTGTATATTGAAATAGATATCGTGAGGAGATCTCAGATTTGTACCTGGCGGAAAATTATCTACAATTTGATACCAATTTTCAGTGGATTGAACCAATTATAAACATTTTTTTGGAAAATTTTGGAAAATTTTGGAACTTTACCTTTAATTCACAGATGTTGTGAAGGAGATTTTGGATTTGTACCTGGCCAAAGATTATCTACAATTTGACACAAATTTTCGTTCGATTGAACCGATTTTAACAATTTTTTGGAAAATTTGTGAAAATTTTGAGTTCACTTTTCGTGTTTACTGAAACGGATATCATGACAGCGATTTCTAGTTTTTGACTGGGGAAGATTGTCTACGATTTAACACGAATTTTCGGACGATCGAACCTATTTTAACCATTTTTTTTGGAAAATTGCTGAAAATTGTGAATTCAATTTTCGTGTTTATTGGAACAATATCATTTCAGATTTCTAACTGGCGCAAGAATATCTGAAATTTAACAAAAATTTTCGGCCGATTGAAACAATTTTAAGCATTTTTTGGAAAATTTTTGAAAATTTTTAATTCACTTTTAATGTTTATTGGAACAGATATCGTGATAGCGATTTCAGATGTGTAACTGGCGAAATATAACCAATAATTTGACACAAATTTTCGCTGAATTGAACCAATTAAGTATAAACATTGTTTTAGAAAATTTTGGAATCTAGTTTTACTTTTATTTCAATAGATGTTGTGAAGAAAATTTTGGATTTGCAACTGGTGGAAGATTATCAACAATTTCACACGAATTTTCGGTCGATTGAACCAATTTTAACCATTTTTTTTTTAATTTTTAAAAATTTTGAATTCACTTTTCGTGTATATTGAAATAGATATCGTGACGGGGATTTCAGATTTGTACCCGGCGGAAAATTATCTACAATTTGATACCAATTTTCAGTGGATTGAATCAATTATAAACATTTTTTTGGAAAATTTTTGAAAATTTTGGAATTTTACCATTAATTCGCAGATGTTGTGAAGGAGATTTTGGATTTGTACCTGGCCAAAGATTATCTACAATTTGACACAAATTTTCGGCCGACTGAACCAATTTTAAGCATTTTTTTGGGAATTTTTTAATTCACTTTTCATGTTTATTGGAACAGATATCGTGACAGCGATTTCAGATTTGTAACTGGCGAAAGATAATCAATAATTTGACACCAATTTTCACTGAATTGAACCAATTAAGTATAAACATTGTTTTTAGAAAATTTTGGAATTTAGTTTTACCTTTATTTCAATAGATGTTGTGGAGGAGATTTTGGATTTGCAACTGGTGGAAGATTATCAACAATGTGACACAAATTTTCGGTCGACTGAACCAATTTTAACCATTTTTTTGTAAAATTTTTGAAAATTTTGAATTCACTCTTCGTGTATATTGAAACAGATATCGTGACAGAGATTTCAGATTTGTACCCGGCGGAAAATTATCTACAATTTGATACCAATTTTCAGTGGATTGAACCAATTATAAAAATTTTTTTGGAAAATTTTTGAAAATTTTGGAATTTTATCTTTAATTCGCAGATGTTGTGAAGGAGATTTTGGATTTGTACCTGGCCAAAGATTATCTACAATTTGACACAAATTTTCGGCCGACTGAACCGATTTTAACAATTTTTTGGAAAATTTGTGAAAATTTTGAGTTCACTTTTCGTGTTTACTGAAACGGATATCATGACAGCGAATTCTGGTTTTTGACTGGGGAAGATTATCTACGATCTAACACAAATTTTCGGACGATCAAACTTATTTTAACCATTTTTTTTGGAAAATTGCTGAAAATTTTGAATTCATTTTTCGTGTTTATTGAAACAATATCATTTCAGATTTCTATCTGGCGCAAAAATATCTAAAATATGACACAAATTTTCGGCCGATTGAACCAATTTTAAGCATTTTTTGGAAAATTTTTGAAAATTTTTAATTCACTTTTGATGTTTATTGGAACAGATATCGTGACAGCGATTTCAGATTTGTAACTGGCAAAAGATAATCACTAATTTGACACCAATTTTCACTGGATTGAACGAATTAAATATAAACATTGTTTTTAGAAAATTTTTGAATCTAGTTTTACCTTTATTTCAATAGATGTTGTGGAGGAGATTTTGGATTTGCAACTGGTGGAAGATTATTTACAATATGACACAAGCTTTCGGTCGATTGAATTAATTTTAACCATTTTTTTGTAAAATTTTTGAAAATTTTGAATTCACTTTTCGTGTATATTGAAACAGATATCGTGACGGGGATTTCAGATTTGTACCCGGCAGAAAATTATCTACAATTTGATATCAATTTTCAGTAGATGGAAAAAATTATTTATAACATTTTTTTGGTAAATTTTTGAAAATTTTGGAATTTTACCTCTAATTGACAAATGTTGTGAAGGAGATTTTGGATTTGTACCTGGCCAAAGATTATCTACAATTTGACACAAGTTTTCGGTCGATTGAATCGATTTTAACAATTTTTTGGAAAATTTGTGAAAATTTTGAGTTCACTTTTCGTGTTAACTGAAACGGATATCATGACAGCGATTTCTGGTTTTTGACTGGCGGAAGATTATCTACGATTTGACACAAATTTTCGGACAATCGAATCTATTTTAACCATTTTTTTTTTGGAAAATTGCTGAAAATTTTTAATTCATTTTTCGTGTTTATTGGAACAATATCATTTCAGATTTCTAACTGGCGGAAGAATATCTACAATTTGACACAAATTTTCGGCCGACTGAATCAATTTTAAGCATTTTTTGGAAAATTTTTAATTCACTTTTCATGTTTATTGGAACAGATATCGTGACAGCGATTTCAGATTTGTAACTGGCGAAAGATAACCACTAATTTGACATCAATTTTCACTGAATTGAACCAATTAAGTATGAACATTGTTTTTAGAAAATTTTGGAATCTAGTTTTACCTTTATTTCAATAGATGTTGTGGAGGAGATTTTGGATTTGCAACTGGTGGAAGATTATTTACAATTTGACACAAATTTTCGGTCGATTGAACTAATTTTAACCATTTTTTTTGTAAAATTTTTGAGAATTTTGAATTCACTTTTCGTGTATATTGAAATAGATATCGTGACGGGGATTTCAGATTTGTACCCGGCGGGAAATTATCTACAATTTGATATCAATTTTCAGTGAATTGAACCAATTATAATTATTTTTTTGGAAAATTTTTGAAAATTTTGGAACTTGACCTCTAATTCACACATGTTGTGAAGGAGATTTTGGATTTATACCTGGCCAAAGATTATCTACAATTTGACACAAGTTTTCGGTCGATTGAACCGATTTTAACAATTTTTTGGAAAATTTGTGAAAATTTTGAGTTCACTTTTCGTATTAACTGAAACGGATATCATGGCAGCGATTTCTGGTTTTTGACTGGGGGAAGGTTATCTACGATTTAACACACATTTTCGGACGATCGAACCTATTTTAACAATTTTTTTTGGAAATTTGCTGAAAATTTTGAATTCATTTTTCGTGTTTATTGGAACAATATCATTTCAGATTTCTAACTGGCGGAAGAATATCTACAATTTGACACAAATTTTCGGCCGACTGAATCAATTTTAAGAATTTTTTGGAAAATTTTTTATTCACTTTTCATGTTTATTGGAACAGATATCGTGACAGCGATTTCAGATTTGTAACTGGCGAAAGATAACCAATAATTTGACACCAATTTTCACTGAATTGAACCAATAAATATAAACATTGTTTTTAGAAAATTTTGGAATCTAGTTTTACCTTTATTTCAATAGATGTTGTTGAGGAGATTTTCGATTTGTAACTGGTGGAAGATTATCAACAATTTCACACAAATTTTCGGTCGATTGTACCAATTTTAATCATTTTTTTGGAAAATTTTTGAAACTTTTTAAATTCTTTTTTCGTGTTTATTGGAACAGATTTTGTGACGGAGATTTCAGATTTGTAATTGGCGGAAAATCATCTACAATTTGACACCAATTCCCAGTCGATTGAACCCACTTTTTTTTTGGAAAATTTTTGGTAATTTTGAATGAACTTTTCGTGGTTATTGGAACAATTGTCCTGATGGCGATTTCAGATTTGTAACTGGCGGAAGGATATCTACAATTTGACAGCAATTTTCAGTCAATAGATATCGTGAAGGTGATTTCGGATTTGTAACTGGCGGAAGAGTATCTACAATTTGGCAAAAATTATCGGTCGATTGAACCTATTTTAACCATTTTTTTGGAAAATTTTTGAAAATTTTGGAATCATGTTTTACCTTTATTTCAAGGAGGGGATTTTGGATTTATAAGCGGCGAAAACGATCTAAAAGTTAACGCCAATTTTCAGTCGATTGAACTAATTTTGACGACTTCCAATTTTAACGACTTTTTTGGAAAATTTTGGAATCATATGTACCTTTATTTCAATAGATGTCGTGAAGGTGATTTAGGCTTTGTAACTGGCGAAAGATTGTCTACAGTTTTACATAAATTTTCGGTCGATTGAACCAATTTTAAGCATTCTTTTGGAAAATTTTTGAAAAATTGGAATTCATTTTTCGTGTTTATTGGAACAGATATCGTGACGGCGATTTCAGACACGTAACTTGCGGAAAATTATCTAGAGTTTGACACAAATTTTCAGTCAATTGAACTGATTTTAACAATTTTTTGAAAACTTTCTACAAATTAACTATGCTTTTTTTGAAAATTTTTGAAAATTGGAATTTAATTTTACCTAAGATTTCAGTAGATCATGAAGGGGATTTCGAATTTATAACTGGCGGAAGATTCAGAGAATAGAGAATTTATTTTTAATTGAAGTCAGGATGTATCGGTCCCGAGATTTCTCTTAAGTTAATTTAGGTCAGGTTATATTAGGAGGTCAGATCCGGTCAGGTCAGGTCAGACCAACATGACTCAGTTCTGAGGTTTTTCTTTAAGTTAGTTCAGATCAGGTCAAGTCAAGTCAATATATTTTAGACGGGTCAATTCAGGTCAATTTAAAAATTTTATTAATTTCAATTAAGACAAGTTAGGTCTCACTTAAATCAGATCGGAGATTTTACGGCAGCCCGGTCGGAGATTTGACTTAATTCAAGTGAAATTGTGTTAGTCTAAAGATTTTTTATTAAATTAAATTAGATTATGTGAAATCAATGATTCACTGTAGACGGAAAAATTAAGTCAAGTCAGAGTTTTTTAGTATTTCAAGTCAGGAGTTGCTTATGGCAGGTCATAGTAGTTCACATAAAACGTTTTATTTAAATCAAGTCAGTTTATGATAGTTCAGAGATTTTTTTATTTTCGATTAACTCAGATCAGGTCACAGTGGGTCAATTCCGTGATTTTTAAGGTTTGGAGATTTTTCTTTAGTTAATTTAGATCAGGTTAAGTGAAGTCAAATCAGAAATTTTATTTCAAACGTGTCATTTCAGGTGAAATCAAAGATTTTAACTAATTCAAGTCACGTTATGTTAATACAGAGGTTTAGCTTAAGTCAAGCTTAGGACGGGTTAGATCAGGTCAGATCTGACTTTTACTTTGAGCAAATTAAATTAATTCAAATCAGAGATTTTATTTGATTTATGTCAGGTTATCTCAATTTAGAGATTTTCTAACTCAATTTGAATCTGTTCCCGATCAAGTCAGATCAGAAATTATATTTATTTCAGGTATAACGCGTCAGTTCAGATATCTTTTTAAATCAATTAAGATCATTATTTAATTCAAGTCAGGATGTGTTCGGAGGTTTTTTTAAGCTAATGTACATCAGGTTTGAGTAAATCAGGTTAATTCAGATCAGAGATTTTATTGATTCATGTCAGGTTATGCGAGCTCAGAGACTTTTTAATCCAATTTAGATCAGATCGGTTTAGACAAATTTGCTTTCGATTGGTCAGATCAGTTCAGATCAGAGATTTTATCTAAATCTAGTGACTTTGCGATAGTCCAGAGATTTTTTTTAGTTCAATTGGGTCAGGTTAATAAACTGACCCAATTCAAATTGATCAAACTGGACCTGATCTAAACTGATCTGACAGTTATGTCAATTTAGACGTTTTGTTTAAGCTAACGAGGTTAGATCAACTCAGGCTCACATCGAAGATTTTTCTTTAGCGAATTCAGACCAATTCAGATAAGAGGTTTTATTTAGTTCATGTCAGTTCAAAAATTCAATCAGTTTAGACAAATTTGCTTTCGACGGGTCAGATCAGTTCATATCAGAGATTTTATTGATTCATATAAGGTTATGTCAGTTCAGAGACATTTTAGTCTCAGATCAGTTTAGACAAATTTGATTTAGACAGATGAGGTCAGTTCAAATCAGAAATTTTATCTAAATCAAATGACGTTACGATAGTTCAGATTTTTTTTATTCCAATTGGGTCAGGTCAGTGAACTGACCCAATTGAAATTTACCAAACCTGACCTCAACTGACCTGACTTGACCTGACATTTATGTACAGACGTTTTGTTTAAGCCAACTACGTTAGATCAACTCATGCTCAGATCGAAGATTTTGCTTTAGCCAATTCAGGACAATTCAGATAAGAAGTTTTATTTAGTTCTTGTCAGTTCAAAGACTTTTTAACTCAATTTTGCTCAGATCAGTTTAGACAGTTCAAATTTGATTAGATTTTGCTTTCTTTCTTTTTATACTTGATTTATAATTTATAATCAATCTTCCACAAATTTGAAACTAAGTAGAAATCTTTTGTGTGTTTGTTCACCAAATATTATATTTTACTGGTATCATTTAAACAATTAATTTTACTGAAACTTCGTTTCCAATTTTTGAGCCCACTTTAGCCCACCTCCGCCGCCTTTGATCAACTTACAACCTGCTTACATATTTCCCATCAATCTTTAACATTAAACAAAATTGCGTCCGTGTCTCCTTCATTAAATCCTCAGATCACTCTTTGTAAATCTCCATTCCATTTATAGCGTGGGCGCGCCAAAGCGCATTCCTCCCAAGACATCTTCCCACTCACTCCCTTAAAAGTCAAAGTCGACAACACCACCCTAAGCCGACTTATTTGTCCAAAAAAAAAAACACAATAAAATCCATCCAAAACCCCGCCGAAACCCCCTCAAATTCACTTTCGTTTAAGCGAAGGTCGCCTAAACGGCGCAATGAACTTAATTCATTCACGAAATATTCATAACACGACCGACGTAAATGTGGAAAAGCTTACAAAAATGAGCTTTCCGGTATAAATATGGGGATATTGTCTGAGAAAATCCGACGAACGGTTTCCGTTCGACGCGTTCCAGTGACTGTGGAGAAATTTTAAATAATAAAGGTTAATTAAACAGGGCTCTAAAAGAAAAGTCAAGGGTCGCCGTTTTTTCGTTTTTGTTTATTTAAGCGAACATGAATTAGGTTTTACAATGTAAGACGGGTTTTATTAAAAATGAAATATTTTTTTCGTTGTGTATTTCTCTGGATGTTAACGTCTCAACAAAGTTTTGTGTTTTGAAGAGAGAAAATTGCTACGAGGGTAATAACAGTGAGTTAAAAGTGCAAACAAGTTTATAGCCTTGAATTTACATCGAGTCTGTGCCAATTCGGTTAAGAAATTGACTCATTTACCGCTGCTATTACAAATTAGGGTGGAATTATTCTCTGTTTTGAGCGTAAGCTAAGCAAGTATTGTAATCGACGTTTCATGACCCCTAGAGTACGAAAAAGTAGGTCCCCGTTTCCGTCTACCCGAATTTTTATTAGACATATAATCTCCGAAACTACAATTACATTAGTTAATATTATTTTTATTTCATAAAATAAGAAACTGCAAAACCGAATGCTCGGAAATCTTGCAAGCGTTTTAAGGTTTTTATTCGTTTATCCCTTAGAAAAAATTGGTGACGTCATCTCAAAATTATAACTCTATAACTGTGGTTTATTAATGGACTGATAGATTTTAGAATTACTTATACAGGCTGACCCAAAAAAATTAATACATGAGGCAATTCATTGTGTTGATTAAATTAAAATCAAGAATTCGATTTTCCAATTTTTATTTTTCATTTTCCCGATTTTTTAATTTTAATTTTCTCAATTTTATATCACAATTTTTTATTTTTTCACTTCCTCCATTTTTTCAATGTTCCATTCGATTTTTCATTTTTTCGTTTATTCAATTTTTAAAATTTTTGGTATTTGACGACTCTTGAATTAGCCAATTTTTCAATTTTTGAATTTCCAATTATCCGATTTTCCGATTTATTTAATCTTCAATATTTCGATTTTTCTATTTAGCACTTTTTCGATTTTTAAGTTTGTCAATTTTTGATTTTTCTATTTTTCAATTGTCCGTTTTTTCAGTTTTTAAAATTCTTAATTTCCAATTTTTGGATTTATCAAATTTTTCATTTTATACTTTTTCGCTTTTTTATTTTTGATTTTTTTAAATCTTATAATTTTGCAATTTTTCCATTTTTTTGATTCGAAAATTTAAAATACCGAAAAAATAAAAAATCGGCAAAAATTGGAAAATCCAGAAACTGAGAAAACAAAAAATTGCAACGTTTTTAAAGTTCTTGATTGCCAATTTTTATATTTTTCAAAGTTGACTTTTTATATTAAATAGTTCATTTTTTCATTTTTGAAAAAATTGAACAATCGAAAAACAGAAGAAATGAAAAATTGCAAAACTGAAAAATGAAAAAACGGAAAATTGAAAATCGAAACATTAAGAATTGCAAAACTAAAAAATTGGAGAAAACAAAAAAATCAAAAAATTGCGAAATCGAGAAAGTGGAAAATCAAAAAAAAGGAAAGCGAAAAACTGAAAAACAGAAAAATTGAAACATTTAAAAAGTAAAAATCGAGAAACTTAAAAATCGAAAAAAATTAATGAATCGAAAAATTGGAACGAAGAAAAAACAAATCGAATTGGAGAACCCCAAAATTGTAAAATCGAAAACCCAAAAACTGAAAACACAAAAAATTGCAACGTTTTTAAAATTCCTGATTTCCAATTTTTGTATTTTTCAAAGTTGACTTTTTATGTTATTTCATTTTTCCATTTTTGATTTTTCAATTTTACAATTTTGGAATTTTTCATGTTTCTTTTTTTAATAAATAAATAAATAATAAATAAACATTAAATAAAATTTTTTGATTCGAAAACTTGAAGATTTGAGAAAATTGAAAGTCGAAAAACTAAAAAAAAGTAAAAAAGTGAAGTTGAAGGAATGAAAAATTACAAAATCGGAAACGTGAAAATTGAAAATTTGAGAAACGAAGAATTGAAAAGACGAAAAATTGAAAAATCGACACATTAAAAATTGCAAAATTAAAAAAAAAAATAGAACGCAGAAAAAAAATCTAATTGGAAAACTCCAAAAATTGTAAAGTCGAAAAACTGCGACACGAAAAATCGAAAAATTGAAAAATTAAAGAAAATTAGAAACCGAAACGAAAATTTGCAAAACGAAAATTACAAATTAAAAACTGGTGAAAAATGCAAATCGAAAAATTTCAAAATCCAAAAGTTGGAAAATCGTAAAATTGAAAAATTTTAAAATGGGAACTCAAACAAATAAAAACATAATAAGAAACTGAAAAACGAAATATTGCAAGTCGAAAATTTTGAGGAAAACTGAAACATCGAAAAATTGAAAAATTAAAAATCGAAAATTTCAAAAATCAAAAAATTGTAAATGGAAAAACAGAATATTTTCATGTTGAAGGGAAAAAAAAGGATAAAATCAGAGCAGTGAAAAACCGAAAAATTGAAAAAGTAAGGAAATAAAACAACTGAAACGAAAAATCCAAATCGAAAACTTGAATATATGGAAAATTGGAAAATCTAAAAATTGAAACATAGAGAAGTTGGAAAATCGAAAAACTGAAAAATTGTAAGATGATACGTTGAAGAATTGAAGAAGCGAAAAATTGAAAAAAATCGAAATTGAAAAAACAGAGAATTATAAAATTGGAACATTGAAAATTCAAAAATTGTTACAATATGAGAAATTTTGAATTGAAAAATTGCGAAATATAAAAATTGAAGAACCAAGAAAAATGAAGGATTAATAATAAATCGCAAATCGAAAAATTGAAGAAACGAAAATTGAAAAAAATTAAAATGAAAAAACTAAAAAACCGCAACATTGAAAAATCGAATAACGAAAAAATGAAAAAAATAAAAAACCCAAATGAAAAATTGAAGAAACGAAAAGTTGAAGAAGTGAAAAACTGAAAAACCGAAAAATTGAAAAATTAAATATCGAGAAATTGAAAAATTAAAAATCGAATAACCAAAAATTGAAACATCCAAAAGTGAAAAAATTGAAAAACTGTAAAATTTAAAAATCAAAACCAAAAAGAAATGAAAAACTAAATATCGATCTATTGCAAAACGAAAATTAAATCTGAAAAATCGAAACTTGAAAAATCGAAAAATTGAAAAATTAAAACTCGAAAAATTGAAAATTCGAATAAATGAAAAAGTTTTGAAAAATCTTATAATAATTGAAATATGGAAAGATCGAAATACGTAAAACTGAAGAAGTGTCTTTTTTAATATTATTACATATTTGAAATAAAAATTAGAAAACTTACAAATAAAAAAATTGAAGAAATGAAAAGTTGAAAAATCAGAAAACTGAAAAATCTAAAGTTAGAAAAACGGAAAATCGAAAAAATAAGGTAAATATGAAACCGAAACGAAAAATTGGAGACATGAAAAATTGAAAAATCTAAAAATTGAGATATCCAGAAGTTCGAAAATCGAAAAACTGAAGAATTTTAAACTAAAAACTCGAAGAAACAAAAAAGAAATGAAAAAATTGAAATAATTAAAATTGGAAAAATTGAGAAAGTAAGGAAAATAAAAAACCGAAACGAAAAATTCCAAATCAAAAATCTGAAACATCCAGAAGTTGTATAAAAGACTGAAAAATTGAAAAATAAAAAAATTGAAACATCTAGAAGTTGGAATTCTCCAACTTTTAGGTGTTTCAGTTTTTCTATGTTTCTTCAATTTTCTTCGAGGTTCATTTTGAAATTTTTCAGATTTTTTAAAGAAAAATGAAAAAAATGAAAAACTGAAAAGTTATCAAATAATTGGAACATAGAAAAATCGAGAAGTTATAAAATTAAAAAAAACAAAAACCAAAATGGAAAATTTCAAATCGAAAAAATGAAGAAAATGAAAAAATCAAACATTGAAAACTCGACAAATTTTAAAGCAAAAGATTACAAAATTGAAAAATTAAGTAACTTAAAATCGAAAAATAGGATACTTTCACGCTGAAGACAAAAAATGACAAAATCAGAGCATTGAAAAATCGGAAAATTAAAAAAAATGGGGAAAAACCGGAACGAAAAATTCCAAAACGAAAAATTTAAGACACGAAAAATTGAAAAATCAAAAAATTGACACATCCAGAAGTTGGAAAATCTAAAAACTGAAATATTTTAAAATTGAAGAAAACCGAAGAAACAAACAAAAATGAAAAAATGAAAAATTGTGAATCGAAAAATTGAAAAAATTATCAAATTGGAACATTCACAAATCGAGAAATTGAAAACTCGAAATTTTTAAAATCAAAAAATTTCAAAATATAGAAATTGAAGAAAAAAGAAAACTGAAGAATTAATAAGAATACGCAAACCGAAAAATTGAAGAAACGAAAAATTGAAAAACTAAAAAATCAATCACTGAACAATCGAATAATGAAGAAATAAAGAAAATAAAAATCGAAACGAAAAATTGAACAATTGAAAAAATTGAAAAATTAAATATCGAGAAATTGAAAAATTAAAAATCGAATAATTAAAAATCGAAAAATCGAAAAATACAAATTATAAACTGGTAAAATTGCCAATTCAAAAACTTCAAAATCCAAAAACTGAAACATCCAAAAGTTGGAAAATCGAAAAACTGAAAATTTAGAGGTGAAAACTCAAAAAAACAGAAAATACATGTAAAACTGAAAAATGAAATATTACAAATCGAAAATTTGAAGGATTGAAAAATTGAAGAATCAAAAAATTGAAAATTCGAATAAATGAAAAAGTTTAAAAATATCCAATAATTGAAACATAGAAAAAATCTGGAAACGTGAAACTAAACAAATGATTTTTTAATATTATTACATTTTTAAAATGAAAATTAGAAATCAAAAATTGAAGACACGAAGAACTGAAAAATCTAATAATTGAAACGTCCAGTTGGTAAATCGAAAAAGAGAAGAATTTTAAAAAGAAACCTCGAAGAGTTTGCATATCGTAAAACTGGAGTAACAAAAAAATGAAACATGAAAAACTAAAATCGCAAAATTGAAGAAACTAAAAACTGAAAAGATTGAAATTGAAAAAACAAAAAATTATAAAATTGGAACTTTGAAAAATCGAGAAATTATAAAAATACAAAGCGAACCGAAACGGAAAATTTCAAATCGAATAACTGAAGAAACGAAAAATTAAAGAATCGAAAAACCGCAAAATCAAAATTTGAAAAACTCGAGAAATTTTATCTCGAAAAATTGCAAAATATTATAATTGAGGAATCAAGAAAAATGAAGAACTGAAAAACGAAATATTGCAAATTGAAAATTTGAAGAAATGAAAAATTGAAAATTCGAATAGAAGAAAAGGTTTTAAAAAAGTGATTTTTTTAATATTATTATATATTTAAAATGAAAATTCGAAAACTTACATATCAAAAATTGAAGAAACAAAAAATTAAAAAATGAAATAGTGCAAATTGAAAATTTGAAGACATGAGAAACAAAAGAATCCGAGAATTGAAAAATTAAAATTAAAAAAATTGAAACATCCAGTAGTTAGAAAATCGAAAAACTGAAAAATTTGTAAATGAAACGTCGAAGAGATGCATATCAAAAAATTAAAAAACAAAGAAAAATAAAAAATTGTAAATCGGAAAATTGAAGAAGCGAAACACTGAAAAAACTGAAGTTGAAACAACAGAAAATTATAAAATTGGAACATTGAAAAATTGAGAAATTATAAAAATAAAAAGAGACAAAAAACCAAAACAAAATTTCAAATCGAAGAAATGAAAAATTAAAAAATTTTAAAACTCGAGAAATTTTAAATCGAAAAATGAAGAAACAATATTATATCGATAATTCATTTGCAAATTGAAAAACTGAAAAATCGAAAAATTGAAAAACTGAAAATAGAAACACAAAAAATGAAAAATTGAAAAATTGTGAACTTCTGTCTAAACAACCTTCAACAAATTTTTTAATTCTACGGTGAAACTTCATTAAACCCACAAATCTACCACTTACTTACTAGTTTTTATGTGTTAATAATCTTCTGGGTGCTTATGTATATGTATTTTGCGCTAAAAATAACTCGGGTTGAAACTATAACCCATTGTGTCATAAAATCTGTGTTTTACTCGTAGATAAAAGCCCCATATAGGGAAAATAAAAGTAACTTTCCACACACGCCACTATTGTTTTAATTCCATTGTTGCGTTATTGTACACAATTTAGTTCGAGCCAATTTGTTAACTACAAGTTCTGGTACACATAAATCTGCATATGAATGAAAATGAGCGCTTTGTTAACCCTGGGAAGAAAGCTGAGAGCTTTCTGAGCGAATAAAAATTATGCTAGGGTTTTTCGTCCACTTTAAAGGCACTACACACTAAAAACAGTATTAGCTTTTCGTGTAAGTTCTCATCATTATTCTACTACTTTGCATGAGTAATAACGGTGTCTATATTCAGCTTCATTAAAATTCCCCCACTACAAAGTTCTCAACAAGCCAAGTTATATTTCCTATACGTATTTATAACCAGCGCCGCTTTGAACTGCGTTTTTTCCGGATAACAGTCGTGATTTCGAATATCCTCCAGAAATGAATGTCAATCCTTGAAGTATAAGGACACATACGCTGAAAATCTGACGCAAATCTCGCGTCTTGAATATTGATCTCATCGGAAATGTATTCAGAGGTGAGGAACGTAGCGTCTGATTTAATCTACTTTGATACATTTCGACCGCAAAGTAATTAATTTAAACAAAGTTAATCCGCCGCAATCGTCACCCGTGACGTCAATCACGGTCAAGTGAGTGTGGTATCGAAATCCTCTCCATCAAATGGAAATTCGCCCGACTATTAACACCCAGTTGAAAAATCGCGTCTTTCTTTGGACCTTCACGCAAACTCCAATTTCCTTGAGGGGCTAAAATAACGTCCGAGCTTGATTAAAATCCTTTATCATATCGTCAATGACGGTTTTCTCTCACTTTCACTTTCAATGACAATTCGATTCAGATTTTCCACAAAGATAATGCCTGAAATCCCTCTCGGTTCTATGTTCATTATCATCTATTCATATCGTCATCCATTCTCTCGCTCTGGGCAAAAACTCGCATCTCGTGTAAAATTAAGAGAAATTTCATTTTCCACATCCGGCGCTTTCGGTACGCGTCGTTAGATATTTCACGTAATAACATCAAATACGGATGTATTTTTGCGGGGCGTCAGACGGATTGGCTCTCGAAATTTTCGGTGTTGACTTAGAGAATTTGTTCGGGGTTTGTGTGTTTTGGGGGATTCTAGCTGTTAGTGCAAGTGGAAATAGAGGTCCTGGTTTGAATTCGATTCGTGTCGGGCTAGGACGCCTGCACGCTTAGCCTGGTTAATATTATGTCCAGTTTTTCAATGTAGACTCTTTTTTGAACATTTTACAACTTAAAACAGAATTTTGACAATTTTGCCTCAGGTCATGGCGAGTCAGATCAAGTTCGGTCAGGTCAGGTCAAGTCAGGTCATCCTACGTATAAAATATTTAAAGTAAATAATATGCATTATATGTCAATAATTTGAAAAGAAAATTAAAAAAGAAAGAAGATTTAAATTCGCAACTTTTTTGAAAAATCGCACCAATTCCGTTTTAGCTTCTTCTCTCTTTCTTCTTTTCGCCCTTTTTTCTCAATTCCTTTCTCTCCCTGTTTCTTTGTCACACTCTTGCTTTCTCATTCACACACTCTTTCTTTCTCTCGCTCTCTCTCATTATTTCTCTCCATATCCGTTTTTTACGCTAGCCCCCACTCTCGCACGTTTTCGCCCTCTCTTTCGCTCTTTCTCCTTCTCTCTTTCGGTCCCTGTGCTTCTCTCTTTCGCTTTTTTGCTGTTTCATTGTCTCCACCACTTTCCGCTCTGTTTGCCTCTGTCTTTTGCTTTTCTCCCCCTCTCTTTCGCTCTCTTTCATTCTCTTTTTCGCTATCTTTTCCTCTATCTCTCCATCTTTGACACTGCTCTCCCTCTTTCACGCTCTGTCTCTTCCTTTGGTCGTACTCTTAATAATTATAAAAATAAAAAGAAAATGAGCGTTTTAAATCGGACCAAGTTTGTTTTCGCTTCCTTTCTCTTTCTCTTATTCGCTCTTTTTTTCTCACTCTTTCTTTCTCTCCCTGTCTCCCTCTCAGACTCTTGCTTTCTCTCTCACACGCTTTTTCTTTATCTCGCTCTCTCTCATTCTTGCTCTCTATATTTCGCTCACGGCTTTTTTTGCTAGCCCTCACTCTCTCCAAACTTTTTCGTCTTCACGTTCGGTTTCTCTTTCTCTCTCTCCCATTTTCCCCCTCCCATTTGTTTTTGTCTCCTATTTCCTTTTTTCTCTCTCTTTTTTCCATTATTTGTCTTTGTCCCTCTTATCTTCTCGCTCTTTCTCCCTCTACATCTCCCTTTTTGTCTATTGTTCTCTCTCTCAAGAATGATTTAAATTTAAACAAAAAATCTCTTCATTTAAATCGGACCAATTCTATTTTCGTTTCCTCCCTCTTTCTCTTTATCGCTATTTTTTCTCACACACTTTCTTTGTCTCCCTTTCTCTCTCACTCTTGCTTTTTTCTCATTTTCTCACACATTCTTTCTTTCTCTTGCGCTCTCTCATTCTTACTCTCCATATTTCGCTCTCCGCTAGCCCTCACTCTCTCCGCCACTTTTTCGCCCTCTCTTTCGCTCAATTTAATCTCTTTCGCTCTTTCTCCTTCTCTCTTTCGATTCTTGTGCTCCTCTCTTTCGCTCTCTCTCCATATCTCTTTCGCTTTTCCGCAATCTCCACGATTATCTTCTGTCTTTTGCTTTCTCCCCCATTTTCTTTCACTTTTTATTCTTTCTTTCGGCCTACTTCCTTCTCTTTGTCGCCCTCTTTTCCTCTGTCTCTCCATCTTTGACACCGTTCTCCCTTTTTCACGCTCTATCTCTCTCACTCTCTTGCTCTCTCTCTCTCTCTCTCTCTCATACACTCTTTCTTTTTCTCGCTCTCTCTCAGTCTTACTCTCCATATTTCGCTCTTTTACGCTAGCCCTCACTCTCTTTCTCTCTCATCCGCTTTATCTGCTCTACTCCTCTTCTTTTGGCCCTCTTCCCCTGTGATTATTTATCCCCTTTTCCTTCTTTTCTCTCTTTTTTTCCTTTATTTTTTTCTCCATTCCCCCCCCCCCCTATTCTCTCTCATTTTATTTCTGTTTTTCTCTATTGTTCTCTCTCAAACAATGTCGCTTAAAACAAGAACGATTTAAAAAAATCACTTGATTTAAATCGGACCGATTCTATTTTAGTTTCCTGTCTATTTCTCCCTTTCGCTCTTTTTTCTCACACATTTTCTAGCTCTCCGTGTCGTCTCTCACCATCTTGCTTTCTTTTTCACACACTTTCTCTTTCCAATGCTCTCTCTCATTCTTTCTCTTTATATTTCGCTCTCGACTTTCTTTACGCTAGCCCTAACTCTCTCTACCACTTTTTCGACCTTTCTTTCGCTCCCTCTCTCTTTCTCTCCTGTTTTTTCTGCTCTTCACCTATATTTTTCGCCCTCTTAGTCTTTGTTTTTCTTTCCGCTTTTCCTTCTTTTCTCTCTTTATTTTCATGCCTTTTTCTCTACCTTATTTTCTCTCTTTTTCTCGCTCTTTATCTTTCTTTCTCACACTCTTGCTTTCTTTCTCACACGCTCTTTCTTTCTCTCACTCTCTCAATCTTTCTCTCCATATCTGGCTTTCCGCTTTTTTTACGCTAGCCCTCACTCGCTTTCCTAATTTTTCGTCTTCTCCTTTGGACTCTCTCTCTTTCTCCCGCTTTTTCTCTACCCCTCTCTTTTCCGCTCTATCCCCCTCTGTTTTTCTCTCCCCTTCTCATTCTTTTCTTTCTCTTTTTTATTTTTGTCCTCTCTTTTTTTTCATTCTCTCGCTTTCTCTGTCATTCTTTCGCTATATATTTCGTTATCTGCTTTCACTATCTCATTCAATTTTTCACTCTCTCCTTCGGTCTCTTTCTCTCCCGTTTTTCTGCTCTACCACTCTTTTTCGCCTTCTTCTCCTCCGTTTTTCTCCCCTCTTTTTGTTATTTTCTCTCTCTTTCACTTACTTTTTCTATTGTTCTCACTCTTTCTCTTTCTTCCTCCTACGCTTGTTTCGTGAGGATATAGTTAAATTTAGAAATTTATTACAATTGTACACAATTTCCATAAAAACAAAAATGATTCACATTCCGACTCTATTTTCGTTTCCTCTCTCTTTCTCCTTGTCGTCTCTTTTTCTCACGTACTTTCTTTCTCTCCCTATCCCTCTCTCACACTCTTGTTTTCTCTCTAACATACTCTTTCTTTCTCTCTCATTCTCGTCTCTTTCGCTCTTTCTCCTTCTCTCTTTTGGTCTCCGTGCTCCGCTCTTTCGCTCTGCCTCCATATCTCTTTCGCTTTTTCGCTCTTTAGTTGTGTTTCTCGCTCATTTCCTCTTTTTCGAAATCTCTCCCCCCACTCTTTCCCTTTTTCTTCTCCCTCCTGGTTTCCATCCTTCTCTTTTTCGCTCCCTCTCCCTCTGCCTCTCGATCTTTGACACTGTTCTCCCTCTTTAGCGCTCTCTCTCTCGGTCTCTCTCTCTCTCTCTCTCTCTCTTCTCTCTCTCTCCTCTTTGTCTCTCTCTTCGATCATCCTCTTAAGATGAGATAAAAAAAGCAGCATTTTATTTTGTTGGAGCTATTTAATTCTAGCCCGTGTTCATTTAATTTTGATTCAAACTACATTTAAAAGGCGATAATATGCATTATATGTTAGTAATTTGAAAACAAAATGAAAACAAAATTAACATTATTTAAATTAGTGTTTTTTTTTTTTAAAACATCACTCTCCTTTTCTCTCGTTCTTTCTGCTTCTCACTTTCGCTCTCTCTCCTCTCTTTCGCCCTCTCTCATCTCTTTCGCTCTGTCTCCATATCTCTTTCGAGTTTTCCCTATTTCGTTGTCTTTTCGCTCAGTTCCCCCCTTTTTCACAATCTTTTCACCCTCTCTACCTTTGTCTTTCCATCCTTGAGCTTGTTTTCCCTCTTCTACACTGTCTCTCTTTTTGATCGTATTAATTTTTCATTTAAACTACACTTAATAGTCAATAATATGCATTATACTTATGCAAGTATAATTAAAAAAAAAGCTCGCCCTCACTCTCTCTCAAACTTTTTCGGCCTCTCATTCGCTCTCTCTTTCTCTCATTCATGCTTTTTCAGCTCCATCCCCTCTGTTCTCTCCCATTTTCCTTTTTTCTATTTTTCTCTTTCTCTATTGTTCTCTCTCTTTTTTCATTGAAAACAAGAATGATTTAAATTTAAAAAAAATCACTTTTTTTCTCTATTTTTTCTCACACACTATCTTTCTCTCCCTGTCCCTCTCTCACACTCTTGCTTTCTCTCTTACACACTCTTTCTTTCTCTCGCTCTCTCCTCCCCCACTTTCTCGCACTCTCCTTTGCTCCCTCTTTCTCTCTCCCTCACTTTTTCTGTTATAGCCCTCTCTTTTTCATCCTCGCACTCTCTGTTTTTCTCTCCCCTTTTCCATATTTTCTCTCTCTTTTTCTCTATTGTTTTCTCTTTTTCTCTTTCTGTGTCTTGCGCTTGCATCCTGGGGATATTTCTTAAATTTAGGAATTTATTACAATTGTTAAAACAAGAATGATTTAAATTAAAAAAAAAAATCACTTGATTTAAATGGAACCAATTCTATTTTCATTCCTCTCTCTTTCTCCTTTGCGCTCTTTGTTTTTCACACACTTTCTTACTCTCCGTGTCCCCCTCTCACACTCTTGTTTTCTCTGTCACACACTCTTTCTTTCTCGCGCTACCTATCATTCTTTCTCTTCATATTTCGCTCTCCACTTTTTTATGCTAGCCTGCTCTCTCTCACGCTTTTTCTCCTCTACCCCTCTCTTTTTCACCCTCTCACTCTCTGTCTTCCTCTCCCCGTTTCCTTCTTTTCTCTCTTTTCTCTATTTACTTCTCTTTCTCTCTCTCTTGCGTTTGCATACTGGGGATGTTTCTTAAATCTCGAAATTTATTACAATAATTGTCCACAAACAAATTCACCAAAAACAAAAATGATTTAATTTATAAAAAATCACTTGATATAAATCGTTCACATTTCGCTCTCTGCTTTTTGGGCCCGCCTTCATTCTCTCACTCAATTTTTCTCCCTCTCTTTCGCTCTCTCTTTCTCTCTCTCTCTCTCTCTCTCTCTCTCTCTCTCTCTCTCTCTTTCTCTCTCTCTTTGTCCCTCGTACGTTTGCAGCTTGGGTGCATTTGTTAAATCTAGAAATTTATTACAATTATACACAATTTCCCTAAAAATTAGAATAATTACATTTAAAAAAAAATCATATTACTTGATTTAAATCGCACCGACTCTGTTTTCGTTTCCTCTCTCGTTTCTTCTTTCGACCCTTTTTCTCACGCACTTTCTTTTTCCCCCTATCCCTCTCTCACACTCTTGCTTTCTCTCTCATACACTTCTTCTTTCTCTCGCTCTGTCACACTCTTTTGTTCCGTATTTCACTCTCTGTTTTTTTACCTCACTCTCTCTCCTTGTGTTTTTCGCTCTCTTTATCTCTCTCTCTCATCTCATTTGCTGTTTCTCCTATGAATAATTTAAATTAAAAAAAAAATCAAATCACTTGATTTAAATCGGACCGACTCTATTTTCGTTTCCCCTCTCTTTCTCCTTTTCGCCTCTTTTTCCCATCTACTTTCTTTCTCTACCTATCCCTCTCTCACACACTTGCTTTCTCTCCCATACCCTCTTTCTTTCGCTCGTTCTCTCTCATTCTTTCTTTCCATATTTCGCTTTCCGTTTTTTTTACCTCAGTTCTCTCCCAGTTTTCACCCTTTCTTTCGCTCTCTCTCCTTGTGTCTTTCACTCTCTCTCCACTCTTTCGTTCTCTACACTCCGCTCTTTCGCTCTGTCTCCATATCTTTTTCGCTTTCCTCCCTCTGTTGTTTGCTTTCTCTCCCCTCGGTCTTTCCATCTTTGACAATGTTCTCCTTCTTTCACGCTCTATCTCTCTCTTTGATCGTACTCTTAAGAAAAAATCAAAAGAAAATTAGTTATTCATTTAATTTTGATTCAAACTGCAATTAAAAGGCCATAATATGCATTATATGCATATTAGTAAATTAAAAAGAAATTAAAAAAAAACATAAAATAGCTTTTTTTAAAAAAAACACTTGATTTAAATCGGACCAATTCTGTTTTCGCTTCTTCTGTCTTTCTCATTTCGGTCTATTTTGTCTCTCTTTTTCTTTCTCTCCATGTACCTTTCTCACACTCTTACCTTCTCTCTCACACAGTCTGTCTTTCTGTCGCTCTCTCTCATTCTGTCTCTTAATATTTCACCCTCCGTTCACTCTGTGTTTTTCTCTCCCTTTTTCCTTCTTTTCTCTCTCTTTTTCGTTTTATTTTTCTCTCTTTTTCTCGTCCTTATTTTCTGGCATTTTCTCTTTCTCTCTCTTTTTCTCTATTGTTCCCTTTGTTTCTCTTTCTCTCTCTTGCGCTTGCATCATAGTGAGTTTTATTAAATCTAGAAATTTATTACAATTGTGCACAAACAATTTCGCTAACAATAAGAATGATTTAAATTAAAAAAAAAACTTCATTTGATTTATATCGAAAAAATTCTATTTCCGCTTCCTCTTTCTTTCTCTTTTTCGCTCTCTTTTCTCACACACTCTTTCTTTCTCGCGCTTTTTCTCATTCTTTCTCTCCATACTTCGGTCTCCAGTTTTTAACGCTAGCCCTCACTCTCTCTGCCACTTTTTCGCTCCTTCTTTCGCTCTATCTTCCGCTGTCTCTTTCTCTCTTTATCTCTCCCGCTTTCTCTGCTCTACCACTCGTTTCCGCCCTCTCCTCCTTTGTTTTCCTCTCCCCTTTTCCTTCTTTTTTGTTTCTTTTTTTCTTTATTTTTTCTGTCCTTCTACCCCTCATTTTCTCTCTCTTTCTCTCTCTTTATCTATTTCTCTCTCTTTTTAATTGTTGTCATTCAAACCCAGAAATTTATTGCAATTTTAATTAAAAAAAAATCACTTGATTTAAATCAGACCAATTCTATTTTTGCTCTCCCTCTCTCGTTTTCGCCCTTTTTCCTCACACACTTTCTTTCTCTCCCCGTCCCTCTTTCCAATTTTTGCTTTTTCTCTCACACTCTTACTTTCTCTCTCACACACTCTTTCTTTCTCTCGCTCTCTCTCATTCTGTCTCCATATTTCACTCTCCGCTTTTTTCACTCCGCCTTTTTGCCCCCTCTCTCTGTGTTTTTCTCTCCCTTTTTCCTTCTTTTCTCTCTCTTTTTCACTTTATTTTTCTCTCTTTTTCTCTGTTGTTCCCTTTGTTTCTCTTTCTCTCTCTTGCGCTTGCATCACGGTAAGTTTTATTAAATCTAGAAATTTATTACAGTTGAGCACAAACAATTTCGCTAAAAATAAGAATGAGTTAAATAAAAAAAAAACATCATTTGATTTATATCAAACAAATTCTATTTCCACTTCCTCTTTCTTTCTCTTTCTCGCTCATTTTTCTCACACACTCTTGCTTTCTCGCGCTTTTTCTCATTCTTTCTCTCCATACTTCGATCTCCATTTTTTAACACTAGCTCTCACTCCCTCTGCCACTTTTTCGCTCCCTGTTTCGCTCGCTCTTTCGCCGTCTCTTTCTGTCTTTCTCTCTCTCCCGCTATTTCCGCTCTACCACTCTTTTCCGCCCTTTCCTCCTTTGTTTTCCTCTCCCCTTTTCCTTCTTTTTTGTTTCTTTTTGTCTTTATTTTTTCTGTTCTTCTCCCCCTCATTTTCTCTCTCTTTCTCCCTCTTTATCTATTTCTCTCTCTTTTTAATTGTTGTCATTCAAACCTAGAAATTTATTACAATTTTAATTTAAAAAAAAATCACTTGATTTAAATCAGACCAATTCTATTTTTGCTTCCTCCCCCTCTCTCGTTTTCGTCCTTTTTTCTCACACATTTTCTTTCTCTCCCCGTCCCTGTTTCCAACTTTTGGTTTTTCTCTCACACTATTGCTTTCTCTCTCACACACTCTTTCTTTCTCTCGTCTCTCTCTCATTCTGTCGTTCCATTTTTTTCTTTGCTCTCTCTTTTCTCTCTATATTTTGTCTCTTTTCTCTCTTTCTCTTGCCCTGTCCCTCCTTCTTCTCCCTCTTTTTCTTTTTCGCTCTTACGCACGCATTCTGGGGAAGTTTCTTAAAATCTACAAATTCACAAGTATGAAATCATAATATTTTGCTTATTTTAGCAAAATTTTCAGACGATGTCTTCAATTTTTGGGAGGGGGTAAACACATAAATTTTGGTTAACGATTTATCATGCTTGAAAATTAAATTACAAAATGTTATTATATAATTTTGATTTTTTTTCCAAAAATCTGGACGTTACGGATAAAAACTCACACGGATTCATAAACTACAATTGTAGGAAAATGCTATATTATAAAACCTGACTTGATTTGACCTGACCTGACCGTCTGCAGAGTAAATAGAAAGACAAGTGAATGCTTTTGGACAAAAACAGGTATGAGGCAAGAGTGCCCACTGAGCCCAGGCCTATTTGCTGTTTACCTAAGCGATCTTGATTCGAAATTAAAAAAAGCGCGTAGAAACAAAACATGAACGTTGGAATACCCCGAAAACTTGATGTTTCAGTTTTTTATTAACCATCGGTTGCATTTTTCGCTAAAATATCGAACCGTCACTTTTTATAAGCCCCATTTCAATTCCTGCCGTTGTATTTTAGTCGAGAACACCCTTAAAAAATTAATGATACTCGCTCTTAACTTAATGACTCAATTAGCAAACTTTGTTTTAAAGTATGACAATGTAATTGACACTCGACGAACACTTTCTTGTCTTCTTAAGGATCCGTTATTTTATTTCCCCGTAGCTGGAAGCTCTTTCCGAAGGACACAACAAGGGTAATAAGCATGGGAAATGCGATACCCAGCTTCGGCGAGAGTTTTCAGCCGCCTGGAAGCCAAGTTAATTTTCTAGAGGAGTCTGATAATGGATCCGACTTCATCCTCAGTACAAGAATTTCATATCCATCCAATCAACTAAGTAAGTGTGCAACGTATTATCAGCAATGCAACCCCGAATAATAAAAATATTAATAGTAATAAAAATTCCACCAATTCCACGTCGCCCCGGCAAGAAAATCGTGCCAACAACAATCGAATTTTTGCCCTCTGTAAGGAAGTAATTATTGCAGTAATCGATGTTCTTTTCATCGAGAAGCGTCATGTTACTGCGTGTTTTCGCTACACGCAAGTCTCGTATCCGCCTGGAACCGAGCAAAGATTAACCCGATATAAAGTGAGGATCGCCTGCAGGTTTTACGCGTCTATAATTCATTCAGAAGAAGAAAAGAAAATTACAAGAGCGTTATCAGCACGACCGGCTGCTCTATAGGGTTCGAGGGATGCGTAAAAAGCTTTGAAATTTTTAAGGTGATGGCGTTTCCGGTGGTTAGAAGGGCACATGTACGCATCGAGGAAATTATGTAATAAATTTCAAGTGTTTGCGTTATGGAAAGGTGAGCTTCGGCAGAAAATGGCTTTCGGAGATTTTTCTTTGGGAGGAGAACGAGGCTGATTTAGTTTTCTTTTCGCCGTGGATTACTTTGACGGGGTAAAAAGCGGGTTGGGAATCAATCAGGCGTGAAGGGAGAAGGAGGAGGGCTCAAGGGCACGGGTGTGTGTGTCGGGTGCTATTTTGGGGGCTTGAAGACGTTTAGTGGAGTCTGGAGTCCGGTCTGCTTTGACTTGGCGGTGGACAAAGTCGGTGAGAAATGCGGTTTATATGGGGGAAGTCGGGGGGTTTTCTCGATTATCCAAAAAACTACCGATTTCTGAAGAAGTTGATCCATGAATCTTACATATTCTATTCGTGTTAAAAATCAAACCCATCGGGCGACTGGCTACTTTTACGTTTTTTCGAGGTTTCATGACCCCTAGAGTACGAAAAATAAGTCTCTGGTTTCCGTCTATCTGTCGTCTGTACAATTTTTATAGACGCATAATCTCCGAAAGTCCTGGATTGTTGTTCATGATTCCGCTTTGAGTTTTTACCCAAGATATCCAGATTTTTGCAAACGTTTTATGCTTATCGCATTCATCAAAATTTATTCGTTCATGTTAGAAATGTTACTAAATTTTTATATTTTCCGATATTTTAGTTTTACGATTTTTCAATTTTGGGATTCTTCAGTTTTTCGATTTTTAAATTTTTGATTTTTCCATTTTTCAACTTCTCCATTTTTCGATTGTATTTCTTAATGTAGTTTTTGTAATTTTTGACGTTTTCCAATTGTTCGATTTTTCGATTTTTAAATTTTCCGATTTTTCAATATTTAAATTTTTAGGGTTTCTAAATTTCCGTCTTTTCGATTCATCGATTTTTCGGTTTTTTTTTCGAACTTGCGACCTCTTGACTTTTCGACTTTTATATTTTTCGATACCTTGATTTTCTCATTTGTCAATTTTTCGATTTCCGATTTATTTATTTTCGATTTCTCTATTTTCCAATAGGTCAATTTTACGATCTTTCCATTTTTCGATTCTTCAACTTTTCGATTCGTCAATATTTCAATTTCTAGCGTTTCTAAATTTTCGACTTTTCGACTTCTAGATTTGTTAACATATATTTTTCGATATTTCGGTTTCTCAACTTCTCGATCTTTGGATTTTTAAATTTCAGTTCTTCAATTTTTCGATTTTTATGATTTTCTATTTTTCAATTTTTCGAGATTTTCCGAGTTTTCGATTTCTCATTTTTCAATTTCTCAGTTTTTCGATATTTAAGTTTTGCGATTTTTCTTCAATGTTTCCATTTATCGATTGATCAATTTTTTGGTATTTGTGTTTTAGTATTTTTTAATGTTTTGATTCCTTAATTTCTCGATATATATTTTTTTCTCTTAAACTGTAGATATTTCGATTTCTCAATTTCTCGTTTTTTAAAATTTTCCATTTTTCAGTTTTATCAATTTTTCGACTTTCGATAATGTATCATTTTTTCTATATGTATTTATATTTTTGGATTTTTTTGATTTTTCGAAATTTCGATTTTCGAATCTTTCAAATTTTCGATTTCGTCTTTAAGATGTTTCGATTTTTCGATATTTTAATTTTCTTATTTTTCGATTTTTAGTTTGTCAGCTCTTCAATTTTTCGTTTTTTTTTAGGTTTTAAATTTGTCAATTTTTCAGTTTTGGGATTTTTCTGTTTTTTGGTTCTTCAGTTCAATTTTTCAGTTTTTCCATTTATCGATCGATCAATTTTTTTGCTTTTGTTTCGATGTTTTGATTCCTTAATTTATTGGTATTTAATTTTTTTTTCTAAACTTTAGATTTATCGATTTCTCGTTTTTGATCTTTCAGTTTCCATTTTTCAATTTTTCGTTTTTTAAATTTTACGTTATTGAATTTTTCAGTTTTTTGGGTTTTTAAATTTTTCGATTTTTCAGTTTTATCAATTTTTCGATTTCCCGATTTAACGAGATTTCAATTTTTGTATTTTTTTATTTAAATTTTTTGATTTTTCAATTTTTCAATTTTCCCACTTGTCAACTTTTCTATTTCACGATCTCTTGATGCTTCGATTTCCCGATGTTTATATTTTTTCCAATTGCTAAATATTTCGATTCTTCGGTTCTTAGTTTTCCGATATTTTGATTTTCCCATTTCTCGATTTTTCGATGTTTTGTTTTCACAACTTCTCGATCTTTTAATGTTTAGTTTTACAATTCTTCAATATTTAGATTTTTCTGGTTTTCAATTTTACGAGATTTTTTGACTTTTGAATTCTCGATTTGTCAATTTTCCGATTTATCGATATGTTTATTTTTTGATTTTTACATTTTCCTCAGTTTTCCGAATTTTCAATTTTTCCATTTTTAAAATTTCGGTTTTTCAATAGGTATTTCACATTTTTGGCGTTTCTAAATTTTGACTTTTCGATTTATCGATCTTACAATTTTTTGATTTTTCGGATTATCGACCTCTTGACTTTTCGACTTTTTGATTTTTCTATATGTTGATGTTCCAATTTCACAATTTTTCGATGTTTCGGTTTCTCAACTACTCGTTCTTTCCATTTTTAATTTTTCAATTGTTCAATTTTCGGATTTTTCTAGTTTTCAAGTTTTCACATTTTTCGAAATTTTTCGATTTTTCGATTTTGTCTTTCGAATTTTTCTAATTTTCAAGTTTTCACATTTTTCGAAATTTTTCGATTTTTCGATTTTGTCTTTTGAATGTTTCAATTTTCTCATTTCTCGTTTTTTGGTTTTTCAGTTCTTCAATTTTTCGACTTAACAAGTTTTCAATTTTCCTAGATTTTGTGACTTCAATTTCTCGATTTGTCAAGTTTTCAATTTTTCGATTTTGAAATTTTCCGATTTTTCAATGTTTAAATTTTTGGCGTTTCTAAATTTTCGACTTTTCGGCTTCTAGACTTTTCAGTTTTGGAATTTTTCTGTTTTTCGGTTCTTCAATTCCTCTTCAATTTTTCGATTTTTTAGATTTTTGATTTATCAATTGATCAATTTTTCAATATTTGAGTTTGGGGATTTTTCAACTTTTGTATTCTTCAATTTGATATTTTAATTTTTTGTTTTCTTATACTTTAGATTTTTTGATTTCTCGATTTCTAGTTTCTTCATCTTTCAGTAGTTTTATTATCCAATTTTTGGATTTTTAAATTTTGTATTTTTTGAATTTTTAAATTTTTCGGTTTTTCAGTTTTACCAATTTTTTTGATTTCTCGATTTAACGAGAATTCGATGTTTTAATTTTTTGATTTTTTTAACTTAAATTTTTCAGTTCTTCAAATTTAAATTTTTCGATTTTTCGAATTTCGATTCTTTTGATTTCGCTATTTTTAGATTTCCTGATTTGGCAAATTTTCGACTGAATTTTTATTTCTCGATCTTTCGGTGGTTTTTTTTCCAGTTTTTATGTCAATTTTTCAATTTTTCGATTTCCCAATTTTTCTACATTTCAGTTTTGGGGTATTTCAATTCCTTACAATTTCCCGATTTTTAAAATTTTCGAAATCCCCGAGTTCTCGTTTTTTTAATTTTTCACTTTTTCGATTTTCCAATTTTTTTAAATTTATTAATATTCCAATTTTTCCATCTCTCGTCTTCTTGGTTTTCATTTTTGGAATTTTTAATTTTTCGATTCAATGTTTTTTATTCTTTGATTTTTCTATTTACCGATTTTTCGATATTTTAATTTTGCCATTTTTCGATTTTTCGATCTTCCGTTTTCACAACTTCTCGATCTTTTGATTTTTAGTTTTACATTTCTTCAATTTTTCGATTTTTCTGGTTTTCAATTTTAGCAAATTTTTTTTGAATTTTGAATTCTTGATTTTTCTATTTTCCGATACTTCAATTTTCCGACTTTTCAATTTTTCCCTTTTTAAATTTTCCGATTTTTCAATAGGTACTTCAAATTTTTGGCGTTTCTAAATTTTGACTTTTCGATTCATCGATCTTGCAATTTTTTGATTTTTCGACTTATCGACCTCTAGACTTCTGGACTTTTTGATTTTCCTACATTTTGATGTTCCCATTTCACAATTTTTTGATGTTTCGGTTTCTCAACGACTCGATCTTTCCATTTTTAATTTTTCAATTGTTCAATTTTCGGATTTTTGTGGTTTTCAATTTTTCACTTTTTTCGAAATTTTTTCGACTTTTCGATTTGGACTTTTGGATTTTTCGATTTTTCGATTTACTCATTTCTCGTTTTTTAGTTTTTCAGTTCTTCAGTTTTTCGATTTATCAGGTTTTCGATTTTTCAATTTTTCGAGCTTTTTTGACTTTTCAATTTTTCGATTTGTCAATTTTTCAGTTTTTCGGTTTTGAAATTTTCCGATTTTTCAATGTTTAAATTTTTGGCGTTTCTAAATTTTCGACTTTTCAAATCATCAATTTTTCGGTTTTTTGATTTTTTGACTTCTCGACCTCTTGACTTTTCGACTTTTTGATTTTTCAATATTTTGATTTTCCCCATTTCCCGATTTTTGGATGTTGGTTTTCAATTTTTCAATGACTCAGTTTTTTCGATTTTTCAGTTTTGGGATTTTTCTGTTTTTCGGTTCTTCAATTTTTCTTCAGTTTTTCAGTTTTTCCATTTATCGATTGATCAATTTTTTTGTGTTTGTTTCGATGTTTTGATTCCTTAATTTATTGATTTTTTTTTTCTTAAACTTTAGATTTATCGATTTCTCGGTTTTTGATCTTTCAGTTTCGATTTTTCACTTTTCGTTTTTTAAATTTTACGTAATTAAATTTTTCAGTTTTTGGGTTTTTAAATTTTTCGATTTTTCAGTTTTATTATTTTTCGATTTCCCGATTTAACGAGATTTCAATGTTGATTTTTCAATTTTTCAATTTTTCTTGGGTTTTTGGATTTTTTTTTAATTTCAATTTTTCAATTTTTCATCAATTTTTCCACTTGTCGACTTTTCTATTTCTCGATCTCTTGATGCTTCGATTTTCCGATGTTTCTATTTTTTTCCAATTGCTGGGTATTTCGATTTTTCGGTTCTTGGTTTTCCGTTTTTTTCGATTTTCTAGTTTTTATGTTTCCATTTTTCAATTTTTCCATTTGCGAATTTGTCTACATTTCAATTGGGGGATCTATGTTTTGATTTTTCAGTTTTTCCGCTTCTTAAATTTTCAATTTTTTTAGATTTTCGAAATCTCGATTTCTTCCCGTTTGTTTTAATTTTTCAATTTTTCGATATTTTAATTTTTGGTTTTTCAGTTTGTTGATTTCTCGATCTCTCAATATTTGGACCTTCCGACATTTCGATTTTATAAATTTTCAATTTTAATATTTTCGAATTTTTGTTTTTTTGACATCCAAATTCTTTTAACTTCGATTATTCGAGTTTCGATTTTTTGTTTGGATTTCGATTTTTCTCTATACTTCGATTGTTGGATTTTTCTAAATTTCGATTTTTTGAGTTCCACTCTTCATTTTTTTCGATTTTTCGATTTTTCCATTTCTCAACTTCTCGGTTTTTCAGTGTTTACAATTTTTCGATATCTCATCTTGACATTTTTTCATTTCCAGATTTTTCAATTTTTTGATAGTTTAATTTAAAATTTTTGGGTTTGTCGATCTATTGACATTTCGATTTCTCAGGTTTAAAATTTCAAATTTTCGATTTTTAGGTTTTTCTGTATCTCGATTCCTGGATTTTTCGAATTTTCGAAATCTCGATTTTCCAATTTTTAATTGGATTTTTCGAATTTTGGGGTTTTTTAAATTTTCAATTTTTAAATTTTTTTTCACTTTTCGATTTTTCGATATTCGAATTTTCAGTTTTTTACTTTTGGATCTTCAATTTTTCCATTCTTCAGGTTTTCGATTTTCCAATATTTCAATGTTTCAATTTCTCTACTTCTCTGTTTTTAGATTTTTCAACATTTTCCATATTCGAAATTTTTTTATTATCGATTTTTAGATTTCCGATTTTTTAATTTTAGATTTTTCGAAATTTCGATTATCAAATTTTCGATTTTTTCAGTTTTTTTGAATTTTGATTATACATTTTCGAATTTTCGGTTTCCCGAATTCTCGGATTTGCATTTCTTCGAATATTTGATGCAACAAATTTTCAATTTTGTTTTTGAATTTTCGATTTTCAATTTTTCCATTCTTCAGTTTTTCAATGTGTCAGTTATTTTACTTTCAGATTTTTTGATTTCTCGAGTTTTTAATCCTACTTTCCGATTTTTCGATTTTTGATTTTTCGAATTTTCAATTTTTCAATTTTTTACATTCTTCATTCTTTAGACTTTTCAGTATTAGTTCTCGATTTCTAAAATTTTCAGTTCCATTCTTCAGTTTTTCGATTTTTCGATTTTTCCATTTTTCGTCTTTTCTGTTTTCAATGGTTAAAATTTTTCGATTTTTACAGCTTTTTACACTTCAATTGTCGAATTTTTCCAATTGTCTGGAGTTTTCAATTTTTAGGTTTGTAGATTTCGATGTTTCGACTTTTGGCGTTCGATTTTTCCCTCTACTTCGATTCTTGGATTTTTCGAAATTTCGATTTTTTTGTGTTCCATTCTTCATTTTTTTCGATTTTTCAATTTGCCATTTCTCAACTTCTCGGTTTTTCAGTGTTTAGAATTTTTCGATTTCTCGGCTTGACATTTTTTAATTTCCAGATTTTTCAATTTTTCCGTAGTTTAATTTTAAATTTTTGGGTTTGTCGATGTCTGGATCTTTGACATTTCGATTTCTCTGTTTCTCGATTTTTCGGCTTTTAGATTTTTAAAATTTTCTGTTTTAAAATTTAGAATTTTCGATTTTTAGGTTTTTGTATAATATGTATTTCGATTCTTGGATTTTTCGCTTGTTCGAAACCTCGATTTTCGAATTTTTAATTGGGTTTTTCGAATATTGGTTTTTTTAAATTCTCGATTTTTCAATGTTTTTAATTTTTCGATATTCGAATTTTCAATTTTTTACTTTTAACTTTTCAATTTTTAAAATTTTTGTTTTTAGAAATTTCGAATTTTCCATATTCGAATTTTTTTTATTTCGATTTTTCGATTTCAAAATTTTCGATTTCCGATTTTTGAATTTTCGATTTTTCCAAATTTCGATTATTATCGAATTTTTGAATTTTCAGTTTTTTTGAATTTTGATTATAGATTTTCGAACTTTCGGTTTCCCGAATTCTCGAATTTGCATTTCTTCGAATATTTGATTTTTTTGAATTTTCGATTTCCAATTTTTCCATTCTTCAGTTTTTCAGTTTCTCAGTTATTTCACTTTCAGATTTTTGATGTCTCGAGTTTTTAATCCCTCTATTTTCCGATTTTTAGATTTTTGATTTTTCGAATTTTCAATTTTTCAATTTTTTACATTCTTCAGTCTTTAGACTTTTCAGTTTGTATAGTTTTCGATTCTAAAATTTTCAATTCCTTTTCTTCAGTTTGTCGATTTTTCGATTTTTCCATTTCTCGTCTTCTCTGATTTCAATGTTTAAAATTTTTCGATTTCACAGCTTTGTACACTTCAATCGTGGGAATTTTTCCATTCCTGGATTTTTCAATTTTTCGATTCGTTGATTTCGATGTTTCGACTTTTCGATTTTTTAAATTTTCAATTTTAAGTTTGGAATTTGTGATTTTTCGACTTTCGAATTTTTTTAATTTCGATTATTCGATTTTCGAATTTTTGAATTTTAACTTTCGATATATCATTTTCTCTATACTTGGATTCTTGGATTTTCCGATTTTTCGAAAATTCGATTTTCAAATTTTCGATTTTTTGTTGATTTCTCGAATTTTTAATCTTTCTACTTTTTGATTTTTCGAATTTTCAATTTTTCAGTTTTCACATTCTTGAGTCTTCAGACATTTCAATTTGTTTACTTCTTCGATTTCTAAAATATTCAATTCCATCTTAATTTTTTCAATTTTCCGATTTTTCGGTTCTTGGATTTTTCAAATTTTCAATTTTAGAAATTTCGAATTTTCTACTTTCGGTTTTTCTGTATTACGATTGTTGAATTTTTCCATTTATCGAAATCTCGATTTTCGAATTTTTAATTCGGTTTCTCGACTTTTCGAATTTTGGAATTTTTAAATTTTCGATTTTTCCATTCTTCTATTCTTCAGTTTTTAGACATTTCAATTTTTTTACTTTCCAATTTTTCGTTATTCCAATTTTCAGGTTCTTTACTTTTGGATTTTCAATTTTTCCATTCTTCAGTTTTTCAATTTCTCAGTTCGTTTACTTTCAGATTTTTTGATTTCTCGAGTTTTCAATCCTTCTACTTTCCGATTTTTCGATTTTTAATTTTTGGAATTTTCAATTTTTCAATTTTTTCTATTCTTCAGTCTTTAGACTTTTCAGTTTGTTTAGTTTTCGATTTCGAAAATTTTCAATTCCATTCTTCAGTTTTTCGATTTTCCATTTCTCGTGTTCCCTGTTTTCAATGTTTAAAATTTTTCGATTTGTTGATTTCGATATTTCGACTTTTCGATTTTTTAAATTTGGAATTTTTTTAATTTCGATTATTCGATTTTCGAATTTTTGACTTTCAGCTTTCGATATATCATTTTCTCTATACTTGAATGCTTGGATTTTCCGATTTTTCGAAATTTCGATTTTCGAATTTTAGATTTTTTGTTGATTTCTCGCATTTCTAATCTTTCTACTTTTTGATTTTTCGAATTTTCAATTTTTCAATTTTCACATTCTTGAGTCTTTCGACATTTCAATTTGTTTACTATTCGATTTCTAAAATATTCAATTCCATTCTTCATTTTTTCGATTTTTTGAAAGTTCTCAAGTTTTCGATTGTTGATTTTTCGCATTTTTTGATTCCTCGATTTTTCGATTTTGCAATTTTTCAATTTTCGATATTTTGACTTTCCGGAAAATTTTTCTATTATTCAAAGCGAGCCGACTTTATTGAGCGTTACTTCAAGGGCGAGGAAAGTTCTATCGAAATAACCATCTACCAACTTTTCTTGAAAATCTCAAAGTTTTAATTTTCTGCCATTTTTTACCGCATCATACTTAAAATGTACTTCAAGTTTTGCCTTAATTTTTTAACGACAATAATAATAATAATAACTGTGATTGTATTCGCGAACTGCATTTCATTGTTTCATTTTACTACGAAATTTAAAAATATACTTCAGAAAATCGTACATTTTCGATAACCGACAACCCCGCCGCGATTCCCCCACGTAAAAACACACCGCTTCCTTGATTAATCGTCACCATCATTTCTTCCTAATACTTAAACCACCATCTCCATTCGCACGCCACTTCTTCTTCCCCGCGCCATTTAAATCGGATCCCCCATTCCGTCCGATTTTTCTCCGCCTTGTTACATCGACGCAAACTAATTAATTTGCGATAAAATCCTCAGATTCGGCCGGAGTTCGGCCGTAATGAACACGCAGGATTACGCCGGAACCATCCATAATCGCATCAATGTTAGCACACCAACTGACAAGTGAAAAACGGAATAAGTAGATTACCAACCTCGTTCGAATACTGCACGGTTTGAAGCGGCAGCCAATGGTAGCCCATGGCACGGTCCCAAATCATCCCTTTGCTCCACACCTCGATTAACAGTCCAGTGTTCAAATCGTTTGTTTCGCTGAAAATAGAAACGTTATTAAATAAGGCATGAGAGCGCAATTATTCAACTGATACGAACATCGACGAGCTCGAAAGCGTCGCAGCAATTTAAAATAATTGCTCTTTTTTTTTTTGTTTTAGAGAGTACCTGCAAAGGACGCGACTGCATTTTCCGAGAGGGTGAAGAGGAAAAAGGGGAAAGCGTCTTTGATCGGGTGCATTGAGGTGATATTAATTTGGTTTTTCGTTTTGGTAAAGCTCTGCGAAAGCTCGGGAGATAATTAATTATTAATAAAGAGCGGATTCTGGGGCAAATGCCGTTTCGTCTTGCTCGATTTTGCGTATTTTTCAATCTTACTGTATATTTACCGCATATTTACCCATTTACAGACCCCGACTCAAGTTGTCTCTTGCTTTTCTAGAAAGAGCTTTCCTGACTCGTAACCACTAGACCATGATCAGGATGCCTTACGCTAATGGTTTTGATTTTGGTCTGGTGGCAGCAACATCGGAGCACTCGTAGCCCCGTTTCGGCCTAAAAATGTTATGTTCGCGAATTTTTGATTTACTGTTAATAAATTTTGGTGAAAAGAAGGGTAAGTACGATTTGAGTTTTAATTTATCTCAGTTTCGATTCTTTCGTCATTTTGTCAAAATAGAAAATATTGGTAGAATTAAAAAAAAAATTAGCACAACATATTCAAAATTTTTCGAAAACTATCGGTGTTTTATTTTGATACTCTATGTAAATTGTTGAATTATAAAAATTGGTCTAAAGTTATTTAGACAGCACTTTCCTCGCTCTTGAAGTCCGGTATAACATATTCAGTTTTGTCTGATAATATAATTGTAAGATTCGATTTAGAGATTTTTTGCTGATAACGCAGTAAAGAGATCCATCTGGCGAATGACTAATTTTATGTTTTCTCGACGATTCTCGATTTTATATCGCAATTTTTGGTTTCTTTATTTCCTTTATTTTTTTGTTGTATCCTTCGATTTACAATTTTTGATTTATTCAATTTTTCGAATTTTCAGGCTTTGATTTTTCAATTCCCTGATTTTCCACGTTTAAAATTTTTTTAATTTCCATTTTCTCGGTTTTATGTCACAAATTTTCATTTTTACAATTCCCTTATTTCTTGTTGTTTCTTTTGATTTTTCAAATTTTCGTTTCTTCAATGTTTCGAATTTTCAGTTTCTCAATTTTTCGTTTCCACAATTTCTCATGTTCCCGATGGATTTCTAGTCTTCCGATTTTCCAATTTATTTAATTTTCAATATTTCTATTTCATAATACATATTTCTTTTTATTTGATTTTTCACTTTTTCGATTCTTAAGATTTGTCAAGTTTTCATTTTGTAATTTTTCGATTTTTATTTTTGATTTTTCAATTTTATAATTTCTCGACTTCCAAAATTTTCAATTTTTCGGTTTGCATTAGTTTTTCAATTTGGTAATTTTTCAATATTACAGTTTTTCATTTTTCGATTTTTCAGTTTCTCAATTTTTAATTTTTACCTTTTCGAATTTTTTGTTTTTGATTTTTATTTTTCATTTTCCCGATTTTTTAATTTTCACTTTTTCGAATTTATATCACAATTTTTCGTTTTTTCATGTCCTTTATTTTTTGTTGTTTCTCTCGATTTTACAATTTTTTGTTTATTCAATTTTCCAAAATTTTCAGGGTTTTTTCAATTTTTCTTCAAATTTTCAAGTTTGATTTTCACTTTTTACATTTTTCAAGTTTTTATTATACACTTTTTCGTTTTTTTATTTTTGATTTTTCAATTTTACAATAATAATTAATTGCATTTATTAACGCCAATAAAGCTATTACAGAGTAACATAAAGAAAGAAAAAAACTACAATAAACTACAATAAACAGAAACGCACAAATTACATTCTAAAATAAATTCCTAAGCTGGGACTTAAAAACTTTACATTCTCGATTTTTAATTTTTTCCTTTTTCAATTTTTCGTCCCCTAAATTTTTCAACTCCCCGATTTTTATTTTGCATTTTCCCGATTACTTATCTTTATTTTCTCGATTTTATATCACAATTTTTTGTTTTTTCATTTCCTTAATTTTTGTTGTTTCCTTCGATTTACAATTTTGGCTTATTCAATTTTTCAGGCTTTGATTTCAAATCCATGATTTTCCACGTTTAAAATGTTTCAATTTGCAGTTTTTGGATTTCCAGTCTTCCAATTTTTCAATTTCTTTAATTTTCAATATTTTGATTTTACATTACATATTTCATTTTTTTTTATTTTTCACTTTTTCAAATTTTCGTTTCTTCAAATTTTCATGTTTGATTTTCACTTTTGACATTTTTCAAGTTTTCATTATATACGTTTTGGGTTTTTTAATTTTGATTATTCAATTTTACAGTTTCTTGACTTCTAAATTTTTCAATTTTTCGAGTTACAGTTTTTTAATTTTGCATTTTTTCGATATTATAGTTTCTCATTTTTCTATTTTTCACATTCTCAGTTTTTAATTTTTGTCATTTTCAATTTTGCGTTTCCTCAATTTTTCAAGTTCTCGATTTTTATTTTTCATTTTCTCGATTTTTTTTAATTTTCATTTTCTCAGTTTTGTCACAAATTTTCATTTTTTCAATTCCTTTGTTTCTTGTTGTTTCCTTCGATTTTTTAATTTTTGTTTCCTTCAATTTTTCGGTTTGTATCAGTTTTTTAAGTTGGCAATTTTTCAATATTACAGTTTTTCATTTTTCGATTTTTTAATTTCTCAATTTTTAATTTTTCCCTTTTCCAATTTTTTGTTTCCGATTTTATTTTTCATTTTCCCGATTTTTTAATTTTCACGTATTCGATTTTATATCAAGATTTTTCGTTTTTTCATTTCCTTTATTTTTTGTTGTCTTTTCTATTTTACAATTTTTCGTTTATTCAGTTTTTTTAATTTTCGGGTTTTTTTCAATTTTTCTTCAAATTTTCAAGTTTTATTTTCCCTTTTTACATTTTTCAAATTTTTATTATACACTTTTTCGTTTTTTTATTTTTGATTTTTCAATTTTACAGTTTGTCGACTTCGAAATTTTCCAATTCACATTCTCGATTTTTAATTTTTTCTTTTCTTGATTTTTCGTTCCCTAAATTTTTCAACTCCCCGATTTTTATTCTGCATTTTCCCGATTTTTTATTTTTCATTTTCTTGATTTTACATCACAATTTTTTGTTTTTTCATTTCCTTAACTTTTGTTGTTTCTTTCGATTTTCCAATTTTAAAATTTTTCAGTTTCCAGTTTTTGGTTTCCACCCCTTTTTTACTTTTTGGATTTTCAATTTTTCGTTAAACTTTACATTTTTCAAGTTTTCCACAGTTTTATACTTCGATTTCTCAATTTTTTTTCAACTTTTCGATGTTTTAATTTTTCTTTTTTAAAATTTTTATTTTTTTTTTATTTCTTGCTTAATCGAATTCAGATGATTGGATGTTTTGATTTTTGGATTTCTCGGTTATTTGATTTTCCAATTCTTCGATGTTTCGATTTTTCAGTTATGCAATTTTTCAATTTTTTATTTTTGATTTTTTAATTTTACAATTTCTCGATTTCCAAAATTTTCAATTTTTCGGTTTGCATCAGTTTCGATTTTTCGATTTTTCAGTTTTTCGATTTTTACGTTTTAGATTTTCGAAATTTTCTTTTTTGATTCTTTGTTGTTTGGATTCCTCCATTTTTCAATTTTGCCATATTTCAATTGTTCAATGTTTTAAATTTTAGATTTTTCGATTTCTGGATTTTTTGATTTTCTAGTTCTTCAATAGTTGTATTTTCCAATTGTTCAAATTTTTGCGTTGCTAAATTTTCAGTTTTCCGATTTTTCAATTAATATATTTTTTTTGATTTTCGCGTTCCTCGAATTCGCAGTTTTGATTTTTCAATTCTTCAATTCTTTGATTTTTGGATTTTTCGGTTGGCTAATTTTTTAATTTCTCAATTTGGATATTTGTTTCAGTTTTGGGATTTTTCAATACCTATTTCTATTTTTCGACTTTTCGATTTTTTATTTTTTGGATTTTCAGTTTTTTCGTTTTTTAAACTTTAGATTTTTCAATTTTCGACTGTTTAATACATATTTCGATTTGTGAATTTTTCGAGTTTTCAGTTCTTGTACATTTTTTTTTCGAATTTTTTATTTTTCCATTTTTCAATTTTTTGAGAACTCGATTTATCGAGATTCGGATGTTTCGATGTTTTGATTGTCTCAGTTTTTGAATTTTTCGATTAATCCGATTTTTTAATTTTCCAATTTTTTTAATTGTCAAGTTTTGACGTTTCTGAATTTTAAGTTTTCCGATTTCTCAATTAATTTTTTGATTTTCCCATTTTCGACTTGCCAAAGTTTCGATTTTTCAATTTTTCATTCCTCAATTTTTCGATTTTTCAGGCTCCAGATTTTTCAATTTTTCGATTTCCCAATTTTTGGATACTTCGTTCAATTTTGTGAGTTTTCTCAGTTTTTCAATCCTTCAATTTTTCAATTTTGGAATTTTTTAGTATTTGGCCTTTTGGATTTTCACGTTCTGGATTTTTCGATGTATCAACTTTTTAAATTTTGTATTTTCAATTTTTCGTTTTTGACCTTTCTGTTTTCACAATCTTTCAACTTTTCTATATTTTAAATTTTCAATTTTTAAAATTTTGTCCCGGCCAAAATATGAAAAATAACTTTTGCAGTCTCATCGTGACGTACGATGATGTCACTGTCACGTGAGCTACCTGAGCAAAAATCGCGTCTGTCGGTCCTTTGTTTTCAGTTTTAATTTCAGTCTGGTGGCAGCAACATCAAAGCTTTCGGATTTCCGTTTCAGCTTAAAAGTAGTACGTGCACATTTTCCCAAAAAGGCCCGAAAACAGAGTAAGTACGGTTTGAGTTTTAATTTATCGGCGTCCGTGATTCGAATTTTGACAAATCTCTAAATTTTTGGAAAATTTTGGAAGGCGATTTAAGTTGACGAATCAAAGTGGATAGCTTTTCCGAGGAATAAATAATATTTAAACACAATTAACATTGTGTTTAAATATCTGTTTAAAAATGATAAGTATTAATATGTTATAATTAAACCGAAAACCGATTTTCTACAGACGTGAAGCTATTAAAAACAATTCAAATTGTTTAAATTTTGTTAAACTAACCCCAAAAATTTGCAATTTTCCGGCCAAAATTAGAAAAATAATTTTTGCAATCGCATCGTGACGTATGACACGGTTAGTCACGTGAGCTACCTGACCAAAGGTCACATTTTTCGGTCCTTTGCGTTCAGTTTTGATTTCGGTCTGGTGGTAGCAACATCGAAGCCTTCGGAGCTACGTTTTGGCTTAAAAATAGTGCGCATTCGCGACTTTTTAATTTAGTGTTAATAAATATTAGTGAAAATGTTTAGCGTTAGCGCTGTGAACACGAAGCAAAGTGGATATTTTTCCAAAAAGGCTAGAAAACGGGGTAAGTACGATTTGAGTTTTAATTTATCGGCGTCCGTGATTCGTATTTTGACAAATCTCTAAATTTTTGGGACAATAAAAAATTCCCTTATAATTTAACTTCTCAGGGACACTGACGAGTAATTTTTAGTAAAACCTGAACATGCTCGCTGCGCTCTCATTGTAAACGTTCTTTTTTACTTCCCGAGCGTAAGCAAAGGAAGTATTGTAATCGAGTCCGTCACGTTTCCGACAGCGAGGAAAGTACTGTCTAAACTCTTTAGACCAATTTTTAAATGTAGGAACAAAGTTTCCACTTTTCTCATTCTTTACTGGTAAAATAGTTAACAAGTGTAGCGAATTTCGTATAAATCCCACAGGAGATTTATATAATTTACAGTTTAACCTCCCGGATGAAAAATACCGTTTGAGGCTCCCATTACACGACTAATTAATTATTCAATAATAACATTAGTAGTAAACACATAACTTCATCCCGTCGCTTTGAAATACTTTCCGCAACAATTTGATCCATCCACCGACCGAATTAGAACAAACATTGCGCAATATTAAGCAAACACTTTGGGATGAGAGGCTTATACACAATATTTATAAGGCTCGAAAGGGTGTTCGATCTGGGTAATCTTGTCGGTGTATGAATAGCTAGCGCAACGGTAACACTATACCTCCATCCATTAATTATCTTCCTAGCTTTGGCAGAGCTTCGCCAAAACGAAAAACCGAATTAATGGCACCGAGTGCGCTCGCAATGCACCTGATCAAAGACCTTCTCCTCCTTTTTACTTTTTACCAGGACTGAAAATGCAGTCGCGTTTTGTATAACTAAACATTTTTCTAAATTTTCCGTCTTTTCTATTCTTTTCTATTAGGACATTTTTATACCTAAAGAATGATCTATAAACATGCCAAAACGATAGCAGTAATATATTCATCCGTGAACCCCATGTTGTCAGAACAGGTTCTGGAGGCAACGGACAATCCGGTAAATCTTCCGGGAAGGTTTAGATCCACAAATGAGTTTTAAGAAAACTTTCTTTACGTTGGAAATGAAACCATTGACATCTTCATATTGATTCCGGAGAACTTCAGCTGCTAAACTTAAGGCGTGAGCCAAACTTGTTGCTTGAATTAAGTCGGGATAAAATATTTTCCGATGTTTGCCACATTTGGTCTCTCGTACTTGATTCCCGTTAGCCATAATATACCTGTGCTGTTATATTTGAATTAACATTATCATTTCAGAAATTGGGTCACAGACTAAATTTAAGTTCGGGTTATATAAGATTATGTAATCTATCTTACCACATAACAAAGTTGCAAATTTGTCCTAATTATGCAACAAAGTTGATGCAACTTTGCAACCGTGCATAGTTGAACAGTTTCCGTCACAGTTAGGTAGAAAATGAACACAAACGCCCTCGTAGTTTTATTTTTCAATAAGATATGAAGTATTCAGGCAACCGGTTATGGATTTAGTAAAATCTTCTGATTTCTGATTTTTCAATTTCTCTATTTTCCATTCCTTTTTTGTGAATTTCTAGGTATTTTTATTTTTCGTTTTGTTCGTTTTTTTAATTTTTCATTTTTGAATTTATTAATTTTTATTTCAGACCTCTATTTTTCGATTTTACAATTTTTAAATTTGAAATTTTTGGTTTTCTCAGTTATTTAATTGCTAGTTCTTTTATTTTATGATTTTGAGTTTTCCTTTTGTGACTTCTAGATTTTTGAAAATTTCAATTTGAATAAATTTGTACGTTTTGTTGAAAAACTAGAAAATTAAATTCGAGAACACGAAAAATTGAAAATCGAAAACTTGAAACTGTAAAAATTGAAAAATTGCTGAATAAAAACAGAAGATTTCCATTTTTGGAAATTTCATTTTCTGGACATTTTCTACCAAGTTTCAATTCTGTGATTCTTGGATTATTAAATTTCCCGATTATTATTTCATTTTTCGATGTCTCAATGTTACAGTTTTCGTTTTTACAATTTTCCGATTTCTGATTTTGCAATTTTTCTATTTTCCATTTGTTTTTTATTTTAAATTTTTCTGTTTTTCGATATTTCCATTTATTTTCCCGATGTATCATATTTTTCACTTTTGAATGTCTCAATATTACAATTTTTTGTTTTCCAATTTCTAGTTTTATTGTTATTTTTGGTTTTGACAGATCGTTGAATTTTCCAGTTTTACAATTTTGCAATTGTTATGATTTTAATAAATTTCTTCTTTTTGTTGAAAAGTTGAGAAAATAAAATACGAAAATGTTAAAGATGGTAATTCCATAAGGTGAAAAAATAAAAATTGAAAAATTGCTAAATAAAAATTGAAAAAAAGTCTTTCACTCTTCTGATTTCTGATTATTCAATTTCTCTATTTTCCATTTCTTTTGTCAATTTGTAGGTATTTTTATTTTTCGTTTTGTTCGATTTTTCAATTTTTGATTATTGAATTTATTAATATTTATTTATGATCTCTATTTTTCGATTTTACAGTTTTTAAATTTTGAAATTTTGGTTTCCTCAGTTATTTAATTGCTAGTGTTTTTATGTTTCGATTTTGACTTTTCGTTTTGTGCCTTCTAGATTTTTAAAAATTTCAGTTTGAATATATTTGTTCCTTTTGTTGAAAAAGTAGAAAATTAAAATTCGAGAACATAAAAAATTGAAAATCGAAAGTTTAAAACTGTAAAAATCGAAAAATTGCTGAATAAAAATTGAAGACTTCAATTATTGGAAATTTCATTTTCTGTACATTTTTTACGAAGTTTCAATTTTGTGATTCTTGGATTTATATATTTCCGGATTATTATTTCATTTTTCGATGTTTCAATGTTACAGTTTTTGTTTTTTCGATTTTCCGATTTCTGATTTTGCAATTTTTCTATTTTCCATTTGTTTTTGATTTTACATTTTTCTGTTTTTCAGTATTTCCATTTATTTTCCCGATGTTTCAATTTTTCACTTTTGAATGTCTCAATCTTACAATTTTTCGTTTTCCAATTTCAAGTTTTATTTTTATTTTTGGTATTAACAGATCGTTGAATTTTCCACTTTTACAATTTTGCAATTTTTATGATTTTATTAAATTTCTTCTTTTTGTTGAAAAATTGAGAAAATAAAATGCGAAAACGTTAAAGATGGTAATTCCATAAGGTGAAAAAATAAAAATCGAAAAATTGCTAAATAAAAATTGAAAAAAAAAGCTTTCAATCTTCTGATTTCTGATTTTTCAGTTTTTCTATTTTTCATTTCTTTTGTCAATTTCTAGGTATTTTTATTTTTCGTTTTGTTCGATTTTTCAATTTTTGATTTTTGAATTTATTAATATTTATTTATGATCTCTATTTTTCGATTTTACAGTTTTTAAATTTTGAAATTTTTGGTTTCCTCAGTTATTTAATTGCTAGTTTTTTATGTTTCAATTTTGACTTTTCGTTTTGTGACTTCTAAATTTTTCAAAATTTCAGTTTGAATAGATTTGTTTCTTTTGTTGAAAAACTAGAAAATTAAAATTCGAGAACATGAAAAATTGAAAATCGCAAGTTATAACACGTGGTTTATTCCGTAAAAACTTTATTCAACAAAACATAGTATATACACTGCATAGACATAGACTGGTTACACGAGTTCTTAAAAATGGTCACTCCGCGGACGAACAGTCCTGATAACTCGTACACTCGCGAACACCCGGAGCGTTTTTCCACGGCCGGACCTGCGGGACCCCTCGGATACGCCGCTGATACTCAAGCCGACTTACTACTCGATTTGGACCTCCAAGACCCCTCGGATGCAAGGTGATACGCAAATGAGCTGTGAAGTTCGCAGATGGAAAAACTTGCCGAATCTGGCCGCTCGGGTCCTATGTAAAGGCGGCTAGAAATGCGTCGCGTGGGAGTGAAAGGGCGCACCGCCCTCTGGTAAGGGAGCGAGCGAGTACCGGGGTGCTGCGGCAGGGTAGTGGTGGTGCGTGGGCGTGACAGAGGGCGCTAGGGGTACTGATCGCGCTACAGTCTCCCCCTCAGGACCATAGGGTGCGTCCCCGCCTATTGGTCCTGCTGGATCTTTCTGGGGCGGCCTCGTCGTCGCAAGGGTTGTACCGGTGGCACGGGCTGGGTGGCTTCCTGCGTGGGAGGTTGGTACGGAACAAGGTCAGAGGCGTGATAGAGCCCTAGCACTACATCGGGCTGTTGATGGGCGGCGATCTCGTAGCTCGTGGGGCCGTGCCTTCGTAAGACCACGTATGGTCCGTCTTGCTTGGGGGCGAATTTTGACGTGAACCCCTGGGAGGCCTTACTCAATCGGTGTGTTTTGACTAACACCAAATCTCCGGGGGCATAAGCGGTGCTTGTTTTTCGGTGACGGTCCTGGTCGCGTTTTCGCCGGTCTTGCTCGGACTCGTGTATTTCCCGAGCTCGTTTCAAGGTTTCGTCCAAGGTGAGTAACAGCGGTGTGGCCTCTGGTACGAGGTTCTCGCGGAGGGTGATTGCGCGGAGGTCGTGCGTGACGTCATCTACGGTGCGGAGGTCTCGGCCAAACATTAGGTACGCTGGGCTGTACCCGGTGCCGCTACACCATGCGCTGTTCATGGCGAAGCGAATGGAGGGTATCTTCTCGTCCCAATTTTCGTGGGGCTGGTTGCCAATCTGTATGGCGAGCTGCGTTTTCAGGTCGCGGTTTTTTCTCTCTACGGGGTTGGCCTCGGGGTGGTATACAGGGGTGAAGCTCTGACGCCGCCAAAATAGAACCGTCGTCTCGCCAAGTCGGGGATGATTCTCGCGTCCTCTATGAAGTCCGCGCCCAGCAGGGTGCGGGTGTCGCAAGAGTCGGACAACACGATGAAGGTGGTTTCTACGTGTCGTCCTTGTACGCCTACCTTGGTCGTGACGGCCGGCACCTGCAGGTGCTTGCTCGTGCCGTCTGCAAGGGTGGCGATCACGTTTTCCGTCCTTGCTTTGTGTCCCGTTTTTATCAGGTGGCGGTACAATGTAGCGCTGGCCACGCTATTGCACGCGGCCGTATCGAGGTAGCCGGTGCCTTCTTCTCCGGCGATTTTTATGTGGATTGCCGGGCGGGACCGTGGTTGGATCGTGCCGGACCTCAGCGCACAGAATGCCATGTTGCGTGCGGGTTGGCTGGCGTCGGTCGTGTTACAGGTGGGGCAATTTCTTCTAAACACCCCCGGGGCGTTGCAACCGTAACAACGCACTGGCTCAGCGGGCGTCCGGGTTGCCGGTCCGGGAGCTGGGGCAGGTCCTCGTGGTCTCCGGCGGCAAGCGGTTGTGTCGTGGCCAAAAGCTCTGCAGACGTCACAGCGGAGTCTGGGGCCGCGACTTCGGTTTTCGTCTGCTTTGGGGCCCTTACCATTTGGTTTCGCGTGCGAGTTTTTCCCTTCTCGCTCGCTCTCTTCGACGGCGCGGGCCTTGTGGAGGAGATCTGCGAAGGTGTCCACTTCCGTACGGGCGATGCGGTCTCTAAGTCTACGTCGCAGCAGTCCGTAGAGGATATCCATCTGCCACTGTTCGTCCAGCTGCCGGGACATCCGCGACAGCCGTTCGCGTTGGCGCGTGATGTACGCGTCGGTGGAGACCTCGTCCCCCTGAGGTTCGTTGAATATCTCCTTGAACAGGCGGTGGTTCGGGGCTCTCGGGGCGAAGGCGTCCCTGATTAGTTGGACTGCGGCTGGCCATGTGTTGACGGAATTCCTTACTCCGTTCCACCACGTCAGCGCTTCCTCGCGTAGCAGGATCGGTAGAGTTTCTAGGGCGTCTTCGTCACTAATTTTCTCCAACCTCTTGTACAGGCTCGCGGTTGTAATAAATTCCTCTACACTCGAGGCGTTGCGGGAGCCGTTGAACCGGGCCGGGCAATGGCTGAAGTGTCTCGTCCCTGAAGATGGGTGCAGATCGGCTTCTCGGGGCCTCGCGACATCCCTGATGCCGTTTATCAGTTCGTTGAATTGTTCTGCGGACATTTGAATCGTCATCCCGATGTTGGTTCGCGGACTTCTTCGCGTCGGAATCTTCGTTTTTCGCGAAATTGTGGTCGGTTTCGGGCCGCTTCGTTGGGCGTCACTTTTTATAACAGACGCCTTCTTCGTGCCACTAAGTTGGGCGCCACTTTTTATAACACGTGGTTTATTCCGTAAAAACTTTATTCAACAAAACATAGTATATACACTGCATAGACATAGACTGGTTACACGAGTTCTTAAAAATGGTCACTCCGCGGACGAACAGTCCTGATAACTCGTACACTCGCGAACACCCGGAGCGTTTTTCCACGGCCGGACCTGCGGGACCCCTCGGATACGCCGCTGATACTCAAGCCGACTTACTACTCGATTTGGACCTCCAAGACCCCTCGGATGCAAGGTGATACGCAAATGAGCTGTGAAGTTCGCAGATGGAAAAACTTGCCGAATCTGGCCGCTCGGGTCCTATGTAAAGGCGGCTAGAAATGCGTCGCGTGGGAGTGAAAGGGCGCACCGCCCTCTGGTAAGGGAGCGAGCGAGTACCGGGGTGCTGCGGCAGGGTAGTGGTGGTGCGTGGGCGTGACAGAGGGCGCTAGGGGTACTGATCGCGCTACAAAGTTTAAAACTGGAAAAATCGAAAAATTGCTGAATAAAAATTGAAGACTTCAATTTTTGGGAACTTCATTTTCTGGACATTTTTGACGAAGTTTCAATTTTGTGATTCTTGGATTTTTAAATTTCCCGATTATTATTTCATTTTTCGCTGTTTCAGTGTCACAGTTTTTGTTTTTTTTCGATTTTCCGATTTCTGATTTTGCAATTTTTCTATTTTCTATTTGTTTTTGATTTTAAATTTTTCTGTTTTTCGATATTTCCATTTATTTTCCCGAAGTTTCAATTTTTCACTTTAGAACGTCTCAATATTACAATTTTTTGTTTTCCAATTTCTGGTTTTATTGTTATTTTTGGTATTGACAGATCGTTGAATTTTCCACTTTTACAATTTTGCAGTTTTTATGATTTTAATAAATTTCTTCTTTTTGTTGAAAAATTGAGAAAATAAAATACGAAAACGTTAAAAATGGTAATTCCATTAGGTGAAAAAATAAAAATCGAATAATTGCCATATAAAAATTGAAAAAAAGTCTTTCCATCTTATGATTTCTAATTTTTCAATTTCCCTATTTTCCATTACTTTTGTCAATTTCTAGGTATTTTCATTTTTCGTTTTGTTCGATTTTTCAATTTTTGATTTTTGAATTTATCAATATTTATTTATGATCTCTATTTTTCGATTTTACAGTTTTTAAATTTTGAAATTTTTTGGTTTCCTCAGTTATTTAATTGCTGGTTTTTTTATTTTTCGATTTTCAGTTTTCGTTTTGTGACTTCTAGATTTTTCAAAATTTCAGTTTGAATATATTTGTTCCTTTTGTCGAAAACTAGAAAATTAAAATTCGAGAAAATGAATAATTGAAAATCGAAAATTTAAAATTGTAAAAATCGAAAAATTGCTGAATGAAAACAGAAGATTTAAATTTTTGGAAATTTCATTTTCTGGACATTTTCTACGAAGTTTCAATTTTGTGATTCTTGGATTATTAAATTTCCCGATTATTATTTCATTTTTCGATGTTTCAATGTTACAGTTTTTGTTTTGCCAATTTTCCGATTTCTGATTTTGCAGTTTTTCTATTTTCTATTTGTTTTTGATTTTAAATTTTTCTGTTTTCCAATATTTCCATTTATTTTTCCGATGTTTCAATTTTTTACTTTTGGATGTCTCAATATTAAAATTTTTCGTTTTGCAATTTCTAGTTTTATTTTTATTCTTGGTATTGGCAGATCGTTAAATTTTCCAGTTTTACAATTTTGCAATTTTATGATTTCTCAATATTCGATTTTCCATCTTTAGTTTTTTAATTTTCCGATTTTTCAATTTTCAATTTTTAATAAATTTGTTCTTTTTGCTGAAAAATTGAGAAATTAAAATACGAAAACGTTAAAGATGGTAATTCCATAAGGTAAAAAAATAAAAATCGAAAAATTGCTTAATAAAAACTGAAATTTTCCATTTTAAATGTTCAATTTTTGCTATTTTCAATTTTTTGACATTTTAGTTTATAATCATTTTTTTTCTGTTTCGATTTCGGTTTTTAAATTTCTCGACTATTTTAGTCTTTAATTTTTCCATGTTTCAGTGTTACAATTTTTTGTTCCTTCAATATTCCAATTTTTAATGTTTCGATTTTTCCATCTTCCATTTCTTCACTTTTTTGATTTGCACTTTTTCGGTTGTTGACGTCTATGTATTTCTATTTTTTCGTTTTTCCAATTTTTCCACTTTTCAATTTTTGGTTTTCGAATCCGTGATATTTTTCTTTTATTTTTGATCTGTATTCAATACTTTATTGTAAAACAATTCACTATAACTTTTTCTTGAATGGTCTTAGTAAGACTAAACATAAAAAAAAAACGTTTAGCATGCGAGGGCAGCGAGCACGTTCAGGTTTCATTAAAAATTATTCGTAAGTGTTCCTGGGAAGCTAAAATATCTGTCGTTTTTGTTAAAAAACTGAAAATATAAAAATCGAAAAATTACTAAATAAAAATTGAAAAAAATCTTTCAATCTTCTGATTTCTGAATTTTCAATTTCTCTGTCTTCCATTTCTTTTTTGTTAATTTCTAGGTATTTTTGTTTTTCGTTTTGTTCAATTTTTCAATTTCTGATTTTTAAATTTATTAACTTTTATTTCTGACCTATATTTTTCGGTTTTACAATTTTAAAATTTTGAAATTTTATTTTTCTGAGTTATTTAATTGCTATTTTTTTTATTTTTCGATTTTGAGTTTTCGCTTTTTGACTTCTAGATTTTAAAAATTTCAGTTTGAATATATTTGTTCCTTTTGTTGAAAAAACAGAAAATTAAAATTCGTGAAAATGAAAAATTGAAAATCGAAAATTTAAAACTGTTAACATCGAAAAATTGCTGAATTAAAATTGAAGACTTCAATTATTGGAAATTTCATTTCTGTACATTTTTTATGAAGTTTCAATTTTGTGATTCTGGGATTTTTAAATTTCCCGATTATTGTTTCATTTTTCGATGTTTCAATGTTACAGTTTTTGTTTTTTCAATTTTCCGATTTCTGATTTTGCAATTTTTCTGTTTTCCATTTGCTTTTTGGATTTTAAATTTTTCTGTTTTTCAATATTTCCATTTATTTTCCCGATGTTTCAATTTTTCACTTTTGAATGTCTCAATATTAAAATTTTCCGTTTTCCAATTTCTAGTTTTATTTTTATTTTTGGTATCAACAGATCGTTGAATTTTCCAGTTTTACAATTTTGCAATTTTGTAATTTCTCAAAAATGCGACTTTCCATCTTTCGTTTATTAATTTTCCGATTTTTCAATTTTCAGTTTTGAATAAATTTGTCCTTTTTGTTGAAAAATTGAGAAATTAAAATGCTAAAACGTTAAAGATGGTAATTCCATAAGGTTAAAAAATAAAAATCGAAAAATTGCTTAATAAAAACTGAAATTTTCCATTTTAAATTTTCAATTTTTCGTATTTTAAATTTTTTGATATTTTAGTTTCTAATCATTTTTTTTCTGTTTCGATTTGGGTTTTTAAATTTCTCGACTATTTTAGTCTTTAATTTTTCCATGTTTCAGTGTTTCAATTTTTTGTTCTTTGAATATTCCAATTTTTAATGTTTCGATTTTTCTATCTTCCATTTCCTCAGTTTTTTTGATTTGCACTTTTTCGGTTGTTGACGTCTAGGTATTTCTACTTTTCGTTTTCCCAATTTTTCCATTTTTTCAATTTTTGGTTTTTGAATCCGTGATATTTTTCTTTTATTTTTGATCTGTATTCAATTCTTTATTGTAAAACAATTCACTAAAACTTTTTTTTGAATGGTCTTAGTAAGACTAAACATAAAAAAAACGTTTAGCATGCGAGGGCAGCGAGCACGTTCAGGTTTCATTAAAAATTAATCGTCAGTGTTCCTGGAAAACTAAAATATATGTCACTTTTTTTAAAAAACTGAAAATATAAAAATCGAAAAATTGGTAAATAAAAATTGAAAAAAAATCTTTCAATATTCTGATTTCTGATTTTTTCAATTTCTCCATTTTCCATTTCTTTTTTATCAATTTCTAGGTATTTTATTTTTCGTTTTGTTCGATTTTTCAATTTTTGATTTTTAAATTTATTAATTTTTATTTCTGATCTCAATTTTTCGATTTACAATTTTTAATTACAATTTTTAAATTTTTATATTAATTCTTGGTTTTTTCAGTTATTTAATTGCTAGTTTTTTCATTTTATCGATTTTGAGTTTTCGCTTTTTTGACTTCTAGATTTTAAAATTCGTTGAAATATATTTGTTCCTTTTGTTGAAAAACCAGAAAATTAAAAATTGGTGAAAATGAAAAATTGAAAATCGAAAATTTAAAACTGTTAAAATCGAAAAATTGCTGAATTAAAATTGAAGACTTCAATTATTGTAAATTTCATTTCTGTACATTTTTTACGAAGTTTCAATTTTGTGATTCTTGGATTTTTAAATTTCCCGATTATTTTTATTTTTCGATGTTTCAATGTTACAGTTTTTGTTTTTCAATTTTCCGATTTCTGATTTTGCATTTTCTGTTTTCCATTTGTTTTTGATTTTAAATTTTTCTGTTTTCAATATTTCCATTTGTTTTCCGATGTTCAATTTTTACTTTTGAATGTTCAATATTAAGTTTTTCGTTTTCCAATTTCTAGTTTTATTTTTATTTTTGGTATTGACAGATCGTTGAATTTTCCAGTTTTACAATTTCGCAGTTTTATGATTTCTCAAATATTCGACTCTTCCATCTTTCGTTTTTTAATTTTCCGAATTTTCAATTTTCTTTTGAATAAATTTGTTCTTTTTGTTGAATAATTGAGAAATTAAAATACGAAAACGTTAAAGACGGTAATTCCATAAGTTAAAAAAATAAAAATCGAAAAATTGCTTAATAAAAACTGAAATTTACAATTTTAAATTTTTCAATTTTTCGTATTTTCAATTTTTTGTTTCTACTTTAGTTTTTCTAATCACTTTTTTTTCTGTTTCGATTTCGGTTTTTAAATTTCTCGACTATTTTAGTCTTTAATTTTTCCATGTTTTCAATGTTACAGTTTTTTTGTTCCTTCAATATTGCAGTTTTAATGTTTCGATTTTTCTATCTTCCATTTCCTCAGTTTTTTTGATTTGCACTTTTTCGGTTGTTGACGTGATATTTTTCTTTTATTTTTGATCTGTATTCAATTCTTTATTGTAAAACAATTCACCAAACTTTTTCTTGAATTGGTCTTAGTAAGACTAAACATAAAAAAAACGTTTAGCATGCGAGGGCAGCGAGCACGTTCAGGTTTCATTAAAAATTAATCGTCAGTGTTCCTGGAAAACTAAAATATATGTCACTTTTTTAAAAAAACTGAAAATATAAAAATCGAAAAATTGGTAAATAAAAATTGAAAAAAAATCTTTCAATCCTCTGATTTCTGATTTTTCAATTTCTCCATTTTCCATTTCTTTTTTGTCAATGTCTAGGTATTTTTATTTTTCGTTTGGTTCGATTTTTCAATTTTTGATTTTTAAATTTATTAATTTTTATTTCTTATCTCAATTTTTCGATTATACAATTTTTATACAATTTTTAAATTTTTAAATTCTTGGTTTTCTCAGTTATTTAATTGCTAGTTTTTTATTTTTCGATTTTGAGTTTTCGCTTTTTGACTTCTAGATTTTTAAAATTTCAGTTTGAACATATTTGTTCCTTTTGTTGAAAAACCAGAAAATTAAAATTCGTGAAAATGAAAAATTGAAAATCGAAAATTTAAAACTGTTAAAATCGAAAAATTGCTGAATTAAAATTGAAGACTTCAATTATTGAAATTTCATTTCTGTACATTTTTTACGAAGTTTCAATTTTGTGATTATTGGATTTTTAAATTTCCCGATTATTATTTAATTTTTCGATGTTTCAATGTTACAGTTTTTGTTTTCTCAATTTTCCAATTTCTGATTTTGCAATTTTTCTGTTTTCCATTTGTTTTTGATTTTAAATTTTTCTGTTTATCAATATTTCCATTTGTTTTCCTGATGTGTCAATTTTTTACTTTTGAATGTCTCAATATTACAATTTTTCGTTTTCCAATTTCTAGTTTTATTTTTATTTTTGGTATTGACAGATCGTTGAATTTTCCAGTTCTACAATTTTGCAATTTTATGATTTCTCAAAAATTCGATTTTCCATCTTTAGTTTTTTAATTTTCCGATTTTTCAATTTTCAATTTTGAATAAATTTGTTCTTTTTGTTGAAAAATTGAAGAATTAAAGTACGAAAACATTAAAGATGGTAATTCCATAAGGTAAAAAAATAAAAATCGAAAAATTGCTAATAAAACCTGAAATTTTCCATTTTAAATGTTCAATTTTTCATATTTTCAATTTGTTGATATTTTACTTTCTAGTAATTTTTTTTCTGTTTCGATTTCGGTTTTTAAATTTCTCGACTATTTTAGTCTTATAATTTCCATGTTTCAGTGTTACAATTTTTTGTCCTTTTAATATTCTATTTATTTTTCTATCTTCCATTTCCTCAGTTTTTTGATTTTCACTTTTTCGGTTGTTGACGTCAAGGTATTTCTATTTTTCGTTTTTCCAATTTTTCCATTTTTCAATTTTTGATTTTTGAATCCATGATATTTTGTTTTAATTTTTGATCTGTATTCAGTACTTTATTGTCAAAAAAAAAATTTAATCTTAAAAACAATTGTGATTACTAATGTAAGGGAAACCTGAACGTGCTCGCTGCGCTCGCATTCTAAATGTGCATCTTTTAAATTCGATAGTTTTATTATTACAATTGTACCCAAAAAGAATGACTATAACTTTTTCTTGAAAAGAATTAGTAAGACTAAACAATAAAAAAGAACGATTAGAATGTGAGCGCAGCGAGCAGGAACAGGTTTCATTAAAAGTTATTCGTCAGTGTTCCTGGGAAGCTAAAATATATCTGTCGTTTTTGTTAAAATACTGAAAATATAAAAATCGAAAAATTGCTAAATAAAAATTGAAAAAAAAAGTTTTAATCTTCTGGTTTCTGATTTTTCAATTTCTCTTTTTTTCCGTTTCTTTTTTGTCAATTTCTAGGTACTTTAAATTTTCGTTTCGTTCGATTTTTCAATTTTTAATTTTTGAATTTATAAATTTTAATTTCTGATCCCTGTTTTTTCCATTTTACAATTTTTAAATTTTGAAATTTTTGTTTTTCTCAGTTATTTAATTGCTAGTTTTTTTATTTTTCGATTGTGAGTTTTCGTTTTGTGACTTCTAGATTTTTCAAAATTTCAGTTTGAATATATTTGTCCCTTTTGTTGAGAAACTAGTAAATTAAAATTCGAGAACATGCAAAATTGAAAATCGAAAATTTAAAACTGTAAAAATCGAAAAATTGCTGAATAAAAATTGAAGACTTCAATTTTTGGAAATTTCATTTTCTGGAGATTTTTTGCGAAGTTTCAATTTTATGTTTCTTGGTTTATTAAATTTCCCGATTATTATTTCATTTTTCGATGTTTCAATGTTATAGTTTCTGTTTTTACAATTTTTCGATTTCTGATTTTGCAATTTTTCTATTTTCTATTTGTTTTTGATTTTAAATTTTTCTGTTTTTCGATATTTCCATTTATTTTCCCGATGTTTCATTTTTCACTTTTGAATGTCTTAATATTACGCGATGGTTTGCGTGTGTTACAATATTACAATTTTTTGTTTTCCAATTTCTAGTTTTATTGTTATTTTTGATATTGACAGATCGTTGAATTTTCCACTTTTACAATTTTCCAATTTTTATGATTTTAATAAATGTCTTCGTTTTTTTTGAAAAATTGAGAAAATAAAATACGAAAACGTTAAAGATGGTAATTCCATAAGGTGAAAAAATAAAAATCGAAAAATTGCTAAATAAAAATTGAAAAAAAGTCTTTCAATCTTCTGATTTCTGATTTTTCAATTTCTCTATTTTCCATTTCTTTTGTCAATTTCTAGGTACTTTCATTTTTCGTTTTGTTCGATTTTTCAATTTTTGATTTTTGAATTTATTAATTTTTATTTCTGATCTCTATTTTTCGATTTTACAGTTTTTAAATTTTGAAAATTTTGGTTTCTTCAGTTATTTAATTGTTAGTTTTTTTATTTTTGATTTTGAGTTTTCGTTTTATGACTTTGAGATTTTTCAAAATTTCAGTTTGAGTATATTTGTTTCTTTTGTCGAAAAACTAGAAAATTAAAATTGGAGAACATGAAAAATTGAAAACCGAAAATTTGAAACTGTAAAAATCGAAAAATTGCTGAATAAAAACTGAAGACTTCAATTTTTGGAAATTTCAATTTCTGGACATTTTTCAATTTTGTGATTCTTGGATTTTTAAATTTCCCGATTATTATTTCATTTTTCGATGTTTCGATGTTACAGTTTTTGTTTTTTCAATTTTCGGATTTCTGATTTTGCAGTTTTTCTATTTTCTATTTGTTTTTGATTTTAAATTTTTCTGATTTTCAATATTTCCATTTATTTTCCCAATGTTTCAATTTTTCACTTTTGAATGTCTCAATATTACAATTTTTCGTTTTCCAATTTCTAGTTTTATTTTTATTTTTGGTATTAACAGATCGTTGAATTTTCCAGTTTTACGATTTTGCAATTTTATGATTTCTCAAAAATTTGATTTTCCATCTTTCGTTCTTTAATTTTCGGATTTTTCAATTTTCAGTTTCGAATCAATTTGTTCTTTTTGTTGAAAAATTGAGAAATTAAAGTACGAAAACGTTAAAGATGGTAATTCCATAAGTTAAAAAAATAAAAATCGAAAAATTGCTTAATAAAAACTGAAATTTTCCATTTTAAATGTTCAATTTTTCATATTTTCAATTTTTTGATACTTTAGTTTCTAATCATTTTTTTTCTGTTTCGATTTCGGTTTTTAAATTCCTCGACTATTTTAGTCTTTAATTTTTCCATGTTTCAGTGTTACAATTTTTTGTTCTTTCAATATTCCAATTTTTAATGTTTCAATTTTTCTGGCTTGCATTTCCTCAGTTTTTTGATTTGCACTTTTTCAGTTGTTGGCGTCTAGGTATTTCTATTTTTCGTTTTCCCAATTTTTCCATTTTTCAATTTTTGATTTTTGAATCCGTAATATTTTTTTTCAATTTTTGATCTGTAGTCAATACTTTATTGTCAAAAAAAAATGTTAATGTTAAAAACAATTGTGATTACTAATGTTGGGGAAACCTGAACGTGCTCGCTGCGCTCGCATTCTAAGATTGTGTTTTTTAAATAAAAAAAACATGAAGTATTATTATTATTAAAAATAGACGCGCGCAACATTACAGTATTCTCTAATTTTAAGGGAACTGTGACGATAATTCAGAATGAATTGCTTAGGAAAGTGGGCGTAGTCTGGTTCTTGGGCTATGGTATCCATAGGTAAAACACTTCACTACATGCTTAATCACGAGCACGAAAGCTCTCATGGTGCACGCAACAAGAAAATTTCTCGTGGTTTGGTGTCTAATACTAATTTGAGTAACTCGTTTTGCCTCCACTAGAAATGAAAATAAAGATCAAAAAGTAACACTTACAAGAGAAAGTCTTGTTCCCAGCATGGTGTCGCTCCTTTGACCGTCACTGTGGTGGATTTGACGTTTTGTAGCTTGAGGGTAACGTAAGTGTTAAACTGAGACGCTGAAAAAAAATCCCAATTAGATTGTCTTGTGCATAGAGAAAGCCAGTGTGCAAAAAATCCCGAAGGAAGATAATGTGTGTTATGAGAGGCGTAAGAGTCTAGACTAGGAGGCGTCGCATCTTGACCTAGAAAGAGTAGGAAGGGAAATAACAAGATAATCGTATAAATCAGACGTTTTCTTAAATCGGCTTGTCTTTTCGAAGTTTCAAGTGGTTTTACAAATTATTACGTTGTTTAGAGGTGTGGTGAGCAATAGTGTGTTTGAGTTGATTCAACCGCCGAGGTTTTACGAGGGGAATAAATGCTCTAATAAAAGCAAGAAGCGAAGAGACGGTTAATAGATCTCGTTAAAAACGAATTCTGGCTTTTATTCGTTGAAAAGAATAAGCGAGACGAGGTCGCGGGTGCACGATTCCTCCAGGAAAACTACGCACTATGCTTAAAATATTGAACACGACGACCAGCGTGGTCGTAAAAGTTGTGAAAAATCTCGCATCATTTTGTGCACCGCTGTGTACATATTTCACGCTGATTATTAAAAGTGCAAAGGATGTGATAAAGATGGTTCCATCCCAGCGGAGCGCCCGTAAAAAATTCCTTTATTACACGCCAAATTGCGAAGGAAAAGAAGTAAAAAAGACGAATGCTGAAAGATAAATTTATGCGAGATTATTGCAAGAAAAACCGATACGACGATAGGATTAGGCAGCAGAGGGGAAACGCCACTTCCGACATTGTCATAATTACTGCCGTTACAGTGCGGGTATTTGAAGTAACCGAAATTAAACCATTATCCAGAATTAATTGCCGGCGAATTTGTATGAAGACGACGGGAATTGAACGAATTTAGCAACAGAAGTCGCAGTTGGCTTTGAAACGATTCGAATAAATTCGACGGAAATAAAAGCCGGATTTGATGACATTTTGAACAGACACGCTCTATGCCGCAATGTGCTTGCTCCATTTGATATTAAAATAGTAACCATGTGTGACTCCACGAATGCCATGTTATTCCGGTGATTAATCTGCCAGGATTTGGGGCTCAGGCACAAACAACCGATTTGCATTCGGGCTCTTTTTGTACAATTTACTCGCTTCTCGTCTGATTATTTTTTTATGTGGTCGCTCGTTCTGTCGTTGATCACGACATAAGCATGGAATGTGCTCAAGGGAGAAGAACGAAATGAAAATAGACTTACCTTGTGCTCCAACGTAACGAGCCTTTTTCACTGAAACAAAGAAAAGCGGAGTTAGTTGTGTTAAAAATTAATGCGGACTTTTGTAGTAGTAAATTAGTCAGATAATCTGATTACGGTCGCGTACGTCAGTTTTTCTTACAAGGTATAGCTGTCAGATAATGTGAACGAAACAGAGCGCAGCCCCGATGGCATTACTTGAGGCGTCATGCAGATGACTGGTTGATGTAATGCTTTAGCAAGAAGGCTTTGAACTTTTTAAATCCCGTGACATTGCTTTGTTCCTGAGTTATTTTTTATGGCTATGAATAATTAATTGTGTTTCTCCTTTTTGTATTCAACTAATTGTTGACAACAGCTATTTTTAGCGTAACAAATATCCAAATAAACAATTATTTATTCAGTGATTAAAACCCTCCCACTTATTATTAGAGTTGGAAAGTAGTAGTTTTGACCCATTATTACCCACTGAAATCCATACCATTAATCCAAGTCACTTGCCTCCAATCCGTAATGGACAATTCGTGAGCATCCACTCAATACAAGGTTGAATTATCGATTTTCACTCAACGAATTATTGTTATGATATTTGTGGAACCCATTTCAATAAACCGTTTGGTGAAAATTAGCCGTATCGATGCTACTGGTGGAGAAAATTAGACACCCAAATAAATTACACGATTTTCCTTTACGCACCCAAAACGACTGAATCATGAATCACACTAACATTATAATATTAGTGGAATTTATGACGGCTGAGTGGAGCCAGTGGAAATTATGGCCACTCTACTACCCCTATAAATATAACCAGACGTATCAATTAGCACGTTTGGTTAATAAATTTCGGGTAAATTTTTCGGTCAGATACATATCACGGCGCGGAATTAAAAAATAACACGAACTTTCAGCTTGCAAGGTTGTTCAACTTGGCCAAGATTTTGGCAATGCTTATCCTAATGATTAGCGCCAAATCGATCGGTATTTGTCAGGTCAGAGAGTAAAGAAAAGAGTTCTGGTGAGCCCGTACTATTTTATAAAAGAATATTAAGAATGCGAGCGCAGTGAGTACGTTCTGGTGTAATTTAAAAAATATGCATTTTCTTTTTATTCTTCAAATTTCGGGCCACTTTTGATCATTTTCAAAACTGAAGTAATATCGTTTTTCCAGAATCAACCACTGAGATATCGAAATTTTTGGAATTTAAAAAAAAAAATTATTTTAAGACCAAAAATTTTGAATATGTCGCAGGGTTAACATAAAAACTTTACATTTATGGAATCAGGATATATCCCAGAACTTTTTGTGGATTTTTAGATAACCTTTTTTAAAATGAAATTTTTCAATTCTTCAAATTTTGACTTATTTTTGGTCATTTTTTAACTTAACTAAACACGTTTTCTTGTAGATCTCAAGTTCTAGGAGTCATTTTCGGTTTCGTTTCTTTGGTAACTGCTACCGTTTTTCCAGAAGCGATCATTGAAATATCGAGATTTTTGGAATTTTTAAAAAATTTGTCTTTAAAACCGAAAATTTTGAAGATGTCGGGCGATGATCAGAAAAACTCTGTTTTTTTGGAATTAGCACATCGAAATCCATATATCAGAATTTTTGGTAGATTTTTAGACAACTTATTTAAAATTGAAATTTTTCCAATTCTTCAAATTTTGACCTATTTTTGATCATTTTCGAAACTCAATATATACACAAACATATCTCTTGTAGTTCTCGAGCCCTAGAAATCATTTCCGGCCTTGTTTCTTTGGCAACTCGTATCATTTTTCCAGAATCGACCATTGAAATATCCAAATTTTTGGAATTAAAAAAAAATTGACTCTAAAACCAAACATTTTCAAAATGTCGTGGGATTAACATAAAAACTCTGCATTTTTGGAATCAGGATATTTTCCAGCACTGTTTGTGGACTTTTAGGTGAGCTTTTTTAAAATGAAATTTTTTCAATTCTTCAAATTTTGACTTATTTTTGGTCAATTTCGAAACTTAAGTAAACACATTTTCTTGTTGATTTCGAGTTCTAGGAGTCATTTTCGGCTACGCTTCTTTGGTAACTGCTGCCGTTTTTACAGAAGCGATCATTGAAATACCGAGATTTTTGGAATTTTTAAAAAATTTGACTTTAAGACCGAAAATTTTGAAGATGTCAAGCGATGAACAAAAAAACTCTGTATTTTTGGAATCAGCACATCGAGATCTATATATCAGAATTTTTGGTAAATTTTTAGACAACTTATTTAAAATTGAAATTTTTCCAATTCTTCAAATTTTGACCTGTTTTTGATCTTTTTCGAAACTTTATTAAACACATTTCTTGTAGTTCTCGAGCGCTAGAAATGATTTCTGGCCTTGTTTCTTTGGTTCCTCCGATCATTTTTCCGGAATCGACTATTGAAATATTAAAATTTTTGGAATAAAAAAAAGTTGACTTGAAAACCAAAAATTTTGAAATTGTCGTACGGTGAACATAAAAACTCTATATTTTTGGAATCAGGATATCGAGATCTATATATGCCAGAACTTTTTGTCACTTCCGGCTTTGATTCTCTGGGGAATTCTAACATTTTTCCAGAATCGACCATTGAAATATCCAAATTTTTGTAATTAAAAACAATTGACTTTTAAACCAAAAATTCACAAAATGTGCTGGGATTAACCCAAAAGCTCTACATTTTTGGAATCAGGATATATCCCAGAACTTTTTGTGGATTTTTAGATAAGCTTTTTAAAATGAAATTTTTTCAATTCTTCAAATTTTGACTTATTTTTGGTCATTTTCGAAACTTAACAAAACACATTTTCTTGTAGATTTCGAGTTCTAGGAATCATTTTCGGCTTCGTTTCTTTGGTAACTTGTATCGTTTTTCCAGAAGCGTTTATTGAAGTATCGAGGTTTTTGGAATTTTTAAAATATTTGAATTTAAAACTGAAAATTTTGAAGCTGTCGAGCGATGAACAGAAAAACTCTGTATTTTTGGAATCAGCACATCGAGATCCATATATCAGAATTTTTGGTAGATTTTTAGACAACTTATTTAAAATTGAAATTTTTCCAATTCTTCAAATTTTGACCTTGCTTTGATTATTTTCGAAACTTAATCATACACATTTCTTGTAGTTCTCGAGCGCTAGAAATCATTTCCGGCTTTGTTTCTTTGGTAACTCCTATAATTTTTCCAGAATCGACCACTGAAATATCCAAATTTTTGGAATTAAAAAAAAATTGACTTTAAAACCAAAAATTTTGAAAATGTCGTGGGATTAATATAAAAACTCTACATATTTGGAAACAGGATATCGAGATCTGTATTGTCAGAACTTTTTGTCACTTCTGGCCGTGTTTCTTTGGTGACTTCTATCATTTTTTTCCAGAATCGACCACTGAAATATCCAAATTTTGGAATTAAAAAAAAATTGACTTTAAAACCAAAAATTTTGAAAATGTTGCGGGATTAACATAAAAACTCTACATTTTTGGAATCAGGATATATCCCAGAACTTTCTGTGGATTTTTAGATAAGCTTTTTAAAATGAAATTTTTTCAATTCTTCAAATTTTGACTTATTTTTGGTCATTTTAGAAATATAACGAAACACATTTTCTTGTAGATTTCGAGTTCTGGGAATCATTTTCGGCTTCGTTTCTTTGGTAACTGTTACCGTTTTTCCAGAAGCGATCATTGAAATATCGAGATTTTTGGAATTTTTAAAAAATTTGAATTTAAAACCGAAAATTTTGAAGAAGTCGAGCGATGAACTGAAAACAATATTATTGGAATCAGCACATCGAGATCTATATATCACAATTTTTGGTAGATTTTTAGACAACTTATTTAAAATTGAAATTTTTCCAATTCTTCAAATTTCGAACTATTTTTGATCATTTACGAAGTTTAACTAAATACACTTTCTTGTAGATTTACAGCTTTAATGTTGCGTTGTATACACCTATATTTTTGGAATCAGCACATCGAGATCTGTTTTTCAGAACTTTTGTGGATTTTGAGGCAACTTTTTACAAATCGAAATATCGCATTTTTGCAATTTTTAAAAAATTTGATATTAAAACCGAATGTTTTGAAAATGTTCCGCTACGAACATAAACATGCTATATTTTTGGAATCAGCACTTAGAGATCTGTATCCCACAATTTTTGTAAATTTTTAGACAACTTTTTCAAAATTGAAATTTTTCCCGTTCCTCAAATTTAGACCCATTTTTGATCATTTTCGACACTCAACAACGTACATTTTCTTATACATTTCGAGCTCAAGATGTCAGTTCCGGCTTCCTTTTTGGTTACTCATATCGTTTTTCCGGAATTGACAATTGGAATATCGAAATTTAAAAAAAAAAAATCATTTTAAAAATCGAATATTCGACCATTGAAATATCCAAATTTTTGGAATTAAAAAACAGTTGACTTTAAAACCAAAAATTTTGAAAATGTCGCGCGATGAACATAAAAACTCTACAATTTTGGAATCAGGATATCGAGATCTATATATTTCAGAACTTTTTGTCACTTCCGGCGTTGTTTCTTTGGTGACTTCTATCATTTTTCCAGAATCGACCATTGAAATATCCAAATTTTTGTAATTAATAAAAGAAACGACTTTAGAACCAAAAATTTTGAAAATGTCGCGGCATTAACATAAAAACTCTACATTTTTGGAATTAGGTTATATCCCAGCATTTTTTGTGGATTTTTAGATAAGCTTTTTAAAATGAAATTTTTTCAATTCTTGAAATTTTGACTTATTTTTGGTCATTTTCGAAACTTAACCAAACACATTTTCTTGTAGATTTCGAGTTCTAGGAGTCATTTTCGGCTTCGTTTCTTTGGTAACTGCTACCGTTTTTCTAGAAGCGATAATTGAAATATCGAGATTTTTGGAATTTGTAAAAAATTTGACTTTAAAACCGAAAATTTTGAAGATGTGAAGCGATGAACAGAAAAACTCTGTATTTTTGGAATCAGCACATCGAGATCTATAGTTCAGAATTTTTGGTAGATTTTTAGACAACTTATTTGAAATTGAAATTTTTCCAATTTTTCAAATTTTGGCCTATTTTTGATCATTTTCGAAACTTAATTAAACATATTTCTTATAGTTCTCGAGCGCTAGAAATCATTTCCGGCCTTGTTTCTTTGGTAAATCCTATCATTTTTCCAGAATCGATCATTGAAGTATCAAAATTTTGTAGAATTAAAAAAAATTTACTTTAAAATCAAAAATTTGAAAATGTCGCGGGATTAACATAAAAACTCTACATTTTTGGAATCGGGATATATCCCAGAACTTTTTATGGGTTTTTAAACAATTTTTTCAACACTGAAATTATTAACAATTAATGTAGTTATCGTCTACAAAAAGTGAACTTTAAAAGAGTTGTGCTTGGGGAGACCTGAACATGCTCGCTGTGTGTTTTCTTAAAATCACGGAATCTATTGAATCCAAACAACTTCACTGCCAGTATTTCTTGAATACTCTAAGACTAAATTTAAAAAAGAACGCATAGAATGCGTAGAAGTTAAAACATTTTCAGGAAAATGGCGTTGAACAATAAAATAGATTCATACTTTTTTTGAGTCACCCTGTATTTATAAATACAAGGTGACTCAAAAAAAGTGATCAACGCCATTTTCAATTAACAAAATATTAATTTTGTTAATTGACTTTAGAGCATTTTCTAAGTTAAATTGCAAAATGTTGTTACAAAACTTTCAAAAATCTCGATATCTTGTGTGAAAATTCAAGTGAAGAAAATTTTAATGAGATTTATTATCGTACATTTTGGAAATAAATGACGTCATGCCATTGATATTGCGAATGATCATGATTTTCAAAAATCCATTCTTTTTAAAAATCTGGAATCAATGTACAGTAGGATCGCATCAGGTAAAACTTGTTGAAGTAACTCGGTTATACAGTTACAATTTTTCTTCCAAATATGTAGATGTGTAGGGTAAAAATCAATACGGATTCATAAACCGTAAGTGTAAGTGTATATTATTTTATAAAGCTTAAATAACATTTTCTGTAACATTTTGAGGTGCCGTCGTCACATTGTTGACATGATTAGACAAATTGTGGTAGCTAGAGTGTTATCAACCACTCATCTATGGGATCAGTTTATCAATAGCTCCCTAAGAAAACCAAAAATAAAAAATAAATAAAATATTTTTTGGAAAAATTTAATTTGATTAACGGGGATAAAAGCGAGCATTATATTTTATTAGGGATGTTATTAGGAACAAAACCACTTTTCTTGCGCAATAAAAGAATGTAAAAGGCGAAAAATTAATACTGATTTATTTTGAAAAGTTAACTTAACTGACCTGACTTGACCTGACGCAGATGGCAAAGTTCATCAAACAGTATAATATATAATTTAAAGAAGAAACAAATGAGAAGAAAAATGTGTGGTTGCATTAGGAATGAGAAAAATACTAGGATATAAAAAAACTTGAAAATGTTAAACGAGTCCGAAGAAACGAGGAAAAGTATGAACAACAAAATAAAAAATGCCAAAAAATATACGAAAAAAGAAAGGATGGAGAATGTAAAAAAATAATATTTAAAGGGAAGAACTGAGACCTAGTACCTGGAGATCAAGAAACCGCATAATGTAAGGTGATCCCTCATAATTATCACCACTGTTGTTCGACTTAGCACTAGAACGCATGTCAAACAAGGCCATTTAAGCTTGAAAATAAGTAAATAAAAAACGAAGTCCGACCTTTCATCGCTCGTTAGTAACACAACGGAAACTATAGCAGCATTCCCATTGACGTCACCCCACTGACCTCCTTCTGCACAAAGAGCATCTTCTGAATTGCATTCAAGCCCGTGCAATTATTCTTGCAGCCTTCTTTAAACTCGGGTAAATGAAGTGCAAAGCCGGACAATGCCGCCATGATAAATGCTCCCTCTGATAATATAACGCTCCGGATTTCCAATGCGTCCCGTACCTCCAAGATCGATTTCTTGCATCCTTGTCCGCGTCAGCAACATCCACAAAGAGAATAAAAATGTGCGTTAAAGCACGACTCTCGTGGTGCATGAAAATTAGATAAGGAAGCTGAAAATTAGAAGAGTCGAATGCCAGATCAAAGCCGAGTATAGTTTATGTTTAATTAAGTGTCAGGCGTGAGTGTAAGCAAAGAAGCTAGAATATTCTGAAAGGATTTATTCAACGTTGATGGAGAAAAATGTGATTAACTGAACTGTCTGTGGTTTGTTAGATTGTGGAGAGATGGTTCGGCTTGTCCATTTAAAATCACGTGAGCGGATTTGCAAAGAGATAATTAGGGATGAAGCGGAGATGAGAACCGATTGATTTTTATTTTCATGTAGCTAGTTCGTTAACAAGTTGGACTAAAGAGGACCCTTGAACAGACCAAAAGACCAATAAAAAAAAATTGGTCGAGGATTATTTTATAACAGAAAATATTTAATTTAAATTTAGGGCCACAAATTTTTGAAACATCAAATTTACATTAAATATCTTCACAATCTTGTAATTAATTTGCGAAAGAAAATAAAAAAATACGAAGTGTAAAATTTTTATTTGCTGTTTTGGCGGTAAGTAACCAAAAAAACACCCAACAATTAAACAAGGAGCGATTAATTTTTGAAAAATGGAACTAATCGGATTTTTTTTATAATTTTTTTCATCCATTTTTCGAACAAATTTTGAAAAAAATCTAAAACGTAAAAACTTTTGATTTGCTTAAAAGTGTTTCAAAAACAGCCAACAATTGAAAATGAACTTATTAATTTCTGAAAAATTCTACTTACAGTGAAACTTTTGAGACTCTTTTAAAGATCAATATTTACAAAAAAAAATAAAATATTTGAAACGTAAAAATTTTAGTTTGCCGTTTTAGCACGAAATAACACAAAAACACACAACAGTTAAATTTAGGGCTATTAATTTTTTAAAAATCAAACTTATATTAAATATTTTTTTTTATTTTTGATTAATCTGAAAAAAATTGGAAGATTCTGTAATATAAAAATTTTGGCTTGCCGTTTTGGCAAGAAATAATTCAAAAAGACACACAATTTTAAATATAGAACGATCCATTTTGAAAATAAAAACATTTTTTAGAAAATTTTGATCAATTTGCCATAAAAACTGAAAAAATTTTTGTTTGCCATTTTGGCATGAAATAACTAAAGAAGAGAGAACATTTAGGGCCACAAATTTTTGGAAAAATCCAATTTATATTAAACATTCTTACAGTCTTTTAATCAATTTGCGAAAGAAAATAAAAAATTCGATACGTAAAAACTTTTTTTGCCGTTGTGGCAACAAATAACTTAAAAATCCACAACAATTAAACATAGAACGATGAATTTCTCAAAAATAGAAATTATTGAACATTTTTTACAATCTTTTGGGCCATTTTTGAAAAATTTTGAAAAAAAATCTAAAACGTAAAAATTTTGTGGCCAGAAATGATTCAAAAACACCCAAGAATTGAATATAGAACGACCAATTTCTGAAAAATCAAACATACGAGTACAGTAGACCTTTCTACAATCCTCTGAAGATCAATTTAAAAAAAAATCAAAAACGTAAAAATTTTGGCCCTTTTCGCACGAAATAACTCAAAAACATAAAACATTTCATTCAAAATTTAGGGCCACTATTTTTTGAAGAACTAAACTTATAGAAGACCTTTTCACAATCTTTTGAAAAAGTTGTCTAAAATCTACAAAAAATTCTGAGATACAAATCTCGACATCCTGAATATAGCGTGCTTATGTTTATCGCGCAATATTTTTTAAATATGCGATTTTTAAATCATTTTTTTTTTAAATTTCAAACATTTTGATAACTCAAAAACCAAAGCTGACAAAACGATTGGAGTTATCAAAGAAACGGGGCCGGTAATAATAATAATAATAATAATAATAATTTATTGTACTCAACAGAGATTAATCTCCAATTACAGAATACAAAACAAAAGTAAATAGTAGTCTATCTTACAAATAAATAATTAAATACAACGTATGCCTGCAAAATATATCTAAACATCAAGAAAAAACAAAAAAAAAAAAATAGAACAGTAAGGATAGCTCATTATAAAAAAGAGTAGAACAAAATTCTGACGCTCTGTAATTATGTGTTATGCTGTAAATGTATGGATTTCGATTGAAAAAACTTCCTTACCGCTACACCCTTGGGCCAAAAAGATGCAGCCAGAATATCATTTTGATATACAAAATCGATAGTAAGTTTGAAAGAACTATATAACTCAGGAAATTTAGAGTCCAATTTAATAAGCTTAAAGTCTGGAAGACGTTTATTTTTCAGCACTTCTTCATGGGATTTTAACTTAAATTTGATATAATCAGTAATCTTGTTCACATCAACATTAGGGTTTACTCTTGTAATATGTATATGACTGCTTTTTTTTCTGGTGACAGCTACGAAATCATGATCACTCGATGACAAATCTGACGAACCTGAACTAGAAGCTATATCTGCTGAGCCAATAATTAACTTACTTACTTTCGGCCGACGTTTTAAAGTATCACCTGTTACCTCCTTCTCAGAAGGATTTTTACCATTGTCTGAAGAATTATTTAGATCAACTTCATTACATGAATTCGTATTAGGATAAATAATAGTGTTCCGTATTTCAGGTTCGCTTTTGTTTACCACTTTTCTTGCTTCCACACCACTCACGTTTTTATTCATAATCTTACTCGAAAAAGCGTCCATTGATGATAAACTACAATCAGTGGAGCCTCCCAAGTTGTTCGAACTTTTTATCAAAATGTCTATCATCTCACTTTGCGTTTTTACACGATCCCTTAGCTCCTTTATAATTTCGTCTTTTTGTTTAATAATATAATTGAAAACAGCAATATCAACCTTTTTCTCAGGTCCACTCATTTGTTCCATTGCTTCAAAAAACTCAGAATCTTCGCACACAACAGGAGGCATTTTCACTTTATCACAGCAAACTAAAGACTTACTGTCCAAAATTTTTACATAAGATACACCCTTGGCACAACTAAGGTGGTACACATTATCACACGATATACATTTTAATGCACTGACAACTTTTGATTTACATTTTCTGCAGATTTGTGCAGACGTACCGGACTGACTACTACTATTGGCATCCATCTTGGCCTCTCCAAGATGGAAGGTAATGACTTCTACAGCAGGAAAATCTATTTCGTTAAGTTTCGAAAATAGTCAAAAATTGGTCAAAATTTGAAGAATTGGAAAAAATTCAGTTTGGAAAAAGTTGCCTAAAAATACACAAAAAGTTCCGAGAAATAGATCTCGATGTGCTGATTCCAAAAATATACGTGTTTATGTTTATAACGGAACATTTTCGAAATATTCGGTTTCAAAGTCACATTTTTTAAATTTTCCAAAAATTTTGATATTTCAATGGTCGATCCTGAGAAAACAGTTGGAGTAAACAAAAAAAGTAACTGCTTGAGCTCGAAATCTACAAGAAAATGTACTTAGTTGAGTGTCGAAAATGATCAAAAATAGGTCGAAATTTGAGGAACGGGAAAAATTTCAATTTTGAAAAAGTTGTCTAAAAATTCACAAAAATTGTGGGATATAGATCTCTAAGTACTGATTCCAAAAATACAGCATGTTTATGTTTATAGCGGAACATTTTCAAAATATTCGGTTTTAATATCAAATTTTTTTTTATTTCAAAAATGCGATATTTCAATTTATAAAAAGTTGCCTAAAGGTCCACAAAAGTTCTGAAAAACAGATCTCGATATGCTGATTCCAAAAATATAGGTGTATACAACGCAACATTAAAGCTCGAAATCTACAAGAAAGTGTATTTAGTTAAACTTCGTAAATGATCAAAAATGGTTCGAAATTTAATGAATTGGAAAAATTTCAATTTTAAATAAGTTGTCTAAAAATCTACCAAAAATTCTGATATATAGATCTCGATGTGCTGATTCCAATAATACAGTTTTCTGTTCATCGCGCGACATTTTCAAAATTTTTGGTTTTAAAGTCAACTTTTTTATATTCCAAAAATTTGGATATTTCAATGGTCGATTCTGGAAAAATGATAGAACTTACCAAAGATACAACGCCGGAAGTGACTAAAAGTTCTGGCATATATAGATCTCGATATCCTGATTCCAAAAATGTAAAGTTTTTATGTTAAAATTTGGATATTTCAATGGTCGATTCGGGTAAATGATAGGAGTTACCAAAGAAACAAGGCCGGAAATGATTTCTAGTGCTCGAGGACTATAAGAAATGTGTTTAATTAAGTTTCGAAAATGATCAAAAATAGGTCAAAATTTGAAGAATTGGAAAAGTTTCAATTTTAAATAAGTTGTATAAAAATCTACCAAAAATTCTGATATATAAATCTCAATGTGCTGATTCCAAAAATACAGAGTTTTTCTGTTCATGGCTCGACATTTTCAAAATTTTCGGTTTTAAAGAACAAATTTTTTAAAAATTCAAAAAATCTCGATATTTCAATGATCGCTTCTGGAAAAATGGAAGTTGTTACCAAAGAAACGAAGCCGAAAATGACTCCTAGAACTCGAAACCTACAAGAAAATATCTTTAGTTAAGCTTCGAAAATGACCAAAAATAAGTCAAAATTTGAAGAATTGAAAATATTTCGTTTTAAAAAAGCTTATCTAAAAATCCACAAAAAGGTCTGGGACATATCCTGATTCCAAAAATGTAGAGTTTTTATGTTATTCCCGCGACATTTTCAAAATTTTTGGTTTTAAAGTCAATTTTTTTTGAATTCCAAAAATTTGGATGTTTCAATGGTCGAATCTGGAAAAATGATAGAAGTAACCAAAGAAACAAGGCCGGAAGTGGCAAAAAGTTCTGGCATATATAGATCTCGATATCCTGATTCCAAAAATGTAGAGTTTTTATGTTAATCCCGCGACATTTTCAAAATTTTTGGTTTTAAAGTCATTTTTTTTATTCCAAAAATTTTGATATTTCAGTGTCGATTCTGGAAAAATGATAGAAGTCACCAAAGAAACAAGGCCGGAAGTGACAAAAAGTTCTGGCACACATAGATCTCGATATCCTGATTCCAAAATTGTAGTTTTCATGTTCATCGCGCGACATTTTCAAAATTTTTGGTTTTAAAGTCAACTTTTTTTATTGCAAAAATTTGGATATTTCAATGGTCGATTCTTTAAAAAATGATGGGAGTTATCAAAGAAACAAGGCCGGAAATGATTTCTAGAGCTCGAGAACTACAAGAAATGTGTTTAATTAAGTTTCGAAAATGATCAAAAATATTGGTCGAAATTTGAAGAACTGGAAAAAAATTTCAATTTTGAAAATGTTGTCTAAAAATCTACAAAAAATTCTGAGATATAAATCTCGATGTGGTGATTCCAAAAATATAGTATTTTTACGTCCACCACGCGACATTTTCCAAATTTTCAGTTTTAAAGTGAAATTCTTTAAAAAATTCCAAAACTTTCGATATTACACAACCAATTTTGGAAAAACGGCTTATGTTATCAAAGAAACGATACCAGAAGTGACTTCTGAAGCTCGAAATATGCAAGAAAATGTATCTAGCCAAGTTCCAAAATGACCAAAAATATGTCGAAATTTGCAGAATTGGAAAATTTCAGTTTTAAAAAAGTTGTCTAAAAATCCACAAAAAATTCTGAGATATAGATCTCGATGTGGCGATTCCAAAAATATAGTATTTTTATGTCCATCGCGCGATAGTTTCAAAATATTCAGTTTTAAACCCGTTTTTTTTTAAATTCCAAAAATTTCGATATCTCAGTGGTTGATTCTGGAAAAACGATAGGAGTTACCAGAGAAACGAAGCTGGAAGTGACTTCTAGAACTCGAGGTCTACAAAAAATGTATTTAGTTCGGTTTCGAATGATCAAAGGTGGCCCGAAATTTGAAGAAAAAATAATTCAGTTTTGAAAAATTATTTAAAAATCCACAAAAAATTCTTGAGAAATCAAACTTGCACCATTTTAGAATCTTCTGATCAATTTGGGGAATAATTAAAGAATCTAAATCAAAGACACATTACATGTTGAACATTTTTTACAAAAAATAAAAAAAAATGGTTTGCAATGTCAGCTTAGCTCGGGAAGTAAAAATTTAATCCGCAATAGGAGTAATTAGAGCACTAAATTGACAACTATGAACACAATATTGGATCAAAGCCAGTATTAAATTGTCAGATGCGGATTCTAGGCAAAGTTGGTTGATTCGATTACTTAGTAAAGCCTTGCAGTAATTGTGTTTTGGCCATAAATTGATAGAGTTATTGTATGAGCGGGAGCAGGAAAACTATTTCGGGAATGATGGAGCAAAAATGAGTGGATGTAGACTAGGGTGAACCACCGCACAGTGCTGCTCTGGGAGGCTGTATTGTGTTTAGGTAATTTCCCCGTAGAGACGTTCCAGTTCCTGCCACAAACCCATTGGCCGTAAATTCGTATCGCAGATAGAGGACACTGACAAACAATACCATATTTATCGAGGTTTTTTTCCAAAAAACATCCCCTTTAACCACCGCCACTAACAATAAGACACGACAAGCTTGTAACTGTCGAAATGTCGATACTGATTCAAGCGTGCAACAGGTAGCAGGTCAAGCTCGGCAATCGATCAGAGAAAATTCTGTACAAACAATTACAAGTTCGGAGCAGCCTTATCGATCAAACTTCACTCGGTGAGAGAAAATTTCATTCGTATCAACAAGTTCAATTTTGGCCAAATGGCGCACCGAGAAGTCGGAATTTTAATAATATTTTATGTGCAGTGCATTTTATTGTCAGTTTTGGTATGAAATTCCGAAGTGAGAAAAGTGCATTAGGTGTGGTTTTTCCGGACATAGTTGGAGCGTTTTTCTTGAGACTGAGTGTAGATGAAATTCCTTATGGCATTTACAAAAGTTTGAAATTAAAATTAACTTCTGGAGCGTGCAATGAGCAATGAAAAATTTTATTCATCTCGGGATCAAAGAAAGGTCTTAGGACATGCTTTTTTAATCTAAAGTGGGACCAGGCGGGCACAAAGCTCTTTATTAAAGCATCGAGAACGTTTTGGGACTTAGTTTATGAGACGAAAGGCTTTTGAAAGTAATACGCGACATTTAGTCCACCTCGGAAACGAAATAACCCAGAAAAAGGACAACACATCCGCAGTTATATCAGTACCAGACCCATTCAAAATCCACGTTCTAACTAAAGCTTTCATCACGTTTTGTAAACATGTTTGAGGTTTCAATAGCTCATGGTAGCCATTGAAAGCCAAATTAAACTGAGTGAAGGACAGACTACTTGTTACAGGCAGGCACCATTATAGCAAATTTACACAATGGTGGAAATTCAAAAAGTAGGACGTTTACTTCCTCGGAAATGAAACTCTTTTATCCTGTACGAGTCTAATAATATTATATCAATTATTTTCACTTCAATGGTGATTTTGACGTCATCTTATGATTATACACGAGCAACTTCGCAAAGTATTCCAAACATAATTTGTGGACCGTAATGGGAAAAGTTAGGGCAAAAGCTCTCAGTGCATCTGAATGTGAAGATTTATCCCTAACTCGTAGAAATAAAACCAGCAGCACCTAATTCCAGCGCAGAGACATTAACTTTGATATATATGTGCATATTGTATTTGAAACAACCAAAAATACTGCTTCGTAATGTTCGTAATGATTTATTTACGGACTTACCTAATTTACGCGCACATTTATGACTGATCTTATCAGTAAGCCCATGATTATTATTCATTTAATATTTCATTCCGTCACACTCGACAATACACGCTCCATTTCGCTCCAAATAAGAGGAGGAAAACGCTTTTATTTTTATTCTACTCAGCATGAGAAGGACAAATATTTTTTGTAGGCGGCGGTATTTTCTCGACACGCAATTTCTGTTGGTAGTGTTGTACTTAATTAAGTATAGAGAAACAGACGATTTGCTTTGTTGTTATTAAGCCGCAAGGTATGGGGGCGGCGTTATCGCTTTATAAAGCCATATCACGTTCGCGGGAAGCTTACTGATTAGCATTAAGGGTGTTTATATTAAAAACTTTGTTTCCGACTTGCAGGAAGGTTAAGTAAAGCTCGGGTTACATACTATTGGAAGTTAGCGTGGGTAGACATCTTGTAAAAAAAATTGACGTTCAAATTGAATATTTTGAAAATTTTGGTCAAAGATCATGAACAGGTCGAGATAAATATCCCAAAATTTATTGTGGATTTTTAGGATATTTTTCCAAAAGCTCATTTTATCGTGCATTATCAAATTTTTGATCATTTTTCGAACACTTTCAAAAATTATCCAAAGACATTTTTTCATAGATCTCAATTCCCAAATGTTATTTTCGGTTTAATTTCGTCGAAAAATCAGCGACTTTTCCAGAATCGCCAACTGAAGAGCGGGAAATTTGAGGATTTAAAAAAAAATTGACGTTCAAACTGAATATTTCCAAATTTTGGTCCAAGACCATAAACATGATATATTTTTCAAATCAGCACGTCGAGATAAATATCCCAAAATTTTTTGTGGATTTTTAGGACATTTTTCCAAAAGCTCATTTTTTCGGAACTTGAAATTTTTGGTCATTTTTCGAACATCGAAAATTAGCCAAAAACATTTTCTCATAGATCTCGATTCTCAAAGCTTATTTTCGGCTTCATTTCGTTGAAAAATCTACGACTTTCGCCAACTGAAATGTGGGAAATTTGAGCATTTAAAAAAAAAATTGACGTTCAAATTGAATATTTTGGTCAAAGATCATGAACAGGTCGAGATAAATATCCCAAAATTTATTGTGGATTTTTAGGATATTTCCCAAAAGCTCAATTTTTCGGAACTTGAAATTTTTGGTCAGTTTTCGAACATCGAAAATTAGCCAAAAACATTTTCTCATAGATCTCGATTCCCAAAGGTTATTTTCGGCTTCATTTCGTCGAAAAATCTACGACTTTCGCCAACTGAAATGTGGGAAATTTGATGATTTAAAAAAAATGACGTTCAAATTGAATGTTTTGAAAATTTTGGTCAAAGATCATAAACAGGTAGAGATAAATATTCCAAAATTTTTTGTGGATTGTTAGAACATTTTCCCAAAAGCTCAATTTTTCGGAACTTGATTTTTTCGGCCATTTTTCGAACATCGAAAATTAGCGAAAGACATTTTCTCATAGATCTCGATTCCCAAAGGTTATTTTAGACTTCATTTCGTCGAAAAATCTACGACTTTCGCCAACTGAAATGTGGGAAATTTGAGGATTTAAAAAAAAAAATTGACGTTCAAATTGAATATTTTGAAAATTTTGGTCAAAGATAAACAGGTCGAGATAAATATTGCAAAATTTTTTGTGGATTTTTAGGACATTCTTCCCAAAAGCTCATTTTTTCCTACATTATTAAATTTTTGATCATTTTTCGACCACTTTCAAAAATTATCCAAAGACATTTTTTCATAGACCTCAATTACCAAATGTTATTTTCGGTTTAGTTTCGTCGAAAAATCAGCGACTTTTCCAGAATCGCCAACTGAAGTGTGGGAAATTTGAGGATTTTAAAAAATTTGACGTTCAAACTGAATATTTCCAAAATTTTTGTCCAAGACCATAAACATGATATATTTTTCAAATCAGCACGTCGAGATAAATATCCCAAAATTTTTGTGGATTTTTAGGACATTTTTCCAAAAGCTCAATTTTTCGGACATTTTAATTTGAGGATTTAAAAAAAAAATTGACGTTCAAATTGAATATTTTGAAAATTTTGGTCAAAGATCATGAACAGGTCGAGATAAATATTCCAAAATTTTTTGTGGATTTTTAGGACATTCTTCCCAAAAGCTCATTTTTTCCTACATTATTAAATTTTTGATCATTTTTCGACCACTTTCAAAAATTATCCAAAGACATTTTTTCATAGATCTCAATTACCAAATGTTATTTTCGGTTTAGTTTCGTCGAAAAATCAGCGACTTTTCCAGAATCGCCAACTGAAGTGTGGGAAATTTGAGGATTTTAAAAAATTTGAGGTTCAAACTGAATATTTCCAAAATTTTAGTCCAAGACCATAAACATGATATATTTTTCAAATCAGCACGTCGAGATAAATATCCCAAAATTTTTGTGGATTTTTAGGACATTTTTCCAAAAGCTCAATTTTTCGGACATTTTAATTTGAGGATTTAAAAAAAAATTGACGTTCAAATTGAATATTTTGAAAATTTTGGTCAAAGATCATGAACAGGTCGAGATAAATATCTCAAAATTTATTGTGGATTTTTAGGATATTTTCCCAAAAGCTCATTTTTTCGTGCATTATTAAATTTTTTACCATTTTTTGAACACTTTCAAAAATTAGCCAAAGACATTTTTTCAAAGATCTCAATTCCCAAATGTTATTTTCGGTTTAATTTCGTCGAAAAATCAGCGACTTTTCCAGAATCGCCAACTGAAATGTGGGAAATTTGAGGATTTTAAAAAAATTTGATATTCAAACTGAATATTTCCAAAATTTTTAGTCCAAGACCATAAATATGATATATTTTTCAAATCAGCACGTCGAGATAAATATCCCAAAATTTTTTGCGGATTTTTAGAACATTTTCTCCAAAAGCTCAATTTTTCGGAACTTGAAATTTTTGGTCATTTTTCGACCATTGAAAATTAGCCAAAGACATTTTCTGATAGATCTCAGTTCCCAAAGGTTATTTTCGGCTTCATTTCGTCGAAAAATCTACGACTGTCGCCAACTGAAATGTGGGAAATTTGAGGAATTTAAAAAAAAACATTGACGTTCAAATTGAATATTTTGAAAATTTTGGTGAAAGATCATGAACAGGTCGAGATAAATATCCCAAAATTTTTTGTGGATTTTTAGGACATTTTTCCAAAAGCTCATTTTTTCGTACATTATTAAATTTTTGATCATTTTTCGAACACTTTCAAAAATTATCCAAAGACATTTTTTCATAGATCTCAATTCCCAAATGTTATTTTCGGTTTAATTTCGTCGAAAAATCAACGACTTTTCCAGAATCGCCAACTGAAGTGTGGGAAATTTGAGGATTTTAAAAAAATTTGACGTTCAAACTGAATATTTCCAAAATTTTGGTCCAAGACCTTAAACATGATATATTTTTCAAATCAGCACGTCGAGATAAATATCCCAACATTTTTTGTGGATTTTTAGGACATTTTCCCAATAGCTCAATTTTTCGGAACTTGAAATTTTTGGTCATTTTTCGAACATCGAAAATTAGCCAAAGACATTTTCTCATAGATCTCGGTTCCCAAAAGTTATTTTCGGCTTCATTTCGTCGAAAAATCTGCGACTTTCGCCAACTGAAATGCGGGAAATTTGAGGATTTAAAAAAAAAATAATGTTCTAATTGAATATTTTGATCAAAGATCATGAACAGGTCGAGATAAATATCCCAAAATTTTTTGTGAATTTTTAGGACATTTTTCCAAAAGCTCATTTTTTCGTACTTTATTAAATTTTTGATCATTTTTCGAACACTTTCAAAAATTATCCAAAGACATTTTTTCATAGATCTCAATTCTCAAATGTTATTTTCGTTTAATTTCGTCGAAAAATCAGCGGCTTTTCCAGAATCGCCAACTGAAGTGTGGGAAATTTGATGATTTTAAAAAAATTTTACGTTCAAACTGAATATTTCCAAAATTTTAGTCCAAGACCATAAACATGATATATTTTTCAAATCAGCACGTCGAGATAAATATCCCAAAATTTTTTGTGGATTTTTAGAACATTTTCCCAATAGCTGAATTTTTCAGAACTTGAAATTTTTGGTCATTTTTCGAACATTGAAAATTAGCCAAAGACATTTTCTCATAGATCTCGGCTCCCAAAGGTTATTTCCGGCTTCATTTCATCGAAAAATCTACGACTTTCGCCAACTGAAATGTGGGAAATTTGTGGATTTAAAAAAAAATTGACGTTCAAATTGAATATTTTGAAAATTTTGGTCAAAGATTATAAACAGGTAGAGATAAATATCCAAAATTTATTGTGGATTTTTAGGATATTTTTCCAAAAGCTCATTTTTTCGTGCATTATTAAATTTTTGACCATTTTTTGAACACTTTCAAAAATTAGCCAAAGACATTTTTTCATAGATCTCAATTCCCAAATGTTATTTTCGGTTTAATTTAGTCGAAAAATCAGCGACTTTTCCAGAATCACCAACTGAAGTGTGGGAAATTTGAGGATTTTAAAAAATTTGACGTTCAAACTGAATATTTCCAAAATTTTGGTCCAAGACTATAAACATGATATATTTTTCAAATGAGCACGTCGAGATAAATATCCCAAAATTTTTTGTGGATTTTTAGGACATTTTCCCAAAAGCTCAATTTTTCGGAACTTGAAATTTTTGGTCATTTTTCGAACATCGAAAATTAACGAAAGACATTTTCTCATAGATCTCGATTCCAAAGGTTATTTTCGACTTCATTTCGTCGAAAAATCTACGACTTCCGCCAACTGAAATGTGGGAAATTTGAGGATTTAAAACAAAAAATTGACGTTCAAATTGAATATTTTGGAAATTTTGGTCAAAGATTATAAACAGGTCGAGATAAATATCCCAAAATTTATTGTGGATTTTTAGGATATTTTTCCAAAAGCTAATTTTTTCGTACATTATTAAATTTTTGATCATTTTTCGAACACTTTCAAAAATTAGCCAAAGACATTTTTTCATAGATCTCAATTCCCAAATGTTATTTTCGGTTTAATTTCGTCCAAAAATCAGCGACTTTTCCAGAATCGCCAACTGAAGTGTGGGAAATTTGAGGATTTTAAAAAAATTTGAGGTTCAAACTGAATATTTCCAAAATTTTGGCCCAAGACCATAAATATCATATATTTTTCAAATCAGCACGTCGAGATAAATATCCCAAAATTTTTTGTGGATTTTTAGGACATTTTCAGAAAAGCTCAATTTTTCGGAACTTGAAATTTTTGGTCATTTTTCGAACATTGAAAATTAGCCAAAGACATTTTCTCATAGATCTCGGTTCCCAAAGGTTATTTTCGGCTTCATTTCATAGAAAAATCTACGACTTTCGCCAACTGAAATGTGGGAAATTTGAGGATTTAAAAAAAAAATTGACATTCAAATTGAACATTTTGAAAATTTTGGTCAAAGATTATACACAGGTCGAAATAAATATTCCAAAATTTTTGTGGTTTCTTAGGATATTTTTCCAAAAGCTTATTTTTTCGTGCATTATTAAATTTTTGACCATTTTTTGAACACTTTTAAAAATTAGCCAAAGACATTTTTTCATAGATCTCAATACCCAAATGTTATTTTCGGTTTAATTTCGTCGAAAAATCAGCGACTTTTCCAGAATCGCCAACTGAAGTGTGGGAAATTTGAGGATTAAAAAAAATTTTACGTTCAAACTGAATATTTCCAAAATTTTGGTCCAAGACCTTAAACATGATATATTTTTCAAATCAGCACGTCGAGATAAATATCCCCAAATTTTTGTGGATTTTTTGAACATTTTCCCAAAAGCTCAATTTTTCGGAACTTGAAATTTTTGGTCATTTTTCGAACATTGAAAATTAGCGAAAGACATTTTCTCATAATCTCGGTTCCCAAAGGTTATTTCGGCTTCATTTCGTCGAATAATCTACAACTTTCGCCAACTGAAATGTGGGAAATTTGAGGATTTAAAAAAACACTTGACGTTCAAATTGAATATTTTGAAAATTTTGGTCAAAGATCATGAACAGGTCGAGATAAATATTCCAAAATTTTGTTGTGATTTTTTGGGTATTTTTCCAAAAGCTCATTTTTTCGTGCATTATTAAATTTTTGACCATTTTTCGAACACTTTCAAAAATTATCCAAAGACATTTTTTCATAGATCTCAATTCCCAAATGTTATTTTTGGTTTAATTTCGTCGAAAAATCAGCGACTTTTCCAGAATCGCCAATTGAAGTGTGGGAAATTTGAGAATTTAAAAAAAATTTGATGTTCAAACTGAATTTTTCCAAAATTTTGGTCCAAGACCATAAACATGATATATTTTTCAAATCAGCACGTCGAGATAAATATCCCAAAATTTTTTGTGGATTTTTAGAACATTTTCCCAAAAGCTCAATTTTTCGGAACTTGAAATTTTTGGTCATTTTTCGAACATTGAAAATTAGCCAAAGACATTTTTTCATAGATCTCGGTTCCCAAAGGTTATTTTCGGCTTCATTTCGTTGAAAAATCTACGACTTTCGCCAACTGAAATGTGGGAAATTTGAGGATTTACAAAAAAAATTGACGTTCAAATTGAATATTTTGAAAATTTTGGTCAAAGATTATGAACAGGTCGAGATAAATATCCCAAAATTTGTTGTGAGTTTTTAGGATATTTTTCCACAAGCTCATTTTTTCGTACATTATTAAATTTTTGAGCATTTTTCGAACACTTTCAAAAATTAGCCAAAGACATATTTTCATAGATTTCAATTCCCAAATGTTATTTTCGGTTTAATTTCGTCGAAAAATCAGCGACTTTTTCAGAATCGCCAACTGAATTGTGGGAAATTTGAGGATTTAAAAAAAAATTGACGTTCAAACTGAATATTTCCAAAATTTTGGTCCAAGACCTTAAACATGATATATTTTTCAAATCAGCAGCTCGAGATAAATATCCCAAAATTTTTTGTGGATTTTTAGAACATTTTCCCAAAAGCTCAATTTTTCGGAACTTGAAATTTTTGGTCATTTTTCGAACTTTGAAAATCAGCCAAAGACATTTTCTCATAGATCTCGGTTCCCAAAGGTTATTTTCGGCTTCATTTCGTCGAAAAATCTACGACAATCGCCAACTGAAATGTGGGAAATTTGAGGATTTACAAAAGAATGACGTTCTAATTAAATATTTTGAAAATTTTGATCAAAGATCAAACAGGTCGAGATAAATATCCAAAATTTTGTATGGATTTTTAGGGCATTTTTCCGCAAGCTCATTTTTTCGTACATTATTAAATTTTTGAGCATTTTTCGAACACTTTCAAAAATTAGCCAAAGACATTTTTTCATAGATTTCAATTGCCAAATGTTATTTTCGGTTTAATTTCGTCGACAAATCAGCGACTTTTCCAGAATCGCCAACTCAAGTGTGGGAAATTTGAGGATTTTAAAAAAAATTGACGTTCAAACTGAAAATTTCCAAAATTTTAGTCCAAGACCATAAACATGATATATTTTTCAAATCAGCACGTCGGGATAAATATCCCAAAATTTTTTGTGGATTTTTAAGACATTTTTCCAAAAGCTCAATTTTTCGGAACTTGAAATTTTTGGTCATTTTTCGAACATTGAAAATTAGCCAAAGACATTTTCTCATAGATCTCGATTCCCAAAGGTTATTTTCGGCTTCATTTCGTCGAAAAATCTACGACTTTCGCCAAATGAAATGTGAGAAATTTGAGAATTAAAAAAAAAAGTGACGGTCAAATTCAATATTTTGAAAATTTTGGTCAAAGATCATGAACAGGTCGAGATAAATATCCCAAAATTTATTCTGGATTTTTAGGATATTTTCCCAAAAGCTCATTTTTTCGTGCATTATTAAATTTTTGACCATTTTTTGAACACTTTCAAAATTAGCCGAAGACATTTTTTCATAGATCTCAATTCCCAAATGTTATTTTCGGTTTAATTTCGTCGAAAAATCAGCGACTTTTCCAGAATCGCCAACTGAAGTGTGGGAAATTTGAGGATTTTAAAAAATTTGACGTTCAAAGTGAATATTTCCAAAATTTTGGTCCAAGACCCTAAACATGATATATTTTTCAAATCAGCACGTTGAGGTAAATATCCCAAAATTTTTTGTGGATTTTTAGGACATTTTCCCAAAAGCTCAATTTTTCGGAACTTGAAATTTTTGGTCATTTTTCGAACATTGAAAATTAGCCAAAGACATTTTCTCATAGATCTCGGTTCCCAAAGGTTATTTTCGGCTTCATTTCGTCGAAAAATCTACGACAATCGCCAACAGAAATGTGGGAAATTTGAGGATTTAAAATAAAAATTGACGTTCAAATTGAATATTTTGAAAATTTTGGTCAAAGATCATGAACAGGTCGAGATAAATATCCCAAAATTTATTGTGGATTTTTAGGATATTTTTCCAAAAGTTCATTTCTTCGTACATTAATAAATTTTTGACCATTTTTCGTACACTTTTAAAAATGAGCCAAAGACATTTTTTCATAGATCTCAATTCCCAAATGTTATTTTCGACGTCATTTCGTCGAAAAATCTACGACTTTCGCCAACTGAAATGTGGGAAATTTGAGCATTAAAAAAAAAATTGACGTTCAAATTGAATATTTTGAAAATTTTGGTCAAAGATTATAAACTGGTCGAGATAAATATTCCAAAATTTTTTGTGGATTTTTAGGACATTTTTCCCAAAAGCTCATTTTTTCGTACATTATTAAATTTTTGATCATTTTTCGAACACTTTCAAAAATTAGCCAAAGACATTTTTTCATAGATCTCAATTCCCAAATGTTATTTTCGGTTTAATTTCGTCGACAAATCAGCGACTTTTCCAGAATCGCCAACTGAAATGTGGGAAATTTGAGGATTTAAAAAAAATTTGACGTTCAAACTGAATATTTCCAAAATTTTGGTCCAAGACCATAAACATGATATATTTTTCAAATCAGCACGTCGAGATAAATATCCCAAAATTTTTTGTGGATTTTTAGCACATTTTTCCAAAAGCTCATTTTTTCGGAACTTGAAATTTTTGGTCATCTTTCGAATATTGAAAATTAGCCAAAGACATTTTCTCATAGATCTCGGTTCCCAAAGGTTATTTTCGGCTTCATTTCGTCGAAAAATCTACGACAATCGCCAACTGAAATGTGGGAAATTTGAGGATTTACAAAAAAATGACGTTCTAATTAAATATTTTGAAAATTTTGATCAAAGATCATAAACAGGTCGAGATAAATATCCCAAAAAATTTTTTGTGGATTTTTAGGGCATTTTTCCCAAAAGCTCATTTTTTCGTACATTATTAAATTTTTGATCAATTTTTAAATAATTTAATGTCGTAAAAACATTTACAATTGAACTTTACTTAGTTTTTATAATAATAATAATAATTCATAAAATCTCCCCGTCAAGGTAAATTGCTCTAAAATGCGAGCGCAGTTAGCACGTTCAGAACGTTTTAGTCCCATAGACATTAGTGTATTCGCAGACAATGTTTACACTCACATTTTTAAATAATAACAAAATTGTTCTCAATAATTTAACTCCTCAGAAGCACCGATAAATAATTTTTGAAGTAACGGAGAAGTATAAATCCTTATAATTATGGTCAGCCGATAACGCGACAGTACGAGGGCAGAATATTGCGCACACGCATAATTAAGAGTGAGAGATGGGAAAACCCGATGGAGCGATTCTTCCAGTAAATTTGTTTGGATATATAGGTTCTCAGAGACACTGTCGAGTAATTAATAACACATAAACGTGCTCGCTGCGCTCCCATTCTTGATTTTTTTTGAAGTAATGTAGTCTCATAGCAGCGTTTATATGCATATGTGAATCGTCAGAGTTGCTACTTAGGTTTATTTTATTATAATAATCTCACGTGATTGAACCTGATTTTACCCGCCATGACCGACAATAAGCATCAGGTCACGCTCTGACTACGAGGGAAGTATTGTATAAATTCTTGAGACCGATTTTTTAATAAATGCTAGTTCCACGGCAAGTATATATACAGCAATATTATCAATTTATATCGAAAGTTCATACAAAGGTACGTGCAAATGTAACGTTGGAAACGTGATCGGAAACTCCCAAGCAAAACCACTCAACTTTAGCTTGAAAGAAAACAAATGTAAGTAAATCTATATTTTGATTTTACGAAAATTCTTTAATAGATGTAGGCGCAGCTAACTGAAAACGCTCTTACCGTTTTATTGTTGACAAAAACATGCAAAAAGTCTTGAGTTTCCGAATATAGAATACACGGGAAACACGAGTCGTGGAGCAGAATCCAATTTATAGGTGGAATTTCCCCACATATTTCCTTAATAGCTTATCGCGTCGTGCATTAGCCCACTTTTGAACTTCCATAATCATCATTAGATCAAAGCCAGAATAACAAAACCTTTGTTAAGCAGAATTAATTATTTGCTTCGGCCGAAAAAGTCGCAGCTTTGCCGTAATGAGGCACGTAACTCATCTCGACTTCCCTCCTCAAGTATCTACTTTTCCCCATCAAGCGTTTGCTTTTCCACCAAAATTAAGTTTATTCTGGCGCTGATGATTCCTGCAGTGGCACTCTTGCCTGATCGATGACCCCACTAAATCACAAAACTCGCCCCTAGTCACTCCGACATGTGGTCACCCAGCTGCGAAAAAATCTTTTTCCGTCAAATTACAGAAACCGTGTCCCATAAATCCGCTCAAATCGTCACCGCCACACCCGTAATGACCCTTTTAATTCTCGCTCAGCACTTGAAAAATTCAAATTTCAATTCGCGATAAATTCTTTTGTGAAGTTACGTCTCGCAGCAAGGCGATTAAAATAAAATACGACGTCGCAATCCTCTTTTGTTCGCGTTCCTCCGAACGTCTCTTAAAACACAACTTCATAAATAATTCCGTTAGTATTTATCTTAATATTCACGCGAAGCATCTTCGTATCGTTTTCGAAAAATGCGGCTCGTCTCTGGAGCCCGGCGAGGATTAATCCGGAGTGTGAATGAATTCTAGGTTGAAACGTGCAATTTTCGCCGGTGTAGAAAACTAGAAAATGGAGCAGTCGGAAATGTATGCTCTGGCTGAGACATGATGTTATGATGCATTATGATAACGACGAGTAGACGGTGGGTTTGTGTACGGTTTTATGGCGCTGTGTGAGTGTGGGAGCTGTATTCAACGATTTGCTGTGTATTTCGCGATTGTTGCGAACATAAAGACGGACTATGGGTTGAGTTACGTTAATGGCGGAGTTTATGCAAGCTGCGGTGCATACTAACGGTGCTGGGGGATGCTATTTTCTAGTGAATGGCTTGATTTAGGTGAACGGAGGTTGGACGGTGTGGCTAAAACGTAATGGATTGAATATTGAATGTTCAAAGGGGTGGGCTCAAAGAAGCATGGGTGCTGGAGGTTGAAATATAGAGCGTAGTTTTATTTTCTTACGTTTTTCTACCTCTCCAAGTTTTTTCTTTGTTGAGCAGAAAACTAGTTCAATGATCTCTAATTTTTCGAGATTATGATATCCCTAATGGGTTTTTCTAATTTTCTGCCTGCAAATTTTTGCTATGTCATCCATAATTAATAGAGAGCGGATTTCTAGGTTTAATGCTTTTTGTGTGAAAACTTTTTTATATCTGTAACTATGATACCATTTGGAGTCATTTGACACATTTTTTTTTTGCTTATTTGCTTTTTTTTTTCAATTTTATGCAGATTAAAACTTATATGCTTATTTAATGCTTTTTTCGACGAATATGAGTTTTAATGCATATTTTGTTCAAATGCCGGCATTGTCGGGATGACAAATACTTGTTAATTAGGCGTACCGTATCGTATGCATTTTACCTGGACTTGACCATTGAAGTACACTTACCCAAGACCCTTTCTGTGAATAGGTTCCGGTCGTTTGGGTAATAAAATTTTATTATAGGATTGGAAAAATATTCCATAGATTTTATGACTTTAAATCCTTACTTCCGTTGATAATGAATTAAAGCTTTTAACCAGATGTTCTTTTTCGGCATTTTGTGGCAAGACCGTTGAAGATTTTCTAGAAAAAAGGATTATTGTACCCAACAAATTTGCGATTTTTCATCTTCAAGATGGCGTCTGTCAGCAAAGTTGGGTTAGGAAGTGATCCTACTCAAATAGTGAATAAACAATGTAATAAATGCAAAATTGAAGTTGTGCATGCATTTATCCGTTGCGTGAAGTGTGATGTGATGTATCACAAAAGTTGTTTGCAAGTGATGCAAAAAAGAAACAAGAAATGCACTGTGTTGTCTGATAACGAAATGATTTGTGATCAGCATGGAATTGAGCAAGAAAGCCCTGTAGTCCAGGATATCACCGCTTTTTTAAACAGTGGTAACTTTTTCAATGTACTAAATGATTCGATTTTAAGAGCTACAGCTCCATTAGTTGCTGAGGTAGAGAAACTTAGGCAAGAGGTCAACGACCTCAAAAGCAGCAACATTGATTTAGTTAGGCTCTTAACTGATTTTTCTCAAAAACACAACACAATGAGACATCCATCTTCGACATATGGCACGATACCAGAAGTGTCTGCTGTTAGAAGCTTCAAGAATAGCCAACAGTTAAAACAGCACAATCATCAAAAGTTAACAACGTCTACAGAAACGAATGATCACGTGGTTGGGAACATAGAAGAAAATCACCGAATAGAAGAACCCAGTCAACATAGGTTAACTACGAAGTCAATTGAAACAAGAACTTCATTGTATCGTTTAAATCAAAACAACAATTTTCCCGATGCAACAAAAACTGAATTATCTCCCTCATGTCCCACTTCGTTGAAAACCTCTACTAAATCTTCGCTAATAATTGATACTGTACCTATAGTTGATGATACCAAGAGTACTACTAGTGAAAAACAGACATTAACGGTCGACACTGTACAGGATGATTTCCATGAAGTTCTTTCTAGAAAATTCAAAAGAAAATTTCTACGCGGTAAAGCTAAGTTGCCAGAAGGGAGTACATCATTAAAAGCGGCACCAGGTATGTCTCATATCTATATTGGCAATGTGGAACTAAATGTTAGATGTGAAGATTTGGTTGACTATTTAAAAGGCAGGTTTCCTAATGAAGAAGTTATCATTAAAGCTCTACCCAAACGTGAGAACGCTAAAAGTAAAGCTTTCCAGATTTCAGTCGCTAGTGAGTTGTACACTTCTCTCATGAAGGAAGAAATATGGCCAACTGGTATTGTAATTAAGAAGTTCCATTTTTTATCAGGAAAGAAAAAAGAAACAATAACCGGGGGGAATGCACAAATGAACAAAACTCAGCAGAAGGAAACAGCACTTTCTCAGTTTATTACCAAAACACAAGAGGCATCAGAAGCAAACTGAAGGATCTATATTGTGCTGTTTTAAGCGAAAATTATTGTGCCCTAGCATTAAGTGAAACGTGGTTATCTCCGGAAATCCAAAGCAATGAAGTTCTTGACAGTAGATACATAGTGTACAGAAATGATAGAAACAGTGAAAACAGTAATAAACAAAAAGGTGGTGGCGTCCTGTTGGCAATCAACAAGAAGTTCAACTCCATGCAATTGACTTGTGTTAATTCCCACGTCGAAGAAATTTGGGTAAAAGTTTCACTTCCTAATAAGGATCTCATTATCGGCTGTGTTTATATTCCACCTAATTCCGTATTGTTAAAATATTCTGATCATGTTCAATCTCTGCAAAGCATATGCGCTATTCATTCTAACTGTGATATTTTAGTAATAGGTGACTTTAATTTAAGTAATATTGAATGGATGCAGGTACCTGATTTTGATGGTCTGCTTCCTACTAAAATTTCAAGTGAAACTGAGACGTATGTTTGCGACAATTACTTCAATCTATTTTTTCACCAGTATAATAATGTCAAAAATTTCAAAAATGGAGTTCTAGACTTGTGCTTTTCAAACTGTAATGGAGTTGAAATATCACCATGCGAGCCTATGTCAAAGCTCGATCATTATCATCCCACCTTTATAGTTAACATAGATACCTGTCTTGGTAGTCCATTGTTTAGGACAATGGAAAGCTATTACGATTTTAAGCGTGCAAATTACTCTGAAATCTGTATGGCCTTATTCAGTATTAATTGGTTAACGATTTTAAACTGCTCTAATGTGGACGATGCCGTCAGCATCTTCTACGCTAATCTGCACTCTGTAATCAATATGTTTGTGCCGGTTAAATATAAACATACTAAAACCTACCCCAAATGGTTTAACAGCGATATTATTAGACTTATTAAAGAAAAAAAAATTGCGCATAAACGATATAAACACACAAATAACAAAGTTGATTACTTAACTTTTGATGCTCTTAGAAGGTTATGCAAACTACACATAAATGAAGCGTATGAGTTATATTTAAACAATGTGGAAAACGATCTCAATGTCAATCCAAAAAACTTTTGGAAATTTATTCGAAGTAAAAGTCACAATAGTCTACCTCTACCTATGCATCATAATGGATTAACTCTAGAGAATCCATCTGATGTGTGTGATGAATTCATGAATTATTTTTCATCTGTTTATGACAATAGCGGAGCCATAAAATCCGATTTCAAGTGTAACCAGTCTATTTGTTTAAGTAACCTATCTATTAGTGTCGCCGATATTCAAAATTCTATTGATCAATTAAAGACCAACAAAGGTCCTGGACCTGATGGATTACCACCTTCTTTTTTTAAAAACTGCTGTGAACCTTTAGCCCTGCCTCTACACATTTTATTCAACCTCTCTCTTCAGAGTGGTATGTTTCCATTATCGTGGAAACTTAGACATGTTGTACCAATTCACAAATCCGGCTCGGCTTCTTGTATTGGAAACTATAGACCCGTATCAATCCTCTCATGTGTAAGCAAAATTTTTGAAAAGATAATGTGGAACAAACTATTTCCCCATTTTAAGAGTGTGATCGTGGTGGAACAACATGGTTTTTTCTATAGGCGATCCACAATTACTAATCTACTTGTGTATGTCAATTCTGTGCTCGACGCGTTGGGAAGGGGTTTGGAAGTACATTCTGTTTATACTGATCTCAGTAAAGCCTTCGACAAAGTAAACCATTCACTATTAATTCAAAAATTAGAAGCCTATGGAATTTCAGACAGTCTATTAGACTGGTTTTCTTCTTACTTGTCAGGCAGAACGCAACAAGTGAAAATCGGAAATTGTCTTTCATGTGTACAGAGCGTGCCTTCGGGGGTACCTCAGGGATCCATACTGGGACCATTACTGTTTTCAGTTTTTATTAATGATATTGGGGACAAATTTAAGTGCAAATTTAGCCTATTCGCAGACGATCTAAAAATCTTCAAAATAGTCACAAACACTACTGATCAGAAAGAACTACAATCTGACATAGACACGTTAAGTAACTGGTGCAAAACTAACAAAATGTTTCTAAATCGTGACAAGTGTTTCATAATAAATTTCAGTCGGAAGAATGACCCATCACCCCCACAGTATAATTTAAATGACTATCCGATAATAATTAAATTTTTGGTGAAAGATCTGGGCATATTATTGGATAACAAGCTATCATTTATTCCACATTATGATTATATAACCAAAAAGGCCAATAAAACTCTGGGTTGCATCAAGAGATATAGTAAAAATTTTCATAATATTCAAACTTTTAAAAAGCTATATCTATCGCTTGTTAGATCAAATTTGGAATATGGATCCGTCATCTGGGCACCTCATTACAATTTTCATATTGATAGAATTGAAGCAGTACAACGAAAATTTATTAAATACTTACAGTACAAATTACCCCTACAGATTAGTGATTACCAGACGTAACTAAGTTACTTAGGATTGTCAACACTTATAGTTAGAAGAGAATACAGTGCTATCAACTTTGTTTTTAAATTATTAAATAACTATATTGATGCTTCAGAAATCATTAGTTTAGTCAAATTCCATGTGCCTCAATACCATGCTCGTAAAGTTCCGTTATTCAGTATAAGCAAGGCTAAAACTAATTACTTGTTATTTTCACCAATGAATACTATTCTTGGTTCGTGCAATAAATATTGTGATCAGGTTGACTTTTTCAAATCTAGGTCTGCAAACTCTTTTAATTGTAAGTTTATAAATCTATGTAAAGGTATATATCCGTTAATAAACATTATTATTATTATTAACTACCTACCTTAAAATTTTTCTAATGGAAACTTTTAAGTAAATGAACCGTTTATTTCACAAGCATCAGTCTATCGCATCTGTCGTAATACAGTGTTATACGTGGTTTTCCCTTGTTACATGTTGAGTTCTTTTTGGTAATATTACTAATATTTTAAAAGAATGCCGAAAGTAAAATCGACGCCGGATGAGTGGATAAGGGATTTTCCAGAATTAAAAGTAGAAAACAACAAAATATTCTGCAGAACATGTGTGAAAACCGTAAGCCCACTAATTTTTTTTTTTATCTATTTTCCTTTATTAATCCCGTATATGTACGTTGTTTTAGATTCAAAGTGATAAAAAATATTACCTGACGCAACATGTCAGAACGACTTTTCATGTGGAAAGGAAGAAAATGTTTGAAGTTTCTAAAATTAAACAGTAGACCATACATGAATCTGTTGCATCTACTTCCACAAAAGATAAGCAGTTTCAGTTTAATTTCGATTTATGTAAAATGATGATCCAGTGCAATATACCTTTAAAAAAATTAGAGAAAGGCCCTCTTCAAGAATTCCTTGAAAAACACTGCAATCGACATATTCCGGTTGAAAGTACTCTCCGAAAAAATTATGTAGGCCCAGTGTTTCAGCAAGTTTACAACGAAATTAAACATCGCATTGGAGATAATTATTTATGGTTCGCTGTCGATGAAACAACCGATAGTTGTCGAAGATACGTGGCAAGTTTAATTGTTGGAATCTTAAATGAAAATTTCCCTAGTCGAGGGTATGTAGTAAGTTTGAAAATGTTAGATAAAACAAATGGCAATACGATTACCAGATTTGTAAATGACAGTCTTACGTCACTATTTTTGCCAATAAAATTTTATTGATGATCTCGGATGCAGCTCGTTATATGTTGAAAGCAGGGAATAATCTAAAAATATTGTACCCCAATTTAATTCACTCTACTTGCATTGCCCACGGTTTAAACAGAATGGCTGAAGGAATACGTTTGCAGGTTCCTACTGTTAATAAATTAGTGGCAAATGGTAAAAAGATTTTTGTTAAAGCCCCACTAAGAGTGCAACATTTTAAGGAAAAATTTCCAAACATACCATTGCCCCCAGAGCCGATTATAACGAGGTGGGGAACATGGCTACAGGCCACATTTTATTATAACAAATATATCAAAGAATTTGAGGAAGTAGTTACGGAGTTTAGCGAAGATTCTTCTCAATCGATTAAAGATTGCATACATATTTTGGAAAACAAAGATTTGCGACAAGATCTAGCTTTTCTAAGAAGTAATTATCAATTCGTATGTGAGGTCATAGAAAAGTTAGAAAAACCCAACATGGTGTTGGTAGATGCCATAAACTTAGTGAAAGAATTTAAACAACAAGCAAACGCAGTAAGGGGTGATATTGGTACTAGAGTATCTCAAAAACTTGACGAAGTATTTAATAAAAATTCAGGTTTCGGTGTTCTTTCCGACGTTGCTCATGTTTTACAAGGCCAGAAGGTGGAAAATTTGGAGTTAGATTCAACATTAGTTGCAAAATTCAAATTTGCGCCAACAACGAGTGTGGATGTTGAATGCACATTCTCGAATTTCAAACACATTTTAAATGATCGGCGAAATAATTTTACAGTGGACAACTTGGAACATATTACAATCATAAATTGTTTTAAAGAAAACTGAAATACGTGTGTAAAATATAAAGTCTAGGATTATTGTAATAATATTTTACCCAAAGTTCTAAGAAGTGTTCGTTGATTTGTAATATGATTATGTTTTTAATGCTTTTTTGCTTAAAATAAAACTTTTTTATTGAAAATGTGCTTATTTAAGCGCTTATTCTTAATTTTTTTGTGCTTATAAATTCGCTCTCTAGACTGATAATGAAGAATTCTTCAACTCCCATTTTTACACAAAAACAAAATTTTTCATGATAATTATCGTAAGCTTGTCAGGGATACAAATGAATATATTTTTTCTAGTTCACCTAAACGTGCTCGCTGCGCTCGCATTCTAGATGTTCTTTTTCTGTTGAATTAGGGTCAGGAAAACACAAATGGACGGTCAGCCAGACTGCTTAGTTTTTATTGCAATTATTCTGGAGATCTCCCGGTCAAGGTAAATTTCTCTGAAAAAACTAACACGTAAAATGCGAGCACAGCGAGCACGTACAGGATGTTTCAGTCCCAAAAACGTCATAAAGATAATGAATAAATCTTTAACTCCCATTTTTACACAACAACGAAATTTTTCATGATAATTTAGCTTGTCGGGGATAAAAATGAATGTATTTTTTTTAATTCACCTGAACGTGCTCGCTGCGCTCGCATTCTGGGTGTTCTTTTTCTGTTAATTTAGGGTCAGGAAAACACAAATGGACGGTCAGCCAGACTGCTTAGTTTTTATTGCAATTATTCTGGAGATCTCCCGATCAAGGTAAATTTCTCTGAAAAAACCATGGCCGACTAGTATAAAGATTATGGCCTGTCCAAAGGAATGCCAAAAGTACCATACGTGCTGCCATCTATTAATAATTCAAAAACGACAAAAGAATTATTAACACTTTTTGAAAGCCACAAAGGCATTCATTCCGAAACAAACCACCATTACACGTTTTGAAGTCCCATAATGTCAAGTCAAATTAAAATTTTGCTAAATTATTAAGTGTAATTATTAATAGATGGCAACACGTATCGTACCTCTTGGACAGGCCATAATGTTTATACTAGTCGGCCATGGAAAAAACTAACTCCAAAAATGCGAGCACAGCGAGCACGTACAGGATGTTTCAGTCCCAAAAACGTCATAGTGATAATGAACAATTCTTTAACTCCCATTTTTACACAACAACGAAATTTTTCATGATAATTTAGCTTGTCAGGGATACAAATGAATGTATTTTTTCTAATTCACCTGAACGTGTTCGCTGCGCTCGCATTCTGGATATTCTTCTTTTTCTGTTAATTTAGGGTCAGGAAAACACGATTGAATGGTCAGACAGACTGCTTAGTTTTTATTGAAATTATTCTGGATATCTCCCGGTCAAGCTAAATTTCTCTGAATAAACTAACACCTAAAATACGAGCACAGCGAGCACGTACAGGATGTTTCAATCCCAAAAGCGTCATAGTGATAATGAACAATTCTTTAACTCCCATTTTTACACAACAACGAAATTTTTCATGATAATTTAGCTTGTCAGGGATACAAATGAATGTATTTTTTCTAATTCACCTGAACGTGCTCGCTGCGCTCGCATTCTGGATATTCTTTTTATGTTAATTTAGGGTCAGGAAAACACGATTGGATGATCAGACAGACTGCTTAGTTTTTATTGCAATTATTCTGGATATCTCCCGGTCAAGCTAAATTTCTCTGAATAAACTAACACCTAAAATACGAGCACAGCGAGCACGTACAGGATGTTTCAGTCCCAAAAACGTCATAGTGATAATGAACAATTCTTTAACTCCCATTTTTACACAACAACGAAATTTTTCATGATAATTTAGCTTGTCGGGGGTACAAATGAATGTATTTTTTCTAATTCACCTGAACGTGCTCGCTGCGCTCGCATTCTGGATATTTTTTTTTTCTGTTAATTTAGGTTCAAGAAAACACAAATGGACGGTCAGCCAGACTGCTTAGTTTTTATTGCAATTATTCTGGAGATCTCCCGATCAAGGTAAATTTCTCTGAAAAAAACTAACATGTAAAACGCGAGCACAGCGAGCACGTACAGGATGTTTCAATCCCAAAAGCGTCATAGTGATAATGAACAATTCTTTAACTCCCATTTTTACACAACAACGAAATTTTTCATGATAATTTAGCTTGTCGGGGATAAAAATGAATGCATTTTTTTTAATTCACCTGAACGTGCTCGCTGCGCTCGCATTCTGGATATTCTTCTTTTTCTGTTAATTTAGGGTCAGGAAAACACGATTGAATGGTCAGACAGACTGCTTAGTTTTTATTGAAATTATTCTGGATATCTCCCGGTCAAGCTAAATTTCTCTGAATAAACTAACACCTAAAATACGAGCACAGCGAGCACGTACAGGATGTTTCAATCCCAAAAGCGTCATAGTGATAATGAACAATTCTTTAACTCCCATTTTTACACAACAACGAAATTTTTCATGATAATTTAGCTTGTCAGGGATACAAATGAATGTATTTTTTCTAATTCACCTGAACGTGCTCGCTGCGCTCGCATTCTGGATATTCTTTTTATGTTAATTTAGGGTCAGGAAAACACGATTGGATGATCAGACAGACTGCTTAGTTTTTATTGCAATTATTCTGGATATCTCCCGGTCAAGCTAAATTTCTCTGAATAAACTAACACCTAAAATACGAGCACAGCGAGCACGTACAGGATGTTTCAGTCCCAAAAACGTCATAGTGATAATGAACAATTCTTTAACTCCCATTTTTACACAACAACGAAATTTTTCATGATAATTTAGCTTGTCGGGGGTACAAATGAATGTATTTTTTCTAATTCACCTGAACGTGCTCGCTGCGCTCGCATTCTGGATATTTTTTTTTTCTGTTAATTTAGGTTCAAGAAAACACAAATGGACGGTCAGCCAGACTGCTTAGTTTTTATTGCAATTATTCTGGAGATCTCCCGATCAAGGTAAATTTCTCTGAAAAAAACTAACATCTAAAACGCGAGCACAGCGAGCACGTACAGGATGTTTCAATCCCAAAAGCGTCATAGTGATAATGAACAATTCTTTAACTCCCATTTTTACACAACAACGAAATTTTTCATGATAATTTAGCTTGTCGGGGATAAAAATGAATGCATTTTTTTTAATTCACCTGAACGTGCTCGCTGCGCTCGCATTCTGGGTGTTCTTTTTCTGTTAATTTAGGGTCAGGAAAACACAAATGGACGGTCAGCCAGACTGCTTAGTTTTTATTGCAATTATTCTGGAGATCTCCCGGTCAAGGTAAATTTCTCTGAAAAAACTAACACCTAAAATGCGAGCACAGCGAGCACGTACAGGATGTTTCAGTCCCAAAAACGTCATAGTGATAATGAACAATTCTTTAACTCCCATTTTTACACAACAACGAAATTTTTCATGATAATTTAGCTTGTCGGGGATAAAAATGAATGTATTTTTTTTAATTCACCTGAACGTGCTCGCTGCGCTCGCATTGTGGACATTCTTTTTCTGTTAATTTAGGGTCAGGAAAATACAAATGGACGGTCAGCCAGACTGCTTAGTTTTTATTGCAATTATTCTGGAGATCTCCGGTCAAGGTAAATTTCTCTGAAAAAACTAACACCTAAAATGCGAGCACAGCGAGCACGTACAGGATGTTTCAGTCCCAAAAACGTCATAGTGATAATGAACAATTATTTAACTCCCATTTTTACACAACAACGAAATTTTTCATGATAATTTAGCTTGTCGGGGATAAAAATTACACCTGAACGTGCTCGCTGCGCTCACATTCTGAATGTTCTTTTTTTATTAATTTAGGGTCAGGAAAACACGAAATTTACTTAGTTTTTATAAAAATAAATCTCGAGATTTCCCTGTCGAGATAAACTACTGCGAAATAATCAGATATAAAATGCGAACGCAGCGAGCACATACAGGGTGTTTCAGTTCCACATACATTATTGTGGTCACAAACAGTCTCTAAACTCACATTTCGAAAAAGCAACAAAATTTTCCTCGATAAAAATTTCACTTGTCAGAGACATCAACGTACAGTTTTTTTAAATTACACCTGAACGAGCTCGCTGCGCTCGCAGTGTGAATCTCCATTTTTTAATTAATTTAGAGTCGGGAAAGACGAATGTTACCTACTTAGTTTTTATTATACTATTTCTCGAGGTTTCCCTGTCAAGGTAAATTACTGTGAAATAATCAAGCTCTAAAAAGCGAACACAGCGAGCGCATGAAGGTTGTTTCAGTCCCAGATGTGTTATTCAGATCAAAAAAATCTTTAAAAACATATTTTTAAAAAACAACAAAATTTTCTTTGATAATTTAGCTTGTCAGGGCATCAACGAACAGTTTTTTAAATTATACCTGAACGTGCTCGCTGCGCTCGCATTCTGAATCTTCTTTTTTTTATTAATTTAGGGTCAGGAAAACACGAAATTTTCTTAGTTTTTATAAAAATAAATCTCGAGATTTCCCTGTCGAGATAAATTACTGCGAAATAATCAGTATATAAAATGCGAACGCAGCGAGCACATACAGGGTGTTTCAGTTCCACATACATTATTGTGATCACAAACAGTCTCTAAACTGACATTTCTAAAAAAACAACGAAATTTTCCTCGTTAAAAATTTAACTAGTCAGGGACATCAACGTACAGTTTTTTTAAATTACACCTGAACGAGCTCACTGCGCTCGCAGTGTGAATCTCCTTTTTTTAATTAATTTAGAGTCAGGAAAAGACGAATGTTACCTAGTTAGTTTTTATTACACTATTTCTCGAAGTTTCCCTGTCAAGGTAAATTACTGTGAATTAATCAAGCTCTAAAAAGCGAACGCAGCGAGCACATGAAGGTTGTTTCAGTCCCAGATGTGTTATTCAGATCAAAAAAAATCTTTAAAAACATATTTTTAAAAAACAACAAAATTTTCTTTGATAATTTAGCTTGTCAGGGGCATCAACGAACAGTTTTTTTAATTACACCTGAACGTGCTCGCTGCGGTCGCATTCTGAATGTTCTTTTTTTTAATTTAGGGTCAGGAAAACACGAAATTTACTTAGTTTTTATAAAAATAAATCTCGGGATTTCCCTTTCGAGATAAATTGCTGCGAAATAATCAGTATATAAAATGCGAACGCAGCGAGCATATACAGGTGTGTTCAGTTCCACATACATTATTGTGATCACAGACAGTCTCTAAACTCACATTTCGAAAAAACAACAAAATTTTCGTCGATAAAAATTTAACTAGTCAGGGACATCAACGTACAGTTTTTTTAAATTACACCTGAACGAGCTCGCTGCGCTCGCAGTGTGAATCTCCTTTTTTTAATTAATTTAGAGTCAGGAAAAGACGAATGTTACCTACTTAGTTTTTATTATACTATTTCTCGAGGTTTCCCTCTCAAGGTAAATTACTGTGAAATAATCAAGCTCTAAAAAGCGAACGCAGCGAGCACTTGCAGGTTGTTTCAGTCCCAGATGTATTATTCAGATCAAAAAATATCTTTAATAACATATTTTTAAAAAACAACAAAATTTGCTTTGATAATTTAGCTTGTCAGGGGCATCAACGTACAGTTTTTTTTAATTACACCTGAACGAGCTCGCTGCGCTCGCATTGTAGACATTCTTTTCTTAATAATTTAGGGTTAGGAAACACGAAGACTACTTAGTTTTTTTTATAATAATAATTATCGAAATCTCCTTGTCAAGGTAAACTATTGTGGAATAATCAACATCTAAAATGCGAGCGCAGCGAGCAGGTACAGGATGTTTCAGTCCCAGGTGTATTATTCAGATAAAAAAATCTTTAAAAACATATTTTTAAAAGACAACAAAATTTTCTTTGATAATATATTTTGTCAGGGACATCAAAGTAGAGTTTTTTTTTTAATTTTAAATTATACCTGAACGGGCTAGTTGCGCTCGCATTATGATTGTTCTTTTTTGTTAATTTAGTGTCAGGAAAACACGAAAACCACTTAATTTTGGTTATCATAATTGTGGGGGTTTCCGTGTTAAGGTAAATTACTGTGAAATAATCAACCTCTTAAATGCGAGCGCAGCGAGTTCGTGCAGGATGTTTTAGTCCCAGATACACTATTGTGATCAAAAACAATCTTTAATCTCACTTTAAAAAAATAACAAATTTTCTTTGATAATTTAGCTTGCTAGGGACATCAACGTATAGTTTTTTTTAATTGCACCTGAACGTGCTCGCTGCGCTCGCATTCTGAATGTTCTTTTTAATTAATTTAAGGTCAGGACAACGCGAAATCTACTTAGTTTTAATTATAATAGTTCTCGAGATCTCCCTGTCAAGGTAAATTGCTGTGAAATAATCAACGTCTAAAATGCGAGTGCAGCGAGCACGTACAGGATGTTTCAGTCCCAGAGTGTAATCAATAACAATATTTAAACTCACATTTTTAAAAAACAAAAATTTTCTTTGATAATTTAGCTTGTCAGGGACATCAACGGATAGTTTTTTTTAATTACACCTGAACGTGCTCGCTGCGCTCGCATTCTGAATGTTCTTTTTTATTAATTTAGGGTCAGGACAACGCGAAGTCTACTTAGTTTTTATTATAATAGTTCTCGAGATCTCCCTATCAAGGTAAATTACTGTGAAATAATCAACACCTAAAATGCGAGCGCAGCGAGCACGTACAGGATGTTTCAGTCCCAGAGTGTAATCAACAACAATATTTAAACTCACATTTTTAAAAAACAAAATTTTCTTTGATAATTTAGCTTGTCAGGGACATCAACGGATAGTTTTTTTTTTTAATTACACTTGAACGTGCTCGCTGCGCTCGCATTTTGAATGTTCTTTTTTATTAATTTAGGGTCAGGACAATGCGAAGTCTACTTAGTTTTTATTATTATAGTTCTCGAGATCTCCCTGTCAAAGTAAATTACTGTGAAAAAGTCAACGTTAAAAATGCGAGTGCAGCGAGCACGTACAGGATGTTTCAATCCCAGAGTGTAATCAATAACAATATTTAAACTCACATTTATAAAAAACAAAATTTTCTTTGATAATTTAGGTTGTCAGGGACATCAACGGACAGTTTTTTTTAAATTACACCTGAACGTGCTCGCTGCGCTCGCATTCTGAATGTTCTTTTTGATTAATTTAGGGTCAGGACAACGCGAAGTCTACTTAGTTTTTATTATAATAGTTCTCGAGATCTCCTTGTCAAGGTAAATTACTGTGAAATAATCAACGTCTAAAATGCGAGTGCAGCGAGCACGTACAGGATGTTTCAGTCCCAGAGTGTAATCAACAACAATATTTAAACTCACATTTTTAAAAAACAAAATTTTCTTTGATAATTTAGCTTGTCAGGGACATCAACGGGTAGTTTTTTTTAATTACACGTGAACGTGCTCGCTGCGCTCGCATTGTTCATATTCTTCAGTGAATTCACTTATTGAGGCTTCACTCTTTATTTATAACAAAGAAATCTAAAGTTTCTAGATGTTTTTACTAAAGTCGTAACTTTATCGACACTCCTTCTTATCCGAGATTCATACTAGTTCATTTATGGCATTGATGCATGATTTTTTTGTAATTTGGACGATAGACCGGGTAGAGAGTATAATATGTGGCAGGTTTTTTGGAAATAGAAATGTGTTGAACCACTACGACTTGAATTTCGCTCTACGTCTAAAACATTAAAAACCCGATGTACAATGTATATAACTCAATAAAAATACAAGAGGAAATTTAATTTTCCTCAACACAATATAAAACACTGCTTCTCTCCGGAATAAATAAACAGTGAGGTAAGTATGTTACAGTTTTATTTATTTTTATGTTCGCGGTCTGTTTGTAAACAAAAATATTCTACATACATATAATAAAATCGAGTTGACAGTTCTTCATCACAATTATTTGTTCAGGTCGTTCAAATCCGACAAACATTTCTTTTCGGGTTACGTTACATACACTTAACACCATGTCCGTGTTTGTTTTTGTGAGTAGTAAAAGCCATGCACGCTTTGCCCAATCTCCTTAGAGACCGCCATCCGCATTTAAGGACTATCAAAGTGTCGAACTAAGAAAAGCTCCCAGATTTGAGAGTTCCTCGTCGAAAATTTAGCCAAAGATTGTGTGAAATGTGGGCTCATCAAACTTTCAAGCAGCGATACCTCGCTATTTCGCGCTCCTTTGTTAATTAACTTTGCCATCCTTCCGAAAAACGCATCACTAATCACGCCGGTGTAAATTCCAAAGGACGAATTTATTTCTATAAAAAGCTTCCGAACGTCTCAGAAAGCATTTTTTCGAACTGCACTTAAACCGTAAGCGCTCCACTCCATCACTCGTGTCAGTCCAACTCCACATTTTTTCAAGCGACTTTTTCCACTTCTCCTTGGCTATTCTAGCAGCGACGTGAATTAATAAATCTCGATTTCGCCGGATCCGTTTCACTTTAGGCCCATTTTTCATCATCGGAAACCTTATCACAAAGCGTTATAATCCTCATCCGGCGAAAAATAAGTTAACAGGAATCTGCGTAACCCCAGGCTATGGAGCCGCGCCGACGAACTGTGGCAACTTGAGAATAATTCGAGGCGGTATTCTGATTTTGATGAATATTTCAGGGAGAAACGGTGCTTTGAGTGACCGTGACTTACATGCTCCTGGGTGAATAATACCGACATTACTCACTCGGAACTGTGTGCTATAACGTTGTGGACACATCGTTACCATAACCGCACCATATTGATTACTCTCCCTGTGTTGACAAATTCGGATTTGGTGCAGGACAATAGTTAATTACGCGGTTATCCAGATTGTAATTCAATTAGAGGAGGTATTTAATTAGTGCAGGGACCGAGGTTATCTGGGGACGAGTTTTAAATTTAGCTCGGGTGCGACGATGCACCAGTCACCAGGTTCATCTGTCTTATTAACAACTAAATTTGTTACTCTATACTGTGCAGAAATCTGATGCAGGGGTGGATTTGAAACTCTATAACATTTGTTAATCCTAAATTGATTGAACATTTTGTTAAGGTGGAGCAGAAAATCGATACACGGGTGAATGACGTGTCAATGATGTGAGGCGCTGTGTCGGATATGTAGCTTTGAATAGGTTCGGTAATCACCTGCGAGATGAAATTACTAGATTGTGAGGTCTTCGAACGCAGTCTTGATTCGGTGATAAAAAGACAGATCGGTGTACGGTTGTAAATTTCTAGACATCATGGAGCGTCTATAAATACTTGGCTTTATTGAAGTAAGCATTAATTTGTAATAGGGTCAGCCTTGTGGTAATTATTCAAAACGGAAAATACAGAGTTGAAAATCGAGTGACGGAATGAAAAACTTCGAACGGGAAAGAACAAGAAATGATTAGTGATATTCGGAGATTAAAAATAATTCTTGGATCCCGAAAAAATTGGTCTAACGGATTGATGAGACTTCGAGAACTGTTGTTAATAAGACAATTTTTTATTGTTCAGAAACGTGGAATCCTAAAATTGTTTGTGATTATCTGCTAAAGTTCGAGAAACTGGAATTCTAAATGTTGCTGCGCGCAAATGTGTCTCGTAATTTTAAATTATTCTTGCAATAGAGTCCTAACAATTTGATTTGGTCACTTTCCTGCACACTTTTATGACAATAAAACTGAAAAACAATTGGTCGAAAGTTATTTCGACAGAACTTCTCTCGCCCTTGAAAAATTATAGAATATGATTTTGCGAAATTTTAATTTTTTATGTTGATTTCTGTGGACTGAAAACAATATAGAAAGTACGGCTCACACTATACGAAAACAAACAGAAAGTTTCACTTTCTTAAAAAAAAAACAGTTGGGGTCCCAAAAGAGATTCACCTTATTCTTTCAAAAAAGACTGTTAGGGTACCCGATTTCACCCTCTAACAAAAAATCCATTTGGACCGCTGAGAAGGTTCACTTCCTTAAAAAATGACAGAAATAGATCACTTTGAGGACAGGCCCTTGAACAAGGTTACACTTTTTCAAAAATAGACAGTTAGGCTGCTTGACAAAGTTTCATTTTCTTCAAAAAACACATTAGCCCTCCTGACAAAGTTTCACTTTCTTCAAAAAAAGAAATTTGGGCCCTAGAAAGTTTCACTTTCTTCATCAAAAAGAATTTGGGCACTGAGAAGGTTTCACACTTTCCGTCAAAAAAACAATTGGACCACTGAGAAGGTTTCACTTTCTTCAAAAAAAGAAATTGGGACCCCTGAGAAGGTTTCACTTTCTTAAAAACAAAGACAGAACAAAAATGACGTGGGACCTTGGGAAGTTTCATTTTCTTCAAAAAAGGCAGTCGGCCTTCGAAAAGGTTTCACTTTCTTCAACAATAGACAGCGGGCCCTTAAGAAGTTTCATTTTCTTCAAAAAGTAGACAGTTGAGCCCTGACAAGCTTTAACAACTTCTCAAAAAGCAGTTCGGGATTGAGAACGTTTCACTTTTTTTCAAAAAAGACAATTAGGGCCCTTGAAAAGCTTCACTTTTCTTAAAAAAAAGATTTGCAGCCCTGAGAAGACTTTCACCACTTCTTCAAAAAAAGAGTTGAAAAGGTTTCACTTCTTCAAAATAAACAAATTGGGCCCCTGAAAAAGTTTCACCACTTTTTAAAAAAAAGACAATTGGACCCTTGAAAGGTTTCACTTTCTTCTAAAAAAAGACAGTTCGTGCCTCTGAGAAAGCTTCCACTTTCTTCAAAAAAAAGACAATTGAGCCCCTGACAAAGTTATTCTCACTTTCCTTAAAAAAAAAAAAACATTTGGGCCCTTGAGAAGGTTTCACCACTTCTTCAAAAAAAGAGCTAGAGCCCCAAGTTGTTTTTATGAAAAAGTGAACTTCTCATTGAGAATTTACACTTTCATTCCCAAATAGAAGGCAATTGGGACCCATGAGAAAGTTTCGCTTTCTTCAAAAAAAGACAGTTGGAGTTCCCAACAAGTTTAACTTCCTTCAAAAATGGACAGTTGGGACCCCTGACAAGGTTTCAGCACTTTTTTCTAAAAAGGACAATTGGGCCCTGAGAAAGTTTCACTTTCTCCAAAAAAAAGAAATTGGGACCCCTGAGAGAGTTTCACTTTCTTCAAAAAAAAAAGACATTGGGACCTCTGGGAAGGTTTCATTTCTTCAAAATAGACAGTTCGGGCCTCTGAGAAAGTTTCACTTTCTTAAAAAGACAGTTGAGGCCCTTAAGAAGCTTTCACTTTCCTTCAAAAAAAAGACAGTTAGAGCTCCTGAGAAAGTTCACCACTTTCTTCGAAAAAAGACAATTAGGGCCGATGACAAAGTTTCACTTGCTTAAAAAAAGACATTTGGGGCCTTTGAGAAGGTTTCACCACTTCCTTCATAAAAACAGAGTTGGGGCAACTGAGAAGGTTTCACTTTCTTCAAAAAAAACAATTGGGACCCCTGGGAAATTCTCCCTTTTTCAAACAAAGACAGTTGGGGTTCCTGAGAAGGTTCCACTTTTTTCAAAAAAAGACAGTTTGGGCACCTGAGAAGGTTTCTTTTAAAAAAAAAGACAGTTGGGGCTCCTGACAAGGTTTCACTTTCTCCAAAGAAGATATTGGGGGCCTTAAGAAAGTTTCACTTTCTTAAAAAAGCAGTTAAAGCCCTTGAGAAGGATTCACCATTTCCTTCAAAATTAGACAGTTGGAGCCCTTGAGAAAGTTTCGGTATCTTAAAAAAAAGGCATTTGGGACCCTGGCAAAGTTTCACTTTCTTCAAAAAAAGACAGCCCTTGAGAAAGTTTCATTTTCGTCAAAACGACAATTGGGGTTCCTGAGAAGGTTTCACTTTCTAAAAAAAAGTCAGTTCGGACCCTTGAGAACGTTCCATTTTCGTCAAAAAAAGACAGTTGGGGTACCAGAGAAGGTTTCACTTTGTTCAAAAAAGACAGTTGGGACCTCTGAGAAGGTTTCATCATTCTGCTCAAAAAGACAGTTAGAACTCCTGAGAAGGGTTCACTTTCTTCAAATAAAGAGAATTGGGGACCTTGAGAAGGTTTCACTTTCTTCAAAAATACACACTTGAGGCTCCTAAGAAGGTTTCACTTTCTTCAAAAGAAGACAGTTGGGGCCCATGTGAAGGTTTCACCAGTTTCTTCAAAAAAAGACAGTTGGAGACCTTTAGACGTTTTCCCCACTTTCTTCAAAAATATACATTTGGGACCCCTGAAAAGGTTTCACTTTCTTCAAAAATAGACAGTTGGGACCCCAGACAAGGTTTTACTACTTTCTTTAAAAAAGGGCATTTGGAACCTCTGAGAAAGTTTCACTTTCTTCAAAAATTGACAGTTGGGGCCCTTGAGAAATTTTCACTTTCTTCTAAAAAGACAGTTGGGGGCCTTGAAAAGGTTTCACTTTCTTCGAAAATAGATAGTTGGGGCCCCTAAGAAAGTTTCATCACTTTCTTCAAAAAAATGCAATTGGGACCTTTGAGAAAGTTTCACTTTCTTCAAAAAAGACAGTTTGGATTTTTGAGAAGGTCTCACTTTCTTCAAAAAAATGACAGTTGGGGCCTTTGACAAGGTTTCATTTTCTTCAAAAATAGGCATTTGGTGCCCCCGAGAATGTTACATCACTTTATTAAAAAAAAGAAAGTTGGGGTCCCTGAGAAAGGTTCACTTTCTTAAAAAAAATTGGTTGGGCCCTGAGGTTTCAGTTGTTCCAAAAATAGACAGTTAGGACCCCTTAGAAAGTTTCACCACTTCCCTCAAAAAAGACAATTGGGTCCCCTGAAAATATTTCACTTTTTCAAGAATAGACAATTGGGGTCCTTGAAAAGGTTTTACCTCTTTTTTCAAAAAAACACAATTGGGGCTCCTGAGAAAATTCCACTTTTTTTCAAAAAAAGACAGTTGGGGCTCCTGAGAAAGTTGCACTTTCTTAAAAAAAGAGTAAAAGCCCTTGGGAAGATTTCATCATTTCCTTCAAAAATAGACAGTTGGGGCCCCTGAGAAAGTTTCGGTATCTTAAAAAAAGACAATTGAGGTACTTGAGACAGTTTAACTTTCTTCAAAAATAGACAGTTGGGACCCCTGAGAGAAAGTTTCACTTTTTTCAAAACGAGACAATCGGGACTCTGAGTAAGTTTCACTTTCTTCAAAAATATACAATTGGATCCCTGAGAAGGTTTTACCACTTTCTTCAAGAAAAGACAGTTCGATCCCTGAGAACGTTTCATTTTTGTCAAAAAAAGACAGTTGGGGTACCAGAAAAGGTTTAACTTTCTTCAAAAAAGACAGTTGGGGCCGCTGAGAAAACTTCACTTTCATCAAAGAAAAACAGTTGGGCCATTGAGAAGGTTTCACTTTCTTCTAAAATAGAGAGTTGGAGCCTCTGAAGAGGTTTTACCCCTTTCTTCTAAGAAAGATAATTGGAGCACCTGAGAAGGTTTCACTATTTTCAAAAAAAGACAGTTGGGGCCTCTGAGGTTTCACTTTCTTAAAAAAAAGAGTGTTGGGCCCTGAGAAGAGTTCACTTTCTTCAAAAAAGACAGTTGAGGTGCCTGAGAAAAGTTTCACTTTCTTCAAAAAAAGGCATAGGGACCCTGAGAAAATTTCACTTTCTTCAAAAAAAAGACAGTTGGGGCCCTTGACAAGGTTTCACTTTTTCAAAAATAGACAGTTGGTGCTCCCGAGAAAGCTTCATCAATTTATTAAATAAAATAAAGTTGGGGCCCCTGAGAAAGCTTCACTTTCTTCAAAAAAAAGGGTTGGTGCCCTTGAGAAGGCTTCACTTTTTCCAAAAATAGACAGATAGGACCCCTGAGAAAGTTTTACCACTTTACTAAAAAAAAGAAATTTGGGACGCTGGAAATTTCATTTTCGTCAAAAAGACCGTTGGGGTTCCTGAGAAGGTTTCACTTTCTTCAAAATAGGCAGTTGGCACCCTAGGAAAATTTCATTTTCCTGCAAAAATGATAGTTGGGAAACTAGAGAAGATTTCATGCTCTTTAAAAAAACAGCTGAGTCCCCTGAGACGGTTTCACATATTTAAAAAGGACCTCCAGAAGGTTTCTTTCTCTTAAAAAAAAGACAGTAGGCGCCTTTGGAAACTCATTCTTAAAAAAACAGTTGAGGCCCTTAAGAAGGTTTCACTTTCTGCGAACATAGAGAGTTGGCGCCCCTGAATAGGTTACACCACTTTCTTCAAAAAAGCAATTGGAACTTCAGTGAAAGTCCCACTTTCTTAAAAAAGTGGGACAGTTAGCGCCCCTGAGAAGAGTTCACTTTCTTCAAATAAAGGCAACTGAGGCCTTGAAGGACAGTTGGGGCTCCTGAGAAGGTTTCACTTACTTCAAAAATATACAGTTGAGGCCCCTGAGAAAGTTTCACCAGTTTCTTCAAAGAAAGATAGTTGTGGTCCCTGAGAAAGTTTCACTTTCTTAAAAAACAGTTAAGGCCCTTGAGAAGGTTTCACAATTTCCTTCAAAAATAGACAGTTGGGGCCCCTGAGAAAGTTTCGGTATCTTCAAAAAAAGACAGTTGAGGGACTGAGACAGTTTAATTTTCTTCAAAAATATACAGTTGGGACCCTCTAGAAAGTTTAATTTTTTTCAAAACAAGACAATCGGGACGGACCTCTGAGAAAGTTTCACTTTCTTCAAAAATAGAAGTTGGGATCCTGAGAAGGTTTCACTTTCTTCAAAAAAACATTGGTACCCCTGAGAGAGTTTCAGTTTCTTGAAAAAAGACGGTTGGAGTCCCTAAGAAGGTTTCACTTTCTTTGAAAAAAGACAGTTGGGGTCCCTGCGAAGGTTTCACTTTCTTCAAAAAACGATAGTTCGCCCTTGAGAAGATTTTACTTTCTTCAAAAAAATAGTTGGGACCCTTGAGAAAGTTTTGCTTTCTTCCAAAAAAGAAGCTGCAGCCCCTGAGAAGGTTTCACTTTCTTCAAAAATAGACAGTTGGGGCCGTTGAGAAGGTTTCACTTTACTTAAAAAAAGAGACAGTTGAGGTTTCTAAGAAGGTTCTACTTTCTTCAAAAGCAGACAGTTGGGGCCCATATGAAGGTTTTACCCTTTCTTCAAAAAAAGACAGTTGGAGACTTTAGACGGTTGCCCCACTTTCTTCAAAAATAGACAGTTGTGGACCCGTGAGAGGTTTCACTCTCTTGAAGAAATACAGTTGGGGCGCTTGAGAAGGGTTCACTTTCTTAAAAAATACAGTTAGGCCCCATGAGAAAGTTTCACTTCTTAAAAAAAGACAATTGAGGCTCCTAAGAAGGTCTCATTTTCTTCAAAAGAAGATAATGGGGCCCATGTGGAGGTTTCGCCACTTTCTTCAAAGAAGACAGTTGGAGAACCATTGAATGTTTCCCCACTTTATTCAAAAATAGGCAGTCCGGGCCCATGAGAAGGTTTCACTTTCTTCAAAAATAAACAGTTGGGGCACCTGAGAAGGTTTCAACACATTCTTCACAAAAGAACAATTGGGACGCCTGAGAAAGCCTCACTCTTTTGAAGACAGTGGAACCTTCTCTGGGTCCCAAACTGTTTTTTTTTTTGAAGAAAGTGGTGAACCTTTTTCAGGGTCCCTATGTGTCTATTTTTGGAAAAAGTGAAACCTTTCTTTCTGGGGGTCTTTTTTTAAGTAGTTATGTGAAACCTTCTCAGGAGAAAGCTTTTCGAAGACCCCAACTCTTTTTAAGATTCTAAGACCTTTTATGTGGACCAAATTGTCTTTTTATGAAGAAAGTGAAACTTTCTAAGGGTGGCATCTTTTGAAGAAAGTTAAACCTTCTCTGGACCCACAACTGTCTTTTTTTGAAGAAAATAAAACCTTCTCAGTGGCCCCAATTGGTTATTTTTAAAAAAGTGAAACCTTCTCAGGGGTTTCAGCTACCTTTTTTTAAAGAGGGTGACAGCTTCTCAGGAACACCAACTGTTATTTTTGAAGAAAGTGAAACCTTCTCTGGGGCCCCAACTGTCTTTTTTTGAAGAAAATGAAACCTTCTCAGTGGCCCCAATTGTCTATTTCTGAAAAAGTGAAACCTTCTCAGAGGTTTCAGCTAACTTTTTTTAAAAGAGGTTGAAAGCTTCTCAGGAACACCAACTGCCATTTTTGAAGAAGGTGTTAAAACCTTCTCTGGAGCCACAACTGTCTTTTTTTTAAGAAAATGAAACCTACTCAGTGGCCCTAATTGTCTATTTTTGAAAAAAGTGAAACGTTCTCAGGGGTTTCAGCTACCTGTTTTTGAAAGAGGATAAAAGCTTCTCAGGAACACCAACTGTCATTTCTGAAGAAAGTGAAACCTTTTCTGGGGACCCAACTGTGTTCTTTTGAAGAAAGCGAAACCTTCTCAGAGGCCCCAATTGTCTATTTTTGAAAAAAGTGAAACCGTCTCAGGGGTTTCAGCTACCTTTTTTTTAAAGAGGGTGAAAGCTTCTCAAGAACACCAACTGTCATTTTTGAAGAAAGTGAAACCTTCTCAAGGGACCCAACTGTGTTCGTTTGAAGAAAGTGAAATCTTCTCAGGGGTTTCAGCTACCCTTTTTTAAAGAGAGTGAAAGCTTTTCGGGGGCCCCAACTCTTTTTAAGAATGTAAGACTTTTTATGTGGCCCATATTCTCTTTTTTGAAGAAAGGAAAACCTTCTTAAGAGCGTCAATTGTGTTTTTTTTTTTAAGAAAGTGAGACCTTCTCATGGGCCAAAATTGTCTTTGTTTGAAGAAAGGGGAACTTTCTGAAGGGCCCCCAACTACCTTTTTAGAAAGTGTACTTTGCCAATTTTTTAATAGTGAAAGTTTCAGGACAGTTGTTTTAAACTTAAAGCTTTTCGAGGTCCCAACTGCTTTTTTTAAGATTTATGTACCAAATTGTCTTTTTTTGAGAAGTGAAATCTTCAAGACCAATGGCATCTTTAAAAAAGTTAAAACTTCTCTGATCAGTCTTTTGAGAATGAAACCTCTCGGCCCCAATTTTTTTAAAAATAAACCTTTATTTAGCCCAATTCTTTTTTTAAAGAAGGTGAAACTTCTCAGACAAATGTTAGTTTGAAGAAGTGAACTTCTCTGGGCCCCAACTCGTTTTTGAGAAAATGAACTCCAGGCCCCATATCTATTTGAAAGTGAAACTTCTAGGGTTCAGTACTTTTTTAAAGAAGTTGAAAGCTTCTCAGACACCAACTCATTTGAGAAAGTGAAACTTCTCTGGCCCCACTGTCTTTTTTGAAGAAAATGAAACCTTCTCAGTGGCCCCAATTGTCTATTTCTAAAAAGTGAACCTTCTCAGGGGTTTCAGCTACCTTTTTTTTAAAGAGGGTGAAAGCTTCTCGGAACACCAACTGTTATTTTGAAGAAAGTGAAACCTTCCTGGGGCCCCAACTTCGTTTTTTGAAGAAAATGAAACCTTCTCAGTGGCCCCAATTTCTATTTATGAAAAAGTGAAACCTTCTCAGGGGTTTCAGCTACCTTTTTTTAAAGAGGTGAAAGCTTCTCAGGAACACCAACTGTCATTTTTGAAGAAAGTGAAACCTTCTCTGGGGCCCCAACTGTTTTTTTTTGAAGAAAATGAAACTTTCAGTGGCCCCAATTGTCTATTTCTGAAAAAAGTGAAACCTTCTCAAGGGTTTCAGCTAACCTTTTTTTTAAAAGAGTTGAAAGCTTCTCGGAACACCAACTGTCATTTTTGAAGAAAGTGAAACCTTCCTGGGGCCCCAACTGTCATTTTTTGAAGAAAATGAACCTTCTCAGTGGCCCCAATTGTCTATTTCTGAAAAAAGTGAAACCTTCTCAGGGGTTTCAGCTACCTGTTTTTGAAAGAGGATGAAAGCTTCTCAGGAACACCAACTGTCATTTCTGAAGAAAGTGAAACCTTCTCTGGGGCCCCAACTGTGTTCTTTTGCAGAAAATGAAACCTTTTCAGTGGCCCCAATTGTCTATTTTTGAAAAAAGTGAAACCATCTCAGGGGTTTCAGCTACCTTTTTTTTAAAGAAGGTGAAAGCTTCTCCGGAACACCAACTGTCATTTTTGAAGAAAGTGGTAAAACCTTCTCTGGAGCCACAACTGTCTTTTTTTGAAGAAAATGAAACCTTCTCAGTGGCCCCAATTGTCTATTTTTGAAAAAAGTGAAACCTTCCCAGGGGTTTCAGCTACCTGTTTTTTAAAGAGGGTGAAAGCTTCTCAAGAACACCAACTGTCATTTTTGAAGAAAGTGAAACCTTCTCAAGGGACCCAACTGTGTTCGTTTGAAGAAAGTGAAGTCTTCTCAGGGGTTTCAGCTACCCTTTTTTTAAAGAGGGTGAAAGCTTTTCGGGGGCCCCAACTCTTTTTAAGAATGTAAGACCTTTTATGTGGCCCATATTGTCTTTTTTGAAGAAAGGGAAACCTTCTTAAGAGCGTCAATTGACTTTTTTTTAAGAAAGTGAAACCTTCTCATGGGCCTCAACTGTTTTTTTTTTAAGAAAATGAAACTTTCTCAGGGGCCAAAATTGTCTTTGTTTGAAGAAAGGGGAACCTTCTGAAGGGCCCCAACTACCTTTTTTTGAAGAAAGTGATACTTTCTTAGGGCTCCCAACTGTCTTTTTTTGAAGAAAGTTATGAAACCTTCTTAGGGACCCCAACTATCTATTTTTGAAGAAAGTGGAACCTTTTAAAGGACCCCAACTGTCTTTTTTGGAAAAAGTGAAAATTTCTCAGGGGCCTCAACTGTCATTTTTTGAAGAAAATTAAACTTTCTCAGGGGTCCCAATTGTTCTTTTTTAAAGAAAGTAGTAAAACCTTCTAAGGGTTTTTGAGAAGATTTCACTTTCTTCAAAATGGAGACAATTTGAGCCACACAAAAGGTCTTAGAATCTTAAAAACGAGTTGACCCCTCTTTAAAAGAAGGCAGGTGAGACCCCTGAGAAGGTTTCATAAATTTAAAAAAAGACAGTTGGTACCCCTGTGGGGGTATCACTTTGTTCAAAAAATGACAGCTGGGGCCCCTGAGAAGGTTTCATTTTCTTCAAAAAAAAGATAGCTGAGGCCCCCGAGAACGTTGCACATTCTTTAAAAAAAGTTCCTTCGGCCTGTGATTGCGAAATATATGCAAATAAAAAGTGGGAAATATAGCTCAGAATACGATTATATAACTGTGTAATATTCACCTAAGTGGTAGTAAGGTCTAGAAAAAATTATTTGGTAGTGTTTCTTGAGCTATTTCCTTCAATCAATGGCACACAATGACTCGAATTAAGAACCAAAAAACGTACTGATATAAAACGAGCAAAAACAAGAAAATGGCCAGTCATGAGCCGTTGCCTTGCATCGAACGGGCGGGAGCTGGTTTATGGTGAAATTTTCCAATACAGAGTGTGTCGATATGGTACTCCTTTATGGTATGCGCGAACATTTGCATCAGTGGTACAGCATCCCCGAGATCATGGTACCTTCAACCTCAAACTCACGATCGTTGCCGTGGTAGAATAGACGAAACACTGCACGCTGAAGAACAAATTTTGGAATGCGTCGAAAAAGAGCCCCAAACCATCACTCGCCGACTTGCAGCACAGTTTGTAGTTGTGCCCCATTCGATTTTTAATTTTTGTGGTTACAATTATTGCATAAATTTCGCAGTCACCCTGTATCATAAAATTTGAATTTGCGATTTTCATTTTGTGATAACCATTATAAAATAAGTAAGTTAAATTGTAAGATAGTTTTAAAATTTTGAGTTTTTTCCCAAAAATATAGATGCAAAAAAACTCAACACAAATTCATAAATCACCGACATACCCCATTCTTTCCAACGATGACTCGACCACAAATTAATTTATTTTTACAGTCAGAAAATTTTGCATGGGTGCTGGTAGTTAAAACCTTGCAAGCCTCACACTTGTGTGAATTATTTTTGCAGCCAATTTAAAGCATATTCCGACATGATAGCCGAAGTTATTACATCCGTAAATGCAGAAAAACGGTACACGACTCTTTAATTACTGTAAAATGTATTCAGCAATGAATAATTCAGTAGCCGGCTATTCTTATTCCAGTAAATTGTAAATTAGCTTTTATTAATACACCGATAAAAGAGCTAAAACGTGGTGTGTCACCGCACACAACATAATGCTTCACTGAAACTAAAATAGCCACATTTATTCCAACCTGACAAAAACAGGTCAGAAACGCGTTATCGCTCCGCGTCTTTGTATTTTCATCACTCCGTCTCTTTGTTTCATTAAATTAATTATATCGAAACCTATAGCTCGCGAATTCGAGACAAAATCCGACTACATCGGGCTTTTTTAATTAAGATAAGAGGCGAGAAGCGAAATTATTTACAGTTGTAATTTTACCCCAACTACACAAACAACAAAAATAAACCCGAATTTTTAGTCCACTTCAACTAAGATAACTTGAACTCGTCCGGGTGTAAATATTTACATAAAGAAAATTAATTAAGGGGGAAAATGGATTATTGATCGCGTCTTACGACGCTACCTGTTGCTGCACTCGGACCAAATTGAAATAATTACATCTCGAGTGATTTTCATAGAGGAGGGAAACACTAAATTGAAAACTCTGCGTTACGTGGTGCGGCAATAACGATTGATTTTTCGCTAAACCAGACGCATTTTAAAGCTGCATTAAAGCTGCGTTAACAGAATTCCTCCCCGACCCCAGATATTTATTACAAGTTCGTAAATATTGGTTTTTTTTCTATAACCGGGTCGCAAGTTTCAATGAAACTTCCATAAAACCCCGGATCCCCCGGAATAAATTACGGCGTAGGCAACCAACATTCCACATTAAGCGGCATAATTCGCGCTTCCGCCGAAAGTGCAATCAACTTTTCATAAATCGATCTCGCCTGAATGGCTGTCTAAACGGATCCTTTGTGATCTTGTTAAACCTGACGCGAAAAAATGCCTCATAAAGACCAGAAAAGCGGCATTTTAGATGAGAAACGCGCCGGCTTGTTTTATCACACTACGAACTGTGAATTTTTCATTCTTCATAGCGTCTTTTGTCGTAAAAACATTGTCCGAATGCTTCACCTTTTCGCCCTTTTACGCACTCGTTTAAATATAGTGCGCCGAATTTTATAGGTTCGTGAGTACCAGGCCCGAAAAGTGCAAAGTGAGAACTATAATTATTACAAAAAACTGGTCAAAATTTGATTCTATTTTTAGACGAGGAGAGAGCATGTTTCGCTTCAACTTTTATATCAGTGCAAAGATAACATTGAGCTCTATGGGGAAGAACCGGTCATTTTTGTTTAAAATTTATATTTATCAAAATATTCTATTCCACTAGTACTATTTAATATTTATTCCTGCGAATGCAAATAAATTTTTTTAAATTTACAATTTTTTTTTTTAGAATTTGTCTGACGGGTTGACTTCTTTTAAAACGAGAATCTACTATCTCCGAAGTAAGGCATATAAATACAATTTTTCTACAATTTCGTTGAATTATGCAATATTTAAATTCTTTATGTGTGTAAATCACAAACTATATCAATTGTCAAATAATCTTTTTTTTTGAGATCTATCCCTTCTCTAATAATAAAATCGAAAAATTGAAGAATTGAAGAAGCGAAAAATCGTAACTTTGGGAAGAAATGGGAAAATAAAAAAAAGATTACTTCAGAAATCGGAAAACTGAAAATTAAAAACGTCAAAATTTGAAAAATTAAAAAATTCAAAAATCGAAATATTTAGAAATCGTAAAATTGAAAAATCGAAACATCGAAAAATTGGAAAATCGAACAGTAAAAAACAGATGGAATATCTAAAATGTTAAAAATCCGGAAAATTGAAATATTGAAATATAGAGGAACTGAACACTCGAGAAATCAAAAATCTAGAATTTAAAATAATTGAAAAATTAAGACATCGAAAAGTTGAAAAATTGAGAAATCGAAATATAAAACAGCCGAAAAATTTAAAATCCAAAGTTTAAAAAACGAAAAACTGAAAATCGGGAAATCCAGAAGTCGAAAAATCGTAGTTTAAAAAATCGAAAAATTTAAAAATCAAAAATCTGAGAAATCGAAAAACAGAACCATCAGAAACCTGAAAAATCGAAAAATTGAAGAATTGAAGAAGTGAAAAATAGAAACTTTGGGAAAAAATGGTAAAATAAAAAAGATTACTTCAGAAATCGAAAAACTGAAAATTAAAAATATCAAAATATACAAAAATGCAAAAATCGAAACATTTAGAAATCGTAAAACTGAAGAGGATAAAAATTGAGAAATTGTATCATTGAAAAATCGAAACATCGAAAAATGGGAAAATCGAACAGTTAAAAAAAAGATGGAATATCGAAAATGTTAAAAATCCGGAAAATTGAAATATTGAAATATAGAGGAACTGAAACCTCGAGAAATCAAAAATCTAGAATTTTAAAAAATTGAAAAATGAAGACATCGAAAAGTTGAAAAATTGAGAACTCGAAATATAAAGCAGCCGAAAAATTAAAAAATCCAAAGTTTAAAAAACGAAAAACTGAAAATCGGGAAATCCAGATGTCGAAAAATCGTAAGTTTAAAAAATTGAAAAATTGAGGAATCAATAATCTGAAAAATCGAAAAATAGAAACATCAAAAACCTGAAAAATCGAAAAATTGAAAAACTGAATAAGTGAAAAATCAATACTTTGAGAAGAAATGGGAAAATAAAAAAAACAGATTACTTCAGAAATCGAAAAACTGAAAATTTAAAAACGTCAAAATTTGAAAAATTCAAAAATTCAAAAATCGAAATATTTAGAAATCGTAAAATTGAAGAGGATAAAAATTGAGAAATTGTATCATTGAAAAATCGAAACATCGAAAAATTGGAAAATCGAACAGTTAAAAAAAGATGGAATATCGAAAATTGAAATATTGAAATATAGAGGAACTGAAAACTCGAGAAATCAAAAATCTAGAATTTAAAAAAATTGAAAAATTAAGAAATCGAAAAGTTGAAAAATTGAGAAATCGAAATATAAAACAGCCGAAAAATTGAAAAATCCAAAGTTTAAAAAACGAAAAACTGAAAATCGGGAAATCCAGAAGTCGAAAAATGGTAAGTTTAAAGAATCAAAAATTGAAAAACCAAAAATCTAAGAAACCGGAAAACTGAAACATCAAAAACCTGAAAAATCGAAAAATTGAAGAATTGAAGGAGTGAAAAATCGAAACTTTGGCAAGAATTGGGAAAATAAAAAAAAAGATTACTTCAGAAATCGGAAAACTGAAAATTAAAAACGTCAAAATTCGAAAAATTCAAAAATTAAAAAATCGATATATTTAGAAATCGTAAAATTGAAGAGGATAAAAATTGAGAAATTGTATCATTGAAAAACCGAAACATCGAAAAATTGGAAAATCGAACAGTTAAAAAAAAGATGGAATATCGAAAAGTTTAAAAATCCAGAAAATTGAAATATTGAAATATAGAGGAACTGAAAACTCGAGAAATAAAAAATTTAAGATTTAAAAAAATTGAAAAATTAAGACATCAAAAAGTTGAAAATTTGGGAAATCGAAATATAAAACAGCCGAAAAATTGAAAATCCAAAGTTTAAAAAACGAAAAACTGAAAATCGGGAAATCCAGAAGTCGAAAAATCGTAAGTTTAAAAAATCGAAAAATTGAAAAACCAAAAATCTGAGAAATCGAAAAACAGAAACATCAAAAACCTGAAAAATCGAAAAATTGAGAATTCAAGAAGTAGAAAATCGAAACTTTGGGAAGAAATGGGAAAATAAAAAAAAAAGATTACTTCAGAAATCGAAAAACTGAAAATTAAAAACGTCAAAATTTGAAAAATTCAAAAATCGAAATATTTAGAAATCGTAAAATTAAAGAGGAAAAAAATTGAGAAATTGTAACAGTGAAAAATCGAAACATCGCAAAATTGGAAAATCGAACAGTTAAAAAAAAGATGGAATATCGAAAATTTTAAAAATCCCGAAAATTGAAATATTGAAATATAGAGGAACTGAAAACTCGAGAAATCAAAAATCTAGAATTTAACAAAACAGAAAAATTAAAGCATCGAAAAGTTGAAAAATTGAGAAATCGAAATATACAATAGCCGAAAAATTGAAAAATCCAAAGTTTAAAAAACGAAAAAACTGAAAATCGGGCAATCCAGAAATCGAAAAATCGTAAGTTTAAAGAATCCAAAAATTGAAAAATCAAAAATCTGAGAAATCGAAAACTGAAACATCAAAAACCTGAAAAATCGAAAAATTGTAGAATTGAAGAAGTGAAAAATCGAAACTTTGGGAAGAAATGGAAAAATAAGAAGAAAGATTACTTTAGAAATCGAAAAACTGAAAATTAAAAACGTCAAAATTTGAAAAATTTTAAAATGCAAAAATCGAAATATTTACAAATCGTAAAATTGAAGAGGATAAAAATTGAGAAATTGTATCACTGAAAAATCGTAACATCGAAAAATTGGAAAATCGAACAGTTAAAAAAAGATGGAATATCGCAAATTTTAAAAATCTCGAAAATTGAAATATTGAAATATAGAGGAACTGAAAACTCGAGAAATCAAAAATCTAGAATTTTAAAAAATTGAAAAATCAAGACTTCGAAAAGTTGAAATTTGAGAAATCGAAATAAAAAACAGCCGAAAAATTGAAAAATCCAAAGTTTAAAAAACGAAAAAACTGAAAATCGGGAAATCCAGAAGTCGAAAAATTGTAAGTTTAAAAAATCGAAAAATTGAAAAATCAAAAATCTGAGAAATCGAAAAGCTGAAACATCAAAAACTTGAAAAATCGAAAAATTGAAGAATAGAAGAAGTGAAAAATCGAAACTTTGGGAAGAAATGGGAAAATAAAAAAAAGATTACTTCAGAAATCGAAAAACTGAAAATTAAAAACGTCAAAATTCGAAAAATTCAAAAATTAAAAAATCGATATATTTAGAAATCGTAAAATTGAAGAGGATAAAAATTGAGAAATTGTATCATTGAAAAATCGAAACACCGAAAAATTGGAAAATCGAACAGTTAAAAAAAATGGAATATCGAAAATTTTAAAAATCCCGAAAATTGAAATATTGAAATATAGAGGAACTGAAAACTCGAGAAATCAAAACTCTAGAATTTTAAAAAATTGAAAAATTAAGACATCGAAAAGTTGAAAAATTGAGAAATCGAAATATAAAACAGCCGAAAAATTGAAAAATCCAAAGTCTAAAATACGAAAAACTGAAAATCGGGAAATCCAGAAGTCGAAAAATCGTAAGTTTAAAAAATCGAAAAATTGAAAAAGCAAAAATCTGAGAAATCGAAAAACTGAAACATCACAAACCTGAAAAATCGAAAAATTGAAGAATTGAAGAAGTGAAAAATCGAAACTTTGGGACGAAATGCGAAGATGAAAAAAAAGAATACTTCAGAACTCGAAAAACTGAAAATTTAAAAACGTCAAAATTTGAGAAATTCAAAAATTCAAAAATCGAAGTTTTTAGAAATCGTAAAATCGAAGAGGATAAAAATTGAGAAATTGTATCATTGAAAAATCGAAACATCGAAAAATTGGAAAATCGAACATTTAAAAAAAGATGGAATATCGAAAATTTTAAAAATCCCGAAAATTGAAATGTTGAAATATAGAAGAACTGAAAACTCGAGAAGTCAAAAATCTAGAATTTTAAAAAATTGAAAAATTAAGACATCGAAAAGTTGAAAAATTGAGAAATCGAAAGATAAAACAGCCGAAAAATAAAAAATTCCAAAGTTTAAAAAACGAAAAACTGAAAATCGGGAAAAACAGAAGTCGAAAAAATCGCAAGTTTAAAAAATCGAAAAATTGAAAAATGAAAAATCTGAGAAATCGAAAAACTGAAACATCAAAAACCTGAAAAATCGAAAAATTGAAGAATTGAAGAAGTAAAAAATCGAAACTTTGGGACGAAATGCGAAGATGAAAAAAAGAATACTTCAGAAGTCGAAAAACTGAAAATTAAAAACGTCAAAATTTGAAAAATTCAAAAATTCAAAAATCGAAATATTTAGAAGTCGTAAAATTGAAGAGGATAAAAATTGACAAATTGTATCATTGAAAAATCGAAATATCGAAAAATTGGAAAATCGAACAAAAATTGTAATATTGAAATATAGAGGAACTGAAAACTCGAGAAATCAAAAATATAAAATTTAAAAAAATTGAAAAATTAAGACATCGAAAAGTTGAAAAATTGAGAAATCGAGATATAAAACAGCCGAAAAATTGAAAAATCCAAAGTTTAAAAAACGAAAAACTGAAAATCGGGAAATCCAGAAGTCGAAAAATCGTAAGTGTAAAAAATCGATAAATTGAAAAATCAAAAATCTGAGAAATCGAAAAACTGAAACATCAGAAACCTGAAAAATCGAAAAATTGAAGAATTGAAGAAGTGAAAAATCGAACCTTTGGGGAGAAATGGGAAAATAAAAAAAAAGATTACTTTAGAAATCGAAAAACTGAAAATTAAAAACGTCAAAATTTGGAAAATTCAAAAATTCAAAAATCGAATTATTCAGAAATCGTAAAATTGAAGAGGATAAAAATTGAGAAATTGTATCATTGAAAAATCGAAACATCGAAAAATTGGAAAATCGAACAGTAAAAAAAGATTGAATATCGAAAATTTTAAAAATCCAGAAAATTGAAATATTGAAATATACAGGAACTGAAAACTCGAAAAATCAAAAATCTAGAATTTTAAAGAATTGAAAAATTAAGACATCGAAATGTTGAAAAATTGAGAAATCGAAATATAAAATAGCCGAAAAATTGAAAAATCCAAAGTTTAAAAAACGAAAAACAAAAAAATCGAAATATTTAGAAATCGTAAAATTGAAGAAGATAAATAATTATGTTCTTCTGTCGAGTGGGAGTGGAAACTAATAATAGAAACTGAAAATGACTTCTGGATATCGAAATCTATAAAAAACGTCTTCAACTAATTTTTGGAAATAGTTGAAAAATGGTCGAAAATGTCAAAAATGCCAAAAACAGTCTTATCTTATCTTATATTAAGCCCCCCACCCACCCTCTATATTCTTAGAGGGTATGTTATTTCCCAAAATCAGTCTCACCTTAGCAAGTACTAGCCCCACTCACCCACCCTCACTCTCATTCTAATCACAAATTTCATTTCTGTTCAGTATAAGGTGATTCATTTCATTGATATCCCATAAAATCACTCACTGAAACGGAGACTGGGTGGGTGGGCGGGGCTAATTATGTTTTCTGTCGAGTGGGAGGGGAAACTAATAATAGAAGCCGAAAATGACTTCTGGATATCAAAATCTACAAGAAAATGTATTCAATAATATTTGTATCATTGAAACATCGGAAAATTGAAAAATCGAAAAATAAAATGGAGAAACCGAAAATTTAAAGAATGGAAAAATTGAAAATATCAAAAATCAAAATTGAAATATTGAAAAGTTGAATCATCTAAAGTTGAAAAATAGAGAAATCGAAAAGTTGAAAAATCTCAGCAAAAACAATATAAAGGACAAGTTCAGAACCATGCTCCTTTTTAACATTTAAATAACATTTGCTTACAATAACTATAAATTGGAAAATTTTGATTTTTTTCAAAAAATCTTGACATCTAAGGTAAAACCTTAACACGGATTCATAAACGGAGGATATAAAATTTAAATTACATCCACCACTGTAAAGTTGGAGATTACGTCATTTCATTGTTGGTGACCAATTTTGATGAGCGTTCTACCATTTGATAATACAATTTTAGTTAGTTTAGTGTTAGTTCTTCGTAGAGATATGTATCAGATCAGCTGTAACGAAAGTCGGCTTATAGATAAATCGCTTAGAGTCGATATTGGCATGAGTGCGTTCTGGTGTGTAGATCAAACGAGTTCTCAAGCGACGACATGTCCATAATTAGAATCTGCACTTTATGTGCGCTGTTTCCTTTTTAAACAACTTTTCTTTTTGTGGTATGTTAAAAAAGAGTGGGTACTTTCTGAGATTACCTGTTGGCAGACCAACAGACAGACAGACGGACAGACAAACGCAAACAGAGGACCTATCTCTTCGTACTCTAGGGGTCTTGAAAAGTCGAGAAAAAGTAAAACTACAATACTTCCTTCGCTTACGCTCGCCAAGTAAAAATTGCCCGTTGAATTGAAACGTGATTAATATATAAATCCGTTTACGTCATCGTTTTAAAGCAACAACAATTTCATCATCAAACTCCTCTCGGTGACATCTCAAGCAACTCATTTTTATCTCAAAGGGCATCATTATCAACCCCGAATCGATATAGCTTCACCCCGCTTAATCCGCTGTCTTCGCCACCCACCTGCCGAATTTTCCGTCAGACGAAACCGTAATTAATTAGCAAGTAAATAAGTTTATTCGGTACCCTGGGGCGTCTCAAATAGACCGTTCATTAATTTTGCAAAGATTAATTTATGTGAGGGACGAAAAATGCGGCTGGAGTGTGGTCTCACTTAGGACAAGACGCAACTTGATCCCATCGGAGTTGGTTGGATTAGAGTTTGACATTTTGTCGTGAAATCTCCACTATTTCAAACCTAAGCCTGTTTAACCAGAACTTTTGATGCGAATGGGACGCGGTAATCCTGATTCATTAGGTCAGTTGTTGCGGGGTTGCCGCATTAAGCACGAGATGACGTCACTGATTTCTTGAAAGGGTTCGCACAGTTACTTGCCATTTCAAAGTCCGAGGACCAAATTTCCTGTTTCTTGTATTGACGAACACAAAGCTTGCGACCGTGTCGAGTGACCACGTCAAAGCCTTCTAGTTTCCTTTATTGTAGTGCACCCCCCCCCCCCAATCAATACCAACCAAACATCGCTAAAAATTTAGCGCGAAATAAGGTGATTCTGTTTAAGCGATCCATCAGGAGCTTGTTGTGTCGATTTGTGGTGTCGTTGTTTGCGCTTTCAATTATCGGCCATTGAGGGATTTCTCGCATCTAAATAAGTAACACCACGAAATGAAAAAGATAACGGGTTTATCTAATCGCAGCTTTGTTTCCTGGTGTTGTGCGTTTTATTATGAACTATTTTGAGAGTGCTGAAGATAAGCGAGAATTGTTGCACACAGTTCGCTGGAAAGATTAATGTGGGGTATTGTGGCAGATAGCGAAAAATAGCGACCTGCTGGAGAGGAGGGCTCGGGGATAACGAATGGTCGAGGTGTACATGAAACGGAAAAGAATTAGCATTTATATAGATTAAATAGAATTCTGGATATTAATGGTGTTATTATTGTAAAATGAAGCTGAACCCGGCGGATTCGAAAAGTACCACTAGAAAATTGCACTTGTCCAATTTGATAATGTATTCATAAATGTTCATTTTGTGTCAGTATTTATGGTTTATGAACCCGTCTTGAGTTTTTAGCTTAGGCTCCCAGATTGTGAAAAAAACTTAAATCTTGCTAACGTTTTAAACTAATGTAAACATGCTAAATCGTTAATCAAAATTAATCCGTTCATCCCCCCTTCTCAAGAATTGATGGTGTCATCTTCAAATTTTGTGGAATAAATGTTACTTATACATTAAAATGTAACATAGTCCTGAACTTCTAGTTTATGGGTTGTTGTTGAATTTGTATCCCAGACATTGTAGATGTATATATAACGAATCGATCGAATTTTGGGTTTTTCCGTTTTTTGATTTCGACTCCTAAATTTTCGATATTTCAATTTTCTTATTTTTCCATTGTTTGATTTTTCAATTTTTCGATTCATCAATTTCTTGGTTGTTCAAATTTCCAATTTCCCGATTTTTTCATTTTTACAACTGTTTGATCGAATTTTTGGTTTTTCATTATCTCGACTTTTCGATTGCTCGATTTTCCATTTTTCAGTTTTCCACTTCTTCAAGTTTTCAATTTTTTGAATTTCACATTTTTCGGTTTCTATTTTTCGACTTTTTGATTTCTCTGTTTTCCAATTTTTCGATAGTTTTCATTCATATCCTAGACATTGTAGCTATCTAACAATTTTTTGATATTCCAATTTTTCCATTTTCAATTATTCGATTTTCAATTTTTCAATTCTTCGAATTTTCGATTTTCCGGCTTTTCTATCTCGATTTTTCAACTTCCGATTTTTCAGTTTTTCGATTTTCTATTTTTCTGTCCCAATTTTCAATTTTTCGATTACTCAATTTTATGATATTCTAGTGTGGGGATTTTTCATTTTTCCATTCTTCAATTATTCGATTTTAATTTTTCAATTTTTCAAATTTTGACGTTTTTACATTTTCGATTTCTCAATTTCCCGATTAATTGATTTTTCTCGACTTTTCGGTTTCTCGACTTCTGGAGTTCTCGAATTCTGAATTTCTAAATTTTTCGATCTCCCAGTTTTATTTCAGTTTTTCGATTTGTCAATTTTTCGGTTCTTGAATTTGTCCGATTTTTCGATTTCTCAATTTTTGATTTTTTCGGTTTTCCAATTTTTGATTTTTTAAATTATTGATTTTTAGATGTTTCAGTTTTCGATTTGTCGGTGGATCGAGATTTCCTTGCTTCCATTTTCCAGTTTTTTCGTTTTTTTGAGTTCTCAACTTTTCAGTTTCTCTTTCTTTAGACGTTTCGTTCCTCAATGTTTCAGTTTTTCAATTTTCGATTTTAATTTTAAAATTTTCCGATTTTTCGATTTCTCTTTTTTCAATTTTTCACTTTTTCGATATTTCAATTTTTCGTTTGTTTTCGTTTATACACTTTTCGATTATTTTCAATTTTACATTTTTCGCTTGTTCAGTTTTTTTAATTCAAAATGTTTCAATTTTTAACCTTTCGGTTTTGGGTTGATTGTTGATTTCTCAATTTTTCAATTTTTTGACTTCTCAACTTTTCAATTTCTCCTTCTTTTGAATTTTTGTTCCTCCATGTTTCGGTTTTTTCAATTTTTCGATTTTCGATTTCTCGGTTTTTCAATTTTTTGGACTTTTCGGCTTTTCGATATTTCAGTTTTTCGATTTTTAATTTTAGAATTTTCCGAATTTTTGATTTTCGGCTTTTCGATCTCGATTTTTCAACTATGGATTAGTCAGTTTTCGATTTTCTATTTTTCTGTCCCGATTTTCAATTTTGTAATTACTGAATTTTTTGATATTCCAATGTTGCGATTTTTCAATTTTTCGATTGTTCAATTTCTGGATTCTTCAAATTTTCGACTTCTGGATTTTTTCGATTTTCGATTTATCAATTTTTCGATGTTTCAATTTTACAAGTTTCAATTTTTCCATTCTTTAATTATTCGATTTTTAATTTTTCAAATTTTGACATTTTTAAATTTTCGATTTTTCGATTTCTCAATTTCTGGATTAATGACTTTTTGGAGTTTCGACTTTTCGATTTCTCTACTTCTCGAGTGCGCGGTTTCTCGATTTTTCTTTTTTCGATGTTTCAGTTTTGTTTCAGTTTTTCGGTTCTTCTATTAATTCGGTTTTTCAATTTTTGATTTTTTAAATTAATGATTTTTAAATTTTTCAGTTTTCGATTTGTCGATTGATTGAAATTTAGTTGTTTCGATTGTTCAATTTTTCGATTTTTCTTTATTTAATTTTTCAATATAACTTTTCAATTTTTCAATTTTGGGTAATGTCAAATTCTCGATTTTTAGATTTTTCAACTGTTCAGTTTTGAATTTTTCAATTTTTCGGTTTTTCAGTTTTCGGATATTAAATTTTTCGAATTGTCGATTTTCGATATATTATTTTTTTAATTCCAAATGTTTCAATTTTCAACTTTTCGATTTTGGGTTATGTCGATTCTTCAATTTTTGAATTTTTTGATTCCTCAACCCTTCAATTTCTCCTTCTTTTGAATTTTCGTTCCTCGATGTTTCAGTTTTTCAATTTTCGTTTTTTGATTTCTCGGTTTTTAGATTTTTTGGACTTTGCGGCTTTTCGATGTGTCAGTTTTTCGATTTTCAAATTTTATATTTTTCAGTGTTTCGATTTTTTGATGCGTCGATTTCTCGATTTTTCAGTTTTTCGATTCGTCAATTTCTTGATTATTCAAAATTCCATATTTCTCGATTTTTTCATTTTTCGATGTTTCAGTTTTACAACTGTTTAATCGAATTTTTAGTTTTTCGTTATCTCGACTTTTCGATTGCGCGACTTTTCCATTTTTCAGTTTTCCACTTCTACAAGTTTTCAAGATTTGAATTTCACATTTTTCGGTTTCTATTTTTCGACTTTTTGATTTCTCTATTTTCTAATTTTTCGATAGTTTTCATTCATATCCTAGACATTGTAGCTATATAACAATTTTTCCATTTTCAATTATTCGGTTTTCAATTTTTCAATTTTTTGAATTTCCGATTTTCCGGCTTTTCTATCTCGATTTTTCAACTTTCGATTTTCCAGTTTTTCGCTTTTCTATTTTTCTGTCCCAATTTTCAATTTTTCGATTACTCAATTTTTTGATATTACAGTGTTGGGGTTTTTCTGTTTTTCGATTCTTTAATTTCTTAACTCTTCAAATTTCCGACTTCTCGGATTTTTCATTTTTCGATGTTTCAATTTTTCCATTCTTCAATTATTGGATTTTAATTTTTCAATTTTTCAAATTTCTCAATTTCCCGATTAATTGATTTTTCTCGACTTTTCGGTTTCTGGAGTTCTCAATTTATGAATTATTAAAATTTTCGATCTTCCAGTTTTATTTCAGTTTTTCGATTCTCCAATTTTTCTTCGATTTGTCAGTTTTTCGTTTTTTTGACTTCTCAAATTTTCAGTTGCTCTTTCTTTTGACCTTTCGTTCCTCAATGTTTCATTTTTCAATTTTCGATTTTAATTTTAAAATTTTCCGATTTCTCTTTTTTCAATTTTTCACGTTTTTGATATTTCTATTTTTCATTTTTTTTAATTTATACATTTTTCGCTTTTTTTCAATTTTACATTTTTCGCTTTTTGAATTTTTTAATTCAAAATGTTTCAGCTTTTAACTTTTCGCTTTTGGGTTGTGTCGATTTCCAAATTTTTCGATTTTTTGACTTCTCAACTTCTCAATTTCTCATTCTTTTGGATTTTTGTTCCTCCATGTTTCGGTTTTTCAATTTCGATTTTCGATTTCTCGTTTTTGATTTTTGGAATTTCGCTTTTCGATAATATTCATTTTTCGATTTTTAATTTAGAATTTTCCGAAGTTTTGATTTTCGGCTTTTCGATCTCTGATTTTTGCAATTTCGAATTTTTTCGATTTGTTTCAATTTTTTCCGATCGTTCTCGAATTTTCAACTATATTTTTTGATTTCTATTACAATTGCAATGAATTTTTAATTTTCGATTTTCAATTTTTCGATGTCAATTTTCGATCGGATTTTTTCAATTTTTGATTTTTAAATTAATGATTTTTAAATTTTTCAGTTTTCGATTTGTCGATTGATTGAAATTTGGTTGTTTCGATTGTTCAATTTTTCGATCTTTCGATTTTTATTTTAAATTTTTCAATCCAACTTTTTTATTTTTAATTTTGGACAATTTCAATTTCCCAATTTTTCGATGTTTCGAATTTTCAGTATTGGATTTCCGAGTTTTCGGTTTTTAAGTTTTTGGATTTGTCGATGTCTCAATTTTTCGTTTTTTTGACTTCCCAACTTTTCAGTTTCTCGTTTTATTGATTTTGTGGACTTTTCGGCTTTTTGATATTTCAATTTTTTCATTTTAAATTTCAGATTTTTCCGTATTTCGATCTTTTGATGTTTCAATTTTTAAATTTTTCGGTTCATGAATTTTTTCAAAATTTAATTTTTCAATTTTTTAATTTTAAAATTTTCCGATTTCTCGATTGCTCTTTTTTTTCGATTTTCCAGTTCTTCGATCTTTCTATTTTTTATTTGCTTTTGGGGAATTATAATTTTTTTTTAAATTATTATTAATTTTTCAATTTTACACTTTTCCGATTTTTCAATTTTTCGGTTTTATGATTTTTCGATTCAATTTCTTGATGTCTTGGTTTTTCGATTTGAAAATTCTTTCGACTTTCCACTTTTAAATTTCTGGATTTTTCGATTTTTTCATTTTTCAGTTTTTCAATTTTTCGATGTTTCAGTTTTACAATTTTCAATTTTTCCATTCTTCAATTATTCAATTTTTAATTTTTCAATTTTTCAATTTTTGACGTTTCTAAATTTTCGGTTTTTCGATTTCTCGATTTCTCGACTTCTTGAGTGCTCGATTTCTCGATTTTTCAATTTTTCTTCGATTTTTCAATTTTTCGGTTATCCAATTTTTTATTTTGTCGGTTTTTCAATTTTTGATTTTTTGAGTTATCGATTTTGAGGTTTTTCAGTTTCCGATTCTGTTGATTGATCGAAATTTCGTTGTTCCGATTGTTCAATTTTTAGATTTTTAGATTTTTTTTTTAATTTTAAATTTTTCAATTTTTAACTTCGATTTTTCAATTTTGGGCAATTTCAATGTCTCAATTTTTCGATTTTTCGACTTCTCAATATTGGATTTTTCAATTCTCCGAGTTTTCAGTTTTCGGTTTTCAAATTTTTCCATTTTTTGACTTCTCCACTTTTTAGTTTCTCGTTCTTTGCATTGTTTGGACTTCTCGGCTTTTCGATATATCAACTTTTTCATTTTAAATTTTGGATTTTTCAGTGTTTCGATCTTTTGATGTCTCAATTTTTAAATTTTTGGGTTCTTCCATTTTTCCAAAATTTAATTTTTCAATTTTTCGATTTTAAAATTTTCCGATTTCTCGACTGCTTTTTTTTTTTTATTTTCCAGTTCTTCGATGTTTCTATATTTTTATTTTTTTTGGGAATTATAAATTCTTTGTTTTTCAGATTATTATTAATTTTTCAATTTATCGATTTTTCAATTTTACATTTTCTCGATTTTTCAATATTTCCGTTTTATCATATATGATTCGATTTCTTAACGTCTCGGTTTTTCGATTTGAAAATTTTTTCGACTTTCGATATTTAAATTTCTGGATTTTTCAAGCTTTCGATTTCGATTTTTCGAATTTTACATTTTTCGATGTTTCAGTTTTACATCTTTCAATTTTTCCATTCTTCAATTATTCGATTTTTAATTTTTCAATTTTTCAATTTCTGACGTTTTTAAATTTTCGGTTTTTCGATTTCTCGATTTCTCGATTTTTCAATTTTTCTTCGATTTATCAATTATTCGGTTATCCAATTTTTTATTTTGTCGGTTTTTCAATTTTTGATTTTTTGAATTATCGATTTTGAGGTTTTTCACTTTCCGATTTTGTCGATTGATCGGGATTTCGTTGTTCCGATTGTTCAATTTTTCGATTTTTCGATTTCTTTTTTAATTTTAAATTTTTCAATTCTCTGAGTTTTCAGTTTTTCGGTTTTTAAATTTTTCCATTTTTCGACTTCTCCACTTTCCAATTTCTCGTTCTTTTGATTGTTTGGACTTCTCGGCTTTTGCATATTTCAATTTTTCCATTTAAATTTTAGATTTTTCAGTGTTTCGATCTTTTGATGTTTCAATTTTTTAATTTTTCGGTTCTTGAATTTTTCCAAAATTTAATTTTTCCAAAATTTAATTTTTCAATTTTTTAATTTTACAATTTTCCGATTTCTCGATTGCACTTTTTTCGATTTTCCAGTTCTTCGATATTTCTAATTTTTTCCTATTTTTTTCGCGAATTATAAATTTTTTTGTTTTTCAGATTATTATTAATTTTTCAATTTATATATTTTATATATGTATATCCGTTTTATAATTTTTTGATTCGATTTCTTAACGTCTCGGTTTTTCGATTTGAAAATTTTTTCGACTTTCGATATTTAAATTTCTGGATTTTTTAAGTTTTCGATTTCGATTTTTCGACTTTTTCATGTTTCAGTTTTACAATTTTCAATTTTTCCATTGTTCAATTATTCGTTTTTTAATTTTTCGAGTTTTCAATTCTTGACGATTTTAAATTTTCGATTTTTCGACTTCTCAAGTGCTCGATTTCTCAATTTTTCTATTTTTCTTCGATTTTTCAATTTTTCGGTTATCCAATTTCTTATTTTGAGGTTTTTCAGTTTCTGATTTTGTCGATTGATCGAGATTTCGTTGTTCCGATTGTTCAATTTTTAGATTTTCCGATTTTTTTTTAATTTTAAATTTTTCAAATTTAACTTCGATATGTCAATTTTGGGCAATTTCGATGTCTCAATTTTTCGATTTTTCGGCTTCTCAGTATTGGATTTTTCAATTTTCCGAGTTTTCAGTTTTTCGGTTTTTAAATTTTTCCATTTTTTGACTTCTCCACTTTTCAATTTCTCGTCCTTTTGTTTGGTTTGGTCTTCTCAGCTTTTCGATATGTTAATTTTTCCATTTTAAATTTTTGGATTTTTCAGTGTTTCGATCTTTTGATGTTTTAATTTTTACATTTTTCGGTTCTTGAATTTTTCCAAAATTTAATTTTTCAATTTTAAAATTTTCCGATTTCTCGATTGCTCTTTTTTTCGATTTTCCAGGTCTTCGATCTTCCTATTTTTAATTTGTTTTTGGGGAATTATATTTTTTTTTATTTTTAGATTATTATTAATTTTTCAATGTTTCAATTTTTCGGTTTTATGATTTTTCGATTCGATTTCTTGACGTCTTGGTTTTTCGATTTGAAAATTCTTTCACTATTAAGTTTCTGGATTTTTCAAGTTTTCGATTTCGATTTTCCGATTTTTTCATTTTTCACACATTTTTAATCTGTACACAGTTTTTTTGTAATGGTTGGCAGTTCTGGAAAATAAAAGACGCGATTTTAGTGTGCGAAGGAGAACACGCATTTAGATGGGTTTTTCTATCTAAATAATATTATTAATAAATTATGTAGCACATATATGTAAAATGATACAAAAACTTTTAAAAAATGTCTTCAAGCCTAGTTTTTCGAAAATCTTGGTCTGGGACCATTAACATTTTATGTTTTTCAAATCAGACACCTCAGAATTTTTTGATGATTTTCAGGCAACTTTTCAAAAATCTCAAATTTTCATTACATTAAAAATACGATTTTTTACTGTTTTTCGAAATTTTGAAATATTAAAAAAAAATCATTTTCAAACCATTTTTTTTCAAATCCGGGAGCCATTAACGCTTTATGTTGTTTGAAATCATTTAGAGAATCTTGGTCCAGGACTATTAACTAACAATTTATGTTTTTTAAATTCCACCATTTTTTTGAAGATTTTTGGGCAACTTTTCAAAGACCTGAATTTTTCAAAGCCTGTTTGAATTTTTTCACTGCTCTTCGAGATTTCGAGATATTTAAAAAAGTCTCATTTTAAAACCTAGTTTTTTGAAAAGCTCTGCATTCGAAACCATGACTTTATTTTTTTTAAATAAACTCGCCAAAGTCAATTTTTAAACCGGATTTTTCGAAAATCTTGGTCCGAGACCTTATGTTTTTCGAATCAACCAGTTAAAATCTATACCTATGAATTTTTTTAAGAAGATTTAAGCAATTTTTCATAAATCTGAAATTTTCGGTCTCGTATATTTTTTTACTGTTTTTCAAGTTTTCGAGTTATTTAAAATAACTCATTTTCAAACCGAATTTTTCGAAAATCTTGGTTCGGGACCAGTAACACTTGATGTTTTTTTAATCAATCCGTTGAGATCTACATCTCAAAATTTTTGACCGTTTTTCGAGGTTTGGAGCTATTTAAAAAAAATCATTTTCAAATCAAATTTTTCGAAAATCTTCGTCGGAAATCATTAATACGTTGTGTTTTTCGATTCAGGATTCTTAGTCAGTTTTTCAAAAATCTGAAATTTTGACTAGTCCCGTATGAACTTTTGACCGTTTTTATTTTAAAAAATCTCATTTTCAGATATCATTTTTTGAAAAATCTCTTCATCCAGGACCGTTACTTTGTTTTTAAATAAGCTTGTCGAGATATATCTCCTCCCACCCTCCCGCTTTTATGAATTTTGAATTGTTTGACTATTTTTAGTTTTTGAGGTATTTAGAACATTGTTTTCATAACGACTTTTTCGAAACTTTTTTAACTGTAACACTTTTTTCGAGAGTTCGAGATATGTATTTAGAACAACTCATTTTTAAACCTAATTTTTTGAAAATCTTGGTCCAGAACTATTACTAATTTGTTTTTCGAACTAGTCCATCGATATCTACTCGTATATCAAATAATTTTTTTGAGGATTGTTAGACAGCTTTTCAAAAATCTGAAATTTTCACTACCCCCGTATGGATTTTTTTGACCGTTTTTCGAGATTTCGAGATGTTTAAAAAAAATCTCATTTTCAGACCTATTTTTATTTTTAATTTGTCGCTTGACCCTTACTTAATGTTTTTTAAGTGAGCTCGTCTAGATCTATACTCCCAACCCCTACAACCCCCTTGCTTATGAATTTTGAATTTTTTTACCGTTTTTCGAGTTTTCGTTATATTTAAATTTTTTCATAATTCTTTAACTTCTTAACATTTTTTCGAATCAGAGCGTCCAGATCTATATCCCAGAAATGTTTGCCGTTTTTCGAGTTTTTGAGATATTAAAAAAAAAATTAAACCGAATTTTTCGAAAAATCTTTAACTTTTTCCCAGTTTTTGGAATGATTTCGTTGAGATCAATATTCCAAAAATTTTTGACCTTCGTCGAGATTTCGAGATATTTACAAAAATTCATTTTCGAATCAGCCTATTAAGATCTATATCCCAGAATTTTTTGATTATTTTTCACTATCCCCATATGAATTTTTTTTAAAATCTCTTGATCCGGGACTTTATTTTTTTCAATCAGCTCGTCCACACCCCCCTTCTTTATGAATTTTCATTTTTTTTGACCCGTTTTCGACTTTCCGAGATATTAAAAAAACTTTCAAACCGAATTTTTCGAAAATCCTTTAGCTTTTTAATACTTTCTCGAATCTATATCCCAGAGATTTTTGATCATTGTCCGAGATTTCGACATATTTCCAAAAATTCATTTTCAAACCGAGTTTTTAGAAAATCTTAGTCTGAGATCAGTAATCTTAATTGATGTTAGTCGAACCAACCGTAGAGATTTTTTGAAGATTTTTGGGCAACTTTTTAGATATCTGGAATTTTCAATACCCGCGTATGAATTTTTTTAACACTTTTCTAGATTTCGAGATACTTAAAAAATCTCAGTTTCAAACTTAATTTTTTGAAAAATCTCTTGATCCGGGAGTCAATTTTTCGATGTTTCAGTTTTACAACTTTCAATTTTTCCATTCTTCAATTATTCGATTTTTAATTTTACAATTTTTCAATTTTTGACGAGTTTAAATCTTCGATTTTTCGATTTCTCGACTTCTCGAGAGCTCGATTTCTCGATTTTTCAATTTTTCCTCGATTTTTCAATTTTTCGGTTATCCAATTTTTTTTTAAATTTTTACATTTTAAATTTTAGATTTTTCAGTGTTTTGATCTTTTGATGTTTAATTTTAAAATTTTTCGATTTCTCGATTTCTCTTATTTTCGATTTTTGACTTCTATATTTCTATTTTTTTTTTTGGATTTATAAATTTTTGATTGTTGAGATTATTATTAATTTTTCAATTTGTCGATTTTTTCAATTTCACATTTTTTGATTTAAAAGTTTTTTCGATGGTTCGATTTTTAAATTTATCAATTTTTCAAGCTTTCGATTTCAGTTTTTCGATTTTTGAGTAATTTTAACTCGAATTTAAGCAATACACGTATAATTAAGAGAGACATCTTAGATTTTAATTACCATTCAAGGGCTTTTTGGGGTTTTAATGTTTTGATCAGTAGTTATAAATAAATATATAGAAATTATTTTCAAAGAAATCTGACCTGACCCCCCATCATCTGACCAAAATCATCAGGTCACCATTCTGGGTGTCGGAGAAGCAGCAAATAATTTTGATACGTAAGGCAAACATAATAAAAAAAACTCCGGTATATAACTTCTACTAACGAAAGAAAAAAGTAATCAAAGTCACGCTGAACTTTTCAGAATGCGCCATCAACTAGTTCAGTTTAAATCAACACTCTGTACTTATCGAATTTCCTTTGTCCTTTCCGCGAGAACAAATATTATGTTTGCAAGTTCAGGAGTAATCCGTTCCATTTCGCTCTAATTTCCTCGAAAACTTTCTTTTGTTGCGTCGACATAAAATGTACATATTCCTATTCTGCGGCTTTACTGCGAAAGAAAATTCGCAACAATCCACAAAGTGCATTAGGTCGGTTCGATTCGTGTTAATTGAGAAAAGTTTGAATCGAGTGATTTTCCTGGTGTAAAATTATAGCGCAGTTGTGTGCGTATGAATCACGCCTTGTTAATGGAGTATTTATTTGCCAATAATGTTCGTCTGTGGCAAATAAAAACCGACGTATTTATCGGAAAAGAGATTGAGTCATCCATATCACATTATCTCATTTCATTTCGATGTAAAATTGCCGCTGTCTAAACTTATTGCGATCCATCAATCACAACCCACGCGTTTTTCAGATTTTTTCTCTTGTCGGTGTGGCTATTTATGAAAAACCACCACAATGACAAGGACGAGGAGGTTTCGACGGGGTTATTGATCCGTGCGAATCGAAATTTCCATGTGGAATTTATCCCGCCGACTGCGCCACTTTTGTAGTCACCAAGTGATTTTTTTGAGAAAAATGAGCCTACCTGGCGATAATTAAAAAAGGTCGTCTACCTTAATTAAGAGCGCGTTTTAACATTTACGAATTATAATTTACAGCGGCACTCTGGAGATGAAAAGAAAATCTTCATACTTTGCTAATTATCAGTTTCATTATTTCTGTGTCGCAACAAGAGTGGAGACGCGAAATGTTTTCTCAAGATTAAGGGAGACGTTTAAAAGCTTTCGCTGCTTATGGAAGTTTTGACAAAATACAATTGATTCAAATTGGTGAATTCATTAGCATCGACCGCTTTTTTCTCGAGTTTCTCGAGCTTTTTCTTTGCAAGCTTAAAAAATCAAGCTCTTTCGGTTTTGTCGGCGTTTCATGACCCTAGAGTAGGAAGAGATAGGTCTCCTGTTTCCGTCTGTCCGTCTGTCCGTGTGTCCGTCTGTCGGCCGTCTTCGGATTTTTCTCAGTAATAATATGATGATGTTGCTTCACAATTGTAAATGGGTTTTAAATTGTATAAAGTTTTCAATTTTTCGGTTATCCAATTTTTTATTTTGTCAGTTTTTCAATTTTTGATTTTTTGAATGATCGATTCTGAGGTTTTTCAGTTTCCGATTGTTCAATTTTCCGTTTTTTCGATTTCTTTTTTAATTTAAAATTTTTCAATTTTTGACTTTTATAAACCCTTTGTTTGTCGATTTTTCAATTAATTGATTTTTCAGGTTTTTTGGTTTTCCGATTTTTCTATTTTTTGATTTTTCGATTTCTCAATTTTTCAATTGTTTAATTTCTCAGTTTTTGGACATTTCAGTTTTGGGATTTTTCAGTTTACTTATTATTCAATTTTTCCATCTTACGATTTTACGGGTTTTTGATTTTTTGATTTTTAGATTTTTTTTAGGTTTCGATATTTCGACTTCACTTTTTTGATTTTAAAATTTGTCAATTCGATTCTTTAGGTTCTCAGTTTTGGGATTTTTCAGTTTTTCGATTCGTCAGTTTTTCTTTCATTTTTCAGTTTTTCGATATTTCAGTTTTGGGATTTTTCAATATTTCTGCTCTTCGACTTTTCCATTTTTGACTTCTGGATTCTTCGATGTGTCGACTTTTTACTTTTTCGATTTTTCAATTTTAGATTTCTCAATTTTTTGGTATTTTAGTTTTTCAATATATAAAATTTTTGATTTTTCGATTTCTCGATTTTTCATTTCAGCTCTTCCATATTTCAATTTTTCAAATGTTTCGATCTCTTAATCTTTCGATTTCTTAATCTTTCGATTTTTCGACTTACCGGTTTTAGATTTTCTATTTTTCAATTGTCGTTTTTTCAATTTTTCGATTTTTAAATTTTAGATTTTTCGATTTCTCGATTATTCATTTCAGTTCTTCGATATTTCCGTTTTTCATGTTTTCGAATTTTTCAAATGTTTTGATTTCTTAATCTATCCATTTATCGACTTCTCGGTTTTAGATTTTCTGTTTTTCAATTGTCGTTTTTTCAAATTTTCGATTTTTCAATTTTTCAAATTTGACTTTCACAAACTTTCAACTTTTCGATGTTTCAATTAATCGATATTTTGATTTTCCTATTTCTTGACTTTCGAGGGCTTCGATATTCCTGTTCTTCAATTCTTTAATTTTTCGATTTTTCATTTTTTAGTTTTTTTAAGGTGTCGATTTTTCGACTTCACTTTTTCGATTTTTCGATTGCTCAATTTTTCTCAGTTTGTGGATATTTCAGTTTTCGGAATTTTCAGGTTTTCCATTTTTCAATTTTTCTTTGATTTTTCAATTTTTCGATATCTCAGTTTTGGGATTTTTCAATATTTCGATTTTTCGACTTTTCGATTTTTGACTTCTCGATTTTTCGATGTGTCGATAATTTTACTCTCTCGATTTTTCAATTTTTCGATTTTTTAATTTAATTTTAAGAATTTTAGATTTTTCGATTTCTCGATTTTTCAGTTCAGTTCTTCGATATTTGAATTTTTCAAGTTTTAGAATTTTTCAAATGTTTCGATTTCTTCATCTTTTGACTTCTCGACTTCCCGGTTTTAGATTTTCTGTTTTTCAATTATCATTTTGTCAAATTTTCGATTTTTTAATTTTTCAAATTTGACTTTCACAAACTCTCAATTTTTCGATTTTTCAATTAATCGATGTTTTGATTTTCCCATTTCTTGACCTTCGAGTGTTTCGATTTTCCTGTTCTTCAGTTCTTTAATTTTTTGATTTTTCAGGTTTTTGATTTTTCAATTTTTCGATTTTGTAAGCTTTCTATTTTTAGACTTCACTTTTTGGATTTTTCGATTTTTCGAATTCTCAGTATCGAATTTTTCTATTTTCCGAGTTTTCAGTTTTTCCCTTTTTAAATTATTACATTTTAAATTTTAGATTTTTCAGTGTTTTGATCTTTAGATGTTTAATTTAAAAATTTTCCGATTTCTCGATTTCTCTTATTTTCGATTTTTGACATCTTCGATATTTCTAATTTTAATTTTTTTTTTAGGATTTATAAATTTTTGATTCTTCAGATTATTATTAATTTTTCAATTTGTCGAGTTTTTCAATTTCACATTTTTTGATTTTATAGTTTTTTTGACAGTTCGATTTCTTAATTTTTCGATTTATTGACTTCTCGGCTTTAGATTTGCTGTTTTTCAATTGTCATTTTTTCAATTTTTTTTATTTTTAAATTTTAGATTGTTCAGTTTTTTGATATTTTAATTTTTCAATATTTAAAATTTTAGATTTTTCTGTTTCTCGATTTTTCATTTCAGTTCTTCGATATTTCCGTTTTTCATGTTTTCGAATTTTTCAAATGTTTTGATTTCTTAACCTTTCGATTTTTCGACTTCCCGGTTTTAGATTTTCTGTTTTCAATTGTCGTTTTAAATTTTTCGATTTTCCAATGTTTCGATTTCCCGATATAGTTTCCCATTTTTATTGAAACAATCGAAAAATTGAAAAATCAAAAAAACCGAAAAATCGAGAATTTGAAAAATCGAAACATCAAAAAAATGGAAAATCGAATAACCGAATAGCCGAAAACTAGAAAAATCGAAAATTTGAGAAACCGAAAAATGTAATATCTTCATAATTGAAAAATTAAAATTTGTAAAAATTGAAAATTGAAAAATCGACAAATCAGAACAAAAAAGCGAAAAATCTAAAATTTTAAAATCCAGCAACTAAAAAAACGAAAGAATTAAAAACCGAGAAATCGAAAAATCGAAAAGCCGAAAATTTGAAAAACTGAAGAATCGAAATATTGAAAAATGCCGAAACTAAAACACCGAAAAATTGAGAAATCGAAAAGTCTAAAAATGGAAGTCGAATAATAATAATAGAAAATCCGAAAAATCGAAAATGGAAAAACGAAAACCCGGAAATTCGAAAACTTGAATTGAAAAACTGAAAAATCGAAACATTGAAAAGTCAAAAAATTGAGAAATGGGAAAATCAAAAACTCGATTCGATTTTTGACTGCTGGATTTTTCATTTCAGTTCTTCGATATTTGAATTTTTCAAGTTTTCGAATTTTTCAAACGTTTCGATTTCTTAATCTTTTGAGTTTTCGACTTCCCGGTTTTAGATTTTCTGTTTTTCAATTGTCATTTTGTCAAATTTTCGATTTTTTAATTTTTCAAATTTGACTTTCATAAACTCAATTTTTCGATTTTTCAATTAATCGATGTTTTGATTTTTCCCCTTTCTTGACCTTCGAGTGTTTCGATTTTCCTGTTCTTCAATTCTTTAATTTTTCGATTTTTCAGGTTTTTGATTTTTCGTTTTTTAGTTTTTTTAAGGTTTCGAGTTTTCGACTTCACTTTTTGGATATTTCAGTTTTCAGATTTTTCAGGTTTTCCATTTTTCAGTTTTTGTTTCATTTTTCAGTTTTTCGATATTTCAGTTTTGGGATTTTTCCATATTTCGATTTTTCGACTTTTTGATTTTTGGCTTCTGGAGTTTTCGATATGTCGATTTTTTTACTTTTTCGATTTTTCAATTTTTCGATTGCTTAATCTTTCGATTTTTCGACTTCCCGGTTTTAGATTTTCTGTTTTCAATTGTCGTTTCAAATTTTTCGATTTTTCAATGTTTTGATTTCCCGATATAGTTTCCCATTTTTAGTTGAAACAATCGAAAAATTGAAAAATCAAAAAACGAAAAATCGAGAATTTGAAAAATTGAAACATCAAAAATATGGAAAATCGAATAACCGAATAGCCGAAAACCCGAAAAATCGAAAATTTGAGAAAACGAAAAATGTAATATCTTCATAATTGAAAAATTTAAATTTGGAAAAATTGAAAATTGAAAAATCGACAAATCAGAACAAAAAATCGAAAAATCTAAAATTTTAAAATCCAGCAACTAAAAAAACGAAAGAATTAAAAACCGAGAAATCGAAAAGTCGAAAATTTGAAAAACTGAAGAATCGAAATATTGAAAAATGCCGAAACTAAAACACCGAAAAATTGAGAAATCGAAAAGTCTAAAAATGGAAGTCGAATAATAATAATAGAAAATCTGAAAAATCGAACATGGAAAAACGAAAACCCGGAAATTCGAAAACTTTAATTGAAAAGCTGAAAAATCGAAACATTGAAAAGTCAAAAAATTGAAAAATGGGAAAATCAAAAAATCAATTCGATTTTTGATTCCTGGGTTTTTCATTTCAGTTCTTCGATATTTGAATTTTTCAAGTTTTCGAATTTTCAAACGTTTCGATTTCTTAATCTTTTGAGTTTTCGACTTCCCGGTTTTAGATTTTCTGTTTTTCAATTGTCATTTTGTCAAATTTTCGATTTTTTAATTTTTCAAATTTGACTTTCATAAACTCAATTTTTCCATTTTTCAATTAATCGATGTTTTGATTTTCCCATTTCTTAACCTTCGAGTGTTTCGATTTTCCTGTTCTTCAAATCTTTAATTTTTCGATTTTTCAGGTTGTTGATATTTCATTTTTCAGTTTTTCGATATTTCAGTTTTGGGATTTTTCAATATTTCGATTCTTCGACTTTTTGATTTTTGGGTTCTGGAGTTTTCGATGTGTCGATTTTGTCACTTTTTCGATTTTTAATTTTTCGATTGCTTAATCTTTCGATTTTTTCGACTTCCCGGTTTTAGATTTTCTGTTTTCAATTGTCGTTTTAAATTTTTCGATTTTTCAATGTTTTGATTTCCACATATAGTTTCCCGTTTTTAGTTGAAATAATCGAAAAATTTAAAAATCAAAAAACGAAAAAACGAGAATTTGAAAAATTGAAACATCAAAAAAAAGGAAAATCGAAAAAACGAAAAATCGAAAAATTGCAAAACTGAAGAATCGGAATATTAAAAAAATGACGAAACTAAAATCGAAAAGTCTAAAAATGGAAGTCGGATAATAATAATAGAAAATTTGAAAAATCGAAAATCGAAAAAGGAAAACCCGGAAATTCGAAAACTTGAATTGAAAAACTGAAAAATCGAAACACTGAAAAGTCAGAAAATTCAGAAATGGGAAAATCAAAAAATCGATTCGATTTTTGACTCCTGGAGTTTTCATTTCAGTTCTTCGATATTTCAATTTTTCAAGTTTTCGAATTTTCCAAATATTTCGATTTCTTAATCTTTTAATTTTTCGATTTCCCGGTTTTAGATTTTCTGTTTTTCAATTGTCATTTTGTCAAATTTTCGATTTTTTAATTTTTCAAATTTGACTTTTATAAACTCTCAGTTTTTCGATTTTTCAATGAATCGATGTTTTGATTTTGACCTTCGAATGTTTCGATTTTTCTGCTCTTCTATCCTTTAATTTTTTGATTTTTCAGGTTTTTGATTTTTCAACTTTTCGATTTTTTAAGGTTTCTATTTTTCGACTTCACTTTTTTAATTTTTCTATTTTTCAGTTTTTAGATATTTCAGTTTTAGGATTTTTCAATATTTCAATTCTTTAGCTTTTCTATTTTTGACTTCTGGATTTTTCGATGTATCTACCTTTTTACTTTTTCGGTTATAAAATTGTTGGATTTTTAAATTTTAGAATTTTCAGTCTGTTGATATTTTAATTTTTCAATATTTCTTAATCTTTCAATTTTTCGACTTCCTGGTTTTAGATGTTCTGTTTTTCAATTTTTCGATTTGTTAATTTTTCATTCCCGATTTATCGAGATTTGATTGTTCAGGGTTTCCATTTATCAGTTTTTCAATTTTTTATTTTCGCCTATTTCGGTTTCTCAGTTTTTCCAGTTTTCCATTTTTTCGTTTTTTGATTTTTCCGCTTTTCCAATTTTTCAACTTTTAACTTTTTGTTTGTCGATTTCTCTATTTTTCGATTTTTCGACTTCATCACTTTTCGATTTCTCGTTCTTTTGGTCTTTCAATCTCTCAATTTTTCAATTTTTCGATTTTTTAAGGTTTCGATTTTTCGATTATTAGATTTCTCGATTTTTGAATTTTTGATTATTTTAATTTTTCATTTTTTTTTCTCACTGTTAATATCATACAGTGTATCGAAAACAACCACAAAAATTGTCACTAAAAAGATTTAAAAATTCATACAAAATAGAACACAGTGTTTCGAAAACATTTTCCCAAAAAAAATACATTGCGTTATTACGATTTCAACAATATTCTTAGTTTAAGACGTTTTGCTAGTATAAAGCACAAATAAAGAATTAATTCTTAGTTAAACAAAATATGTAAAATCAGGCGACTACATGTCTTGAGTTTTTACCAGAAACAACAACTAAGTTTAACTTTTTCCTACAGAATCTTTTATAAGCAAGCAATAGCTACGCCCACCCACCCCCTCTTCATTCCAGTGATCACTCTTAATATTGTGGAGATTTGACTAGACAGGTAATTACCGAAATTATAGTTGATACAAATCTCTGAAAGAAAAAAAAACCTGAGACTAAACTGCCATAAATTAATAGGTCTCTAATTGGGCTTACCTCCTAAAGACCGTAAAAAATATGACTTCTATTCGAATGACCTGATCGTGTAATAAAGCGCGACTTTAGCACCCATCCCATAAAAACACATTATTCTGAACCTCCTCCCTTATTGAACGAACTTTAACTCGTTTGTTGAAAAACAGCCCGACTATGAAAATCGCATGCTTCAAGCGTGCATTTCGTACTAAATCCCGGGACGAACAATATTAAAGTCCAATTTACACATACTCTAGAGTAGTAATAAAGCGGATTTCATTTACCGTCTAAGGTTTTTTACAGTTGCCTATCTCTATGCGGATAAATTCATAAAATTAGCATTCGAACCGCTTCCGTGCGTCCAGAATCCCCTCGACGAACTACAATACTATTTATACACGATATTCTTCGTCGAAAAATTCAATTACACCTCACAGGACTTTATTAATTCTAATTCAGCTTTGCGCAGCTTAGTTAGACCGTTTTAATTAACGAAAATTAAGTTTGATGCAATTACTAGACGCTTCTTCGCGCCAAGTAATGTTAATTTATTAATCCGGGCCGCCGCGGAATGTGGGTGGGCGAAGATCTAGACGTTGTTTTAATTTCGGGGATTAAGGGCATTTGTAGGGTTTAAGTAGGTTGTCGAGTTTGGTTAAGAACTTTGCTGTCTTATTTTTATCGATTTCGGCTTTTTCGATGGAAGGTGAAACTTTTACTCCACTGCCCACCGAATACCGATCAAGGCGTTGCGAAATCGTATTTGTATTGGATTTTCTTAATCTCAAGACTGCTTCAGAGCACTAATGATTTCCATTTCATGCTCTACTTCGAATGGTTTTATTATCACTCTTTATTGTTGGGCGTAATGGGGTTTTTCCATTTTGTTAAGAGTAAATTCCCTTTATTGGGGTTTTATAAAGTTGTGATTTATGACGGGGATTAGGGGCCTGAGACGCTCTAGCACCGAAAATAGTTATTTTATTAAAACATTTATAAACAACAGCTTCGCTCGCGTCCACGATTCCTTGTGTTGAAGAGTATTAATTAAACTCTCCAAGTTTCGATTCTTTCGTCATTTTGTCACAATAGAAAATACTGGTGGAATAAAAAAAAATATATTGCACAACTAAATACGTAGGTAGTCTCTTGCTTTTCTATGAACAGCTTTCCTGAATCGTAACCACTAGACCAGGATCAGGATGCCTTACGCTAATGGTCTTGATTTCGATCTGGTGGCAGCAACATCGGAGTACTCGTAGCCCCGTTTTGGCCTAAAAATATTATGTTCGCGAATTTTTAATTTAATCACAATTTTTTCTTTTCACAACATGAAACTTAAAACATGTTTAAAATGACAAATTTCAATTTTGCAATTAGGCTCGGCCCCATAATTGCAAAATCCATATTTCCTTGCAAAAACTTACCCTTTTAACCATATTTTAAGTTTATTGTTGTAAAGATGGCCATGTATATTAGGAAAAAAAGAGGCAAAATATAAGCCCCGCCCATCCGCTCTATCACAATTCTGATATATTTTTTTATTGGTCGTAAGCCGAGGGGCGGAGTTTAATTGTAAAACATTTATTTTTCTACGAGAAATTGCCATGTGAAATATGTTATTAAGTAATCGTGTTATACAAAGGAAACTAAATGTATTAATTAAAAAAGAAATCCACCCATCCGTCTGGATCTTAACCGTGATGAATTTTTCATTCGTTGTCAGACCGAGGGGCGGAGCGTAATTACAAAATCGATATTACTTATTATACAAATTTACCATTCTAAACATGTTTTAAGATTCTTGTTGTGAAAAGATGACTACACAGTTCTTTATTTCTCGTGAGCCAAGGGGAGGAGCTTAACTGTAAAATCCTTATTTCTCTACAGGAAATAAAAAAACATTTTTTAGTATCGTGGTGCTCAAAGAATACTATGTATATTAAGAAAACAAAACGCAAAATATAAGCCCGCCCACCCGCCCTGTCTCGATTCTGATGATTTTTTTATTGGTCGTAAGCCGAGGGGTGGAGCTTAATTGTAAAATCGAGATTTCCGTATACAAATTTACCATTTTAAACATATTTTAAGTTTCTTCTTGTGAAAAGATGACTACACATATTTAGAAAAAAACGGCAAAATGTAAGCCCCACCCACCCACCCTGCCTCTATTGTGATGATCTTTTTTATTCGTCGTGGGCCAAAAAGGCGGAGCTTAACTGCAAAATCCGTGTTTCTCTACGAGAAATTAAAAACATGTTCTTGCGTATCGTGTTGCTCAAAGAATACTAGGTACATTGCAGAAAAAATAAAGCCAATTAAAAAACTTAATTGTGATGAATTTTTTATTCGTTGTCAGATCGAGGGGCGGGGCTTATTTGCAAGATCCACATTTACATATAAAAAATTACCATTTTAAACGTATTTCAAGTTTCTAAGAATAAAAAATGGTCACAATTGAGACAGGGTGGGTGGGCGGGGTTTGTATTTTGCCGTTTTTTTCGTAATATACATAGTATTCTTTGAACAACACGATACTCATAAACATGCTTTTAATTTCTTGTAAAGAAATAAGTATTTTGCAGTTAAGCTCCGCTCTCTTGGTTCACAGCGAATAAAAAAATCATCACAAATGAGACAGGGCGGGTGGGCGGGCTTAGATTTTGCCTTTTTGTTTTAACATGTGTAGACCTCTTTTCACAACATGAAACTAAAACGTCCTAAGTCCCAACTTTTTTTCAAAATGTATATTATTCAAAATTGATATGAAAGGAAAATCTTGAATATTCCTTTATAAACAAAATCTGAGATCTGCCACATATTTTTCTAATCTCGACTTCGTCTCGTGTTTAAAAATAGCGCCGATTATATCCTTGCATCAAAATTTTCAATATTTTGATTTTACAATACATATTTCTTTTTTTTTTTATTTTTCAATTTTTCGAATTTCAAGTTTTTTAATTTTTAATCTTTCGATTTTTCAAATTTTCGTTTCTTCAAATTTTCATGTTTGATTTTCACTTTTGGCATTTTTCCAGTTTTCATTATATACTTTTTCGTTTTATTTTGATTTTTCAATTTTACAGTTTTTTGACTTCTAAATTTTTCAACTTTTCGAGTTGCAATTTTTTAATTTTGCAATTTTTCGATATTACGGGTTCTCATTTTTCGATTTTTCACATTCTCAGTTTTTAATTTTTATCATTTTCAAGTTTTCGTTTCCTCAATTTTTCAAGTTCTCAATTTTTGTTTCATTTTCCCGATTTTTTTAATTTTCATTTTCTCGGTTTTATGTCAAAAATTTCCATTTTTTCAATTCCTTTATTTCTTGTTGTTTCTTTCGATTTTTCAATTTTTCGAATTTTCAGTTTCTCAATTTTTCGTTTCCACAATTTTTTATCTTCCCGATTTTTATTTTTAATTTTTATTTTCTCGATTTATATCACAATTGTCCGTTTTTTCATTTCCTTTATTTTCTGTGGTTTTTTTTTCGATTTTACAATTTTTCATTTGTTCAATTTTTCAAATTTTCAGGCTTTGAATTTTCAGTTCGTCCATTTTTAGATTTTTAAATTTTTCACTTTGCAGTTTTTGGATTTCCAGTCTTCCGATTTTCCAATTTCTTTAATTTTCAATATTTCTATTTCAAAATAGATATTTCTTTTTTTTTTATTTTTCACTTTTCGATTCTTAAGATTTTTCAAGTTTTCATTTTGTAATTTTTCGTTTTCTATTTTTGATTTTTCAATTTTACAATTTCTGGACTTCCAAAATTTTCGTTCCTTCAATTTTTCCGTATGCATCAGTTTTTCAATTTGGTAATTTTTCAATATTACAGTTTTTCATTTTTCGATTTTTCAGTTTCTCAATTTTAATTTTTCCCGTTTCCAATTTTTTTGTTTCCGTTTTTTATTTTTCATTTTCCCTATTTTTTAATTTTCACTTCTTCAATTTCATATCACAAATTTTCGTTTTTTCATTTCCTTTATTTTTTGTTGTTTATTTCGATGTTACAATTTTTCGTTTACTCAATTTTTCAAATTTTCCGGTTTTTTTCAATTTTTCTTCAAATTTTCGAGTTTGATTTTCACTGTTTACATTTTTTTGATTTTTCAATTTTACAGTTTCTTGACTTCTAAATTTTTCAATTTTTCGAGTTGCAATGTTTAAATTTTGCAATTGTTCGATATTACGGGTTCTCATTTTTCGATTTTTCACATTCTCAGTTTTTAATTTTTGTCTTTTTCAATTTTTCGTTTCCTCAATTTTTATGATTTTTTAATTTTTATTTTCTTGATTTTATGTCACAAATTTTCATTTTTTTTCAATTCCCTTATTTGTTCTTCTCCGATATTTAAATTTTTCGAATTTTCAGGTTCTGAATTTTTCGTTTCCACAATTTTTCATGTTCCCGATTTTTATTTTTCAATGTGGCGAATTTTTAATTTTTTCTTTCCCGATTTATATCACAATTGTGCATTTTTTCATTTCCTTTATTTTCTGTGTTTTTTTTTTCGATTTTACAATTTTTCAAATTTTCAGGCTTTGAATTTTCAGTTCGTCCATTTTTAGATTTTTAAATTTTTCACTTTGCAGTTTTTGGATTTCCAGTTTTCCGATTTTCCAATTTCTTTAATTTTCAATATTTCTATTTCATAATAGATATTTCTTTTTTTATTTTTCACTTTTTCGATTCTTAAGATTTTTCAAGTTTTCATTTTGTAATTTTTTGTTTTCTATTTTTGATTTTTCAATTTTACAATTTTTCGTTCCTTCAATTTTTCGGTTTGCATCAGTCTTTCAATTTGGCAATTTTTCAGTATTACAGTTTTTCATTTTTCGATTTTTCAATTTCTCAATTTTAATTTTTCCCTTTTCCAATTTTTTTGTTTCCGATTTTTATTTTTCATTTTCCCGATTTTTCAATTTTCACTTCTTCAATTTTATATCACAAATTTTCGTTTTTTCATTTCCTTTATTTTTTGTTGTTTCTTTCGATTTTACAATTTTTCGTTTATTCAATTTTTCAAATTTTCAAGTTTGATTTTCACTTTTTACATTTTTCAAGTTTTTATTATACACTTTTTCGTTTTTTTTTTATTTTTCAATTTTACAGCTTTTTGACTTCTAAATTTTTCAATTTTTCGAGTTGCAATTTTTTTATTTTGCAATTTTTCGACATTACGGGTTCTCATTTTTCGATTTTTCACATTCTCAGTTTTGAATTTTTATCATTTTCAATTTTTCGTTTCCTCAATTTTTCAAGTTCTCAATTTTTATTTTTCATTTTCCGTTTTTTTTAATTTTCAATTTCTAGATTTTATGTCACAAATTTTCATTTTTTCAATTCCTAATTTCTTGTTGTTTCTTTCGATTTTACAATTTTTCGATTTTTCAGTTTCTCAATTTTTCGTTTCCACAATTTTTCATGTTCCCGATTTTTATTTTTCAATGTGGCGAATTTTTAATTTTTATTTTCTCGATTTATATCACAATTGTCCGTTTTTTCATTTCCTTTATTTTCTGTGTTTATTTTCGATTTTACAATTTTTCATTTGTTCAATTTTTCAAATTTTCAGGCTTTGAATTTTCAGTTCGTCCATTTTTCGATTTTTAAATTTTTCACTTTGCAGTTTTTGGATTTCCAGTCGTCCAATTTTCTAATTTCTTTAATTTTCATTTTATTTCTATTTCATAATATATATTTCTTTTTTTTTTATTTTTCACTTTTTCAATTCTTAAGACTTTTCAAGTTTTCATTTTGTAATTTTTCGTTTTTATTTTTCCATTTTTCGGTTAGCATCAGTTTTTCAATTTGGCAAGTTTTCAATATCACAGTTTTTCATTTATCGATTTTTCAGTTTCTCAATTTTTAATTTTTCCCTTTTCCAATTTTTTTGTTTCCGATTTTTATCTTTCATTTTCCCGATTTTTTAATTTTCAGTTTTTCGATTTTATATCACAATTTTTCGTTTTTTCTTTTCCTTTATTTTTTGTTGTTTCTTTCAATTTTACAATTTTTCGTTTATTCAAGTTTTCAAATTTTCAGGCTTTTTTCAATTTTTCTGCAAATTTTCAAGTTTGATTTTCCCTTTTTACATTTTTCAAGTTTTTATTATACACTTTTTCCTTTTTTAATTTTCGATTTTTCAATTTTACAATTTGTCGACTTCTAAATTTTCCAATTTTTCAATATTACAAATTCTCATTTTTCCATTTTTCACATTCTCGATTTTTAATTTTTCCCTTTTTCTATTTTCAATTTTTCGTTTTCTTCAATTTTTCGGTTTGCAAGAGTTTTTCAATTTGGGAATTTTTCAATATTAGTTTTTCATTTATCGATTTTTCAGTTTCTCAATTTTTAATTTTTCCCGTTTCCAATTTTTTTGTTTCAGATTTTTATTTTTCATTTTCCCGATTTTTTAATTTCCACTTTTTCGATTTTATATGACAATTTATCGTTTTTTCATTTCCTTTTTTTTTGTTTCTTTCGATTTTACAATTTTTCAAATTTTCAGGTCTTTTTCAATTTTTCTTCAAATTTTCAAGTTTGATTTTCTTACATTTTTTACATTTTTCAAGTTTTTATTAGACTTTTTCGTTTTTTTTTTTATTTTTAAATTTTCAATTTTACAATTTGTCGACTTCTAAATTTTCCAATTTTTCAATATTACAAATTCTCATTTTTCTATTTTTCACATTCTCGATTTTTAATTTTTCCTTTTTCAATTTTTCATCCCCTCAATTTTTCAACTCCCCGATTTTAATTTTGCGTTTTCCTGATTTTTTATTTTTCATTTTCTCGATTTTTATTTATAAATTGTGACATTTACCATCCTGCCTTAAGTATTGAATTTATGCATATTGACTTCTCGCAGAAATCAAATGACAAATCTTGTAACTATTATCGTCATTTTAGTGCGGCCTCTTATGAAGATATTAACAACTTTCTTAATAATATTAATTGGTTATGTCTGTGTGATATAAGCTGTGTAGATGTCTGCGTTAGTGCATTTTACGACATAATATCTACTGCGATTGACTTGTACGTCCCGATGCATGTTGAGCGTTCCAATAAGTATCCCAAATGGTTTAATTCCAGAACTAGACTTCTAATAAATGAAAAGAAAAAAGCTCATAAATTGTACAAACTGACCAAGCAGGATGAGGATTATAACGTTTTTAGTTCCTTAAGACGTGAATGTAAGGAAGCCATTTCCAAGTGTAAAAAAACTTACCTAAATAATGTCGAATCGAACATACATAATGATGTAAGGGCATTTTGGTCCTATGTTAACTCAAAAAAAACAAATGATGTTATACCTAAAATTATGTGTCTTGAAAATGTCAAAGCTGAAAAGTTACCTGACATATGTAACTTGTTTGCGGATTTTTTTGAAAGTATATATGCTAAACCAAATTCTGTTAACCAAACGGCCACGGCTTCCACTTGTAACGACTTAATAGATATTTTAAAGATAGAAATCAGTGTTGATGATATTACAAAAGCTCTCGACAGTATTGACATGAACTGGAGTCCGGGGGCTGACGGTTTACCGCCAGCTTTTGTGAAAATGTGCTCATCCTCACTGGTCCTACCTTTGAAAATAATCTTTAACAAATCGTTAAGCGCAGGAATATTCCCATCTGCTTGGAAAATGTCAGACGTAGTGCCCATACATAAAAATGGGAATAAGAACCTGGTAAACAACTATAGAGGTATTAGCTTACTGCCTGCTCTACCTAAAATATTTGATAAAATTGTAACAGCAAAGGTACTCCCGTTCATCAAAAATGTAATTATTGAAGAGCAACATGGTTTTATAGTAGGAAAATCTACAAACACCAATTTGACTGAGTTCTCCCATTATTTGTTTAATAATATCGAAAGTGGACATATCGTTGACTGTATCCATACGGATATTAAAAAAGCTTTTGATTGTGTAAATATTGATAAACTTATTGCTAAACTTAATTCTTTAGGATTTGGCAGTCCTTTCTTAGACTGGATAAACTCATATCTTACAAGTCGACTTCAAAGAGTCAAAATCGCAGATTGCCGATCGCGGCCGATTAAAGTCACATCAGGTGTTCCACAGGGGTCCCATATGGGACCATTACTATTCCTATTATTTATAAATGACGTTAGCTCTGCTTTTTCGGGCTGCAGATTTTTACTCTTCGCTGACGATTTAAAACTTTTTCATAGAATTCACGACCCCGAAGATTCTGTATTACTACAGAGCAATTTGACTAACTTTGTAAATTGGTGTAATTCCAACGACTTACAACTTAATGTATCTAAATGCAAGGTAATCAGATTTTCTATGAAACGTGTAAAAACTGTCCCTTCCTATTATATTAACTCTGATGAGCTTAGTGTTGTAGAGTCAATTAATGACTTAGGGGTGACCTTTGCTGCAAACCTTGATTTCAAGATACATATAAATAATATTATAAATAAAGGAAATAAAACATTAGGTTTTGTCCTGAGACAGTGCAGTGCGTTTAACAATCTCAGGACATTTGTCACACTATATTGCTCACTTGTAAGATCTATATTGGAATATTGCACTGTGATATGGTGTCCATATCGTGAAACAAATGCCCTGAGATTGGAAAAAATCCAAAAAACGTTTTATTAGATTTCTATGTTTTAAATTAAATATCCATTATAAAGCCAGTAACTATACAGATCTTCTTCTATATCTAGGTTTACCTTCTTTACATACACGACGAAATTATTTTGATATCTGTTTTCTATTTAAAATACTAAACAATCTTTGCAATTGTCCGAATATTTTGTCCATGATTCATCTGCATGTGCCATCCCGTGATGTTCGTGATCCTATTCTTTTTAGCGTTCCGCACCATCGTACTGACTATGGTAAAAATACTGTGTTACCTCGACTTTGTAACCTAGCCAATAAGCACCGACACGACATTGAATTTTTTAATGTGTCTTGTAAACGTTTTAAATGTAATGTAAAAACTGTCCTCAACATGTAATACAATTTTGTAATATTGGCTTAGCCGTAAATAAATTATTATATTATTATTTTATATCACAATTTTTTGTTTTTTCATTTCCTTAATTTTTGTTGTTTCTTTCGATTTTCCAATTTTTCGTTTATTCAATTTTTCAAATTTTAAAATTTTTCAGTTTGCAGTTTTTGGGTTTCCACCCCTTTTTTACTTTTTAGATTTTCAATTTTTCGTTAAACTTCAGATTTTTAAAATTTTCGACAGTTTCATACTTCGATTTCTGTTTTTTTTTTTCAACTTTTCGATGTTTTAATTTTTCTTTTTTAAAGGATGTTTTGATTGTTCGATTTCTCAATTTATCAATTTCTCAATTTTTTTCTATTTCTCGATGTTTCGATTTTTGAATTTCTCAGTTTTTCGATTTTCCAATTTTTCGATGTTTCGATTTTTCAGTTATCCGATTTTTCAATTTTTTTAAATTCTGGAGTTACGATTTGTCGATTTTGTTCAGTATTCCTATTTTCCAATTTTTCAAATTTTGACGTCGCTAAATTTTCAGTTTTGCGATTTTTCAATTAATATATTGTTTTGATTTTTCCGTTTCTCGAATTCTCAGTTTCGATTTTTCAGTTCTTCGATTTTTGGATTTTTCGGTTGGCTAATTTTTTAATTTCTCAATTTTCGATATTTGTTTCAGTTTTGGGATTTTTCAATATTTCTATTTTTCGACTTTTCGATTTTGAATTTTTTGGATTTTCAGGTTTTCGTTTTTTAAACTTTAGATTTTTCAATTTTCGACTGTTTTATACATATTTCGATTTCGGAATTTTTCGAGTTTTCAGTTCTTGTATATTTTAATTTTTCTTTTTTCCGAATTTTCTATTTTTCGATTTTTCGATTTATCGGTTTTTCATTTTTTTGCTTTTCGGCTTTGCGATTTTTGAATTATCCGATTTTTCAATTTTCCAATTTTTTAAATTGTCAAGTTTTGATGTTTCTGAATTTTCAGTAGTGCCGACGGTCCAGACTTTTTTATTGCTTTGACTTCCACTTATTGAATAAAACACTACATTTTTGAACAACTTGGAAGTGTTTATGTTTATACATAGGAAGAATGTCACGTAGAAATGAGTTTTATAATTTTGGACATTTCGAGTAAAATCCTATCTCGGACTCAAACTACATGTGCAAGGCTACGTTATTTTATTATTTAGTTTTAAATATTTCTAGACGTTCTAGGACGTCTCGAAATTTGTAAATATAGCAGATAGCGTTAGACATAAATTTACATACCAGCTACAGTTCTGTCCTTATTAGACGCTACTGACGGCTCTCGCTTCCATTGATTCTGTCATGAAAGCGAATTCGTGTAAAGTACAGTAAGCGAACACTATTTATACAAAGAGAGAATTGGAAGGATGTTCACGTCAAGGCGATAACATCTATCGTGAGCTCCATCGACCCGTTGTGAAGCCGTCATTGATGATATTCAGTTTAAAGTTGCGGCGAGACAAAAATCACCCATGTACCATTTGATTGCTCACGCGAAATTCAACCACAAATCGTCAATAACTAACATCAAAGAACGAACTCGCTTTTGAAAGCTCTAATAACGTCACTGCTATCAAAAATCCAGTTGTTGACTTTTCATTTTGACGACGCTATTTTTTACAATTAAATTTGTCTACCAGCGCAATTACCGAGCAGGCGAAATTTGAAATTTCAGCGCTTCTCGTAATTGGGATTAATGTTAAGAATATTAAAAGCGAATCTCTTGGGTTGAATAAGTTTAAATGCTAGGCAAGCTCTGACGCGACGCAAACGTCATTCTGGAAATTCATCAGGCATAAAACATTAATCTTTATACTAAATGTCATGAAGCTGAAATTTATTCACCGTTTGAAACTTGCAAGGACGCTTAAATTCGCTTAATTCTAGCTGGATGTTACTGCAGTGTGAAAGTTCGTGTTATACGCTAGCCAATGGACATTTCTTCAGTGACAATTTTTATCAAAAATTGTAGTTTATGAATCCGTGTTGAGTTTTATCCTAGAGGTTTAGCTTGCGTTCGGGAAGTAAAAAGTGGTTTCAAAGTGACAATTTGAATACCTACTTGAATACACATTTTTGCCTCCTGTGGCCACCTCTTTCATTCGCCACCTCTTCGAACTTCTGCTTATCGAGTAATAAAATGTTCTCGGGAAACACGTCGTCCATTTGTGCCACATAACATTCAATTACGGCAATCCATAAATCACCAAAAAAGAAACGCATCCACCGTTGAAGCAATCAAATAAAACAAAAATCCTGTCTCTAGGACGTCCATAAAGTGTGCAATACTTTGTTGACAATTGGTCGAAAGTTGTTTCGATAGAATTTTAGACAATTTGTGGCAAATTACAAACCCTCTAAGAAAATAGAGGGTGGGTAGGTATAGCTAGAATTTGTTAAAATAAGATTGATTTTGGTAAAAGACTGAATAATTTTAAAAGTAATCACTGGAATGAAGAGAGGGTGGGTGGGTGGGGCTATTGGTTGCTTATAAAAGATTCTATAGGAAGAAGTTAAACTTAGCCCCGCCCACCCACCCACCCGTTCTCTCATTTTTTTTCTTCAGAAATAAGAAATAAATATTATAGCAAATAAGTAGTATTACAAAAAAATTACGATTAACGCTTTTTTTAACAGCCTACGTTCTATTAGCTCCCATTCTTATTTTGCAAAAGAATATATAATTCACCCCGCCCACCCACCCCGCCTTGATTTTGGTAAATGACTGAACAATGTTATGAGTAATCACTGGAATGAAGAGAGGGTGGGCGAGCGCAGTTATTGCTTGCTTATGAAGGATTCCGTAGAAAAAAGTTAGCCCCGCCCACCCACCCGTTCTCTCATTTTTTCTACAGAAATAAGAAATGAATACATATTATAGCAAATGAATAATATAACAAAAAATTACGCTTAACGCTTTTTTTTAACAGTCTATATTCTACTAGTTTCCATTCTCACTTTACAAAAGAACATATAATTCACCCCACCCACCCACCCCGCCTCCATTTCAGTGGTTCACTTTGACTAGTCCGAATGAATGGTGGATTTAAAGTGAAGAGAAATAAAATCGTTAGAATGAGTACAGCATGCGTTGCCTATTTATAAAGAGGGTAAAACCTTTTCGAGGGACCCAACGGTCTGTTTTAAGATTGTAAAACCTTCCAAGTATTTATCTTTGAAGAAAGTGGAACCTTCTCAGGGGTCCCCACTGTCTCTGTCTGAAGAAAGTGAAAGCTTCTCTCTGCCCCACTTTTGAAGAAAGTGAAGCCTTTTCAGGGGTCCCAACTGCCTTTTTTTAAGTATTTGAAACCTCCTCAGGGGTCTCAGCTGCCTATTTTTAAAGAGGGTGATACCTTCCCGAGGGATCCAACTGATTTTTTTTAAGTTCGTAGAACCTTCCCAAAGGCCCCAACTGTCCTTTTTTGAAGAAAGTGAAACCTTCTCAGGGGCCCCAACTGTCTTTTTTTCAAGAAAGTGAAAGCTTCTCTGGGGTCCCACCTGTCTTGTTTTGAATAAAGTAAAGCCTTCTCAGGGGCACAAACTGTCTTTTTTAAGAATGTGGAACCTTCTCAGGGGTCCCAATTGCCCTCTTTTTAAAGAGAGTGAAACCTTTTTGAGGGCCCTAAGTATCTGTTTTAATATTATAAAACCTTCTCTGAGGGCCCAGCTGTCCTTTTTTGAAGAAAGTGAACCCTTCTCAAGGGCTTCAACTGTCTTTTTCAAGTGTGTGAAACCTTCTCAGGGGTCTCAACTACCTATTTTTAAAGAAAATAAATCCTTCTGAAAGGCCCCAGTTCTCTTTTTTTAAAGAAAGTGAAACCTGCTCTGGGGCCCCAAGTGTGTTTCTGTTTTGAAGAAATTGAACCCTTCTCAAGGGCTCCAACTGTTTTTTTCATGTATGTAAAACCTTCTCAGGGGTCCCAATTGTCCTTTTTTGAAGAAAGTGCTGAAATCTTCTTAGAGGTCCCAACTGTCCATTTTTGAAGGAAGTTAAACCTTCTCCGGGCTCCGACTGTGTTTTCTTAAGAAAGTGAACCCTTCTCAAGGGCTCCAACTGTCTTTTTTAATTCCCAAGCGTAAGCGAAGCAATTATTTAACCATGTGAAACCTTCTCAGTGAGTTCAACTGCCTATTTATAACGAAGGTAAAACCTTCTCTGGGGACCCAACTAACTATTTTAAGATTGTAAAACCTTCTGAAAAACCTCATTTAAAGTTGCAAACGTTTCTAAAGCCTCTAGGGCTTCCAAAATCTCCTAAAGTCTCTATATCCTCTTCTAAATCTCCAACCTAATCTAAAGTCCCAAAACCCTTAAAGCTTCTAAAGTCTCTACAGTCTATGACGCCTACAAAGACTCTAAGGTCTTCAAGGTCTCCAAAGTCTCTAGAACTTTACTCTCTTTAAGGTCTCTAAGGTTTCTAAAATCTCTAAAGTTTGAAGAGTTTTTAAAGCCTTCCCTAAAGTCGGCAAAGTCCTTAATGTCTTTGAAGTCTCTAAAATTTCCAAAGTCTGTAAAACCTCCAAAGTCTCTAAAATCTCTAAAGTATATATCTAAAGTCTCTAAAGTCTCCAAAGTCTGTAGTATCTCTAGAGTCCTTAATGGCTCCAACTAAAGTCTCTAATATGTATCTGACTTTCTGAAGTCTTAAAGTCTCTAAAGACTAACAATTTTGTAAATTCTAGATAGTCTTTAAAATTTCCAAAATTTTTAAGGTCTCTAAGGTTTCTAAAATCTTCAAAGTTTCTGCAGTCTCTAAAGTTTCTACAATTTCAAAGCCTTCAAATCTCCAAAGTTTCAAGAGCTTTTGAAGCCTTTTATAAAGTCTCCAACGTCTTCAATGTGTCTCCAAAGTGTCTAAACTCTCGAAAGTGTCTAAAGTGTCTAAAGTGCCCAAAGCGTTTAAAGCCTCTAAAGTCTCTAAAATCTCCAGTCTCCAAAATCTCTAAAGACTCTAAGATTTTTAAAGTTTCTAAAATTTTAGGTCTCTATCGTTTCAAGAGTTTTTAAAACCTTTTGTAAAATCTTTCTAAAATTTCTAAAGTCTCTCAAAGTTTCTAAAGTTACAAAATTTCTAAAATATCTAAAATTTTAAGAGCTTTTAAAGCCTTTTCTAAAATCTTCAACCTCTTTAAAGTCGTTGAATTATCTGAAGATACTAAAAACGGTAAATTTTTTGAAAAGAAAGAATATTGGAAATCACTTGTGTTTTGAATTTGTCAAAAATTGTAAGAATTTAAAGTCTCCAAATAGTATTTAAAACTTCATCTAAAGTTTCAAGTTTCTAAAGTTCTTAAAGATCCTGACCCTAAAGTTTCTGATGCTTCTAAAGCTTCTAGACCCTCTTCTAAAGTCTCTAACTTACCTAAAGTTCCAAAAAACTTAAAGCTTCTAAAGTCTCTAGAGGCCCTAAAGTATCTGAAGTCTCTAAATCATTTTCAAAAATCTTTAAAAACCGTAAAATTTCATAGACAATTCAACGTTTATCAATATCACCATCGTTCTTTGGAAAGGATTAACGACCCCGTATGATGATTTTCGGGACATAGTGAATGTAATGAAAAGTTTGAAAAAATCGTGCGACAATTTTTATTCTGTTTTTGAAACTGAAACTGAAAGACTCTTGGAGTTCGTAACGTGTATATTTCTCAGAGAATTTTAAGACTCTTGGTGTTTTGTTTTCGAAAAAATTTAAAACATCTTGGAGGCCCTCAGTGGTTTATTTTGCAAGAATATAAAATCCAAGCAGTTTCAAGAGTATTCAAAATTTCGTATAAAGTCTCAAAAGTTATAAAGTTCTTAAAGACTTTAAAGCTGCTGTGCCTCTAAAGCCTCCAAAATCTTTAAAGTTTTTAAAATCTTTTCCAAAGTCTCTAAAATACCTACATGAAGAAAAAATTTTAAAGCCTTTAGTTTCTTTGGACCCTGAAGCTCCTAGAGTGTCGAGAAGCTCTAAACTCTCTAAATTCTCCAAAATCTGTAAGACGACCTTAAGTGTTTCTATTTCTAAAAAATTTGAAACAATACTATTTTCCTAAATGAATTAAAAAAACCTGGGGGTGATTGAGGTTTTGATGTTGAAAGAATTTGAAGGAATCTAAATCTTGAAAGAGTTTGAAAGAATCTAAAGCCTCTAGATCTATTCTGAAGCCTTTATATTTTATGCGGCCCTTGAAGTTCCTGAAGTACCTAAAAATCCTAAACCCTCTAGGTTCCCCAAAGCTTCTAGACTTCCTAAATCTTCTGCTAACATCTCAAAAATGTCAAAAAGAATTTTGTGGGACTCCAAAGACTACCAATTTTCAACAGTATTTAAAGCTTCTTTTATAGTCTCAACGTTTCGAAAGTTCATAGAGACCGTAAAGCTTCTGAGCTTCAAAATGTCCAACTTATCTGAAGTTTCTAAAATACCTAAAAGTTTTAAGTTTTCGAAGGCTCCTGAAGTGCCTAAAATCTCAAAATTCCCTACAGTCTTAGGGGTCCCAACTGTCTTAATTTGAAGAAAGTGAAAGCTTCCCTGGTACCCCAATTTTGAAGAAAGTGAAGGCTTTTAGGGATACCAACTGTCTTTTTTTAAGTATGTGAAACCTAATCAGGGGTGTCAGTTGTCTACTTTTGAAAAGGGTGATACCTTCTCGAGGGACCCAACTGAGTTTTTTAAGTTCGTAGAACCTTCTCAAATGCCGCAACTGTCTTTTTTGAAGAAAGTGAAACCTTCCCATGGGCCTCAACAGTCTTTTTCTGACGAAAGTGAAACATTCTCAGGGGCAGCAACTGTTTTTTTTTTAAGCAAGTGAAACCTTCTTTGGGGCCTCAAGTGTGTTTTTGTATTGAAAAAAGTGAACTCTTCTCAAGGGCTCCAACTATCTTTTTATGTATGTGAAACCTTCTCAGGAATCTCAAATGCCTATTTTTGAAGAGGGTAAAACCTTCTCAAGGGCCCCAATCGTCTCTTTTTTAAGAAAGTGAAACCTTCTCAGTGGCTCCGACTGTGTTTTTCATAAGAAAGTGAACCTTCTCAAGGGCTCCAACTGTCTTTTTTACTTCCCGAGCGTAAGCGAAGCGAGTATTTAAGCATGTGAAACCTTCTCAGTGGTTTCAACTGCCTATTTATAAAGAAGGTAAAACCTTCTTGGGGGATCCAACTGACTGTTTTAAGAATGTAAAACTTTCTCAGGGGCACTAACAGTCTTTTCTAGAAGAAAGTAAAACTTTCTCATGGTCCCCAGCTGTCTTTTTTTGAAGAAAGTGGGACCTCCTCTTAGCCCCAACTGTCTCTTTTTTTAAGCAAGTGAAACCTTCTCAGGGGCCCCAAGTACGTTTTTGTTTTGAAGAAAGTAAACCCTTCTCAAGGGCTCCAACTGTTTTTTTCATGTATGTGAAACCTTCTCAGGGATCTCAAATGCCTATTTTTAAAGAGGGTTAAACCTTGTCAAGGGTCCCAATCGTCTTATTTGAAGAAATTGAAACCTTCTCAGGGGTCTCAAATACCTAAATTTAAAGAGGGTAAAACCTTCTCGAGGGTCCCAATCGTCTTATTTCGACGAAAGTGAAACATTCTCAGGGGCAACAACAGTCTTTTTTTAAGTAAATGAAACCTTCTCTGGGGCCTCAAGTGTGTTTTTGTTTTGAAGAAAGTGAACTCTTCTCAAGGGCTCCCACTGTTTTTTTCATGGATATGAAACCTTCTCAGGGATCTCAAATGTCTTTTTTTAAAGAGGGTAAAACCTTCTCAAGGGCCCCAATGGACTTTTTTTGAAGAAAGTAAACCTTGTCAGAGGCTCCGACTGTGTTTTTCTTAAGAAACTGAACCATTCTCAAGGGCTCCAACCTTCTTTTTTAATTTCCGAGCGTAAGCGAAGCGAGAGTATTTAAGCATGTGAAACCTTCTCAGTGGTTTCAAATGCCTAGATTTGAAGAGGGTAAAACCTTCTCAAGGGCCCCAATCGTCTTTTTTTGGACGAAAGTTAAACCTTCTCAGGGGCTCCAACGGTTTTTTTTTAATGTATGTGAAACCTTCTCAGTGGTCTAAAATGACTATTTGTAAAGAGGGTAAAACCTTCTCAAGGGCCCCAATCGTCATTTTTGGAAGAAAGTGAAACCTTCTCAGGGGCCCCAAGTGTGTTTTTGTTTTGAAGAAAGTAAACCTTTCTCAAGGGCTCCAACTGTTTTTTCATGTATGTAAAACCTTCTCAGGGATCTCAAGTGCCTATTTTTGCATAGGGTTAAAACCTTGTCAAGGGTCCCAATCGTCTTTTTTTTAAGAAATTGAAACCTTCTCAGGGGTCACAAATGCCTATATTTGAAGAAGGTAAAACCTTCTGACGGGCCCTAGTCATCTTTTTTCGACGAAAGTGAAACATTCTCTGGGGCACCAACTGTCTTTTTTTTAAGCAAATGAAATCTTCTCTTTGGCCCCAAGTGTATTTTTGTTTTGAAGAATGTGAACCCTTCTCAAATGCTCCGACTGTTTTTTTCATGGATGTGAAACTTTCTCAGGGCTCTAACTGTCTTTTCTACTTTCCGAGCGAAAGCGAAGCGAGTATTTAAGCATGTGAAACCTTTTCAGAGGTTTCAATTACCTATCTATAAAGAAGGTAAAACCTTCTTGAGGGACCCAACTGACTGTTCTAAGATTGTAAAACCTTCTCAGGGGCACTAACAGTCTTTTTTAGAAGAAAGTAAAACCTACTCATGGTCCCCAGCTGTCTTTTTTTGAAGAAAGAGGGACCTCCTCTAGGGCACAACTGTCCTTTTTTTAAGCAAGTGAAACCTTCTCAGGGGCCCCAAGGGTGTTTTTGCTTTGAAGAAAAAAACCCTTCTCAAGGGCTCCAACTGTTCTTTTCATATATGTGAAACGTTCTCAGGGATCTCAAATGTCTATTTTTGAAGAGGATAAAACCTTGTCAAGGGTCCCAATCGTATTTTTTTTGAAGAAATTAAAACCTTCCTAGGGGTCCCAAATGCCTATATTTGAAGAGGGTAGAACCTTCTCAAGGGCCCCAATCGTCCTTTTTCAAGAAGAAGATGAAACCTTCTCAGGGGCTCGGACTGTGTTTTCTTAAGAAAGTAAACCCTTCTCAAGGGCTACAACTGTCTTTTTTACTTCCCGAGCGTAAGCGAATCGAGTGTTTAATCATGTAAAACCTTCTCAGTGGTTTCAACTCCCTATTTATAAAGAAAGTAAAATCTTCTCGGGGGACCCAACTGACTGTTTTAAGATTGTAAAACCTTCTCAGGGGCACTAACAGTGTTTTTTAGAAGAAAGTATGACCTTATCATGATCTCCAGCTGTCTTTTTTTGAAGAAAGTGAGACCTTCTAAGGATCCCAACTGTCTTTTTTTATATATATGAAACCTACTCAGGGGTTTTAGCTACATATTTTTAAAGAGGGTGATACCTTCTCGAGGGACCCAACTGATTTTTTAAGTGCGTAGAACCTTGTCAAAGGCCCCAACTGTTTTTTAAGCATATGAAACCTTCCCTTGGGCCCCAACTGTCTTTTTTTGACGAAAGTGAAGTCTTCTCAGGGGCACCAACTGTCTTTTTTTTAAGCAAGTGAAACCTTAAGTGTGCTTTTGTTTTGAAGAAAATGAACCCTCCTCAAGGGCTTCAAGTGTTTTTTTTCATGTATGTAAAACCTTCTTAGGGGTCTCAAATGCCTATTTTTGAGGAGGGTAAAATCTTCTCAAGGGCCTCAATCGACTTTTTTTGAAGAAAGTGAAACCTTCTAAGGAGCTCCCACTGTTTTTTTCATGTATGTGAAACCTTCTGAGGGATCTCAAATGCCTATTTTTGAAGAGGGTAAAACCTTCTCAAGGGCCTCAAACGACTTTGTATGAAGAAAGTGGAACCTCCTCAGGGGCTCCGACTGTGTTTTTCTCAAGAAAGTAAACCCTTCTCAAGAGCTCCAACTGTCTTTTTTGCTTCCCGAGCGTAAACGAATCGAGTGTGTTCTTGTTTTGAAGGAAGTAAACCCTTCTCAAGGGCTCCAACTGTTTTTTCATGTATGTGAAACTTTCTCAGGGGTCCCAAATGCCTATATTTGAAGAGGTAAAACCTTCTCAAGGGCCCCAATCGTCTTTTTTCGACGAAAGTTAAACCTTCTCAGGGGCACCAACTGTCTTTTTTTTAAACAAGTGTAACCTTCTCTGGGGCCCCAAGTGTGTTTTTGTTTTGAAGAATGTGAACCCTTCTCAAGGGCTCCCACTGTTTTTTTCCTGGATGTGAAACCTTCTCAGGGATCTCAAATGCATATTTTTGAAGAGGATAAAACCTTCTCAAGGGCCCCATTCGTCTTTTTTGAAGAAAGTGAGACATTCTCAGGGGCTTCGACTGTGTTTTTCATAAGAAAGTGAACCCTTCTCAAGGGCTCCAACTGTTTTTTTACTTCCTGAGCGTAAGCGAAGCGAGTATTTGAGCATGTGAAACCTTCTCAGTGGTTTCAATTGCCTATTTATAAAGAAGGTAAAACCTTCTCGGGGGATCCAACTGACTGTTTTAAGATTGTAAAATCTTCTCAGAGGCACTAGCAGTCTTTTTTAGAAGAAAGTAAAACCTACTCATTGTCCCCAGCTGTCTTTTTTTGAAGAAAGTGGGACCTTCTCTTGCCTCACCTGTTTTTTTTTTTAAGCAAGTGAAAGCTTCTCGGGGGCCCCAAGTGTGTTTTTGTTTTGAAGAAAATAAACTCTTCTCAAGGGCTCCAACTGTTTTTTCCATGTATGTGAAACCTTCTCAGAGATCTCAAATGTCTATTTTTGAAGAGGGTAAAACCTTCTCAAGGGTCCCAATCGTTTTTCTCCGACGAAAGTGAAACCTTCTCAGGGGCACCAACTGTCTTTTTTTAAGCAAGTGAAATCTTCTCTGGGGCCCCAAGTGTGTTTTTGTTTTGAAGAAAGTAAAACTTTCTCAAGGGCTCCAACTGTTTTTTCCATATATGTAAAACCTTCTCAGGGATCTCAAATGTCAATTTTTGAAGAGGGTAAAACCTTGTCAAGGGTGCCAATCGTCTTATTTGAAAAAATTGAAACCTTCTCAGGGTTCTCAAATGCCTAAATTTGAAGAGGGTAAAACCTTCTCAAGGGCCCCAGTCGTCTTTTTTCGACGAAAGTGAAACCTCCTCAGAGGCACCAACTATCTTTTTTTAAGCAAGTGAAACCTCCTCAGGGACCCCAAGTGGGTTTTTGTTTTGAAGAAGGTAAATCCTTCTCAAGGGCTCCAACTGTTTTTTCCTTGTATGTGAAACCTTCTCAGAGATCTCAAATGCCTATTTTTGAAGAGGACAAAACCTTGTCAAGGGCCCCAATCGTTTTTTTCCGACGAAAGTGAAACCTTCTCAGGGGCACCAACTGTCTTTTTTTAAGCAAGTGAAACCTTCTCAACGGCCCCAAGTGTGTTTTTCTTTTGAAGAAAGTAAAACCTTCTCAAGGGCTCCAACTGTTTTTTCCATATATGTAAAACCTTCTCAGGGATCTCAAATGTCAATTTTTGAAGAGGGTAAAACCTTGTCAAGGGTCCCAATCGTCTTATTTGAAAAAAATTGAAACCTTCTCAGGGTTCTCAAATGCCTAAATTTCAAGAGGGTAAAACCTTCTCAAGGGCCCCAGTTGTCTTTTTTCGACGAAAATGAAACCTCCTCAGAGGCACCAACTATCTTTTTTTAAGCAAGTGAAACCTTCTCAGGGACCCCAAGTGGGTTTGTGTTTTGAAGAAGGTAAATCCTTCTCAAGGGCTCCAACTGTTTTTTCATGTATGTGAAACCTTCTCAGAGATCTCAAATGCCTATTTTTGAAGAGGATAAAACCTTGTCAAGGGTCCCAATCGTCGTTTTTTGAAGAAAGTAAACCTTCTCAGAGGCTCCGACTGTGTTTTTCTTAAGAAAGTGAACCCTTCTCAAGGGCTCCAACTGTCTTTTTTACATCCCGAGCATAAGCGAAGCGAGTATTTAAACATGTGAAACCTTCGCAGTGATTTCAACTGCCTATATTTAAGGAAGGTGAAACCTTCTCGGGGGACCCAACTGACTGTTTTAAGACTGTAAAACCTTCTCAGGGGCACTATCAGTCTTTTTTAGAAGAAAATAAAACCTACTGATGGTCCCCAGCTGTTTTTTTTTTAAGAAAGTTAAACCTGCTCATGGTCCCCAGCTGTCTTTTTTTATGAAGAAACTGAAACTTTTTCAGAGGTACTAACTTTTTAAGTATGTGAAACCTTCTCATGGACCCCAACTGTTGAAATGAAGAGCGGGAGGGTGGGCGGGGTTATTGCTTGCTTATAAATGACTCAGCGCGAAAAAGTTAAACTTAGCCCCTTCCACCCACCCGTTCTGTCAGTTTTTTCTTCAGAAATAAATACTTTAGCAAATAAGTAGTATAACAAAAAAATGCGATTAACGCTTTCTTTTAAATAGCGTATGTTCTATTAGTTCCCATTCTCACTTTACAAAAGAACATATAATATAATAAAAAAAAGGGTGGGTGGGCGGGGCTAGAACTTGCTAAGAGAGAACTAAGCAATATTAAGAATAGTCACTGGAACGAAAAAGGGGTGGGTAAAACTGAATTAGACAAATTTCGGTTATCGTTTTACGATCTACATAATAGTCTTAATATAAATACAAACTTTAACAACATTCGGCCCGGTACTTTCTGAGATTATCTGTCTAATAAAAATCCGGGGACGGCAGACAGACGGACAGACAGACAGGCGGAAACTCTCCGTAAAAATGTATACGACTACGCAACTTAAAAATATTCAAACCAGGCGTCAAAGAAAATAACCCCGAAATCTCGGACAAGACACTTTCAGAAATTCAAACCCTCGTGATCGATCCCCGTAAACCCCGTCTAAACTAAAATCTTGTTAACACCGACATGTGTTTCCTTTAAACCCCACGCCGACTACAAATTGCAGTTTTTTCCGCAAGTCTGGAAAATCTAGTTACAGCTTTATAAAAGCACAGTTCCAATTAGTGGAACGTCACAGCCCTGGGTGTCACAACCAGCGGACTTCATTACGAGATCGTAATCAAAGTGATTTACAACGCAATATTGATACCTCATGCACAAAGTCAGAGCTCCATGTCAGCAACACAAAGTAACAACAATTCGAGCTTCATTTAAGAACCAAACACGAAACACCTAATTCCATTTACCAATTAATTTAGATACAATTAAGTTCAAAGCTGCTACCATTTATGACGAAAGCCAACCTTCAAGACTAACTGTCGAATCGCTATTTAGGGACGCACGTTTCTCAGCTATCGATTGTACGATAAATTATTCTTCAGATCATCGTCCTGGAAATTTCATGAGATAGAAGCCGATAATTTATTTTAGTTCTGCGGCCGTTGCCAGGAGTTTCGCCCGATCGAACAGGTGTAGTATTTTACGGAGTAACGGTTACAATTCGCCGTTGGACTAATCCTGTCTTTGTTACATTTTTACACGAAACTTCGTCTAATTAGCAATTAGTACACTGCTTTCATCAGAGAAAATAAGCGTCTTAGCTCCCCGGAGCCTTGTTCACGTAATATCAAAGCACCACCTTCTTTCAATTAATTTTGCTCCATATTTGTACCCGGAAATACCTCGACACTTGTTATACCGCCGGTCGTGGAGATTTATCAGCGATTTATCAGCGATACGGAGTCAAAGCTATATCAGAATTACGTATTTCCATGGAATATTAATAATGCAGCGAAAGCCACGAAATCATGTTCCTATTTTTATAAAGTTAAAAGAACGAGACAAAAGATAGAGCCGGAAAGGATCGATAAATAAAGTTGGCGAACGTAGCGAAAAGTAGCAGTCCTCAACATCAACAGTTTTACAACCGAAACACGACATAAATCCCGAAATGTCACGTGGCAGGAAAATCCTTCGGTTATTAATGACAGCCTTATCAAATAGATAACAGTAATAACGGGCGATCGATAGGATGATGAATTTGCAAGCAGATTTGTTGCAAGGCGATTTTGTACCATGGGAAGGGTTTGGGACCAGAGATAAGTGTCGAAAGTTGGGCGAAGGTTGCTTCGAGAGAACTTCCCGCGCCTCTAAAGTACAGTCCACAAACTTCACTTGTTTGAAAGTTTGTAACATTTTTTGCGGTTTTTGTTCTCGGATAAATTCTATTAAATAAAGTTTTTCAATTCTTCAATTTTTCAAATTTCCAATTTTTGAAATAATAATTATAATAATAATAAGAAGAAAAAGTTTATTGTTCAACAGGTTTCCCTAATTTCAAGACAAAATATAAGTATGAAATGATTTGAGTTACTCGAGGTCTCAATTTTTAGTTTTTATTGTCTTTATTACCAAATTTTTCGATTTTTGAACATTCCGATTTGATATTTTTTTGGTTTTTCAATTTCAAATTATTCAAATTTTAATTTCTACAGTTTTTCGAGTTGCAATTTTTCGTTTGTTTTTCATTTTCTTTATTTTTTCAATTATTCGGTATTTCAAAGGTCCGATTTTATATTTTTCTGTATTTTCAATTCCGATTTATTCAATTTTTGATTTTTTGAATGTTTCGAATTGCGGTTTTCAATTTTTCATTTTTCTTGGTTTTTCAATTTTTAGATTATGCAATTTTTCAATAATACAAATTTCCATTTAAAATTTCTCGATTTCAATTTTCATTCTTCCAATTTTTCTATTCAGTTTTTTGTTTCTTCTTATTTTATTTATTTTCGGTTTTTCAATGTTTCGTTTCATAAATTTTTCGATTGACGATTTTCAATTTTTCATTTTTCTTGTTTCTCCAATTTTTAGATTTTGCATTTTTCGATTTAAAATTTCTCGATGTTTCAAATTTTAATTTTTCAGTTTTTCGTTTGAGTTTATTCATTTTCGTTTTCTATTTTTTTTTTATTTTTCAATGGCCTGATTTTATAATTTCTCTTTTTTTTATTACGAAATTTTTCACTCTTTGGATTTTTCAAATTTTTTATTTGTTCAATTTTACGATTTGCAATTTTTCGTTTCGGTTTTTTATTTTCTTTATTTTTCATTTATTCGATTTTTCGATGTTTCGATTTTATAATTTTTTGTTTTTTCCAATATTTTGTTCCTTAAATTTTTGAATTTGCGATTTTTCAATATTTCATTTTTCTTGTTTATTCAATTTTTAGATTATGAAATTTTTCCATTTAAATTTTCTCGAGGTTTCAATTTTTATTTTTCCAATTTTCCAACTGAGTATTTTATTTCCTTTTTTTTGGCTTTTGGATAGTCTGATATTATTATTATTATTATTATTATAATTTCTCTTTTTTTTTCAAAATAAAAATTTTCAATTTTTGGATTTTCCAAATTTTCATTTCTTCAATTTTTCAATTCGCAATTTTCCATTTCGAGTTTTTGTTTTCTTTATTTTTTCAATCATTCGATTTTTCAATGTTCCGATTTTATAATTTGTTTCCTTTCACTTTTTCGTTTCTTGAATTTTTCGATTTGCGACTTTTCAGTTTTTCATTTTTGTTGTTTCTTCAATTTTTAGATTTCGAAATTTTTCGATTTAAAATTTCTTGACGCGTCGATTTTTAATTTTTTAATTTTCCGTTTCAGTTTTTTTCATTTTCTTTTTTCATTTTTTCGATTTTTCAATGTTTCGATTTTATAATTTTTGTATTTTCAGTTTCAATTTATTAAATTTTTGGTTTTTTTCAATTTTACGATTTGTGGTTTTCGAACTTTTAATTTTTATTTTGTGAATTTTTCGTTCCAGTTTTTTCATTTTTTTTTATTTTTTTTTTTTTGATTTTTCAGTGGCCTGATTTTATAATTTCTCTTTTTGTTAATGTGACATTTTTAAATTTTTGGAATTTTGAATTTTTGGTTTCTTCAATTTTTCGATTTGCAATTTTTCCTTCCTTTCGTTTAGATTTTATAATTATTTATTTGTTTTTCCAATTTTTCGTTTCTTAAAATTTTCGATTTGCGATTTTTCAATTTTTCATTTTTCTTGTTTCCTCAATTTTTATATTTTGCAACTTTTCGATTGAACTAAAATTTTTGAAAATTTCAATTTTTAGTTTTCAGTTTTTCGATTGTTCAATTTTTCTTTTCTTCAAATTTTCGATTTACGATTTTTCGTTTAGGTTTTTTATTTTTTGTATTTTTTTAACTATTCGACATTTCAATATTTCGATTTTATAATTTGTTGTTTCTGCAACATTAATTTTTTTCAATTTTTCGTTTCTTCAATACTACGATTTGCGATTTTGAATTTTTTATTTTTCTTGTTTCATCAGTTTCTAGATTTTTCGATTTAAAATTTCTCGAGGTTTCAGTTTTCTTTTTTCCAATTATTAGTTTCCGTTTTCTCGGTTTTTCAATAGTCTGATTTTAAAAATTTCTCTTTTTTTTAATGTGGAATTTTTCAATTTTTCATTTCTTCAATTTTTGGATTTGGAATTTTGTGTTTCGGCTTCATATTTTCTTTATTTTTTCAGTTATTCGATTTTTTAATGTTTCGATTTTATATTTTTCTGTATTTTCAATTTCGATTAATTCATTTTTTCGTTTTTCTTATTCCTTCAATTCTTAGATAATGCAATTTTTCGATTCAGTTTTCAATTTGTTATAGTTTTCTTTTTTTTCGGTTTTTCAATGGTCTGATTTTATAATTTCTTTTTTTTCAATTTTTCATTTCTTGAATTTTTCGATTTGCAATTTTTCGTTTTTGTTTTTTATTGTCTTTATTTTTTCATTTACTCGATTTTTCAATGTTTCGATTTTATAATTTTTTGTTTTTTCCAAATTTTCGATTTGCGATTTTTCAATTAAAAATTTTTCTTTTTATTTCAATTTTTAGATTTTGCAATTTTTCGATTTAAAATTTCTCGAGGTTTCAATTTTCATTTTTCCAATTTCTCGTTTGTTTTTCATTTTCTTTATTTTTTCCATTATTCGATATTTCAAAGTTCCGATTTTATATTTTTCTGTATTTTCAATTTCAATTGATTCAATTTTTGTTTTTTTTTTAATTTTTTGATTTGCGGTTTCCACTTTTTCATTTTTCTTGTTGCTTCAATGTTTAGATTTCGCAATTTTTCGATTTAAAATTTATCGAAGTTTTAATTTTAATTTTTTCAATTTTTCGTTTCAGTTATTTCTTTCCTTTTTTTATTTTCTTATCGATATGCACTTCGATAGTCTGATTTTATAATTTCTCTCTTTCAATATGAAATTTTTAAATTTTTGGATTTCTAATTATTCGATTTGAAGTTTTTTGTTTCGGATTTTTATTTTCTTTATTTTTGCAGTTATTCGATTTTTCAATTTTTCATTTTTTTGTATCTTCAATTTTCAGATTTAAAATTTCCCGAAGTTTCAATTTTTAATTTTCAGTTTTTCGATTCTTCAAATTTCGTTTCGGTTTTTTGTTAATTTTTTTTAACTATTCAACATTTCAATATTTCGAATTTATGATTTTTTGCGTTTGCAATTTTAATTTATTCAATTTTTCGATTTGCAATTTTTTCTATCCTTCATTTCATTTTTGTTCGCGTTTTTTATTTTTAATTTTCATTTCTTAAATTTTTCGATTTAGTTTTTTATTTCCTTTTGTCTTCTTTTTTCGGTTTTTTCAATGGTCTGATTTTATAATGTCTCTTTTTTTCTGTGTAAAATGTTTCGTTTTTTGGATTTTTCAGTTTTTTTTTTATTTTCGATTTGCAATTTTTCGTTTAGGTTTTTATTTGCTTTCTTTTTTCATTTATTGGATTTTTAGGTATTTCGACTTTATATTTTTCTGTTTTTCCAATATTTCGCTTCTTAAATTTTTCAATTTGCGATTTTTCAATTTTTCAATTTTTCATTTTTCTTAGTTTCTTCATTTTTTTTTTTGGATTTTTCAATGGTCGGATTTTATAATTTCTCTTTTTTTTCAACATAAAGTTTTTCACTTTTTAGATTTTCCAATATTTCATTTCTTCAATTTTTCGATTTGCAATTTTTTGTTTCGGTTTTTTATTTTCTTTAATTTTCGTTTGTTCTATTTTTTGATGTTTTGATTTTATATTTTGTTTTTTCAACATTTCTTTTCTTAAATTTTTAAACTTTTGGAATTCTTAATTTATCATTTCTTCACTTTTTGGATTTAAAATTTTTTGTTTCGGTTTTTCATTTTCTTTATTTTTTCAATTATTCGATTTTTCGATGTTTCGATTTTATAACTTTTTGTTTTTTCAATTTTTTGTTTCTTAAATTTTTCGATTTTCGATTCTTCAATTTTTCATTTCTTCAAATTTTCGATTTATAATTTTTTGTTTCGGTTTTTTATTTTTGTATTCTTTTTTAACTATTCGACATTTCAATATTTCGTTTTTTCAATTTTTCGATTTATGATTTTGAATTTTTTATTTTTCCTCTTTTTAGATTATTTTTAAAACTTCCCGAGGCTTCAATTTTCATTTTTTCAATTTTTGGTTTCAGTTTTTTTCGGTTTTTTAATGGCACGATTTTATAAGTTCTCTTTTTTTAAAGTGAAATTTTTTAATTTTTGGATTTTTCAATTTTTCATTTCTTCAATTTTCCAACTTGCAATTTTTCGTTTCGGTTTTTTATTTTCTTAATTTTTTCAGTTATTCGATTTTTCGATGTTTCGATTTTATCATGTTTTCTTTATTCAATTTTTGTTATTTCAAGTTACACAACATTTCAATTTTTAATTTTCCGGTTTTTCAGTGTTTTAATGTTATAATTTTTCTTTTTTCAATGTGAAATTTTCCAGTTTTCCTATTTTTCAACTTTTAGATTTTTTAATTATTCGTTTTACTGCTTTAAATTTTTCATCTTCATAATTTTTCAATTTTTCGTTTCTACAATTTTTGGGCTGCAATTTTTCTAGTTGTCATTTTAAATATGTAATAATAATTTTTAAGATTTTCCAGTTTTACAACTTTTCCATTTTTCAATTTCTCGACTTTTAATTTTTCGATTCTTAATTTTTCAATTGTTCGATCTTTCAATGTTACAATTTTTCCACTTTACGATTTTGACGATTTTTGGGTTTTCCAATTTTTCGATTTGAAAATTTTCGATTTTATACTTTTCCGATTTTGCAGTATTCCATCTTTTCAATTTCTCGATTTTTCATTTTTTCCAATTTTTTAGTTCGATTTTTAGTTTTTCGAATATCAATTTTTCGATTTTTCAATTTTTGATTAAAAAAAATAGAACAATTGCAAAACTGTAAAATTGAAAAGTCAAAAATTAGGAAACCAAAAAGTATAAAACGAAAACTTCTTGATTCAATTTTTAAATTTTTCTATTTTACAGTTTAAAAATAGGAACATCGGGGAATTCAGATATCAAAGAATGAAAACTTGAAAAATTGAAGAAATGAAAACTTATTAAACCGAAAGAAAAATTATGATATATGAAATCGAAAAAATGAGAATTAAAAGAATCGGTAAAATGAGAATTAAAAATCAAGAACGTGAATAATTGCGAAAAAGAAGAATTGATAAATCGAAAAATTAAAAATTGAGAAATGAAAATTAAATTGAAAAATTGCAAAATTTGAAAGACGAGAAATTGAAAATTTGAAAAAATTAAAGTTGAAAAATCGAAATGTAATCAACCCGAAACACCGAAAAATGGGAAAATTGAAAAATGGAAGAAAATTAAAAACCCAAAAATTATAAAATCGAAGAAAAAAGAAAAACGAAAAATTGTGGTATCAAAAAATTGGTCGAAGATAAATAAATCCAGATTATTCGAAACTGCGTTTGACCACCTACATGATAGTCCTAATATACATACTATATTTGACCACAATTGGTCCAGTAGTTTTGGAGATTATCGTTTGTCTAATAAAACCCGGTGGCAGACAGACAGACGGAAACAGGAGATCTACTTTTTCGAACTCTAGGGGTCCTGAAAGGTCGAGAAAACATAAAAGTAAAAATCAATACGGCTTCATAAACCACAACACTTAGTCCGGTGTTTGACGCCACTTAAAAAACGTGTGCACTTTGCGTAAAAGTAGGCTAAAATATTAATCTGTCCTATCCAGGCTCCTAGAGTAATAATGTATGAGCCGACTGGTGTAATGAACGCTCAACCGCCGGTGAATAGCACATTAAACCTAGTTCGTGTACCCCCCTCCAAAAATCGATGACGTCACGTCAAAAATTCATCCTTCCCCGTAACCTGCCAAACACCAGCCGACTTTTATTAGGCATATTTGCCATTTTTTCCAATTCGTATAACACGCAGAAGAATGGGTCCAAATCACGCACTGACTTTTTAAACGGTCACGCACACGTACGTGCCTTTAAATTAAGTGAGGCAAGATCGAATCCGTGTTAAGTCCGCGTTGTGGGGATTTTTGAAGTGTATGTGTGGCGTTTAATAAACGGCAGTTTGCCGCCACCACCAACTGATCCCTGTGTTGTCGTTAGAAGTAAAGCAATAAGAAGCTGGGAGAAGTGTCGAATGGGCGATAATAAAAAGGGACGAGGAATTTGTCCAAGGATGGGCACCGATAAAGTTTTGAGCTTATTGAGTCAGGTGGAAGGCTTCTACGACGTGCTGTTGGATGCACGGAGGGATGTCTTGTGTTTAAATAGATTTTTGGATTGGGTGGATGCGCACACGTTGGATTAAATATGCAGAGGGAAGTTTTGCGGAACGAAACTAAAGTTGACACATTTCGCTCGGGAGAATTATTTATTTATGTGTGGCACTTGAGCGGAACGAACTGGATGGAATTTTTACGAAATTGTATTGTTTTTGGCTAGAAACACATAACGGTATTTTGTTCTAAAATCTCGCGAAAGTCACATTTCATATTTCCGGTACTATAAAGAAATATTATCCAACCCGAGTTTGGGTAAAAGGGTCTATTTTTCTGGCTAAACCATCTAAGAACAAATTTTATTGCACACTAAGTATGTAGATAGATTTTAAAATAATTAAAACACCCATTTATATCATGTTAAATACACCAAGCCCTCCTACAACTTTCTTTTCGAGTTCTCTTCCTGTATCAATTAGTTCGTGTTGGGTTTTCGTAAAGCGAAGTTCAAAAGTGTAGAAGTGTTTTAAAAATTGTTTATCACCTAGTTTAAATTATATTAACATTGCACAATTTAAATGGGAAAACTAGTTGTAAAATTAATTCCATAAATCCGCATTATAATATATCAATTTTTGAAAAATAAATAAATAAATAAAACGTGTTGTGAAAATTTTACTACTATATTAAGAAAAAACAAAAATTTGAAACATGTTTAAAATGGTAATTTTAAGTTTTGCAGTGGAAAATCAAATGTTATAATTTTTCGAAAAATCTGGATTTATTTACGTTCGACTAATTTTTTGATAACACAATTTTTCGTTTTTCCTTTCTCTTCAATTTTACAATAAATAACTTTAATTTTTTCAATTTTTCAATTTCACAACTTCCGAATTTTTCGATTTGTCGTTTCTTTATTTTTGCAATTTTTTGATATAGCAGTTTATCATTTCCGCAATTTTTCACGTTATTGATATTAATATTTCATTTTACCGATTCTTTCGATCTTTATTTTTTCGATTTTTTATCACGAACTTTTGATTCTCCATTTATTTTATTTTGTCAGTGTTTCTTTCGATTTTAGAAGTTTTCGTTTCTTCAACTTTTCAAGTTCGTGATTTCCAGTTTTCATATTTTTCAAAGTTTTGATTTTATATTTTTTCGTTTTCTCATTTTTGATTTTCCAGTTTTACAGTTTTGCAATTTTTCCATTTTTTGAAATGTGATGTTGATCTTTCTCTAAGTATAAAAATGTCTTAGTAGGCAAAAGGAAAAAATTTGCTGCCGAAAATTTAGAAAAATATCAAATTTTAAGGAAATGAGGATCACTGATTAATTGATTATGTAAAATATTTAATTCGATTTCAAAGAAAACCAGACGTTGCGTAAAATTAATTTTTTATTGCGTATCTAGAGCCAATTTTGGCTTTTTTTTAGCCTACAATCCACTCTTTATTGATCACTAACGTCAAAATTAAGTAGACTGAAAATTTAGTGCCTAACATTGAATTTTGACAATGCTTGGGAATAATAAATTGGGAGAGTCCTGAACGTGCTCGCTGATCTCGCATTGTAAGAATTTCTTTTTTAATCATGTAAGTCTAGAGATTTATCTATTATCACAACAAAACCTATACACAGATTCTTCATCGGACGAATGGTAAATTTGTGTAATAATACCTTCTCAGGGCTCAACCTGTTTTTTTTTTAATGCAAGATCTTCTTGAGGGCACCAAATATCTTTTTTTGAAGAAAGTGAAACCTTCTCAAGGGCTAAAACTGTCTTCTTTTCAAGAAAGTTAAATCTTCTGAGGAGCCCCAACTGTCTTTTTCCTTGAAGAAAGCGAAACCGTATCAGGGGCCCCAACTGTATTTGTTTAAACAGTGAAACTTTCTCAGGGGCTCCAATTGTCTGTTTTTAAAGAAAGGGGTAAAACCTCTTCAGAGGCACCAACTCTTTATTTTCGAAGAAAGGATCTCAACCGTTTTTTTTAAGAAAGTGAAATTGTCCAACGGGCCGCAACTGTCTTTTTGAGGAAAATGGTGAAACCTTCTCAGAGGTCCCTACTGTCTTTTTTTGAAGAAAGTGGTAAAACTTTCTCAGGGGTTCTAACTGTCTATATTTGGAAAAGGTGAAACCTTCTCAAGGGCCCCCACCCTTTTTTTTGAAGAAAGTAAATCTTTCTCAGCGGCCCCAACTTTCTTTTTTTTAATAAAGTGATCAAACTCTCCCGGGAACCTCAACTGTCTTTTTAAAAATGTAAATCCTTTTCGGGGGCCCCAATTGTCTCTTTTAAAAATGTAAAGCCGTCCCAGGGTTACCAACTATCTTTTTTAAAAATGCAAAACCTTCCCAAGGCTCCCAAATGTCTTTTTTAAAAATACAAAACATTCTCGGGGGCTCCAATTGTCTCTTTTAAAAATGTAAAACCTTCACGGGGGCCCCAACTGTCTTTTTTAAAAGTCTAAAACCTTCTTGGGGCTCAACTTGTTTTTTTTAAATGCAAAATCTTCTCGGGAGCCCCAAATGTCTTTTTTTAAGAATGTGAAACCCCCTCGGGGCCCCAACTGTCTTTTTTCAAAAAGTAAAACCTTCTCAGGGCTCGCAAGTGTCTTTTTTTAAAAATCCAAAACTTTCTGGGGGGCCCAAATGTCTTTTTTAAAAATGTGAAACGTTCTGGTGGGCTCCAACCGTGTTTTTTAAAAATGTGAAACCTTCGCAGGGCTCATAACTGTCTTCTTTAAAAATGCAATACCTTCTCGGGGGCCTCAAATGTCTGTTTTTAATGTGAAACCTTCTCGGAAGTCCCACCTGTCTTTTTAAAAATGTAAAACCTTCTCGGGAACCCCAAATTACTTTTTTTAGAAAGTGAAACCTTCTCGGGGGTCGCAACTGAATTTTAAAATGTAAAACCTTCTCGAGAATCCCAAATGTCTTTTTTTAAAATGTGAAACCTTCTCGGGGGTCCCAACTGACTTTTTAAAAATGTAAAACCTTCTCGGGTGCCACAACTGTCTTTTTTAAAAATGTAAAACCTTCTCGAGGGCCCCAACTTTCTGTTTTCAAAAACTAAAACCTTCTCAGGATTCCCAACTGTCTTTTTTAAAAATGCAAAACCTTCTCGGGGGCCCCAAATGTTTTTTTTAAGCATGTGAAAACTTCTCGGGGGCTCTAAATGTCTATTTTTTAAGAATATGGAACCTTCTCGGAGGTCGCAGCTGTCTTTATTAAAAACGTATAACCTTCTCGGGGTCCCCAAATGTCTTTTTTTAATGAAAACCTTCTCAGGGGTTCCAAATGTCTTTCTTTAAAATGCAAAACCTTTCCGGAAGTCCCAACTGTCTTTTTAAAAATGTAAAACCTTCTCGGGGACCCCAAATGTCTTTCTTTAGAATGTGAAACCTTCTCGGGGGTCCCAACTGACTTTTTTAAAATGTAAAACCTTCTCGAGAGTCCCAAATGTCTTTTTTTAAAATGTGAAACCTTTTCGGGGGTCCCAACTGACGTTTTAAAAATGTAAAACCTTCTCGGGGGCCCCAACTTTCTGTTTTCAAAAACTAAAACCTTCTCAGGATTCCCAACTGTCTTTTTTAAAAATGCAAAACCTTCTCGGGGGCCCCAAATGTTTTTTTAAGCATGTGAAACTTTCTCGGGGGCCCTAAATGTCTATTTTTTAAGAATATGGAACCTTCTCGGAGGTCCCAACTGTCTTTACTCCTTATTAAAAACGTATAACCTTCTCGGGGGCCCCAAATGACTTTTTTTAGAAAGTGAAACCTTCTCGGGGGTCCCAACTGACTTTTTTAAAATGTAAAACCTTCTCGAGAGTCCCAAATGTCTTTTTTTAAAATGTCAAACCTTCTCTGGGGTCCCAACTGACGTTTTAAAAATGTAAAACCTTCTCGGGTGCCACAACTGTCTTTTTTAAAAATGTAAAACTTTTTCGAGAGCTCCAACTTTCTGTTTTCAAAAAATAAATCCTTCTCAGGATTCTCAACTGTCTTTTTTAAAAATGCAAAACCTTCTCGGGAGCCCCAATTTTTAAGCATGTGAAACCTTCTCGGGGGTCCTAAATGTCAATTTTTTTTTTAATATGAAACCTTGTCGGAGGTCCCAACTGTCTTTATTAAAAACGTATAACCTTCTCGAGGGCCCCAAATGTCTTTTTTTTAATGAAAAACCTTCTCAGGGGTTCCAAATGTCTTTTTTTAAAATGCAAAACCTTTTCGAAAGTCCCAACTGTCTTTTTAAAAATGTAAAACCTTCTCGGGGACCCCAAATGAATTTTTTTAGAATGTGAAACCTTCTCGGTGGTCCCAACTGACTTTTTTAAAATGTAAAACCTTCCCGAGAGTCCCAAATGTCTTTTTTTAAAATGTGAAACCTTCTCGGGGGTCCCAACTGGCTTTTTTTAAGAAGGTGAAACCTTTTTTTTCTATTACACAATGACTAGTGCTTTTTATATTGTTCTTACTCCACACAGGTTATCACGAAAATGTAAAATTGGGCAAAATCAGATTTCATAATTCTACAGAAAAGCAATACTTGGTGGACTGTGCTTCAGAAGCCAGGGAAATTCTGTGGAAATAACTTTGGACCAATTTTTTAATCATTTCCATGAGGCCAACTGTAAAAAGAAATGCGAGCGCAGCGAGCAGGTGCACGTGTTATCAAAAATAATTCTCTAGTGTTCAGGGGGAAGCGGAATTGTTAACAAAAAAATGTATTTACCGCCTACAAAAAATGAATCTCAGAAATAATTTTGTTGTTGGGGGGAGCTGAACGTGCTCGCTGCGCTCGCATTCTAAGTGTGAATTTTTTTTTCAATTTTAGAAATTTTTTCCCCCAATAGAACCCCAACAACCACGGTTAAACATTTTCCTGCATACTTCGATGAGAATAAAGCCGAAAAAGACAAGTCTAAAATGGTGTCCCTGAGAAGGTAAATTATTTAGAATAATTTTGTTATTCTTTATGATCAGTAGTGTCTGTGTGGCTGAAGCATCCTGAACGTGCTCGCTGCGCTCGCCTTTTGGAGGTTGATTTTTTCACAGTAATTTACCTTGACAGAGAGATCTCGAGAATTATTATACTTAATAAAAACTAATTAACATAAACTGATAAAAATTGATCCGTCAATAAGTGTGGAGGATTGAAAAATTACAAGTTAGCTTTGCCCCAGTTTTAAATCCCGATTAATTACTTGTGACACAAAATAGCCACTGATATCTAAGTAATTTAAACTGCGACGGCTGCAGCGGAAGTAGACTTTACCGCTGACCACGAAAGTTTCCTGCTAACTGGTTTTGATTATGGTTATCTGATTAATGGTGCCAATATTCCGCACCTACTACCTCGCGATAAATAAACATTCATATCTCCGAGTTTTCGTACGTTTAATAATATCATCTAGTTGGTATCATTATATCTTTGTCAACGTCGACACATGTTTTAAGAAGTCGTTTCACGGATGGTACAACAATAAGCCAGACGAAGTAATACGGGAAAATGAATGCGATTTTCTCTTTTACAGCTAATAAATTTCCGATACAATCAATCGCTACTCGTAATAAAAGTCTTCGTGGGGGATAATTGCGTCCCAGGGGTGTCTCGGTAACTAACGTTCAACGTTAACATCAAACAGTTTTATTTTCGGAACATCGCTTTTCATAAAAACAGTGCCAAAACTAGGCCAAAATCTTTAACTGTACCCTTGATGTTAAATTTACCATTGTTGATGACAAATGGTTAAGGAACATGCGAACTTATCTACTTAGCGCAAATATCTAAAAAAATAAACTCTAGAGCCTGTTGCTGACGTAACGATATGCGTGCGGAAAATGACATCTGTTCCGGACAAATCTCCCGTAATATGAAAGAAGAATCAATAATACGGCAATAAAAAAAGATAGGAGGAGATAGAAGACTTAAGAATGTCAGCATTGGTATTCCGGAGAGATATGTTTGGAAGGACGAAGTTAAATAACAAATTAGGCAAACAGAGCAGAAAATGGAAATATCGAAGGGGAAAAACAGATGAGTGTTTTCGTTACATATTTGTACCCGACTTAGACTTGACGTTAACTTCGCGTTGTTGATGACAACAAATTGGCGCTGCGGACACATTTGTTTGGTGGCGACAGCGAACTCCTGGGAATTGTTAAAACTAATACTGGAAAGTTGGAATTACGCAACTTCTTTCGGCGACTAGTTACAAAAGAGTTCCATCAAATTACGGCCCATCTCGCCCATCAGCGATATCGCAGCGAGTTTCCGCTTCGCGGAGATCCCGACTCCGAGACCGGAGTTACAAATTCCCATTACGACATAATTTTAGGTTAATTGCTACTTTCATATTAATAAGTTTGAGCCGCTAACTGGTCTGTAAATATTCAACTTATCTCCAGGGACCCGCGCTCCGTGCAGACGTCTGCTGCAATCAATTTGTTAATAAACTTGGCGAATACGTCATATTTAAATATTTTTATACACAATTTTAATATATTATCCATTCACGATCTTTATATACATAGTACAGTAAGCTGTGACATTTTTTTCTTAAGTTGGATAAAACTGATTGACGATTTAGTTTTTTTCATTAAAAAAGTTTTATTTTAAGCAAAAAAGCATTAAAACATAATCATATTACAAATCAAAGAACACTTCTTAGAACTTTGGATAAAATATTATTATAATAATCCTAGACTTTATATTTTACACACGTATTTCAGTTTTCTTTAAAACAATTTATGATTGTAATATGTTCCAAGTTGTCCACTGTAAAATTTTTTCGCCGATCATTTAAAATGTGTTTAAAATTGGAGAATGTGCGTTCAACATCCACACTCGTTGTTGGCGCAAATTTGAATTTTGCAACTAATGTTGAATCTAACTCCAAATTTTCCACCTTCTGGCCTTGTAAAACACGAGCAACGTCGGAAAGAACACCGAAACCTGCATTTTTATTTAACACTTCGTCAAGTTTTTGAGATACTCTAGTACCAATATCACCCCTTACTGCGTTTGCTTTTTGTTTAAATTCTTTCACTAAGTTTATGGTATATACCAACAACATGTTGGGTTTTTCTAACTTTTCTATTACCTCACATACGAATTGATAATTGCTTCTTAGAAAAGCTAGATCTTGTCGCAAATCTTTGTTTTCCAAAATATTTATGCAATCTTTAATCGATTGAGAAGAATCTTCGCTAAACTCCGTAACTACTTCCTCAAATTCTTTGATATATTTGTCATAATAAAATGTGGCCTGTAACCATGTTCCCCACCTCGTTATAATCGGCTCTGGGAGCAATGGTATGTTTGGAAATTTTTCCTTAAAATGTTGCACTCTTAGTGGGGCTTTAACAAAAATCTTTTTACCATTTGCCACTAATTTATTAACAGTAGGAAACTGCAAACGTATTCCTTCAGCCACTCTGTTTAAACCGTGGGCAATGCAAGTAGAGTGAATTAAATTCGGGTACAATATTTTTAGATTATTCCCTGCTTTCAACATATAACGAGCTGCATCCGAGATCATCAATAAAATTTTATTTGTCAAAAATAGTGACGTAAGACTGTCATTTACAAATCTGGTAATCGTATAGCCATTTGTTTTATCTAACATTTTCAAACTTACTACATACCCTCGACTAGGGAAATTTTCATTTAAGATTCCAACAATTAAACTTGCCCCGTATCTTCCACAACTATCGGTTGTTTCATCGACACCGAACCATAAATAATTATCTCCAATGCGATGTTTAATTTCGTCGTAAACTTACTGAAACACTGGGCCTACATAATTTTTTCGGAGAGTACTTTCAACCGGAATATGTCGATTGCAGTGTTTTTCAAGGAATTCTTGAAGAGGGCCTTTCTCCAATTTTTTTAAAGGTATATTGGACTGGATCATCATTTTACATAAATCGAAATTAAACTGAAACTGCTCATCTTTTGTGGAAGTAGATGCAACAGATTCATGTATGGTCTGCTGTTTAATTTTAGAAACTTCAAACATTTTCTTCCTTTCTACATGAAGAGTCGTTCTGACATGTTGCGTCACGTTATATTTTTTATCACTTTGAATCTAAAACAACGTACATATACAGGATTAACAAAGGAAAATAGATAAAAAAAAATTAGTGGGTTTACGGTTTTCACACAAGCTCTGCAGAATATTTTGTTGTTTTCTAATTTTAATTCTGGAAAATCCCTTGTCCACTCATCCGGCGTCGATTTTACTTTCGGCATTCTTTTAAAATATTAGTAATATTACCAAAAAGAACTCAACATGTAACAAGGGAGAATCACGTATAACACTGTACTACGACAGATGCGATAGACTGATGGTTGTGAAATAAACGGTTCATTTACTTAAAAGTTTCCATTAGAAAAATTTTAAGGTAGGTAGTTGGGTACAATAATCCTTTTTTCTAGAAAATCTTCAACGGTCTTGCCGCAAAATGCCGAAAAAGAACATCTGGTTAAAAGCTTTAATTCATTATCAACGGAAGTAAGAATTTAAAGTAATGAAATCTATGGAGTATTTTTCCAATCCTATAATAAAATTTTATTACCCAAACGACCGGAACCTATTCACAGAAAGGGTCTTGAGTAAGTGTACTTCAATGGTCCAGGTAAAATGCATACGATACGATACGGCTAACTAACAAGTATTTGTCATCCCGACAAGGCCGGCATTTGAACAAAATATGCATTAAAACTCATATTCGTCGAAAAAAGCATTAAATAATCATATAAGTTTTAATATGCATAAAATTGAAAAAAAAGCAAATAAGCATAAAAAAAATGTGTCAAATGACTCCAAATTGTATCATAGTTACAGATATGAAAAAGTTTTGAAGTGCCTACATTTTTCACAAAAAGCATTAAACCTAGAAATCCGCTCTCTACTGATGAATTTTCAAATTCTACGTTGTATGAAAAATCTTAAGCCGCTTTGAATAGAGTCGCAAATTTATTATCAAGTTTTAAAAATATAATAAGAGCCAGATTACAGAAACGCTTAGTAACAAACAAATAACATACCACAAAAAGAAACGTTCTTTAAAAAGAAAACAGCGCACACAAAGTGCAGATTCTAATTATGGACATGTCGTCGCCTGAGAACTTGTTTGATCTACAGCCCAGAGCGCACTCATGCCAATATCGACTCTAAGCGATTTATCTATGAGCCGACTTTCGTTAGAGCTGATCTGATACATATCTCTACGAAGACCTAACCCGTTTCAACCATCTGGTCGGACTTTACATTTCAAATTGTATCATCAAAATTTGTCACCAACAATGAAATGACGTAATCTCCAAATTTTACGATAGTGGATGTAATTTGAATTTTATATCGTCAGTTTATGACTCCGAGTTGAGTTTTTACCTTAGATGTCAAGATTTTTGGAAAAAATCAACATTTTCCAATTTATAGTTATTGGAAGCAAATGTTTCAATTTTCGATTTCTCTGTCTTGATTTTTCAATTTTTCGATTTTTTAAACTTACTAAAATTAAGTGTCAAAATCAGTCTTATTTTACCAAACACTGACCTCGCCTACCCACTTTTCTTACAGGGTTTATCATTTGCCAAAATCACTCTTATTTTAGCAAATACTAGCCCCGCCCTCCCACCCTCTACTTTCTTGGAGCGTATGTGATTTGCCAAAATCAGTCTTAACTCAGCAAGTACTACGCCCGCCCACCCTCCCTCTTCTCATTCTAGCGACCAATTTTATTTCTCTTCAGTATAAAATCATTCATTTCATTTAGTTCGGATCAAATCAATCAGTCAATGAGAGGGAAGCAGGGTGGGCGGGTGGAGCTAATTATGTTCTTCTGTCTAGTGGGAGTGGAAACTTATAACAAAACTGATATAATAAACCAAGTCGAAAATTATTTCTGGAAATCGAAAACTACAAGAAAATGTCTTCAACCGATTTTCGGAAATAGTTGAAAAATGGTGGAAAACGTCAAAAGTGCCTAAAACAGACTTGTTTTATCAAATACTAGCCTTGCCTACCCACTGTCTATTTTCTTAAAGGATATATCATTTGCCACAGTCAGACTTATCTTCGGAAATACTAGCCCCGCCCACCCACCCTCTACTTTCTTGGAACGTATGTGATTTGCCAAAATCGGTCTTACCTCAGCAAGTACTAGCCCCGCCCACCCAATTCTTCTTATTCTGGCGACTAATTTTGTTTCTGCTCAGTATAAAATCATTCATTTCATTTTGTTCGGATCAAATTAATCAATCAGTGAGAAAGAGACAGGGTGGGTGGGTGGGCCTAATTATGTTCTTCTGTCGAGTGGGAGTGGAGACTTATTAAAAAACTTATATAATAAACGAAGCCGCAAATTATTTCTGGAGATCGAAAACTACAAGAAAATGTCTTCAACCGATTTTCGGAAATAGTTGAAAAATGGTGGAAAACGACAAAAGTGCCAAAAACAGACTCGTTCTATTAAATACCAGCCTCGTCTGCCCACTGTTTATTTTCTTAGAGGGTATATCATTTGCCAAATTCAGACTTATCTAGGCAAATACTAGCCCCGCCCACCCACCCTCTACTTTCTTGGAACGTATGTGATTTGCCAAAATCAGTCTTACCTCAGCAAGTACTAGACCCGCCCACCCAATTCTTCTCATTCTGGCAACCAATTTTATTTCTGTTCGGTATTAAATCATTCATTTCATTTAGTTCGGATCAAATCAATCAATCACTGAGAGGGAGACAGGGTGGGTGGGGCTAATTACGTTCCTCTGTCGAGTGGGAGTGGAAACTTATAAAAAAACTTAGATAATAAACGAAGCTGAAAATTATTTCTGGAGATCGAAAACTATAAGAGAATGTCTTCAACCGATTTTCGGCAATAGTTGAAAAATGCATAAAATTGAAAAAAAAGCAAATAGGCATTAAAAAAATGTGTCAAATGACTCCAAATTGTATCATGGTTACAGATATAAAAAAGTTTTGAAGTGCTTACATTTTTGACAAAAAGCATTGTACCTAGAAATCCGCTCTCTAGTTATAAATGCAGAGAAGTAAATGGTCGCAAAATTCTATGTCGTTGCAGCCCCCATTCATATAAAAACAATGTTTAAGTGAAATTTTAGTGTTTGTTCCTGACATATGAAATAAACACTTACAAAAAGCCGAATAACTGTTGCAAATAGCGTAAAGTTTTATGCTTTCTAAGACAATGTTTATATTTGTGGCATATTTTTTAACCTTTAATTTAATAAAACATTACCTAACGGAAAAAGTTCAAGGAATTTTTATTCTTCTGCATCGAATACCAACAAACTCACTAGATTTTCATGGCCTACCCTACTATATAAAGATCGTGAACGGATAATAGTATTCCTCGAACAACACGATACTCACAAATATGTCTTACATGGTAACTTTTTGTAGAAAAATAAGGATTTTGCAGTTAAGCTCCGCCCTCTTGGCTCACGACGAATACAAAAAATCATCACAATTGAGACAGGGCGGGGCTTATATTTTGCCTTTTTTTTTTTAATATACGTAGTCATCTTTTCACGACAATCACGAAATTAATCCCCACCCATACTTTCTCCGACCTCAATAGTAATGAAGTTTTTATTCTTTGTAAGATCGAGGGGCGGAGCGTAATTGCAAAATCCATATTTCCTTACAAAAATTGACCATTTTGCACATGTCTCAAGTTTCTTGTTCTGAAAAGATGACTGCGCATATTAAGAAAAAAAGCCAAAATATAAGCCCCACCCACCCGCCCTATCTCAATCGTGATCATTTTTTCTACTAGTCTTAAACCGTCGGACGGAGCTTCATTGCAAAATCCTTATTTTTCAACAAAAAATTACTATGTGAAACAAGTTCTTGAGTAATCAAATTGTTCAAAGCAAATTATACGTATGTATTAAGTACAAAAGACAACCAAAATATAAGTCCCACCCATCCGTCTCAATCTCAATCTGGCTTTAATTCTTACTTAATACACATAGTATTCCATGGACAACACGACACTCAAAAAATACGTCTTATGTGATAATTTCTTGTAGAGAAACAAGGTTTTTGCAATTAAGCTCCGCCCTTTTGGCACACGACGAATACGAAAAATCATCACAATAGAGACAGAGCGGGTGGGTGGGGCTTATATTTTGTCATTTTTTTCTTTATGTACGTGGTTATATTTTTACGACAAAATCTTAAAACATATAAAATGCTACATTTTTGTAGAGAAATGCGGATTTTGCAGTTACGTTTCACCTTTCAGTCTGACAACGAATAAAAAATTCATCACGATATTAAGCTCCACACATACCGGCTCCGATCTCAGTGGTGATGCAGTTTTCATTCGTTGTCAGATCGAGGGGCGGAGCGCAATTGCAGAATCCATATTTCCTTACAAAAACTGACCATGTTTCTTGACTAGGTATAGTAAGAAAAACAAGCAAAATGTAAGTTTAATTTGTAATAAGTATAACAGGCTTAAGAAAGAATTATTTGTCCCAAGTTTACAGATTTTGGCATTTATGACTTTTTCGGCTATTTTTCAACTACTTTCGAAAAAAATTTGAAGATATTTTCTTGTACATTTCGATATCCAGAAATATTTTTCGGCTTCGTTTATTATATACGTTTTTTATAAGTTTCAACTCCCACTCGACAGAAGAACATAATTAGCTCCTTTTCGGTGATTGATTTGATCCGATCTGAATGAAATGCATGATCTTCTACTGAACAGAAATAAAATTAGTCGCCAGGATGAGAAGGGGGAGGGTGGGCGAGCCTAGTACTTGCTGAGGCAAATTTGGCAAATCACATACGCTCCAAGGAAGTAGAGGGTGGGTGGGCGGTGCTAGTTTTTGCTAAGATAAGTCCAACTTTGGCAAATAATATATCCTCTAAGAAAATAGACAGTGAGTAGGCGAGGCTAGTATTTGATAGAACAAGTCTCTTTTTGGCCCCCTTGACGTTTTCCACCATTTTTCAACTATTTCCGAAAATCGGTTGGAGACATTTTCTCGTAGTTTTCGATCTCCAGAAATACTTTTCGGCTTCGTTTATTATAAGTTTTGTTATAAGTTTCCACTCCCACTCGTCAGAAGAACATAATTAGCCCAACTCACCCACCCTGTCTCCTTCTCAGTGATTGATTGATTTGATCCGAACTAAATGAAATGAATGATTTTATCCTGAACAGAAATATAATTAGTCGCCAGGATGAGAAGCATTGGGTGGGCGGGACTAGTACTTGCTGAGGTAAGACTGATTTTGGCAAATCACATACGTTCCAAGAAAGTAGAGGGTGGGTGGGCGGGGTTAGTATTTGCTGAGATAAGTCTGACTTTGGCAAATTATATATCCTTTAAGAAAATAGACAGTGAGTAGGCAAGGCTAGTATTTAATAAAAAAGTCTGTTTTTGGCACTTTTGACGTTTTCAACCATTTTTCAACAATTTCCGAAAATCGGTTGAAGACATTTCTTGTAGTTTTCGATCTCCAGAAATAATTTTCGGCTTCGTCTATTATATAAGTTTTGTTATAAGTTTCCACTCCCACTCGACAGAAGAACATAATTAGTCCCACCCACCCACCCTGTCTCCTTCTCAGTGATTGATTGATTTGATCCGAACCGAATGAAATGAATGATTTTATACCGAACAGAAATAAAATTAGTCGCTAGAATGAGAAGAGGGAGGGCGGGCGGGCCTAGTACTTGCTGAGGTAAGACTGATTTTGGCAAATCACATACGTTCCAAGAAAGTAGAGGGTGGGTGGGCGGGTGTTAGTATTTGCTAAGGTAAGTCTGACTTTGGCAAATGATATAACCTCTAATAAAATAGACAGTGGGTAGGCAAGGCTAGTTTTTGATAAAACAAGTCTGTTTTTGGCACTTTTGACGTTTTCCACCATTTTTCAACTATTTCCGAAAATCGGTTGGAGACATTTTCTCGTAGTTTTCGATCTCCAGAAATACTTTTCGGCTTCGTTTATTATATAAGTTTTGTTATAAGTTTCCATTCTTACTCGACAGGAGAACATAAATAGCCCCACCCACCCACCCTGTCTCCTTCTCAGTGATTGATTGTATTGATCCGAACTAAATGAAATGAATGATTTTATACCGAACAGAAATATAATTAGTCGCCAGAATGAGAAGAGGGAGGGCGGGCGGGCCTAGGACTTGCTGAGGTAAGACTGATTTTGGCAAATCACATACGTTCCAAGAAAGTAGAGGGCGGGTGGGCGGGGCTAGTATTTGCTGAGATAAGTCTGACTTTGGCAAAAGATATATCCTCCAAGAAAATAGACAGTGAGTTGGCAAGGTTAGTATTTGATAAAACAAGTCTGTTTTTGGTACTTTTGACGTTTCCACAATTTTTCAACTATTTCCGAAAATCGGTTGAAGACACTTTCTTGTAGTTTTCGATCTCCAGAAATGATTTTCGGCTTCGTTTATTATACAAGTTCTGTTATAAGTTTCTACTCCCACTCGACACATGAACATAATTAGCCCCACCCACCCGCCCTGTCTCCTTCTCAGTGATTGATTGATTTGATCCGAACTAAAAGAAATGAATGATACTGAACAGAAATAAAATTAGTCGCCAGAATGAGAAGAGGGAGGGTGGGCGGGGCCAGAATTTGCTTAGGTAAGACTGATTTTGGCAAATCACATACGCTCCAAGAAAGTAGAGGGTGGGTGGGCGGGGCTAGTATTTGCTAAGATAAGAGTGATTTTGGCAAATGATAGATAGATAAGTTTAAAAAATCGAAAAATTGAAAAATCAAGTCTCTGAGAAATCGAAAAATTCAAACATCAAATACCTGAAAAATCGAAAAATTGAAGAATTGAAGAAGTGAAAAATCGAAACTTTGGGAAGATATGGAAAAATAAAAAAAAGATTATTTCAAAAATCGAAAAACTGAAAATTTAAAAACGTCAAAATTTGAAAAATTCAAAAATCGAAATATTTAGAAATCGTAAAATTGAAGAGGATAAAAACTGAGAAATTGTGTCATTGAAACCTCGGAAAATTGAAAAATCGAAAAATAACAAAATAAATGTCCAAACTTGAAATATTGAAAAGCTAAAAAATCGAGAAATTGAAAAGCCAAATAATCTCAATAATGTATTTAAAAACCACAAGTTCAGGACTATGCTTCTTTTTAACATTTAAATAACATTTGCTTCCAATAACTATAAATTGGAAAATGTTGATTTTTTTTCCAAAAATCTTGACATCTAAGGTAAAAACTCAAGACGGATTCATAAACTGAGGATATAAAATTCAAATTACATCCACTACCGTAAAATTTGGAGATTACGTCATTTCATTGTTGGTGACAAATTCTGATGATACAATTTGAAATGTAAATTCCGACCAGATGGTTGAAACGGGTTAGTTCTTCGTAGAGATATGTATCAGATCAGCTCTAACGAAAGTCGGCTTAGAGTCGATGTTGGCATGAGTGCGCTCTGGTCTGTAGATCAAAAAGTTCTCAGGCGACGACATGTCCATAATTATAATCTGCACTTTGTGTGCGCTGTTTCCTTTCTAAAGAACGTTTCTTTTTGTGGCATGTTATTTGTTTGTTACTAAACGTTTCTGTAATCTGGCTCTTATTACATTTTTAAAACTAGATAATAAATTTGCGACTCTGTACAAAGCGGCTTAAGATTTTTCATACAACGTAGAATTTGAAAATTCATCAGCAGAGAGCGGATTTCTAGGTTTAATGCTTTTTGTGAAAAATGTAAGCACTTCAAAACTTTTTTATATCTGTAACTATGATACAATTTGGAGTCATTTGACACATTTTTTTTAAGCTTATTTGCTTTTTTTTTCAATTTTATGCATATTAAAACTTATATGCTTATTTAATGCTTTTTTCGATGAATATGAGTTTTAATGCATATTTTGTTCAAATGCCGGCCTTGTCGGGATGACAAATACTTGTTAGTTAGGCGTATCGTATCGTATGCATTTTACCTGGACTTGACCATTGAAGTACACTTACTCAAGACCCTTTCTGTGAATAGGTTCCAGTTGTTTGGGTAATAAAATTTTATTATAGGATTGGAAAAATACTCCATAGATTTTATGACTTTAAATCCTTACTTCCATTGATAATGAATTAAAGCTTTTAACTAGACGTTCTTTTTCGGCATTTTGCGGCAATACCGTTGAAGATTTTCTAGAAAAAAGGATTATTGTACCCAACTACCTACCTTAAAATTTTTCTAGTGGAAACTTTTAAGTAAATGAACCGTTTATTTCACAACCATCAGTCTATCGCATCTGTCGTAGTACAGTGTTATACGTGGTTTTCCCTTGTTACATGTTGAGTTCTTTTTGGTAATATTACTAATATTTTAAAAGAATGCCGAAAGTAAAATCGACGCCGGATGAGTGGATAAGGGACTTTCCAGAATTAAAATTAGAAAACAACAAAATATTCTGTAGAGCTTGTGTGAAAACCGTAAGCCCACTAATTTTTTTTTTATCTATTTTCCTTTGTTAATCCTGTATATGTACGTTGTTTTAGATTCAAAGTGATAAAAAATATAACGTGACGCAACATGTCAGAACGACTCTTCATGTAGAAAGGAAGAAAATGTTTGAAGTTTCTAAAATTAAACAGCAGACCATACATGAATCTGTTGCATCTACTTCCACAAAAGATGAGCAGTTTCAGTTTAATTTCGATTTATGTAAAATGATGATCCAGTCCAATATACCTTTAAAAAAATTGGACAAAAGTTCTCTTCAAGAATTCCTTGAAAAACACTGCAATCGACATATTCCGGTTGAAAGTACTCTCCGAAAAAATTATGTAGGCCCAGTGTTTCAGCAAGTTTACAACGAAATTAAACATCGCATTGGAGATAATTATTTATGGTTCGCTGTCGATGAAACAACCGATAGTTGTGGAAGATACGTGGCAAGTTTAATTGTTGAAATCTTAAATGAAAATTTCCCTAGTCGAGGGTATGTACTAAGTTTGAAAATGTTAGATAAAACAAATGGCAATACGATTACCACATTTGTAAATGACAGTCTTACGTCACTATTTTTGCCAATAAAATTTTATTGATGATCTCGGATGCAGCTCGTTATATGTTGAAAGCAGGGAATAATCTAAAAATATTGTACCCCAATTTAATTCACTCTACTTGCGTTGCCCACGGTTTAAACAGAGTCGCTGAAGGAATACGTTTGCAGTTTCCTACTGTTAATAAATTAGTGGCAAATGGTAAAAGGTTTTTGTTAAAGCCCCATTAAGAGTGCAAAATTTTAAGGAAAAATTTCCAAACATACCATTGCCCCCAAAGCCGATTATAACGAGGTGGGGAACATGGTTACAGGCCACATTTTATTATGACAAATATATCAAAGAATTTTAGGAAGTAGTTACGGAGTTTAGCGAAGATTCTTCTCAATCGATTAAAGATTGCATAAATATTTTGGAAAACAAAGATTTGCGACAAGATCTAGCTTTTCTAAGAAGCAATTATCAATTCGTATGTGAGGTAATAGAAAAGTTAGAAAAATCCAACTTGTTGTTGGTAGATGCCATAAACTTAGTGAAAGAATTTAAACAACAAGCAAACGCAGTAAGGGGTGATATTGGTACTAGAGTATCTCAAAAACTTGACGAAGTGTTAAATAAAAATTCAGGTTTCGGTGTTCTTTCCGACGTTGCTCGTGTTTTACAAGGCCAGAAGGTGGAAAATTTGGAGTTAATTCAACATTAGTTGCAAAATTCAAATTTGCGCCAACGAGTGTGGATGTTGAACGCACATTCTCCAATTTTAAACACATTTTAAATGATCGGCGAAAAAATTTTACAGTGGACAACTTGGAACATATTACAATCAAAATTGTTTTAAAGAAAACTGAAATACCTACGTGTGTAAAATATAAAGTCTAGGATTATTGTAATAATATTTTATCCAAAGTTCTAAAAAGTGTTCTTTGATTTGTAATATGATTATGTTTTTAATGCTTTTTTGCTTTAAATAAAACTTTTTTATTGAAAATGTTGTGCTTATTTAAGCGCTTATTCTTATTTTTTTGTGCTTTTAAATCCGCTCTCTATTCATCAGACAAAACTGTTGAACTTCCTTGTCCACTTTGTTTTCAAAAATAATTTGCACATTTAGAATGAATTGTTTGCAAATAATGCCAAATTTCTCTGCATCTATATGCGCATATTTACATGTTTGTTTCTGCCTATAATTCCGACTTTTACAAATGAGTAGGTACTTGTGTAAACATTGGATCTGTTCGATTATTCTTCGGACAAATCGGTGGTGTGCGTGTGTGAATACCAAATTTGCACATGATTGCTATTGGATAATAATCATTTAATTCTTAAGGTGTCAAGCGCGGTGATCGATGACGTTGCAAAATTTACAATGCATATGAATTAAAAACCGGGGGAAGCCAACAATCACGTGGCTTGTGGTCATTTCGTGGCCGTTATCTGATAGACTGAGGGATTATCCACAATTGAACTTGTCGTGACGTGGTTAAGTTAAGTTACAACGGTGCTAAAGACGGTGGAAGCGCTTTTGGCGCAGTCGGTAGGATGCGACTGTGTTTTTTCAGGTGATTAAGCAAGTTATAACAAAGCCAATATAGGAATCGTGCTTACTGGCTGCAATAGTTTGCGTCGAGTGATTCCAACAAAGACTTTGAAGTGGCGCTGGATTGTTCCTCCAGTCTGGAAATTACGCCGGGACTGGATACCTGAGATTGCTCTTGATTAATGTAAATAACGTTGTTTGTTGCAAACGGATCGAACACAATACAAATATCTTTTTAAGCACGACTTTTCGTGCCGTTTCGCACTAAAGCGATTACATTAACCCTGCCGTGAGGGGTTTTTCACAATCGAAATACGACCGATCGATTCTGACCGCGTGACGGAGTAAACACGTGGAAATTTTTATTTCATCCATGACGACAATCTTACATCAGTAAACAATCACAAAGTTGTGACGGTTCAATTTTATTTAAAGTTTGGAAGTTTGGGTGGGAGGGGAGACCTCGACACGTAAAACGCATCAGCAACAGGAATGGCCGTGGAAATAATTATCCCGGATGAGTTTGCCACACAGATGTCATGTGCAACATCGCCGACTCGTGATGGGCTAATTGATTGATACGGGACGGATTTTGGGCTAAAAAAACAAATAACGAGGCAAGTTTTAGGAAAATAAATTTTACACATTATTTTATTATTTTATTTTATAATTTAACATTTATTATTCGTCAAAAAAACATTATTAACTATCTGTATTACCATTTAAAACTGTTGGTCGAAGGTTATTTCGACTGAAATTCTCTCGCCTTTTAAGTGGAACCCGACAAATATCGCTTCTTTGAAACATTAGCAACATTTCTGCGGTTTTTGTTTTTTGATAACTTGTACAAAGGAAAAGTGAAATTTATCAATTTTTCGGTTTTTCAATTTACCTACTTTTGAATTTTTCAACTTCAGTTTATTAAATTTTTTATTTCTTCAATTTTTCGATTTGCGGTTTTTCGTTTCGGTTTATTTCCTTTCTTTCTTCACTTTCTTTTTATTTTTTCAATTTTTCGGTTTTTTAATGTTATTTTTGTTTTCCAATTTGAAATTTTTCAGTTTTAGATTTTTAAATATTTCGTTTTGCATTTTCACGAGCTTCGAATTTAAAATTTTTCAATTTTTCGATTTCAAATTTTTCGCTTCTTTTTTTTCAATTTTTCGATTTTTCAATGTTGTAATTTTATAATTTTTCAATTTTGGTTTTCAGTTCTCCGACTTGCAGTTTTTCGATTTTCAATTTTACAGTAATTAAATTTTGCAGTTTTTCGATTTGCAGTTTCACGAGTTTTCCATATTTAAATTGCCATTTTTTCGATTTCAAATTTTTCACTATGGTTCTTCTTATTTTCCAATTTTTTCATTTTTCAATGCTTTAGCTATACAGGGTGCTTCTTTTATTTGATACAACCCCTGTAACTTTTTTATTCTTGAAGATAAACTCGTAGTTCTTTAACCAAATTTGTATCATTCTCAAAGATCTATAAGCCCATATTTTTATTATAACTGGCGGTAGAAACGGAAATGACGTCAACTTATTTTTTTTTAATGAAACACTAGGTATATTTTTTCATAAATGGAAAGATTGATTTTTTCACTACAAAAAATCACAAGCAACCAATATTCTAAAATCAATAATAAAAAAGTTATTTAGTAAAATATCTCCAAAATTTTCCGTTTATTTCAAAATCTAGTTGCTTGAAAAACAATTGAAAAATTGTTGCCATCACTAGATCTTTTAAAATGATACAAATTTGCTCAAAGAACTACAGATTTATCTTTAAAAATAAAAAATTTACAGGGGTTGTATCAAATAAAAGAAACACCGGTATAATTTTTCGTTTTTCAAAATAACAATTGTCCAAAAAGTCCAGGAAATTCTAAAAAATCAAAGACATCCAAAGAGGTCAAACAAACTTAAAAAAATAAAAAAACAAAAAAATTGAAAATCCAAAATCGAAAAAAAAAACAAAAATTGAACAAATCCCAAAATTTCAACAAATTCCGGAATATTTTAAAACATTCAGAAAACCCAAAAAAACGCAAGATACTCAAGAAATCCAATAATTTCAAAAATCCAAAAATCAAAAATTTACAAAACCCAAGAAACTCAAGAAACTCAAAAACTCAAGAAATCCAATAATTCCAAAAAATTCGAAAAATCCAAACTCAGAAAATAAAAAATAAAGCAATAATAGTTAGGTACTCAAAAAGTCGAAAAAATTTAATAAATTCAAAAATTTCAAAAACTTCAATAATAATCGAAAAAAATCCAAACAAGCCAAAAAATACAAAGATCCAAAAAATCCACAAAAAAAATTAAAATCCAAAAAATAAAGAAAAACTGAAATCCAAAGTATCCACAAAATCAAAAAAAACAAGAAATGCAAGAAACCCGAGAAACTCAAGATATGTACAATAATCCAAAAAATCGGAAATGTACAAAAATTCCAAAAAATCCAAAAAATTAAAGAATTTAAAATATCCAATAAATCTATAAATTCAGGAATCTCGAAAAATCCAAGAAATCCAATAATTGTCAAAATAAAAAAAATCGAAAATTTTCCAATAATCCAGCCATCCAAAAAAAAAATCCGAAGAATCCGAAAAACACAAGAAACTCAAGAAATCCAATAATTCCAGAAATCCAAAAAATCGAGATTATGCCAAAAAAATCCGAAACACTCCAAATTCATAAAATAAAAAATAAAGCAATAATAATTACTCAAAAAGTCGAAAAGATTTAATAACTCCAAAAATTTCAGAAACTCGAATAATAATCCAAAAAATTGAAAACAATCCAAACAAGCCAGAAAATACAATGAATCCAGAAAATCCACAAAAAAAATTAAAATCCAAAAAATAAAGAAAAGCCGAAATCCGAAGGATCCACAAAATCCAAAAAAAAAACAAGAAATGCAAGAAACCCAAGAAACACAAGTTATACAATAATCCAAAAAATCGGAAATGTATAAAAATTTCAAAAAATCCAAAAAACCCAAGAAACTCAAGAAATCCAATAATTCCAAAAATCCAAGTAATAAAGTAATTTACAAAATTCAAGTAACTCGAAACGGCAAGAAATTCAATAACTCCAGAAATCGAAAAAATCGTAAATTTCCCAAAAATCCAAAAAATTTAAAAGATCCGAAACAATCCAAACAAATTCAAAAACCCAAAAAATACAAAAAATAAAGAAAATCCAAAATCCAAAAAACCCTAGCAATGCAAGAAACCCAAGAAACTCAAGATATCCAATAATGCAAATAATCAGAAATGTCCAAAAATTCCAAAAAATCCAAAAAATTAAAGAATTTAAAATATCCAGTAAATCTATAAATTCAGGAAACTCGAAAAACCCAAGAAATCCAATAATTGTCAAAATCAAAAAAATCGAAAACTTTCCAATAATCCAAGCCATCAAAAAAAATTCGAAAATTCCGAAAAACGCAAGAAACTCAAGAAATCCAGTAATTCCAAAAATCCAAAAAAGCAAGGAATTTACAAAATCCAAGAAACTCAAGAAAGTCAAAAACTCAAAAAATCCAATAATTCTAGAAATCCAAAAAATCGAGAATATGGCAAAATATCAGAAAAATCCAAATTCAGAAAATAAAAAATAAAGCAATAATAATTACTCAAAAAGTCGAAAAAATTTAATAATTCCAAAAATTTCAAACACTTGAATAATAATCGAAAAAATTCAAAACAATCCAAACAAGCCAAAAAATACAATGAATCCAAAAATTCCACAAAAAATTTAAAATCCAAAAAATAAAGAAAAGCCGAAATCCAAAAAAATCGGAAACGTACAAAAATTTCAGAAAATCTAAAAGACCCAAGAAATTCAAGAAATCCAATAATTCCAAAAATCCAAGTAATTTACAAAATTCAAGAAACTCAAAAAGGCAAGAAATTCATTAACTCCAGAAATCCAAAAAGTTGAAAATATCCCAAAAATTAAAAAAATTAAAGAACATCCGAAACAATCCAAACAACTCCAAAACCCCAAAAATTCTAAATATTTTTCAAAAAAACAAAAAATGAAGAAAATCCAAAATCCAAAAAAGCCAAGCAATCCAAGAAACCCAAGAAACTCAAGATACCCAATAATCCAAAAAAATCAGAACTGTTCAAAAATTCAAAAAAATCCAAAAAAATTAAAGAATTTAAAATATCCAATAAATCTATAAATTCAGGAAACTCGAAAAACCCAAGAAATCCAATAATTATCAAAATCAAAAACATTGAAAATTTCCCAATAATCCAAGCTATGCAAAAAAAATCCGAAAAACGCAAGAAACTCAAGAAATCCAATAATTTCAAAAATCCAAGAAATCAAGGAATTTACGAAATTCAAGAAACTCAAAAACGCTAGAAATTCAATAACTCTAGAAATCCAAAAAATAGAAAACATCCCAAAAATCCAAAAAAATCTAAAACAATCCAAACAAATCCAAAAACCCAAAAAGTCCAAAAAATTCTAAACTTTTTTAAAAAATAGAAAAAATAAAAGAAATCCAAAATCCAAAAAAAAGCAAGCAATGCAAGAAACCCAAGAAATTCAAGATCTCCAATAATCCGAAAAATTGGAATTGTCAAAAAATACCAAAAAATCAAAAAATCGAAGAATTTACTAAATAAATCTATAAATTCAGGAAACTCAAGAAAATCCAAGAAATCGAATAATTGGCAAACCCCAAAAAATCAAAAATTTCCCAAAAATTGAAACCATCCAAAAAAATCCAAAAATTCAAAAAACGCAAGAAACTGAAGAAATCCAAAAAATCGAGAATATCCCAAAAATAAATCAAAAAAATCAGTAAATAAAAAATCCAAGCAAATGACAAAAAAATAAACAAAAAAAAATGAAAATAATCCAAAAAAATCCAAATAAAATTCAAAAAACATTTAAAAATCCGGAAAAAGTCCAAGGAATACAAGTAAGTCACAAAAGAATGAAATTTTTCAGTTTTGGATTTTTTATTTCAATTTTCAATTTTTTCTTTTTGTTAATTTTAGATTTTTCCGTTTCATTGTTTTTCAGTTGTTCATTTCTTCAATTGTGTAATTTTTACTTTATGTATGCAATAAGAATAAGAATTTTTAAATATTTTCAATTTTTCAGTTTTCCCATTTTTAAATTTTTGGATATCTAAACTTTTTCAGCTTGAAATTTGAAATTTTTTGTTTTTAATTTTTCAATTTTTCATTTCCTCAAATTTTAAATTTGCAATTTTTTGTTTCTGTTTTTGATTTTCTTTTTTTTACAATTTTTCGTTTCTTCAATGTTCCGATTTTATTATTCTTTATTTTTTCTATTTCAATTTTTCAATTATTCATTTCCTTTTTATTTCTTCAATTTTACGGCATGCAAGTTTTCGAGTTTTCATTGTTAAATTTCTCAGTTTTTCAGTTTTCCAAATGTTTCAATTTTTCGATCTGCAATTTTCGATTTTTGGTTTTTCAGTTTTTCATTTCTTCAATTTTGCGATTTTTGATTTTTAATTTCTCAATTTCTTTTGGGTTTTCTAATTTTCATGTCAAAAAATTCCAAAATATCAAAAAATCAAAGAATTTACAAAATAAATCTATAAATTCAGGAAACTGAAGAAAGACAAAAAACCCAAGAAATCCAATAATTGCCAAAATCCAAAAAATCAAAAATTTCCCAAAAATTCAAACTATACGAAAACATCCAAAAATTCAAAAAAACGCAAGAAACTGAAGAAATCCAAAAAATCGAGAATATCACAAAAAATCCAAAATCAGAAAATAAAAATCAAGCAATGAGAAAAAAATTTAATAAACCCAATAATTCCACAAAAATGAAAAATAAGCCAAAAAAGAAAATTCAAAAAAATCTAAAGCATTTCAAACAATTCCAAGAGACCCAAAAACCTAAAAAAATAAAAAGTCAAAAAATTAAAAATCCAGTCTAGAAAAATCCGAAAAATACAAAAAACCTAAGAAATCCAAGAAACCCAAGCAAATACAAGTATCATTCCAAAAATTCGGAAATATTAAAAAAAAAAAAATATAAAAAACAAAGAATTTACAAATTCCAATAATTCTAAAACGTCAAAAAAAAATTCAGTTTTTGGATTTTTTATTTCAATTTTCAATTTTGCGGTCTTCCAGTTTTTTCTTTTTGTCAATTTTAGATTTTTCCGTTTCATTATTTTTCAGTTCATTTCTTCAATTGTCTAGTTTTCACTTTTTCAATGTTACCATTCTAGACTTTTTCCATTTTTTCAGTTGTTGGATTTTTAAACTTTTTCAGTTATTTGACTTTCCAATTGTTTGTTTTTATTTTTTCAATTTTTCGTTTTTCCTAATTTTGATTTCCTCAAATTTTGTTTTTTTATTTCTATAATTTTCCGTTTCTTCAATGTTCCTTGTTTTTCTATATCAATTTTTTCAATTATTCATTTCTTTTTTATTACTTCAATTTTACTAGTTTTCGTTGTTAAATATCTGTTTTTCGATTTTCCAAATTTTCGAACTGCTATATCAAAAATTTTCGATTTTTGATTTTTCTTCAATTATACGATTTTGCAATTTTTCGAATATTTCAATCAACTTTTCCACTTTTAATTTTTCGATTTATAATTTTTCAACTTTTCGCATCAAAAAAATAGTAAAAATTGAAAAATCGTAAATGAAAAAACGAAAAAGTATAGAATAAAAACTGAAAAATATAAAAATCGGAAATCGAGAACTTGACAAATTGAAGAAATAAAAAATAAAAAAATCGAAAGATTCAAAATTGAGAAACTCAAAAATCGAGACAATTCAAAACCGAAGAAACGAAATATGTATTAAAAATTCAAGAAATCGAAAAATCGGATAATTGGAAATACAAAAATTGCAAAATTGAAAAAAAAAATGGAAAATCAATGAAGTGAAAAATCAAAGATCAAAAATTTCAAAAATTGAATAAACCAAAAAAAAACACGAACTTAAAACTTAGCTAAGATAAGACTGATTTTGGATAATGACATACCCTTTCAGAAAAGAGAGGGTGGGTGGGCGGGGCTAGTAATTGCTAAGATAAGACTGATTTTGGCAGACGACATACTTCTAAAAAAATAGAGGGTGGGTGGGCGGGGCTAGTACTTCTTAAGATAAGATTGATTTTGATAAATGACATATTCTCCAAGAAAAAAAGGGTGTGTGGGCGGGGCTAGAACTTGCAAAGATATGAACAATATTAACTTGAACTAAGAAGGGGTGGGTGGGCGGGCCTACTGCTGCTCACAAAACTAGAAAAAAAGGTAAATTAATCCCCGCCCCCCTCCCTCTCCCTTTCACCGATTTGTTTTATTTAGTGTAAAATAGAAATTGATAAATAAGAGTGTTGTATTCTCAAGATTTTCTGGGAAAATGGAGTCAGCCGTTTCTGATTTAATCAATAAAATAAATTCACTTATGAATGCAATGACAAATCACAAGTAAAAACTCATCATATTTTGCAAATTTTGGGTAGAATTTATTCGGCAAAATTTTGTACATTACACAGACGAAAAAACGAATAATTACAGCACTTCTCACACCTCTGTACTTTTTGTTTGGTTGTATTGCATTTTACCTCAATATTAATTCCAACCAGTGCAACACATGAGTTCGGTGATCTCCATTATAAAGTTCTGTTTCATCACTAATTAAAATTAGTTTATTGGTGCTTTAATGGTGCCGGAATAATGTAGAGCGATGTTCGCGTAGTTGATTTTGTGTTAACGGTGAAATCTAACTTCCGTCGAATCAAATTATATTTATAATTCAGAGTTTTCGTTGCTTCTATTTTTGTTTTCAGTCGTTTGCATTATACATCGTAATTGATTCAGCTGCCTTCCAAAGCTAAAATTAAGACAGAACTGGAGTTTAATCGGACAGCGTTTTTGGCGCAGCAAGTAGGATTAATTTTAAATAATTGTGTCTTTACTTTAAACGTATAAAATTCCAAGCAAATCGTTTGTTAAATCTCGTTTCCGTGAAAGTCGACATGCACGACTCATACGCGACCCCGAAACCCCGAAACCGACCCAATTTTAAGAAATAAATTAATTTCCCTAATTAAAACACCTCCAGTTGTGTCTAAACAATATCCAGCAACAACAATACAAATTGCGAAAACGCAAATCATCCCCGCCTGAGGCCACATCCCGGGCAAATGCACAAACTCCACCCTCCTTATCCGAGGTCAATAATATCGGGGGTTAGGAATTACCACCTGTACTCCCTAAAACTCGCCAAGATTACGAAATCCATATTTCCAGCCGTTTTATAGAATTAAGTTCGTCTCTAGGACACCTCCGAGCATGCAAATAATTTGCAAAGGTTCAACCCTTGTAAGCGAATTTATGCGTTTGATAATTATGCGGACCTCCAGGACTACCAGGCGTCGCCTTTATAAATTCACGTACTTGCAATTTCCACAATCTAACCTTCATAAATAAGGGCGATTTTTAGTGGAGAGATTTCGTAATTTGAGATACGTCGTGTGATTGCGGTGAGAAATCTGTAACATTTTTCAAATGGTGGCGCTGCGGTACGATGACGTCATTAATTTTTTGCACGGAATAAGTACATACATTTTGCTGTGTTTATTAAAATTTACTAACGAGTTGTTAAATTTATTTTCTGTGTTGATTAAAAAATATCCAGGATCGTTTTGCAGGAATCTGGACGGCAGTTTTCAAACTTGTTTCAATTTAAATTTCGCTGAATACATCGCTCACTGCACGTAACTTTTATCCAGAGCTTTTGCAAATCGCTTTAAATTCAAAGGACGAGTTTTATTTAAAATGCGCGTATTACAGAGAAATCTTTTACACGAGAGACGAGACGGATGACCTTTTAGTTTGTTCTTTGAGATGTTCCGGCGTTACTTAAAGGCTACATAAGGGTTAAAATAGTTTGAAATGTTATTGTCGATCGGAATAATTTTGGCTAAAAGTTTTTGTAATAAATATTTAATATATGAAAACCTGAGTCGCTTGTTATCCTGTCGTAAACAGAAATTGGGGGTGATAAAAGAGTGTTGAAATTTTATTAACCTAGAAAAATAACACTAGTTGAACTCTCAGTCAGCGGAAATACGTAAATCAATATAACGTGTTTTATGACAAAAATCAAGGCGGATTCATAATCCGCAAGTATATAGTAGAAAATCAAGTTGTTAACTATTTAAAGAAAAGAAACTTAAACGCGGACGTTAAAAGAAGCTAAAATAACTGTACGACTCTCCATTAGATATGTGATATCCGGAAATGAGATAAAACTTAAATAAGAGTCTGAACATCTGAGCTGATTGCTTTGAAAATGAGATCCTGAAATGAATTTATCGTCAGACAGAAAGGAAAAAGCTGAATTATATCGCACGCTTTTAGTCCGTTTTTACGTAAAATGTTCTTGCTCTCGCAAGAGAATACACTATTTCACAGAATACGAAAACGCGGGTTTCTAAAAAACTAATAACAATGACTTTAGTCTAGGGATAATGGAAGGTCGATTCAAATATCTTTAGCTCTCGAAGTTTTCTAAATTCAAAATTAGGACAAGGACACCTTTCTTCCAGTCATTATCCCTTTTCTAGCCTGGATTACTCAAGAGTGACGCAGGACTTATTTGATTTCGGCACTTAATCCCGGAGTCGCTGCGGCAGGATTCAGGGAATGTGTCCAACTCTGGGCCAAGAAGTTATAATAGTAATCTATTTTTTATCTGAAATTTTTGTTTTCTTTATTTTTACGATTTTTCGGTTTTCAAATGTTGCTGTTTTTCGTTTTTGTGTTTCTTCAATTTTATGATTTTTCACTTTTAGATTTTCAGTTTCAATAGTTTTCAGTTTTTCATTTTTCAATTCTTACTATTTGCAATTTTATCCTATTTTTAATTTTTCGTTTCACTGTGACTGATTTTCGAAGTTAAATTTTTGACGATTCCATAATTTTATGATTACACAAACTTTAGGTTTTCCAATTTTCAAGTTTCTGGATTTTTAGCTTCCCAAGTTCTTCGTTTTGCAATTTTTCGATTTTGGAATTTTTCGTTTTTTTAATTTTTCAGTTTAGTTTTTCGATTTTTTAATTTTCGATTGTTCAAATTGTAAAATTGAAAAATTGGAAATTAATGAACTCGGAAAATCGGATAATTGCAAAATTGAACAATTGAGGAATTGAAAAATTAATCTTTCAGTGTTGCAGTTTTTCAAATTCACAATTTTCCGATTTTACAATTTTTGGAAATTTTGGATATCAGAAAATCGGATAATTGGAAATCCAAAAATGGCAAAATTGAAAAATTAAAAAATTGAAAAATTGAAGAATTGAAAAATCAATTTTTCAGTGCTTCAGTTTTACGACTTTACAATTTTTCGATTTTGCAGTTTTTGGTGTTTTCCGATTTGTTTTTTCTTCTTTCCAATTTTTTGATTCATTGATTTTTTCGATTTTTAACTTTCGCGATTTTTAGTTTTTTGGTGTTTCGATTTTTCAATTTTTCGTTTTCTTCGTTCTTTGATTTTTAATTTTTCAATTTTCCACTTTTTCGATTTTACAGTTTTTCATTTCGTCAGTTTTTCAGTTGTTCGGCGTTTTACTTTTCTATTAGCTTTTCGATTTTAATTTTTTTTTTGTTTTTCAACTTTCAATTTTCCCTAATTTTCAACTTTTCAAATAAAAAAAAAATTAAAAATGGAAAAACGAAATAGTGTAAACTGTAAACTTTGAAAAATTTAAAAATTGGAAATCAAGAACTTATTCAAAACCGTTGCAATTTTTCGTGTTTTCGCTTTCCGGATTTTCGAATTTTTGCCCATGAATGAAAAACGAAAAAGTATAAAATGAATCTTTAAAGATTTGAAGACAAAAAATTTATAAATCGAAAAATTAAAAATTGAGAAATTTAAAAATATGTATTGTAAAATCGGAAAATCAAAAAATTGAAAATCCAAAAATTGCAAAATTCACCAATTAAAAAACTGAAAAACTTAATCTTTCCGTTTTTCGACTTCACAATTTTTCGATTTTACAATTTTTGGAATTTTCCAACTTTTCTGTACGATTTATTTTTTCTTCTTTGCAGTTTTTCGATTCATTAATTTTTTTCGACTTTTAGGTTTCTCGATTTTTAGTTTTTTCCGATATTTAGTTTTGCAATTTTTAATGTTTGATTTTTCAATTTTTCGTTTTTTCAGTTCTTCGATTTTCAATTTTTCAATTTGCCACTTTTCCGATTTTACAATTTTTCAGTTCGTTAGTTTTTCAGTTGTAACTAGATTTCCATTTTCCAATTTTTTAAATTTTTTTGTTTTCAATTTTCTGAAATTTTCAAGTTTTCGAATAAAAAAAAATCGTGTTTCCGCTTTCTGGATTTTCCAAATTTTGCCAATGTTTTTCTTCGACTTTCAGTTTTGCGGTTTTTCAACGTTTCGAATCAAGAAAATGGAAAAATTGCAAAATTATAAAACTGAATAAAATCAAAAATGAAAAAACGAAAAAGTATAAAATGAAACTTAGAAACTCTGACGAAACGAAAAATTCAAAAATCGAAAGATTGAAAATTGAGAAACTTAAAAATCGAAAAACTGCAAAATCGAAAAAACGAAATACGAGTATGTATTGTAAAATAGAAAAATTGGAAATTAAAGAGATCGGAAAATCGGATAATTAGAAATCTAAAAATTGGAAAATTGAACAATTAAAAAATTGAAAAATTCAATCTTTCCAGTTTTTCGATTCATTTTTTTTTCGATTTTTAAGTTTCTCGATTTTTAGTGTTTTCCGATATTTATTTTTGCAATTTTTAAGGTTTGATTTTTCATTTTTTCAATTTGCCGCTTTTCCGATTTTACATTTTTTCATTTCGTTAGTTTTTCAGTTATTACATTTCCATTTTCCAATTTTTTCGATTTTTTTATTTCTCAATTTTCTGAAATTTTCAAGTTTTCGAATAAAAAGAAGTTAGTGTTTTCGCTTTCTGGATTTTCCAATTTTTGCCAATTTTTTTTATTTTTCGTCTTTCAGTTTTTTGGTTTTCCAACTTTTCGAATCAAGAAAATGAAAAATGGCAAAACTGAAAAAAATAAAATTGGAAAAACGAAAAAGTATAAAAATGTAAAAATTAGAAATCAAGAAGTTGAAAAATCGAAAAATTAAAAATTGAGAAACATAAAAATCGAAAAATTGGAAATTATCAAAATCGGAAATTCGGATAATTGCAAATCCAAAAATTGCAAAATTTAAAAATTAAAAAATTGAGGAATTGAAATCTTTCACTGTTACAGTTTTTCGACTTCACAATTTTTCAATTTTACAATTTTTGACGTTTTCCAATTTTTCTGTACGATTTGTTTTTTCTTCTTTCCAATTTTTCGATTGATTAATTTTTTCGATATCTAAGTTCTTGCAATTTTTAATGATTGGATTTTTCAATTTTTCAATTTTCCACTTTTTCGATTTTACAATTTTTCATTTTGTCAGTTTTTCAGTTATTAGATTTCCATTTTTAATTTTTTTCCGATTTTTTTATTTTTCAATTTTCTGAAAATTTCAAAGGTTAAAAATTGAAAAAGTGCAAAATCGGAGAATCGGATAATTGGAAATCCAAATTGTAAAATTGAAATATCTAAAAATCAGAATATCGAGGAATTGAAAAATCAAGGGGTGAAAATTTGAAAAACTGAATAAATGTAAAAAATATAAAATCGCGAAAATGAAAAGTAACAATTCAAAAATCGAGGAAACGAAAAATTGACAAATCGAAAAAGTAAAAAGTGAGAAACCGAAAAATCGGAAAATGAAAAATTGTAACATCAAAAAATTACAAAATTGAAAATTGCAAATCGAAAAAGTGAAGAAACGAAATATTGGGAAGCGGAAAAATAGAGAAAATAAAGAAAATGAAAAAAACGAAAAATTCTATTACAAAATCGAGAAATCGAAAAGTGGAAATCAAGACCTTAAAAGAACGAAAAAATGAAAAATAAAAGAATTAAAAAGTGAGAAACGGAAAAATCGAAAAAACGAAAAATTACAAATCAAAAAAGTGAAGAAACAAAACACTGACCAATAGAACAATTGAAAAAGGGAGGAAAACAAATTATGAAAAATTCTGACGTGAAGAAATTATAAAATCAAAGGAAACGGAAAAAGCAAAAATCGTGCCATCGAAAAATTTCTCGAAAGTAAATTGACAAATTAAAAAATTAACAAGTGAGAAACTGAAAAATCGAAAAATGAAAAATTGAAACATCAAAAAAATTACAAAATTATAAATTGCAAATCGAAAAAGTGAAGAAACGAAATATTGGGAAGTGGAAAAATAGAGAAATTAAAGAAAATGAAAAAAAACGACAAATTCTATTACAAAATCGAGAAAACGAAAAACGGAAATCAAGACCTTGAAAAAACGAAAAATTGAAAAATTAAAGAATTAAAAATTGAGAAACCGAAAAATCGAAAAAGCGAAAAATTGACGAATAGAACAACTGAAAAAGCGAAGAAAACAAAAAACGAAAAATTGTCACATGAAGAAATTATAAAGTCAAAGGAAACAGAAAAAGTAAAAATCAAGGCATAAAACAATTGGTCGAAAGTAAATTGACAAATCAAAAAATTAAAAAGTGAGAAACGAAAAAAACGAAAAATTATATTATAAAATCGAGAAAACGAAAAGTGGAAATCAAGACCTTGAAAAAACGAAAAATTGAAAAATTAAACAATTAAAAATTGGGAAACCGAAAAATCGAAAAACGAAAAATCGCAAATTGAAAAAGTGAAGAAACGAAACATTGACGAATAGAACAATTGAAAAAGGGAAGAAAACAAAAAAGGAAAAATTGTGACATGAAGAAATTATAAAATCAAAGAAAACGGAAAAAACAAAAATCATGGCATCGAAAAATTGGTCGAAAGTAAATTGAAAAACCAAAAAATTAAAAAGTGAGAAACTGAAAAATCGAAAAATGAAAAATTGTAACACCAAAAAATTACAAAATTGAAAATTGCAAATCGAAAAAGCGAGAAACGAAATATTGGGAAGTGGATAAATAGAGAAATTAAAGAAAATGAAAAAAACGAAAAGTAAAAATCAAGACCTTGAAAAAACGAAAAATTGAAATATCAAACAATTAAAAATTGAGAAACCGAAAAACCGAAAAACGAAAAATTGTAATATCTAGAAATTGCAAATCGAAAATGTGAAGAAACGAAACATTGACGAATAGAACGTTTGAAAAACGGAGGAAAACAAAAAAACGAAACATTCTGACATGAGGAAATGATATAATCAAAGGAAACGGAAAAAATAAAATTATAGCATCAAAAAATTGATTGAAAGTAATAAATCCAGATTTTTCGAAAATTATAAGATTTAATTATATGTGACGTCATCGACATTTTTTCAAGGACATCAATTTGAAATTTTCGGGAAAATTGAGTCAGTCTTTCTTGATTTCAGTTTTACAAGCAAATTCAGAAATCGGAAGTCCAGGAGTATGTTATTTTGCAAAATTTCAATAGTATTTACCACGCAAAGGTTTGAGGTGATGTTATTAACCTGTTGGTGGTGATGATTATACAAATTTGACAACAAGCAATCCAGTAGTATCATAGGTTATGTGTGTAACAAGTGTTGAAGCAGGTGGCAGATAGGCGGAAACGGAGGACATATTTTTCCATTTTCTAAGAAAGTGGCATTAAGCAAAAGATAAGAAATAGTCCAGGAGTTAAAATATGTTGTTAATATGTTCACTAGTTGACCAACTAACCACTCATAGTATTTTTGGTAACGAAAACGTGTTTTTGCACTCATGACCTTTTTTGATGGCTTTCGCGCATTCACCAGCGTGCGGGAGTTCGAATTTCCCGCACACGTGCATTTTAACTTTCCGTTGCCATGGTAACCTTAAAATACTCGGATAGTGTCAACATTGTGACGTGTTGACGGTGCTGTCAATGCCGTTGTTTATAAATAACTCACAGTTAATCTCTTAAGTTTAAAGACGTATTCGTTGCAAAAAATATTTTCCCGCTTTACGTTTTCGAACGATTAATCCTCATTCGTCGAACCAATACCGGCACAAACCCTGCATTCCGCCAGCCCGCCGCAGCGTGCCAAGCCGGCATTCCCGTCACAAAAGTGATTATTCCACTCGCCGCCCCCGAGCGTTTGTTATTACATCCATCCAACTATCGCCGCCAATGACCGCTCCGAAAATAGCCCGCGGCGGACGCGCTCGGCCGCTCCGCATTACATCAGCCAGCGTGATTTTTCGCCGCGGGCCTCGGCCTCCGGAGGCTCCGGCGCGGGAAACCCGGAGCACTAACCTGTGACGCTCAGCAGCGACATCATGCAAGGCGGCCGAACTCCCGGACCTCCTCCGGGGTATCCCTTCTGGTCCGCACTCACTCTCACTGGCCCTCCGAGGGCCCGTCTTCGTGGACGCGGCGGCTCATGACCGGTAACACAGCACGTCACATGCCAGCAGCCTGCGAGCAACTGCCCGAACCGCCATCATGCCCGCGAGAGCGCGCGCCGCGGCGCGGCGGCGCTGTGACGTCATCGCTATGGCAACACCCCGACGTCAGCGCGGCGACCGCAGTGAGGGCGCACCTGCGTACAGAGGGCGCTCATCAATCACTCGGTGCCAAGTGAACCCCAAGTGCGGTCCAGGAGACGCCAGGTGAGTCGACGGCGACGCGGCCGGGCTGGGCTGGGGCGGCGCGCCGCAGGGTGGCACGGGGGGGCCGATGCTTTTGTCGGATTGTGGGGGGCGGGCAGGTGCGCCGGTGGGGCGGCGGGTGCGTATGGCGGAGGCGCAGGCGGGGTGGTTTTGCGACGGTTCGGGATTTCTACACTGTAAAAAATGGGTCTCCCGTTTTAGTTTCTGTGTGTCGATTTTGTATACGAAACTATCGGACCGGTTGTTGTCGAATTTTATATATATCGTACGTTAGGAAAACCGTGCACATGGAAATAACCCCCACCAACAATATGATGACGTCACCTCACCTCAAAACGTTACACAGCAAAAGTTGTTTAAATTTTATAAAGTAACATACTCTTATAGTTGTGATTTATGAATCCGTGTTGATTTCTTCATACTAGACTTCCAGATTTTCAGACAAATTTAACTTTGAAATTGCAAAATCGAATGATATCAAATCGTGCTTGTGTTTGTCTTTTTATTAATCCCGAAAAATTGATGACATTATCTAAAAATGGGTGTGCGTTTCCTCAGTTAATAGTAAGCTAAGCAAAAATTGTCACTGTCAATTTGTCTTCGGAGTTTGAAGATTTTCAAAATTTCGCTAAAAATGGTGGAGGCGCCGGGATAAATTTACGTTTTTCTCAGTGATTTGACGGCGACCAACAAAAATAGGCTTTGATTAGTGATTCTGAGAAAATTTCCGTTTAAATAAACGTCTCTCCGGTCCATTAGTTGATTTTTAAAATTTCGGTAAAAATAGTGGGTACGTCCGGATGAATCCGCGTTTTTCTTAGTGATTATTACCAAATAACCAGTTACCGAAGTTTACAGATTTTTTGCGTTTGTTGATTTTTCAGGGTTATAACGATTTTCAGCTTCTTTTATTTCCAAAATTTCCAGACATGTTGCCCTTTCCCGATCATACAGTGTTTTGCTTTCAGCTTCCATTTTTCAAAAATTTCGAAATCTTGCAAAATTTCCAAACACCCCGATTTTTCTAACTGTTTTGAATTTTATTTATTTATAGTATTGTAGAGTTTTTTGTTTACAGAATTTTTTAAGTTTCTATAGTTTATAAACATTCAAATTTGCTAGACGTCCTAGAACTCCATATTTCGAAAATTTCGGCAGTTTGCTCATATTCAAAATTTTCTAACTTTTCAGACTTTCAAGATTATAAGTTTTCAGATTTTATATAACATTCAGAATTTACCAGGGCTTTTTGGTACCAGAAAAGTTTAGCAAGATTTCCAAGCCGCTGAACACCCTAGAACTTCCATACTTCGAAAGCTTCAGAACTTTGCAAAGTTTCCAGACATCCGCAGTTTCCCAACATTGTTGACAGTTTTAAAAGTTACCAATTTTCAGATTTTCTAGAACATTCAGAGCTTTCAGGATCTGTAGAGTTTTTAGAGTTACCGGACTTTTAATGTTTTCAAGATTTCTAAACGTGCTACTTTTTCCTAACCTTATAGTGTTTTTTGTTCCCAGAAGACAAGATTTTCAAAGTTCCTGAATTTTAAAAAGATTTCAAAGTTCCTAGACCCTCTAGAACCTTCTATATCCCGACATTAATAATTTTCCAAATTTTCAAAATTTGCTTCATTGACAGTTTTTAAAATTGTCAGTTGACGAATTTTGTAGAACATTTAGAGTTTTCAGACTCATCAGGGTTTTTGTTTCCAGAAAAGTTTAGAACGATTTCAAAGTTGCTCGACACCCTAGAACTTCCATACTTCGAAAGTTGCAGAACTTTGCAAAGTTTCCAAATATCCGGAAATTCTCAAATCTTTAAACATTGTTAACAGTTTTCAAAATTACCAATTTTCAGATTTTCAAGAACATTCAGAGCTTTCAGAGTCTGTAGAGTTTTAGGAGTTACTGGACTTTTAATATTTTCATGATTTTTAAACGTGCTACTTTTTCCTAACCTTATAGTGTTTTTTGTTCCCAGAACACAAGCTTTTCAAAGTTCCTAAATTTTAAAAAGATTTCAAAGTTCCTGGACCCTCTAGAACCTTCTATATCCAGAAAAAAGCTTCCAGACATTCAGAAATTTCCAAATCTTAAAGTTTTCATAATTAACAGTTTTTAAAAATGTCATTTGTCGCATTTTGTAAATCATTCAAAATCTTCAGGGCTTGTAGACTTGTTAGGCTTACCAAAGTTTTTTGTTTCCAGAATACAGAATTTTCGGAGTGTCTAAAGCTTAGAAAGATTGCTGAGTTGCTGGACGCCTTAAAACTTCCATACTTCGAAAATTTCAAAATTTTGCAAAGTTTGAGGATATCCGGAATTTCCCAAATCTTTCAACATCGTTGACAGTTTTCAAAATTGCCAATTTTCGAATTTTGTAGTATCATCAGAGCTTTCAGGGTTTTTGCAATTTCAGGTTTACCAAAGTTTTAACCTCTAATATTAACAAAAATTCCAATCATGCCATTCTTTCCCGAACGTAGAGGGTTTTTTGTTTCCAGAATACAGAAGTTCCAAAGTTGAAAAGCTTCTCTCTCTCAAAAGCTGCGGATCTTTCCAAATTTTCCAGACATTCAAAATTTCCCAAATTTCCAAACTTTCCAAAATTGCCAATTGTCGGAAATACAAGAAGCTTTCAGAGTTTGTACAATTTTCAGGCTTTCCGGAGTTTTCAACTTTTAATATTTTCCAAATTTTTATATGTGCTACTTTTTCCGGACCATATAAAATTTTTCTTTCGAAAACCCAAAATTTTAAAAGTTTCTAGATCTGAAACATATTTCGAAGTTCCTAGATCCTTTAAAACCTTCTATATCTTAAAACTTGCCGAACCTTGCCAAGTTTCCAGACATTTGGAATTTCCCAAATCTTTAACACTTTTGACAGTTTTCCAAAATTGTCAATTTTTGGATTTTATAGAACCGTCAAAACCTTCAGAGTTTATAGAGTTCTCAGGTCACCAGCATTTCAACTTCTAATATCTACAAAATTTCCAGTCATGACACTCTTTCACAAACATACACAGTTTTCTGCTTTCAGAAAACAGAATTTTCAATGTTCCTAAAATCTAAAAAAAAATTAAAAATTGCTAAAACCTCTAAAGCTTCTATTTCTCGAAAGTTGCGGAACTTTCCAAAGTTTCCAGACCTCCAAAATTACTAAAATTACCAGTTGTCGGATTTTGTAGAACATTCAGAGCTTTCAGACTTTGTAGAATTTTCAGAATTTCCAGAGTTTGCAACTTTTAATATTTTCAAAATTTTTACACGTGCTAATTTTTCGCGACTATATAAGGTTTTTCTTACGCAAACCCACAATTTTAAAAGTTTCTAAATTTGAAAAAGATTTTGAAGTTCGTAGTTCCTTTAGAAGCATTTTGTTTCCAGAATACAGAAGTTCCAAAATTTCTAAAATTTGCTAGACCCTTAAAACTTCTATCTCTGAAAAGCTGTGAATCTTTCCAAATTTTCCAGACATTCAAAATTTCCCAAATTTTCAAACTTTCCAAAATTGCCAGATTTAAAAATTGCAAATTGTCGGATATTCTAGAAGCTTTCAGAATTTGTAGAATTTTCAGACTTTCCAGAGTTTTCAACTTTTAAAATTTTCACAATTTTTACACGTGTTATTTTTTCCCGACCTAATAAGGTTTATTGTTCCCAGAACCTATAATTTTCAAAGTTTCTAAATTTTAAAAATGTTTCAAATTTCCTAGAGCCTCTAGAACCTTCTCTATTTCGAAAGTTGCAGATCTTTTCCAGTTTCGAGACATCCGGAATTTTCCAAATCTTTAAGAAACATTGTTGACAGTTTTCAAAATTGCCAAATTTCGGATTTTATACAAACACCAAAGGTTACAGTTTTTATAAACTTCTCAGGTTTGCCAGAATTTCAACTTTAATATTTCCAAAATTTCCAGTCATACCACCATTTCCAGAATAGAGAATTTTCAAAATATCTGAAATTTCAGAGTTTATCGAGTTTTCAGACTTACCAGAGTTTTAGAATTTGAATATATTCAAAATTTTCAGACGTGCTACTTTTTCCAGATCTCGTAAAATTGTTTGTTTCCAGAACGCAAAATTTTCGGTTCCTAAATTTTAAAGAAATTTCAAAGTTCCTACAGTATCTGGAAACTTCTATATCTTGAAACTGCGAAAATTGACAATTTTTGAAAATGTCAGTTGCTGGATTTTGTAAAACATTCAGAGCGTTCAGTCTAGAATTTTTTATTTTTTCAAAATTTCGAGAAGTGCTACCTTTTCCCGAACTTACAAAGTTTTTTGCTACGAGAACGCAGAATTTTCAAAGCTTCTGAATTTTAAATATGTTTTAAATTTCCTAGAGCTTCTACAACCTTTTTTATCTCGAAAGTTGCGGAAATTTGGAAAGCTCCCAGACATTCAGAATTTTCCAAATTTCAAATTTTTCATAATTCACAGTTTTTAAAGTTGTCAGTTGACGGATTTTGTAAACATTCAAAGTCTTCAGGGCCTGTAGCCTTTTCAGATCTACCAGAGTTTTTTGTTTCCAGAATAGAGAATTTTCTGACTTTCTAAAGTTTAGAAAGATTTCAAAACTTGTTGTACATTCTCCTAAAATTTCAAAACTTTGCAAAGGTTCCAGACATCCAGAAATTCACAAATCTTTAAACATTGTTGACAGTTTTCAAAATTACCAATTTTTGCACTAAAAAAACTCATCAGAGCTTTCAGGGTTTGCAGAGTTTTTAGAGTTACCGGAGATTTCAAATTTTTTCCCAGAACAAAGACTTTTCAAAATTCCTGAATTGTAAAAAGATTTCAAAGTTCCTATACCCTGTAGAACCTTCTATATCTCGAAAGTTGTATAACCCTGCAAGGTTTCCAGAAATTCAGAATTTTCCAAATTTTCAAACTTTTCGTTGACACTTTTTCAAATGATCAGTTATCGGATTTTGCAGAACATTCAGAGTTTTCAGGGCTTGTGGAGTTTTCAGACTGATCAGTGTTTTTGTTTCCTGTAAAGTTTAAAAATATTTCAAAGTTGCTGGACACCCTAAAACTTCCATACTTTTTTTCCAGTTTCCAGATATTATCTCGATTTTGCTAAATCTTTAAACATCTTTAACAGTTTTCAAAACTGCCAATTTTCAGATATAATAGAACAGTCTGAGCTTTCAGGGTTTGTAGAGTTTTCAGTTACCGGAGTTTTCACTTTTAATATTTTCAAAATTTTCAGACGTGCTATTTTTTTCAAATTTTAAAAAGGTAAGCAGTTCCTAGACTTTTTAGAACCTTCTATATCTCAAAAATTGCGGAAATTTGCGCAGTTTCCAGACATCCAGAATTTTCTAAATTTCTAAACTTTTCATAATTGGCAGATTTTAAAATTGCCAGTTATCGGATTTTATAGAACATTCAGAGTTTTCAGGCCTTGTAGATTTTTTTTCAGATTTAGCAGGGTTTTTTGTTTCCAGATTACAGAATACAAAGTTTCTGGAGTTTAGATAGATTTCTATACTTAGAAAATTTCAAGACTTGGCAAAGTTTCCGGACATCCGGAATTATCCGAATCTTTAAACACTGTGGATATTTTTCAAAATTGCCAATTTTCGGATTTTATAGAACCATCAAAGCTTTCTGAGTTCTCAGGTTTATCAGAATTTCAACTTCTAATATTTTCAAAATTTTCAGTCATGCTACTCTTTCCCGAACGTACAAACTTTTCGGTTTTCAAAATACAGAATTTTCAAACTTTCTAAAATTTATAAAGATATCACAATTGTTAAACCCTCTAAAGCTTCTATTTCTCGGAAGCTGCGGAACTTTCCAAAGTTTTCAGACTTTCAAAATTTTCCAAGTTTTCAAACTTTCCAAAATTGCCAGTTTTCAAAATTGCCAGGTGTTGGATTTTGTAGAACAGTCAGAGCTTTCAGAATTTGTTGAGCTTTCGTGTTACCCGAATTTTCAACTTTTAATATTTTCAAAATTTTCAGACGTGCTATATTTCCTTGACCTTAGTTTTTTGTTTCCAGAACATGGAATTTTCAAAGTTTCTATATTTTAAAAGATTTCAAAATTCCTAGACCCCCTAGAACCTTCTATTATCTCGAAATTTGCGGAAATTTGCAAAGTTTCCTGACATTCAGAATTTTCCAAATTTTAAACTTTTCATAAATATCAATTTTAAAATTACCGGTTATCGAATTTTGTAGGACATTCAAAGTCTTTAAGGCTTGTAGACTTTTTAAACTTACCTGAGTTTTTTGTTTCCAGAACAGAGAATTTTAAAAATTTCTAAAGCATATAAAGATTTCCAAGTTGCTGGACGCCCTAGAGCTTCCATACTCCGAAAATTTCAAAACATTGAAAATTTTGCAGACATCGGGAATTTCACTACTATTTTAACATTGTTGACAATTTTCAAAATTGCCAATTTTCGAATTTTATAGATCCATCAGAGATGTCAGGGTTTACAGAGTCTTCAACTTTACCAGAGTTTCAGCTTCTAATATCTACAAAATTTCCAGTCGTGCCATTCTTTCTCGAACGCACAGTTTTCTGTTTTCAGAATACAGAATTTTTAATATTTCTGAAGTTTAAAAAAATGTTTATATTGCTAAGTCATCTAAAGCTTCTATCTCTCAAAAGTTGCGGAACTTTTCAAAGTTTCCAGGCATTCAAATTTTCCTAATTTTCAAACCAGTTGTCAGATTTTGTAGAACGTTCAGAGCTTACAGACTTTGTGGAATTTTCAGACTTACCAGAGTTTTCAATATTTAATATTTTCAAAATTTTTTTATGTGCTAATTTTTCCCGACCATATAAGGTTTTTATTTCGAGAACACGGAATTTTAAAAGTTTCTAGATTTGAAAAAGGTTTCGAAGTTCCTAGATCCTTTAGAACCTTTTATATTTCAAAAGTTGCAGAGCTTTACAAGGTATCCGGACGTTCAGAAATTTCCAAATTTTCAAAATTTGCTTCATTAGCAGTTTTTAAAATTGTCAGTTGTTGGATTTTGTGGAACATTCAGAGCTTTCAGACTTCCTCAATTTTGAAAAGATTTCAAGTTTCCTAGACCTTCTGGAATCTTTTATATCTCGAAATTTGCGGAACTTTGCAAGGTTTCCGAATATTCAGAATTTTCTAAATTTTCGTACTTTCAATTGACAGTTTCTAAAATTGTCAGTGTTGTTGGACTTTGTAGAACATTCAGCGTTTTCAGGGCTTGTAGGCTTTTCAACCTTCTCAGGGCTTTTGTCTCCAGAAAAGTTTAGAAAGATTTCAAAGGTGCTGAACACCCTGGAACTTCCATATTTCGAAAGTTTCAGAACTTTGAAAAGTGTCCAGACATCCGGAATGTCCCTAATTTTTATTGTTGACAGTTTCCAAAATTGTCCATTTTCAGATTTTATAGAATATTCAGAGTTCAGGATCTGTAGAGTTTTCAGAGTTACCGGAGTTTTCAACTTTTAATATTTTCAAAATTTTCAGACGTGCTACTTTTCCCAGCCTCATATTTTTTTTTAATTCCAGAATACAGAATTTTCAAAGTTCCTAAATTTTAAAAAGATTTCCAATTTTCTAGACTCTCTAGAACCTTTATACCTTGGAAGTTTCGGAACTTTGCAAGGTTTCCGGACATTCAGAATTTTCCAATTTTTTCAAACTATTCATCATTGACAAGTTTTAAAAATGTCAACGTTGTCAGGGCTTTTTGTTTCCAGAAATATTTAGAAAGATTTCAAAATTTTTGGACACCCTAAAACTTCCATACTTCGAAAGCTTCAGAACTTTGCAAAGTTCCCAGATATTAACCCGATTTTCCTAAATCTTTAAACATTGTTGACAGTTTTCAAAATTACAAATTTTATTATTTTATAGAACATTCAGAGCTTTCACGGTTTGTAGAGTTTTCAGATTTTAATGTTTGCAAAATTTTAGACGTGCTCTTTTTTCCCGGCCTTAAGTTTTTTGTTCCCAGTGAATTTGAAAGCTTTCCGAACACTTCAAATTTTCAACCCGTCCATTGAGAGTTTTTAAAATTACCACTTGGACACCCTAGAACTTCCATACTTCGAAAGTTTCAGAACTTTGTAAAGTCTCCAGACATCCGAAATTTCCCTAATCTTTAAACATTGTAGACAGTTTTCAAAAATGTCAATTTTCAGATTTTATGGAACATTCAGAGCTTTCAGGGTTTCTAAAATTTTCAAACTTAAGTTTTAATATATTCAGACTTGCTACTCTTTTGACCTTATAAACTTTTATACAGAATTTCCAAAGTTTCTAAAATTTGTAAAGATTTCAAAATTGCTAGACCCTCTAAAGATTCTGTCTCTCAAAAGCTGCGCAACATTCTAAAGTTTCTAGAGATTCAAAATTTTCCAAAATTTCAAACTCTCCATAATTGCCAGTTGTCGGAGTTTTTAGAACATTCAGAGCTTTCACAGTTTATAGAACTTTCAGGCTTGCCAGAGTTTTCAAATTTTTATATTTTCGAAATTTTTGGACGTGATATTTTTTCCCGACCTTATACCGTTTTTTGTTTCCAAATTTTAAAAAGGCTTCGAAGTTCCTAGAGACTCTAGAATCTTTTATATTTCGAGAGTTGCAGAACTTTGCACAGTTTCCAGACATTCAGAATTCTCCAAATCTCCAGACTTTTCATAATTAACAGTGCTTAGAATGGCCAATTGCCGGATTTTGTGCAACATTCGGAGCTTTTAGGGCTTAAATTTTCAACGTTTCTGCTAAAGTTTAGAAAGATTTCAAAGTTAGTGGACGCTCTAGAACTCCCATACGTCGAAAATTTCAGAACTGTGTAAAATTTCCAGATATCCGTAATTTCCTAAATCTTTAAACATTGTTGACAGTTTTCAAAGTTACCAATTTTCAGGTTTTCTAGAACATTCAGAGCTTTCAGGATCTGTAGAAAACTGAGTTACCGGACTTTTAATATTTTCAACATTTTTAAACGTGCTACTTTTCCTAACCTTATAGTGTTTTTTGTTCCCAGAAGACAAGATTTTCAAAGTTCCTAAATTTTAAAAAGATTTCAAAGTTCCTAGACCCTCTAGAACCTTCTATATCTCGACATTCAGGATTTTCCAAATTTCCAAAATTTGCTCCATTGATAGTTTTTAAAATTGTCAGGTGACAAATTTTGTAGAACATTTAGAGTTTTTAGACTCACCAGGGTTTTTGTTTCCAGAAAAGTTTAGAACGATTTCAAAGTTGCTGGACACCCTAGAACTTCCATACATCGAAAGTTACAGAAATGTGTAAAGTTTCCAAATATTCGGAAATTCTCAAATCTTTAAACATTGTTGACAGAAAATTACCAATTTTCAGATTTTATAGAACATTTAGAACTTTCAGATTTTAATGTTTGCAAAATTTTCAGACGTGCTATTTTTTTCCCGGGCTCAAAGTTTTTTGTTACCAAGGAATTTGAAAGGTTTCCGGACATTTCAAATTTTCAAACTTTCCATTGACAGTTTTAAAAATTATCAGTTGGACACCTTAGAATTTCCATACTTCGGAAGTTTCTGAATTTTGCAATGTTTTCAGACATCCGGAATTTCTCTAATTTTTAAACATTGTTGACAGTTTTAAAAAATGCTAATTTTCAGATTTGAAGGAACATTCAGAGCTTTCGGGGTTTCTAGAGTTTTCAAAGTTAACTTTTATTATTTTCAAAATTTGCAGATGTACTACTTATTTTTTGTCTCGAGAACACAGGATTTTCAAAGATTCTAAATTTTAAAAAGGTTTCAAAGCTCCTAGACTCTCTACAGCCTTCTATATCTCGAAAGTTGCGAAATTTTCAAAGTTTCCAGATATTCAAAATTTTCCAAATTTTCAAGCTTTCCAAAATCGCTAATTTTTAAAATTGCCACTTGCCAGATTTTGTAGAACATTCAGAGCTTTCAGAGTTTGTACAATTTTCAGACTTTCCATAGTTTTCAACTTTTTATATTTCCAAAATTTTTCACGTACTCTTTTTTTCCGACCATATAAGGTTTTTTGGTTCCAGAACCCCAGTTAAAAGTTTCTAAATTTTAAAAAGGTTTCGAAGTTCCTAGGACCTCTAGAACTTTCTATATCTCGAAAGTAGCGGAACTTTTGAAAGTTTTCAGACATCTGAAATTTCCCAAATATTTAAACATTGCTAACAGTTTCCATAATTGCCAATTTTCGGATTTTCTAGAACCATCAAAGCTTTCAGAGTTTAAAGAGTTCTCAGGTTTATCAGAATTTCAACTTTTAATATTTTCAAAATTTCGAGTCATGCTCCTCTTTCCCGAAAATGCAGAGCTTTTTGTTTCCAGAACACAAAATTTTCAAAATATCTGGAAATTTAAAAGGTTCTATCTCTCGAAAGTTCCAGAACTTTGCAAGTTTGCAGATATTCAGAATTTTCCAAAGTTTCAAACTTTTCAAACTTACAGTTTTTAAAATTGCCAGTTATCGGATTTTCTAGAACATTCAGAGCATTTCGAGTTTGTAGAATTTTCAGGTTACCAGCATTTCAACTTCCAATATTTTCAAAATTTTCAGTCATGCCACTATTTCCCGAACGTACACAGTTTTCTGCTTTCAGAAAAACAGAATTTTCAATGTTTCTACAATTTAAAAAAAAAATCAAAATTGCTAAACCCTCTAAAGCTTCTATTTCTCAAAAGCTGCGGAACTTTCCAAAGTTTCCAGTTTCCAGACATTCAAAATAACGCCAATTGCCAGTTGTCGGATTTTGTAGAACATTCAGAGCTTTCAGACTTTGTCCAATTTTTAAACTTTCCAGAGTTTTCAACTTTTAATATTTTCAAAATTGTTATATGTGCTACTTTTTCCCGACCATAAAAGGTTTTTTTTCGAGAAACCAGAATTTTTAAAGTTTCTAGATTTGAAAAAGATTTCGAAGTTCGTAAACCCTTTAGAACCATTTTGTTTCCAGAATACAGAAGTTCCAAAGTTTCTAAAATTTGCTAGACCCTTTAAAGCTTCTATCTCTGAAAAGCTGCGGATTTTTCCAAATTTTCCAGACATTCAAAATTTCAATATTTGTAGAATTTTCAGACTTTCCATAGTTTTCAACTTTCAAAATTTTCACAATTTTTACACGTGCTATTTTTTCCCGACCTTATAAGGTTTATTGTTCCCAGAACCTAGAATTTTCAAAGCTTCTAAATTTTAAAAATGTTTCAAAGTTCTATAGAACCTTCTCTATTTCGAAAGTTGCAAAACTTCTCCAGTTGCCAGACATCCGGAATTTCCCAGGTTTACCAGAATTTCAACTTTAATATTTTCAAAATTTCCAGTCATACCACCATTTCCTGAAAGTACAGAATTTTTTGTTTCCAGAACAGAGAATTTTCAAAATATCTGAAATTAAAAAAAAATCAAAATTACTAGACACTTTAAATCTTCAGGTTATAGAGTTTTCAGACTTGCCTGAGTTATAGAATTTTAATATATTCAAAATTTTTAGGCGTCATCCTTTTTCCAGATCTCATAAAGTTTTTTATTTCCAGAACGCAAAACCTTGAGTTTCTGAATTTCATAGAAATTTCAAAGTTCCTACACTATCTAGAACCTTCTATATCTTGAAAGTTGCGGAACTTTACAAAGTTTCCAGACGCTCAAAATTTGCCAAATTACCAACTTTTTCAAAATTGTCAATTTTTGAAAATGTCAGTTGTCGGATTTTGTAAAACATTTAGTTAGAGCTTTCACAGTCTGTAGATTATTTAAATTTTTTTAAAATTTCCAGACGTGCTACTTTTCCCGACTTTATAAAGTTTTTTGCTAAAACGCAGAATTTTCAAAGCTTCTGAATTTTAAAAAGGTTTCAAATTTCCTAAACCCTCCACAACCTTTCCTATCTCGAAAGTTGCGGAATTTTTCAAAGTTTCCAGACATCCGGAAATTCCCAAATTTTTAACACCGTCGATAGTTTTCAAAATTGCCAATTTTCGGATTTTCTGGAACCATCAAAACTTTCAGCGTTTAAAGAGTTCTCAGGTTTACCAGGATTTCAACTTCTAATATTTTCAAAATTTCAAGTCATGCATGTCCCTCTTTCCCGAAAGGACAGAGCTTTTTCTTTCCGGAATACACAATTTTCAAAATATCTGGAATTAAAAAAGGTTCCATCTCTCGAAAGTTCCAGAACTTTGCAAGTTTCCAGATATTCAAAATTTTCCAAATTTTCAAACTTTTCAAACTGACACTTTTTGAAATTGCCAGTTGTCGGATTTTGTAGATCAGTCAGAGTCTTGTAGACTTTTAGACTTTTCAGATTTACCACAGTTTTTTCTTTCCAGACTATATAATTTTCAGATTTTCTAAAATTTAGAAATATTTCAAACTTTCTGTATACCCTAGAGCGTCCATACTCCGAAAATTTCAAAACTAAGCAAAGTTTCCAGACATCCAGAATTTCCAAAATATTTAAACATTGTTGATACTTTTCAATATTGTCAATTTTCGGAAGTTAGAGAACCATCAGAGCTTTCAGTCTTTATAGAGTTTCAGGCTTAGCCAAGTTTCAACTTCTAATATTAACAAAATTTACTGTCGTGCCTTTCCTTCCCGAAGATACAAAGATTTTTGTTTCCAAAATATAGAATTTCCAAAGTTTCTAAAATTTAAAAAGATTTCAAAATTGCTAGACTCTCTAAAGCTTCTGTCTCTCAAAAGCTGCGGTTCTTTCCAAAGTTTCCAGACATTCAACATTTTCCGGATTTTCAAACTTTCCAAAGTTGCCAGTTTTAAAAATTGCCAATTATCGGATATTCTACAACATTCAGAGCTTTCAGAGTTTGTAGAATTTTCAGACTTTCAAACTTTTAAAATTTCCAAAATTTTTACACGTACTAATTTTTCCCGACATTATAAGGTTTATTGTTCCCAGAGCCTAGAATTTTCAAAGTTTCTAAGTTTTAAAAATATTTCAAAGTTCCTAGAGCCTCTAGAACTTTTTCTATTTCGAAAGTTCCAGAACTTTGCAAAGTTTCCAGACATCCGGAATTTCCCAGATCTTTAAACACTGTTAACAGTTTTCAAAATTGGCAAATTTCGGATTTTATACAACCATCAAAGCTTTCAGATTTTATACAGTTCTCAGGTTTACTAGAATTTCAACTCTAATATTTTCAAAATTTCCTGAAAGTACAGAGTTTTTTGTTTCCAGAAGAAAGAATTTTCAAAATATCTGAAATTTAAAAAGATTTCAAAATTTCAATTTGTGAGTTTTCAGACTTTAGAATTTTAATATATTCAAAATTTTCAGACGCGCTACTTTTTCCGGATCTCATAAAGTTTTTTGTTCCCAGTTTTTAAATTTTATGAAATTTCAAAGTTCCTACAGCATCTGGAACCTTCTATATCTTGAAAGTTGCAGAACTTTGCAAAGTTTCCAGACGTTCAAAATTTGCCAAATTACCAACTCTTTCAAAATTGACAATTTTTGAAAATGTCAGTTGTCGGATTTTGTAAAACATTCAGAGCTTTCACAGTTTGTAGAATTTTCAGAATTACAAGAATTTCGATTTTTAATTTTTTCAAAATTTTCACACGTGCTACGAGAATGCAGAATTTTCAAAGCTTCTGAATTTTAAAAAGGTTTCTAATTTCCTAGACTCTTTACAACCTTTTCTATCTCGAAAGTTGCGGAAATTTTCAAAGTTTCCAGACATTCAGAAATTTCCAAATTTCAAAATTTTCATAATTAACAGTTTTTAAAGTTGTCATGCTTCGAAAATTTCAGAACTTTGCAAAGTTTCCAGACACCAGGAATTTCCGAAATGTTTAAACTTTGTTGACAGTTTTAAAAATTGAGTTTCAGGTTTACCAAAGTGTCAAGTGGAGATTTTTTTCTAGAATACAGAATTTTCAAAATTTCCAAAGCTTAAAGAAATTTCAAAGTTCCTTGACACCCTGAAGCTTCCATATCTCGAAAGAAGGACGATCGGCAAAAATAAACCCTGAATCGTTATCCTTGGAAAATTTCCATTAAGAGTTGTGATTTTTAAAAATTTCGCTAAAAGCTGCGGAGGCGCCCGGAATAATCCGGGTTTTCTCAGTTATTTTATTTAGATTCTCAGGAACACCAACCAACAATTTTCAGTGTGTCAAAAACGGTTTTTGAAGAAAACCAATTGGCTCTATTCAGATTTTCAGTGTCTCCAAATAAATTACCTGTTACCCAGGTAATACTTAGTTCGGAGTCAATTTTATCGACCAGTTGAGATGCAACATCCTGTGTAAGTGTTTAACTGATTTACCGGTTTGACTTTGAATGTAACTCAAGACCTACACTTGAACTTGCCCCAGATTCTCAGTCCTTGATGTCTGGCCGTGTTTCAAGGGTAGGCGCCTCTGTGTCTTCGCTTTTCGTCTGGAGAAAAAACGAATCCACATTTCCTCCTACGATGGAAAATTTTGCACTCCATTAACTAAAATATGTACAAAATTAAAAAAACAAATATTGTCTCCCTCTTCCACTCTATTTGAAGTGTAACAGCTCGGTTAAATGACAAATTGAAAGAAATGAGTTTCTGTAAGTTCAGCTCTGTTAGTAAATTATGAAGAACAAAGTTGTGCTTACGGAAACCCGTCGCTTTTCATTACACAGCGCTGCACGTCTTCTTTTGGATTCTAGTCTTCACACAAGGTAGAAATTAATGTAATGATAAATTAATTAAACCCTCTTTTAATTAGGGTGCACGCTATAATGTGGTGTTTATTCATTCCGAATGAATCCCGACAGGAACGAAATCTGTGTTAGCTGGAAATCCTTTCACCGAATTACCCGATCTTCGTTTGGACATTATCGTCTAGACTACTCCAATTTACTCTTTATCCTTTGTACAGTGCACAGCTTTTCAATTTTATCAGTAAACCAGCACTCATCCAACTCCGTTCCAGATAATCGCTTCTTTCGTTATACTTTCGTGTTCCACAACTCCACCGTTATCCAGACATTTGACTTTATAATGTTCGTTTCGCACGTCAGCATCCTCATTCTCCCACATTTGTAAACCATCCCCCAACCCCATTAATCTCCAACCGGTTTACTCGAGTCCTTTTAATATTTAAGAGAGAAAAATTGGTGGATGCACCGGAAGCGCGACCGATGCAATCACATTCCAGGACCCAGATAGACCTGGGACAAAACCATAAATCGCCAGCCGTTACTTCGGAACATTTCTGGCTTGGAAATCAATATTTGCCCCGAAACGGAGCTTCAACCCTCTCTTTATAAATAAAATGGAAAAGAATGGCTCCTGATGTCCCCGCCTATGGGTATGTATCCAGCAAATGTTTGCGAGAACTTTCGAGTCTAATCGCTTTTAAACGACGTGGGTTCGAATTACCCGCTAACTTTTAAAATTAAACAAGAGGTCATGCAACATCTGGGTAATCACGGCACAGTCCTGTGTCTTGTGCGAGTCGTGGACTAAATTCACGGGTTTATCAATTTTTCACGACGCATTAGCTAGGTGGTTCAAATTTAAGGAAGTGCGCTATTGATCCCGCTGCTGCAGTCTGGAAGGTCGCTGAACTCCGACCTCCAAGCTGCATAATAGTGGATAATCAAAAGTATAAAGAGCGTGTGTGGTAATAATTGGATTTGTGTCGTTAGAGTTGTGAGCTGCATGTCACAACAAGTCTGGTTGTATTTGCATTAATGATTACTGTGGGATGGCCAATGAAATTACGGTGCCGAAATTGGAGACAATTATTCCGGCGCATCCACCATTTTTGGGAGTTCGATGAATTTAATTGACTTTTTTGTTGTGAAATATGGTTAATAGAGTCGCCGCGGTTGAATAATTAATTTTTAATTAAATTTGTGTGATTGGGTTTGCTGCCTAATTATTTGTTTGTTTTGGCATAAATGTATCTGTGTGTTTTGTTTCTGTAATAGCCGGTGATTTACCCACACCAGAATATGTATTGATTGCTTGGTCAGACATTAAGATTGTTTTAGTTTACAGGCAATGGAATTATTTTATTAAAATCATCTGTAATTATTAACGAATAGAAAATAATAAGACGAATGGACGAAAATTGATTTCTTAACTTCAAGCAGAAGAGTCTAGAAACGGTAAGTTATGTTATAATAAAGCACTTTCTGTTCGTCGATGCAGTTATAGTAATTTTATTTCCAGATGTCACCATATGTTCAGAAACTAAATACGTTGTGAGGGCTACGTTTACACGACACATATTTGTGACTCTATTTTCGACCTGTAACATCATGCTATACAGTTAATTAAAAGAAATGTTTAAATTCTATTAAGTAACGTACTTCTCTACATGTGGTTTATGGATCCGTGTTGAGTTTTTACCCTAAACATCCCGATTTTCAGAAAAAATCAAAATTATATAACAATTTTTCGATTTTTCAAATTTTGGCGTTCGTAAGTTTTCGATTTTTCGATTAATCAATTTTTCGACTTTTATACATAGATTTTTTTGATTTTCCCCTTCTGGGTTTCTCGACATTGTGAAGTTCGATTTCTCAATTTTTTGATTTTTCAAGTTTTCAGTTTTTCAGTTCTTCAATTTTTCGATTTTCCAATGTTTTGATTTTCGTAATACTCAAATCCTTTGGACACTTCCAATTTTCAGAACACCATAATCCTGAAATTCTCAGAACACCGTGATTTTCAAATCTTCAGAACACCGTTAGCCTCAAATCCTCAGAACACCATATCTTTAAATCCTCAGTACACCATAATCCTCGAATCTTCAGAAAACCATAATCCTCGAATCTTCAGAAAACCATAATCCTAAAATCCTCAGAACACCGTAATTTTCAAATCTTCAGAACAAAATAATCCTCAAATCCCCAGAACACCATAGGACTCAAATTCTCAGAAGAACATAATCCTCAAATTCTCACAACATAATTCTCAAATCGTCAGAACATCATAATCCTCAAATCCTCAGAACATCATAATACTCAAATCCGCAGAACACGAAAAACTTCAAATCCCCACAACACCATAAGTGCAAATCCTCAGAACTCCATAATTCTTCAATCTTTCAGAACATCATAATCCTCCAATCCCCAGAGCACCATAATCCTAAAATTCCCAGAACACCATAATCCCCAAATTCACAGACCACCATAATCCTCAAATTTTTAGAACATGATAATCCTCAAATCTTCAGAACAACACAATCTTCAAATATTCAGAACACCATAATCCTCAAATCTTCAGAACACCATAAAACTCAAATCCTCAAAACACCAAAATCCTCAAATCCACCATTATCCTCAAATCCTCAGAATATCATAATCCTCAATTCCTCAAATTCACCGTAAACCTCAAATCCTCAGAACATCATAATCCTCAAATCTTCAGAACACTATAATTCTCAAATCCTCAAAACAAGAAAAACTTCAAATCTTCAGAACAAAATAATCCTCAAATCCTCAGAACACCATATCTTTAAATGCTCCGAGCACAATAATCCTTAAACTATCAGAACCTCATAACCTCCTAACCCTTAATTTGTCAAAACACCATAATTCTAAAATCCTCACAAGATCATAATCCTCAAATCACCAGAACACCATAATCCTCAAATCCCCAGAACACGAAAAACATCACAACACCATAAGTGCAAATCCTCGGAACACCATAATCCTCCAATCTTTCAGAACATCATAATTCTCCAATCCCCAGAACACCATAATACTGAAATCCTCAGAACACCATAATCCCCAAATTCTCAGAGCACTATAATCCTCAAATCCTTAGAACATGATAATCCTCAAAACTTCAGAACATCAAAAACTTCAAATCCTCAGAAGACCATAATCCCCAAATCTTCAGAACACCATAATCCTCAAATCCTTAAAACATGATAATCCTCAAATCTCCAGAAGACCATAATCCTCAAATTCGGAGAACATCATAATCCTCAGATCATCAGAAAACCATTAGACTCAAATTCTCAGAACACCATAATCCTCAAATCCTCAGAACATCATAATCCTCAAATCATCAAATCCTCAGAACCCCATAATAATCAAATTGTCAAAACACCATTCATCTCAAATCCTCAAAACGCTTAATACTCAAATTCTCAGAACACCATAAACTTTAAATGCTCAGAACACCATGGTACTCAAATCCTCAAAACACCAAAATCCTCAAATTCTCAGAACATCATAGTACTCAAATCCTCAGAACACCAAAATTCTCTAATCTTTCAGAACATCATAATTCTCCAATCCTCAGAACACTATAATACTGAAATCCTCAGAACACCATAATCCCCAAATTGTCAGACCACCATATTCCCCAAATCCTTAGAACATGATAATCCTCAAATTTTCAGAACATCATAATCCTCATATTTTCAGAACACCATAAACTTCAAATCCTCAAAAGACCATAATCCCCAAATCTTCAGAACACCATAATCCTCAAATCCTTAGAACATGATAATCCTCAAATCTCCTAAAGACCATAATCCTCAAATTCGGAGAACATTATAATCCTCAAATCTTCAGAAAATCATAAGCCTCGAATTTTCAGAACACCATAATCCTCAAATCCTTAGAACATGATAATCCTCAAATTTTCAGAACATCATAATCCTCAAATTTTCAGAACACCATAAACTTCAAATCCTCAAAAGACCATAATCCCCAAATCCTCAGAAAACCATAATCCTCAAATCCTTAGAACATGATAATCCTCAAATCTCCTGAAGACCATAATCCTCAAATTCGGAGAACATTATAATCCTCAAATTTTCAGAAAACCATAAGCCTCAAATCCTCAGAACACCATAATCCCCGAATTCTTAGAACATGATAATACTCAAATCTTCAAAATATCATAATCCTCAAATCTTCAGAACCCCATAATCCTTAAATTGTCAGAACACCATAAATCTCAAATTCTCAAAACACCATAATACTCAAATTCTCAGAATACCATAATCCTCAAATCCTTAGAATATGATAATCCTCAAATCCTGAGAAGATCATAATCCTCAAATCTTCAAATCCTCAGAACCCCATCATCCTCAAATTGTCAAAACACCATTCATTTCAAATCCTCAAAACGCTTACTACGCAAATTTTCAGAACAACATAAACTTTAAATGCTCAGAACACAATAGTATTCAAATCCTCAAAACACCAAAATCCTCAAATCCTCAGAACATCATAGTACTCAAATCCTCAAAACACCATAATTCTCTAATATTTCAGAACATCATAATTCTCCAATCCCCAGAACATCATAATACTGAAATCCCCAGAACACCATAATCCCCAAATTCTTAGACTACCATAATCCTCAAATCCTTAGGACAAGATAATCCTTAAATCTTCAGAACATCATAAACCTCAAATCTTCAGAACACCATAAACTTCAAATCCTCAGAAGGCCATAATCCCCAAATCTCAGAACACCTAAATCCCCAAATTCTTAGACTACCATAATCCTCAAATCCTTAGGACAAGATAATCCTTAAATCTTCAGAACATCATAAACCTCAAATCTTCAGAAACCATAAACTTCAAATCCTCAGAAGGCCATAATCCCCAAATCCTCAGAACACCATAATCCTCAAATCCTTAGAACATGATAATCCTCAAATCTCCAGAAGACCATAATGCTCAAATTCGGAGAACATCATAATCCTCAAATCTTCAGAAAACCATAGGCCTCAAATCTTCAGAACACCATAATCCTCAAATCCTTAGAACATGATAATCCTCAAATCTCCTGAAGACCATAATCCTCAAATTCGGAGAACATTAAAATGCTCAAATCTTCAGAAAACCATAAGCCTCAAATACTCAGAACACCATAATCCTCAAGTCCTTAGAACATGATAATCCTCAAATCCTCAGAACGTCGTAATCCTCAAATCCTCAAATTCTCAGAACCCCATAATCCTTAAATTGTCAAAATTAATCTCAAATTCTCAAAACATCATAATACTCAGAACACCATAATCCTCAAATCCTTAGAATATGATAATCCTCAAATCTTCAGAACATTACAATCCTCAAATCTTCAGAACATCATACTCCTCTAATCTTCAGACTAGCATAAACCTCAAATCCTCATAAAACCATAATCCTCAGTTCTTCAGAGGACAATAATTCTCAAATCCTAAGAACCCCATAATCCTTCAATTATCAAAACACCATAATACCCAAATCCTCAAAACACCAAAATCCTCAAACCCACCATACCCTTTAAGTCTTCAGAACATCATAATCCTCAAATCCTCAGAACATGATGATCCCCAAATCCTGAGAACACCATAATCCTCAAATCTTCAGAACACCATAAGCCTCAAATCTTCAGAACACCATAATACTCAATTCCTCAGAGCACAATAATCCTCAAGTCCTCAGAACCCCATAATCCTTAAATTGTCAAAACACCATAATTTTCCAATCCTCAAAACACAATAACCCTTAAATCCTCAGCACCCTCTGATACTCAAATTTCAGAAGACCAGAATCCTCAAATTCTCAGAAACAACATAATTCTCAAGTGATCAGAACATCTTAATCTTCAAATCCTCAGAACATCATAATACTCAAATTCTCAGAACATCATAATCTCCAAATACGCAAAAAAACATAATCCTCAGAACATCATAATTCTCCAAACTTTCAGAACATCATAATCCTCCAATCCCCAGAGCACCATAATCTTAAAATCCTCAGAACACCATAATCCCCAATTTCTCAGACCACCAAAATCCTTAAATCCTTAGAACATGATAATCCTCAAATCTTCAGAACATCATAATCCCCAAATCTTCAGAACATCATAAACCCCAAATCCTCAGAAAACCATAATCCTCCAATCTTCAGAATACCATCATACTCAAATCCTCAGAACACCGTAATTTTCAAATCTTCAAAACTCCATAAGGCACAAATCCTCAACACCATAATCCTCGATTCCTCAAAGCACAATAATCCTCAAATCCTGAGAACCCCATAAATTGTCAAAACACCATAATTCTCCAATCCTCAAATCCTTACAACATGTTAATCCTCAAATCCGCAGAACATCATAATCCTAAAATTCTCAGAACATCGTATTCCTAAAATCTTCAGAACACCATAATCCTCAAATCCTCAAAACACCATAAAACTCAAATCCTCAAAACACCAAAATCCTCAAATTCTTAGAACATTATAATCTTCCAAACCTCAAAATACAAAAATCCTCAAATCCTCAGAATATCATAATCCTCAAGTCCTCAAATCCACCGTAATCCTCAAATCTTCAGAACACCATAATCCTTAAATCCCCACAAGACTATTATCCTCAAACCCTCAGAATACATTTACCAATTTTTCAATTTTTCGATTTAACAGGTTTCTGATTTTTCAATTTTTTCATGTTTCAGATTTTTGATTTTTCAAAATTTCGATTCAATTTTCAATATTAATGTCTCGTTTTGTTAATTTTTCCAATTTTTAAAATTCAAATGTTTCAATTTTTTGATATTTTATTTATCGATATTTCGACACTTTGACTTCTCGCTTTTCAATTTTTCAAATTTTTTATTTTTAATATTTTCGATTTTTCGACTTTTTAATTTCTCATTTTCCCAATTTTTAATGTGTCAGTTTTCAGATTTTTCAATTTTTCGATTTATCAATTTAACTATATTTGAGTCTTAACATTTTTTAGTATTTCGATTTTTTAAATTTATGCTTTAAGGCTTATGGTTTTAGATTTTTAAATTTTTTGTTTTTCATATTTTTTCATATTTCGGATTTTCATTTTTCCGATTTTTCGTTTAATCGACTTTTTTAAATCTTAAATTTTTCCAGTTAGTAACTTTTTAGTTCTGGGCTATTTCAATTTCTTGATTTTCCGATTTTTGACTTTTTGATTTTTCGTTTTCCGGATTTTTCGATTAATCAATTTTTAAATTTCATGATTTTTCTACTTTTCGATTGATCGATTTTGTGATTGTCCTATTTCTCGATTTCTCGACTTCTCGATTTCGCAATTTTTCAGTTTTTCAATTTTTCGATTTTCCGATATTTCGATTTTTCGATTTGTCATATCAGTTATTGATTTTTCAATTTTTCGATTTTTTAATGTTTCAATTTCTCGATCTTTCAATTCTTTGGCTTCTCTGTTTTAGACTTTTCAATTATTTTATTGTAAAAATTTTTCATTTTTCGATTTTTAATTTTTACGATTTTTCGATTTGTCAACTCTTTTAAGATTAAATTTTTTCAGTTATTCAATTGTTATTAATTTTTTGATTTTGGGCTATTTAAATTTCTTGATTTTTCGATTTGCGACCAACTTTTCTTTTTCTAGATTTTTCAACTTTTCGATTGATCGATTTTTTGATTTTTCGAATTTTTGGTATGTCCATTTATCGATTTTTAAATATATAGATTTTTAGACTTGTCGTATTTGGATTTTTCGGTTTTTTAATTTTTCAATTATTTCATTTCAATTTGACACCAATTCTCAGTCGATCGGACCCATTTTAACCAATCACAGTTCAAAATCCCTAGACTTTATTTGTTACAGTCCCAGCTTAAAAATCAACAGGTGGTTCAATCTTTATCCCCTATAATCCATATCCTGACGTTTATTTCCCAGTTATGCGGGTTTCACAGACACCACCTGAAAAACAACCCGAAAAAGCGGTCAACACATTCGTTCCACAAACAAATTCCTAACACCCCTCATTACCCAGAACCCAATTTATAAAATAAACATTTACCTGACAATTCAATAATTGATATCAGACGTGGCGATTTCAACATCAAAATGGCCACCAAAACCACAATTCGTGTGCTCATAATCATTATTACCGCAATACCCATTATTGGTGTTACAAATTTTACCAAAGAGGCTAATTTTTTTGCAAAAGTTCTACCCCACTATAGACTTTTCCACTTGATTATGCACATCGACAACGCTTCAGAAGACTTAGCGAACGATTTTTTAAACTTATATCCTACAGTTGTCACCATTTACAACTATGATACCAGTCAATTTTTACCCTTTCAGAACAAACCACCCGGAATTAACTACTTGAACGTCGTACTTTTGGCCACCCCGTCAAAATTTTCGCCATTTTTACTAAACACAGACGTCGTATATTCCAGTGATGTCATAATGTTCATTATAGACTCTGCATCTTTCGAAATTTTCACCAAAGATTTTGTTGGTTTACCCAATTTGGACAGATCTGGAGGAGTCGTCGTGGTCAACTTTCCCAAAAATGTGGAACTGTATACGATTTGCTACTACTGTGGCGACGTCAGTGGAAGACTGACGTCGCTCCAAAATGTGTCATACGACCACGATTTAACGAAGTCCAATTTTTCGTTTACCACCAAGTCCAAAAATTTTGGTGGCCATCTCATCAAAATTATTTACGGAGAGTACTTCCCGTACATGTTTTGCAAAAAAAAAAGTTCGAAGACCGAAGTAACAGTTTGTGAAGAGGCCGTTGGGTCGGAAATCGAGCTCTTGAACACCCTCAGCCACAAATTGAACTTTACCTACCAGTTGATCGAAGATTTCGACTACGATGTACTGATAGAAGAGGTGGTGTCGGGGAAGGTGGATCTTGGAATTGGAGGGATTTCAGCCACGACGAAACGCATTAGCAGCCTGAGGTTCAGCTCAGTGCTTAGGTTCGAACCGCTTTTGCTGTTCTATGTGTACCAAAAACCACTGCTGTCGAAATTGTACGAATACGAAATCGCAAATTTAGTGCTAGAAGTGTTTCTTCTAGTGGTAACACTTGTTCTATCGGTACTTGTAAAAGTACTACTCAGAAAATACTTAGTTCAAACCAAACTAATGGACATCTTCATGGTACTATTTTGATTCCTTGAAATGTCAATATGTTAATTTAGACGTGTTTCCAGGTGTTCGTCAAAGGCAGGTACGAACAATCTACGAACATTAACACCACTGTCTTGAAGAACACCCACTGTTCCGTTCTTCTTGTTTTTACCAGCTGGTGGATCTTTGTAGTCGTTGTTAACGTGATCTACAAATCTCAATTAGCGTCTTTATTGATCCCAAAACCCACCCAATCTGTAACTTTCGAGAACTTGGTAGATCAAGGGTACGAAATCATTATGAACAGTAACGTCACGTACGAACACATGTTTCTGGAAAACGAAGTGCGACTGATTGAAAGGTGATTCGTCAACATTTTTTCTACAGTCGTGGCTAAATTTGTTGTAGACCTAGCACCAGATGGATGTCGGACTTTTGCTATATCCAGTCAACCATTTACGACAATAAAGCCCTTCTCGCTGGAGAATTCATGTTGAATATTATTCATTTCAACACCCCTTGTTTGATTTTTAATCACACTACTGAAGATGTTAAAAAATTGTCTACAGAAAAGTTTTCGGTGAGTCCTCACGCGTGGCCCTTCAGACCTGGAATTCCCTTCGTCGACGAGTTTAATAAAGGCATTAAGGAAGTTATGAGTGGTAACTGGATTTTTGTTTACGATTTAATGACTCTTTGTTTTTATTTTAGGTGGGTTGCTGAAGATGTGGGAGGACAAGCTTTTACTAAAATACAATCTCTACTCATTTTCGAAAAAATTTTCCCTAGACAAAGATCACAAAATAATCAATTTTGACACTTTCGTGTTGCATTTTCTTGTCTATTTGGTGTTGACAACACTCTCTTTTGGGTGTTTTTTGTCCGAAGTGTTGTATTTTTGTTATCAGAAGAGAAGAATGGTTTGAACGTGTTTTTTTTGTTTGAATAAATAATTGTTTAATTACTTAGTAACTCACTTAACTTATTTGGTAACGAGCCAGTCTGAGAACGACAATGTTTGGGAAAGTCGTGGTTTTCGGGTTATTAATACCACTAATTTTTGCTACCAATTTACTACTAGACAAAATTTCTAGCCAGGATGGGTTTTCCCTAAATTATTTTTTACGTGATCAGTTACAACTTCATTTGGTTTTACATTTCGATAACGCGACTAAGGTTGCTGCAAATTTGTTTCTAATGACGTTATCAACTTCTTTGATAATAATTAACCACGATATTGCCACTAATCAACCCAATTTAGAACAACAGCGAGGTGTCAGACATTTGCATCTGGTGCTCTTATCGAACCCCTTGACATTTTCTAAACTGTGTACGGCAGATTTTGTTGTGTTTTTCACCAACCCAACTAATTTTCAACTGGTGTCTGACCATTTTTCTAGCTTGTCAGATTTAGAAAAATCGGGAGGTGTTGCCGTAGTCAATTATGCCGAAAGTGTAGAATTATATAACATCTGCTTCTATTGTGGTGACATTAAAAGCAAAATGACTCTGTTGCAGAAATCATCGTACGATCAACCCCTGGACATAGAATTTCTATTTTCGAACAAGTTCAAAAATTTCGGTGGTCACTTATTCAAAGTCGCCTACATAGATTATCTTCCCTATATATACTGTAGTCAAAAAACTAGAGTCAATAATATCACCTTGTGCAAAAAAGCAACTGGTTCAGAATTCCTGTTGCTGCAAACTCTAAGTCAACATTTGAATTTCACCTATCAATTGATAGAAACACCAAGTGATTTTTTTGACGTACTAGTAGACGAAGTGATTCTAAAAAACGCAGATTTTGCCATTGGTGGCGTTTCTATAACAAACCAGCGCATGAAATCGGCCAAATTTGGCGAACTTCTTCGATTAGAACCTCTTTGTTTGTTGTACGTTTTTCAAAAACCGTTTCTTTCGAAGCTGTTTGAATACGAGTTGAAAAATCTAGTTCTAGAGATGTTTCTCTTGGTGGTGATGTTTTTCCTATCTTTGTTGGTGTTTTTCCTCGACAAGTGTAAACTATCGTTCGTGGATATATTCATGGTAAGTGAACTTGAAGTGTGATACTGATAATAGGTGTATTATAGATGTTTCTAAAAAGCAAGTACGAAATAAATACCAACATCAAAACCTGTCGTTTCCAAAGAATGCAGACTTCGATTCTTGTCATTTTCGTGTCTTGGTGGATCTTCGCTTTGATTGTCAACGTGATCTATAGATCAATGCTGGTTTCGTTGATTTTTGAAAAACCAATAGAAGATGTTACGTTTCAGGATTTAGTTGATCAAGGATATCAAATCGTGCTTAAGAAGAACACGTCGTATATGAAGATGTTTTTGGACACTGAGGAACGACTGATTAATAGGTTACATAGATGCGAAAGGAGCAAATTTGCGTCTATTATTATTTTTCAGGTCTACCACCTTATGGCTGGATAAGTGTGAAATGTTCCCCTATGTTCAAAACAACAAAGCTCTGGTTCCTGTTGAATTGACCATGAATCTCGTTCAAACTGTGTATCACTGTTCAACGCTGCGTCATACGATTATCGATGTTAAAAGGTTTACAAATCGAGCTTTTGGGATGACGCCTCATGCTTGGGCTTTTAAGTCTGATGCTCCTTTTATTGATGAGTTTAACGTTGTTGTTAAAAAGCTCCTAAATGGTAATATTTTTGTTTGATTAACAAAGTATTCTAGTTTCTATTTTGTAGGAGCTGTGTTGAAAATGTGGGAAAATACTGTTCTACTGGAAAAAAATGTGCACACTGAATATGCAGAAAGAAGTTTTCCGAGGCGAGAGAAAAATGTTATTGATTTTGAGTCTTTTATTTTGCATTTTCTAGTTTATTTGGTGTTGACCATGTTGTCTATTTTTTGTTTTTTGTTTGAACTTCTGTACTGGTATTTGCGGAAAAGGAACACTGTTGTTGTGCTACAAAAATAATAATTAATACAAATGTATAATACTTTTTTATAAAAGTATTTTCAATTTCTTTCAAGGAATATCAAGATGTCAAAAACGCTACGAGACTCCGAGATTCTTTCATCTTTTAGGAAAAAAATAAATTAGGGGCTTAAGAGACACTTAAAAACTATTAAGGAGTCTCGAGATTTGTCCCATTTTACAAAAAAAACCTGCATTCTTTCAGTTTCTCTAAAATAAAAAAAAAAACACTTGTTCAGCTCCTCTGAAAAAAGACACTAGGGAACCCGAAATTCTTTCAGTTTCTCTGAAGAAAGACACTAGGTGAACCCTAGATACTTTCAGCTTCAACTTATCTAAAAAAGACACTAGGGAAACTCGTGGTTCTTTCAGTTTTCTCTAAAAAAGCCACTAGGGAACCCTATGATATTTTCAGATTCTCTGGAAAAGATACTGGAGGAGCCCGAGATTTTTTCAACTTCTCTAAAAAAAGATCTTAGGAAACTCCGAGATACTTTCAGTTTCTCTAAGAAAAGACAATAAAAGAATTCGAGTTACTAAAAGATCAGGAGATTCTTTTCAATTTTAGAAAAACTAGCACTAGGAGACCCCTACATTATTTTAGTTTCTCAAAAAGACACTAGGAGACCCTATGATACTTCCAGCTTTTCTAGAAAAGATACAAGGGAGCCTCGAGATTCTTTCAGTTTCTCCAAAAAAACACACTAGGGGACCCCGAGATTCTTTCAGCTACTTTAAAAAAGATACTAGGGGACCCGATCATACTTTCAGGTTCTCTAGAAAGGATACTAGGGGAACCTGAGATTCTTTCAGTTTTTCTTAAAAAAGAAACACAAGGAGAAACCGAGACTCTTTCAGCTTCTCTAAGAAAGACACTAGGGGACTCTATGATACTTTCAACTCCTCGAGAAAAGATAGTAGGGGGACCCGAGAATTTTTCAGCTTCTCAAAAAACAAGACACAAGGGAACCCCGAGATTCTTTCAGTTTCTGTAACAAAAAAAAAAACACTAGCGGACCCTACGGTAATTTCAGCTTCTCTAGAAAATATACTAAGGGAAACTGAGATTCTTTCAGCTTCTCCAGAAAGACACTAAGGGACCCCGAGATTCTTTCAGCTTCTTTAAAAAAGACATTAGCGGACCCTATGATACTTTCAGTTTCTCTAGAAAAGATACTAGGGGAACCTGAGATTCTTTCAGTTTTTCTTAAAAAATCACAAGGAGAACTCGAGACTCTTTCAGCTTCTCTAAAAAAGACACTAGGGGACCCTCTGACACTTTCAGCTCCTCAAAAAAAGACAGTAGGGGGACCCGAAATTTTTGCAGCTTCTCCAAAAAAAGACGCAAGGGAATCTCGAAATTCTGTCAGGTTCTCTAAAAAAACACTAGGGGATCCTACGGTACTTTCAGCTTCTTTAGAAAAGATACTAAGGGAACCTGAGTTTCTTCCAGCTTCTCCAAAAAGACACTAAGAGACCCCGAGATTCTTTCAGTTTCTTTAAAAAAGACACTAGCGGGGCCTATGATACTTTCAGCTTCTGTAGAAAAGATACTAAGGGAACCTGAGATTCTTTCAGCTTCTCCAAAAAATACACTAGGGAATCCCGAGACTCTTTCAGTTCTTCTTAAAAAAAACACTAGGAGAACCCGAAACTTTTCAGCTTCTCAAAAAAGACACTAGGGTACCCTATGATACTTTCAGCTGCTCGAGAAAAGATAGTAGGGGGACCCAAGATTTTTTCAGCTTCTTCAAAAGAGATACAAGGGAACCCCAAGATTCTTTCAGTTTCTCTAAAGAAAGAACACTTGGGGAACCCGAGATTTTGTCATCCTTCTCTAAAAAAGACTCTAGGGGACCCTACGATACTTTCAGCTTCTCTAGAAAAAATGCTAAGGGAACCTGAGATTCTTTCAGCTTCTCCAAAAAGACACTAAGGAATCCAGAATTTCTTTCAGTTTTTCTAAAAAAAGACACTATTGGAAACCCTAATTTCTTTCAGTTTCTCTAAAAAATACAAAAATTCTTTCGAATTTTACAAAAACTAGCACTAGGGGGCCCTTAGATTCTTTCAGTTTCTCCAAAACGACATTAGGGAAACCCCCACATATTTTAGTTTCTCTAAAAAAAAGACATTAGGGGACCCTATAATATTTTAAGCTTCTCTAGAAAAGATAATAGGGGAACCTGAGATTCTTTCAGCTTCTCCAAAAAAGACACTAGGGGACCCTACGATACTTTTAACTTCTCTGGAAAAGATACTAGGGAACCTGAGATTCTTTCAACTTCTCCAAAAAGACACTTGGGAATCCCGAGATTCTTTCAGTTTCTCTAAAAATGACACTAAGGTAACCCGAAATTCTTTCAATTTCTCTGAAAAAGAAATCTAGTGGAAACCCTAAATTCTTTCGGTTTCTCTAAAAAAGACACTAAAAGACCCAGAGATTCTTTCGAATTTTAGTAAAACTAGCATTAGGGGACTTCTAGATTCTTTCAATTTCTCTGAAACGGCACTAGGGAAACCCGATATGTTTTAATTTCTCTAAAAAAAAAAACACTAGTGGGTCCTATGATACTTTCAGCTTCTCTAGAAAAGATACTAGGGGCCCTACGATACTTCCAGCTTCTCTAGAAAAGAGACTAAGGAAACCTGAGACTCTTTCAGCTTCTCCAAAAAGACACTAGGGAATCCCGAGATTTTTTCAGTTTCTCTAAAAAAGACACTAAAAGACCCAGAAATTCTTTCGAATTTTAGAAAAACTAGTACTAAGGGACCCCTAGATTCTTTTAGCTTCTCTAGAAAAGATAATAGGGGAAATTGTGATTTTTTCAGCTTCTCCATAAAAGACACAAGGGAACCTAAAGATTCTTTAAGTTTCGTTAAAATAAATACTAGGTGAACCCAAAATTCTTTCAATTACTCTAAAAAAATGACACTAGGGAACCCAATGATACTTTCAGCTTCCCTAGGAAAGATACTAGGGAAACCTGAGATTCTTTCAGCTTCTACAAAAAAATACACTAGAAAACTTCGAGATACTTTCAGTTTCTCTGAAGAAGACACTAGGGAAACCCGAGATTCTTTCACTTTCTCTAAAATGGCAATAGGGAAACCCGAGATTCTTTCAGTTTCTCTAAAAAAGAATACAAGGAGAACCCGAGATTCTTTCAACTTCTCTAAAAAACACATTAGGGGACCCTATGATACTGTCAGCTTCTCTAAAAAAGATGCTAAGGGAACCTGAGATTCTTTCAGCTTCCCCAAAAAGACACTAGGAAATCCCGAGATTCTTTCAGTTTCTCCTAAAAAGCACACTAGCGTAAACCCTAATTTCTTTCAGTTTCTCTAAAAAAGACACTAAAAGACCCCGCGATTCTTTCAAAGTTTAGAAAAACTAGTACTAGGGGACCCCTAGATATTTTTATCTTCTCTGAAAAGAAGATACTAGGGAACCCTATGATACTTTCAGCTTCTCTAGAAAAAATAATAGGGGAACCTGACGCAAGGGAACTTAAAGATTCTTTAAGTTTCGTTAAAAAAAATACTAGGGGAACCCGAAATTCTTTCAATTACTCTAAGAAAAAGACACTAGAGAACCCTATGATACTTTCAGCTTCCCTAGAAAAGATACTAGGGAAACCTGAGATTTTTTCGGCTTCTCCAAAATGGGAATAGGGAAACCCGAGATTTTTTCAGTTTCTCTAAAAAACACTAGGAGAAACGGAGATTCTTTCAACTTCTCTTAAAAAACACACTAGGGGACCCTACGATACTTTCAGCTTCCCTAGGAAAGATACTAAGGAACCTGAGATTCTTTCAGCTTCTCTAAAAAAAGACACTAGGGAATCCCGAGATTCTTTCAATTTCTTTAAGAAAGCCACTAGGGTAACCCGAGATTTTTTCAGCTTCTATAAAAAAACATTGGGGGACCCTATGATACTTTCAGCTTCTCCACAAAAGATGCTAGGTGGGCCCGAGCTTCTTTCAACTTTTCTAAAAAAAAGACACTCGGAAACTTCGAGATACTTTCAGTTTCTCTAAAGAAGACACTAGGGAAACCCGAGATTCTTTCGATTTCTCTAAAATGGCTCTAGGGAAACCCGAGATTCTTTCAGTTTCTCTAAAAAAGACAGTGGAAGACACCGAGATCCTTTCAGCTTCTCTAAAAGACATTAAAGGAACCCGAGATTCTTTCAAGTTTTAGAAAAAAATAGCACTAGGGGTCACGAGATTCTTTCAGTTTCTCTATAAAACGCAATAAAATACCGCGAGATTCTTTCGAATTTTTGAAAAACTAGCATTAGGGGACCCTAGATTCTTGCAGTTTCTCTAAAAAGAGGTAGGAAAACCCGAGATTCTTTCGGTTTATCTAAAAGAGACAATGAGGGAACCCGAGATTCCTTCAAATTTTAGAAAAAAATAACACTAGAAGCCACGAGGGTACCTGGACCTACGGGTGTTGATTACATCAAGTCTAACGTGGTCAGAGCATTTAACTCGTATTATTGCTAAGGCAAATAAGATCATTTATTTAGTATCTAAAACTTTTGTCAGACCTAGTGTTCAAACGACAGCAAAAATTTATAAAACTTATATTCGCCCAATATTAGAATTTGCAAATAACGTTTGAACTCCTGTTCTGGAAAGAGATAAGAAACTATTGGAATCTACTCAACGCAGCGTAACCAGAATGCCGTATGGTATAAATCGTCCGCAATACTTGGATAGACTAGCCACCATGAACCTAACTTCACTCTCTCTAAGAAGAACAAGAGGAGATGTTATTACAACTTTTCAGGCTTTAACAACTGCAAATTCACCTATTAGGCACCTATTTTCACTCAATCCTGATACACGAACTAGAGGACATATTTTCAACCTTCAAAAAGAGAATTTCAAAACCCGGGGTAGACAGCACTTTTTGTCAAATAGAGTTTTTGATCCTTGGAACTCACTACCGGACTATGTAGTTTTAAGTAATTCTGTACTGTCATTTAAAATTAACTATGACCATTACTGCACTGAATAACTTTATATTGTTACTTTTTTTATAGTTAGCCAAAATTCTTTCAGTTTCTCTAAAAAAAATCCTAGTGGAAATCCTAGACATTTTCAGTTTCTGTAAGAAAGACAGGGAAGGACCCGAAGATTCGTTTGAATTTTAGAAAGAACTAGCACTAGGAGACCCTTAGATTCTTTCAGTTTCTCTAAAAAGGATACTAGGAAACCGTGTTTCTTTCAGATTTTCTAAAAAAGTCGAATTTTAGAAAAAAACTTGCCCTAGGGGCCACGAGATTCTTTCGAATTTTAGAAAAAACTAGTACTAGTATACTGAGGTCTTTCAGTTTTCCTAAAAAATATACTAGCGGCCCCAAGATTTTTTCAGTTTCTCTAAAAGTTACTAAAAGATCAAGAGCTTCTTTCGAATTTTAGAAAAAAATAGCACTTCCTGCTCCGAGATTCTTTCAGCTTCCCTAAAAAGACACTAGGGAACCGGAGGTTCGTTCATTTTCTCTGAAAAAAGATACTATAAGGGAACCCGAATTTTTTCAGTTTCTCTAAAAAGGAAACCCGAGATTCTTTCGAATTTTAGAAAAAACTAGCAACAGAGGACCCCAATACTCCTTCAGTTTCTCTAAAAAAAGACACTGGAGGACCCTCAGCTTGTCTAAAAAAGACACTAGGGAAGATCCAGATTATTTCAGCTTCCTTGAAAAAAGAAGGAGAACCCGAAACAATTTCAATTTTGCTAATAAGGACACTAGAGTAAACCCGAAATTCTTTCAGTCTCTCTAAAAAGAGACACTGAAGGAACCCGAAATCCGTTTGAATTTTAGAAAAAAATTGCACTCGTGGCTCTAAGATTTTTTCAGCGCTCCTGAAAAAAACACTAGGGGAACTTGAGATTCTTTCATTTTCTGTAAAAAAAAAGACACTAAGAGAACCCGAAATGTTTTCAGCTATACGACGTGGAAAAAAATTGTTTAAATTACATTTTTTTTAACAGTTTAATATTAACTCTTATAAAAAACTAAATAAAATTTCTCCCTCTTTGAAAAAAAAAAATTATAAATAACGTTTTAACTCTATAAATAAGACACTAGGACACCCCGAAGTTCTTGATTCTTTTAGGCTCAAAAAATGTCCTGTGGGACAGCAAAATCAATAAGAAAAAATTCAAATAACAAAAGATGCTAAAAAAATCACAAAAAAGACGGTATTTTCAAATATTTTACGTTTGAAAGTTGCAAAATAACACAAGTTCCAGAAACAGAAATACATTTGAAATTTGTTAAAAACTGGCTCTTAAACCTTCCTGTTCGAACGAAAAAGTGACATTTTAAATAATTGTAACTAATAATTATTATGCATTTTTTGTAGTTAACAAAACGACTAAACTGACGTGGAATTGTTTCCAATATCCAGGATTGGAATTCATTACCTACTTACTTAATCACCTAATGACTTCCTCAGTTTATTTATCAACCATTCTTAAAACAACCATGTGTCAGAAAGCAGCAATTTTTGTGTTATTTTGTAATATAGCACAACTTTGTAGTCCCAATTTAATTAGAGAAAAAATTCGGACAGCGGATAAAAATTCTCCGAATTATTTACACAATCATCTACAATTTCATTTAGTGTTGCATTTTGACAACACAACCAAAAACGTCGCAAATTCGTTTTTACTAAAATTGTCTACTTCACTGAAAATACTTAACTACGACACAGCCACCGATCAACTTGCTTTGAAAAAGCAACCTAGTGTCAGGTATTTAAATCTGGTCCTCTTATCCAACCCCTTAAGATTTTCGAAACAATATAGGAACATTCAAACTACAGATTATGTTGTGTTTTTCACAAACCCAACGACTCTTCGACTGATATCAGAAAATTTTTCTGGCTTGTCGAGCTTAAAACAGTCAGGAGGTGTTGCTGTAGTCAATTATGCCAAAAATGTAGAACTATATAGTATCTGCTACTATTGTGGTGATGTCAATGGTAAAATGACACTGTTCCAGAAATCATCGTACGACCAACTCATTGACATAGATTTTTTATTTTCGAGCAACTTCAAAAATTTCGGTGGTCACCTATTCAAAGTAGGTTACATAGATTATCTTCCCTATATGTACTGTAGTCAAAAAACTAGAGTCGATAATGTCACTTTATGCAACCAAGCAGTTGGTTCAGAATTCCTCTTGCTCCAAACTCTAAGCCAACACTTGAATTTCACGTATCAACTAATAGAAGCACCGATTGAAGTTTACGATGTTCTCATAGACCAAGTGGTTCTAAAACGTGCAGATTTTGCAATCGGCGGCGTTTCAGCAACCAACAAACGAATGAAAATCTTGAAATTTACCGATGTTCTTAGATTTGAACCAGTTGGCTTGTTCTATGTTCCTCAGAAACCTTTTCTCTCGACGTTGTTCGAGTACGAATTGAAGAATCTAGTTCTAGAGATGTTTCTCTTGGTGGTGATGTTTGTCTTATCTTTGTTCGTGTTTTTTCTGAACAAGTGGGGTGAGGGTTGTAAATTGTCGGTCCAAGACATATTCATGGTAAGTGAATTTCTGTGTAACACCATGGTCATAGATTTGTTTCAGATATTTGTGAAAAGTAAGTACGAACAAAGTGCTAACGTCAAAACTAGTGGTTTTAATCCGATTCTTGTGATTTTTCTGTCTTGGTGGATATTTGCTTTGATTGTGAATGTAATATACAAGTCGATGTTGGTTTCGTTGATGGTACAAAAACCAGTGGAACACGATACGTTGCAGGATTTGGTTGATCAAGGATATCGTATTGTTTTACAGAACAATACTTCATATATGCAGATGTTTTTTGAAGCTGAAGAACTACTAATTAACAGGTTTTAATAAACGAAACAATTAATTTCGTCTATAGTTAGTATTTTTTAGATCGACCACTCTACTACTGGATGACTGTGACATTCTGCCTTATATTCAAACCAACAAAGCCTTTATTCCTGCTGAATTTGCCATTCTTTTGATTCACCAGTTAACTTATTGTTCGACAATCGTAGATACACAAAAATTAACAGGCAAAGCTTTTCTGGTGACCCCTCACGCTTGGCCTTTTAGACCCGAAACTCCATTCATCGATGAGTTTAACAAATATATTAAGAAACTGCTAAATGGTAATCGCTTGATTTGACGCGAAAATATTCCTTTTTAAATTTTTTTAGGAGCCGTGTTAAAAATGTGTGAAAATAATGTAGTAATAAAAAAAAATATTAACACTTTTACAGAAAGGAGTCGTCCCAAGCAAGATACAAGAATCATCGATTTTGAGTCTTTTATTTTGCATTTCCTCGTTTACTTGGTGTTAATAATGGTGTGCATTTTGTGTTTTTTATTTGAAATTGTGTACAAAAAATACAAAAGGTCCAGGAGGTAAAGTGGATGGATGTAGTATAACGGGTGTACAATAAAGAATATATTTGGATAATTGGCATTTGACTTGACTTTCTGATAAACTTTTTCACCTAAGTATTTTACCTTGAACATTGGATAGTTTTTGAAAACAATTTGTAACTTGCTGAATCTAATAGTGCTAATTTGTTACATTTAAGTTTTAATTTTGTACTAGCAACTATGACAAAATTAGCTGAAATAAATGCCAACTGAGATGGCAGTTCTGTTGTCGTAAAAATTACTTTACATTCTTTTAAAAAAATCTGTAAGGAAAAATAAAACTTAGCCCCGCCCACCCACCCGTTCTCTGATAAGAAATAAATGTTATAGCAAATAAGTAGTATAACAAAAAAATTACTACTAACGATTTTTTTAACAGCCTACATTCTATTAGTCCCCATTCTGACTTTACAAAAGAACATATAATTCAATAGTAAGAGTAATCACTGGAATGAAGAGGGCGTTAGTAGGCGGGGCTATTGCTTGCTTATAAAAAATTCTGTAGGAAAAACTTAAACTTATCCCCCCCACCCATCCATTCTCCCATTTTTTTCTTGGGAAATAAGAAATAAATGTTATAGCAATTAAGTAGAATAACCAAAAAAAATACGATTAACGCTTTTTTTAACATCCTATGCTAAGATAGGACTGAACAAAATTAAGAGTAGTCACTGGAATGAAGAAGGGGTTGGTGGGTGGGGCTATTGCTTGCTTATAAAAGATTCTGTAGGAAAAAATTAAACTAGGCCCCGCCCACCCACCCGTTCTCTCATTTTTTGTTCAAAAATAAGAAATAAATCTTATAGCAAATAAGTTGGCATTACTAAAAAATTGGTCTAAAGAGTTTAGCCAGTACTTTCCTCGCTGTCGGAAACTTGACGACTGCATTGCTATTGTGTTTTTTTTCTCATTACATTTTTGTAGTCGGAATTAAAAAAAAAAATGCGATGACGTCATCAACATTTTTGCAAGGACACGTATATCAGTTGAGATAGATGTAACGTAATACTAAGAATAAAATTATTGTATTCCCAAATTTTCGGGAAAATGAAGTGGGTCGTTTTGAATATTCATTTGTTATAATCAATAAAATAACGAAACAATTTACTCACGTATACGGTGCCGGTGAGAGGCAACTGAAAATCGTTTATGTATAAACATTCTTAACTTAAGATGACAAGCGTAACAGCATACGTGAGAGTCAAACAGAGAAACTGTAAACAAAACGACCATCGGTTTTATTGCTTCGACTTCCGCTTATTATATAAAACATTGGGTTTTATTTTAATTTTTGACGGTGGAATTTACAATTGGTTGATTACAAACATGTTTATTCCACATTCGCGGAACCTAGACAGCGCACAAAACAAATGCACGTCTGTAATGTTAAAGTCGATGTAAATAAGCCTGCTACCCTTATGTTTCAACCGAGTTTTTACTTTAAAAAATTTTGTGTCTACCGAATTGGGTTGGTCCAATGTAATACTAATAATAATAAGTGTTGCCTTTAATCTAATTAATAAAATAAATTGACTTCATTAATTTTTTTGAGCCACCTCTTAAGAAAATCTAAAAAATATGAATGGAATGATAGATAAATCACAAGTACAAACTCATCATATTTTTTGCATTTTAGATAGGATTTATTCAGCCAAATTTAAGGGTGACGTCATCAATTTTTTTAGGAGGTATGAACAAATACATGTTGAACAAAAGTTTACCATGCTTATAATAACTTTAAAATTTCTCCAAGATTTCAAAGCATTCGGCTTTGTAATTCCTGATTAAATCGATAAAATAAATTCACGCATTCATTAATTTTTTTGAGTCACCTGTATATGCAAATCCAAAAAATATGATTGGAATGATAAATCACAAGTACAGACTCATCATATTTTGTACATTTTAGATAGGATTTATTCAGCAAAATTCTGGAGTGACGTCATCAATTTTTTAGGGGAGAAGAGCAAATACATTTTGATAAAAAATTTACCATGCTTATGATAACTTTAAAACATCTCCAAGATTTCAAAGCATTCGGTTTTGTAATTCCTGATTAAATCAATAAAATAAATTGACGCATTCATTATTTTTTTTCAGTCACCTTGTATATGCAAATCGAAAAAAATTGAATGGAATCATAAATCACAAGAAGAGACTCACCATATTTTGTACATTTTAGATAGGATTTATTCAGCAAAATTTTCTGGTGACGTCATAAATTTTTTAGGGGGGGACGACCAATTACATTTTGATCAAAAATTTACCATGCTTATGATAATTTTAAAACTTCTTCAAGATTTCAAAGCATTCGGTTTTGTAGTTCCTGAGTAAATCAGTAAAATATATTTTGCCCATTAATTAATTTTTTTGAGTCACCCTGTATATGCAAATCCAAAAAATATGAATGGAGTGATATATCACAAGTACAGACGCATCATTTTAGATAGGATTTATTCGGCAAACTTTTGAGCTGACGTCATCAAGTTTTTGGAGGGGATAACCAAATATATTTTGACGAAAGATTTATGATGCTCTTTATACCCTTAAAACATCTGCAACATTTCAAAACATTCGGGTTAGCAGATTCAAAATTAAATTGCAAAATGTTGTTTTATAATTTTGATTTTTTTTCCAAAAATCTGGACGTTTCGAGTAAAAACTGAATTCGGAGTCGTAAACTACATGTGTAGGACTATGTTATTTTATACAATTTAAGACCCATTTACTATGTACAATTTTGAAATGACGTCATCGCATTAGTGGTGGGAATGATTAGACAAATTTTGGTTAGCGTTTTACCATCTACATGATATTCCTAATATAAGTACAAAATTTCACAACAATCGGTCCAGTACTTTCGGAGATTATCTGTCTAATAAAAATCCGGGACGGCAGACAGACGGACAGACGGACAGACGGACACCATTTCACCCCGCCTCCATTTCAGTCATTCATTTTCTCTAGTCCGAATGAAAATAAAGGAAGGGTAGGTGGGGCTAAAACTTGCTAACATGGGACTGAGCAATGTTAAGAGTACTCACTGGAACGAAGAAGGGGTGGGCGGGGCTAAAACTTGCTAAGATATCACTGAACAAGATTAAGAGTAGTCACTGGAATGAAGAAGGGGTGGGTGGGCGGGGCTATTGTTTGCTTATAAAAGATTATGTAGAAAAAAATTAGCTTAACCCCGCCCACCCACCCGTTCTTTTATTTTTTCTTCAAAAATAAGAAATAAATGTTATAGCAAATAATTAATATAACAAAAAAATTAGATTAACGCTTTTTTTTAACATCCAATGTTCTCGCTTCACATAAGAACAAATAATTCACCCCACCTCCATGTCAGTCATTCATTTTCTCTAGTCCGAATGAAAATAAAGGAAGGGTAGGTGGGACTAAAACTTGCTAACATGAGGCTGAGCAAGGTTAAGAGTACTCACTGGAACGAAGAAAGGGTGGGCGGGGCTAAAACTTGCTAAGATATCACAGAACAAGATTAAGAGTAGTCACTGGAATGAAGAAGGGGTGGGTGGGCGGGGCTATAGCTTGCTTATAAAAGATTATGTAGGAAAAAATTAAACTTAGCCCCGCCCACCCACCCGTTCTCTCATTTTTTCTTCAAAATAAGAAATAAATCTTATAGCAAATAATTAATATAACAAAAAAAAATTTGATTAACGCTTTTTTTTAACATCCACTGTTCTCACTTCACAAAAGAACAGCTGATTCACCCCGCCTCCATTCAGTCATTCATTTTCTCTAGTCCGAATGAAAACAAAGGGTGGGTGGGTGGGGCTAAAACTTGCTAACATGGGACTGGGCAAGGCTAAGAGTACTCACTGGAACGAAGAAGGGGTGGACGGGGCTAAAACTTGCTAAGGTATCACTGAACAAGATTAAGAGTAGTCACTGGAATGAAGAAGGGGTGGGTGGGCGGTCTATTGCTTGCTTAGAAAAGTTTCTATGGAAAAAAATTAAAATTAGCCCCTCCCACCCACCCGTTCTCTCATTTTTTCTTCAAAAATAAGAAATAAATCTTATAGCAAATAATTAATATAACAAAAATTTTAGATTAACACTTTTATTAACATCCACTGTTCTCGCTTCACAAAAGAACAGATAATTCACCCCACCTCCGATCTAGTGATTCATTTTCTCTAGTCCGACTGAAAATAGAGGATGGGTGGGCGGGGTTAGCCCTTGTTAAGTTAAGACTGATTTTGGTAAACGCCATACCCTCCAAGAAAGAAGGGTGGCTGGGCGGGGCTCAACTAACCAAGATAGGACTGAACAAGATTAAAAGTAGTCACTGGAATGAAGAAGGGGTGGGTGGGCGGGGCTATTGCTTGCTTATATAAGATTATGTAAGAAAAAATTAAACTTATCCCCGCCCACCCACCCGTTCTCTCATTTTTTTCTTCAAAAATAAGAAATAAATCTTTAAACAAATAATTAGTATAACAAAAAAATCAGATTAACGCTTTTTTTTTACATCCAATCTTCTCACTTCACAAAAGAACAAATAATTCACCCCGCCTCCATTTCGGTCATTCATTTTCTCTAGTCCGAATGAAAATAAAGGGTGGGTGGGCGGGGCTAAAACTTGCTAACATGGGACTGAGCAAGTTTAAGAGTACTCACTGGAACGAAGAAGGGGTGGGCGGGGCTAAAACTTGCTAAGATATCACTGAACATGATTAAGAGTAGTCACTGGAATGAAGAAGGGGTGGGTGGACGGGGCTAAAACTTGCTAAGATAAAACTGAACAAGATTAAAAGAAGTCACTGGAATGAAGAGAAATTTGGCATTATATTCATAAAATTGTTAAAATATGCAAGAAATATATGCAAAATATGCAAGAAAACTTACTTTTTTTACACATTAATATCTTATTATTATATCATTTGTTATAATACTTAGAAATTAGATAATACATATTTGGACTTACACTACACATTTACAAATTAAAACTATCCATGTCGGTGTATTCTATTACTCAATTAACTAGCTATTTTATTGACTAACTAGTTACTCTCTTGAAAAATATTATTATTTACGTTTATTATAAAATGGTTTTCTAGAGTTTCCATTTTGAATGAATATCTTCGATCACTTAAAAACATTTGCATAACTGTATTTAGAACATCTTGTTTAGAGGCCGTTAAGTAAAGAATTCCAGTAATACGGCTAATTGGGGGTGCCCATAAGTGAGGTCTTGGAAAAACCCGTCCGCATTACTAGAAAAGGTCGGTACTTATTTATCTGCATAGTGCCAATAACCAAAAAGTGCATAAAAAATAGTTAAATATGCAGAATATGAAAGAATCTAAAAGCTGACGTGTCGTTATACACGTTCTTCAAATATTTGCTCAGTTGTTTTGTTACAAGAGTCCAATTCATTACGCAAACGAACACTCAAGGTTCCATATTATCCATTCATACGATAAAATTGACACACGATGATAACTCTATACACTTTCATTTTTATTATAGCGAGTACTCTGAGTACCGATTTGGACAAATTCATTTCAACTAATGAAAAATCGAGCGATAATACCGTAAGCCAAATCATAAAACAATACAGCGAATTTCGCCTAATCGTCCACATAGACAACACAACAAAGGATATCGTCAAGGTCATTGCCACTGATCGTCCTTTGATAATTTTCAACCACGACGTACCCAACGGTGGATTAAATTATCCTTCACGGGAAAAACATCTTCATGTAGCGAGTTTCACACCCACGAAACTACTAAAATTCAAAAATTACATTGCTACATCCGACATCATTATATTTTTAATGGAAACTACGAGTCAATCCTTGAAAAAAATTTCCAGACAGTTTTCGAAATTTCCAAACTTGAGAAAATCCGGAGGTGTGTTTATCGTCACCAAGCATTCGCACGGTACCAAAATTTATTCGGTTTGCTTCTACTGCGGAAAATTTAGTGGTCAACTAAAACTTTTAAAAACACCCTTAATTATAAACAATTTTGACAATTTTTTTGGCCACGAATTGAGAGTCATTTACTTGGATTACTTTCCCTTCATTTACTGTCGTGACAAAATAACCATCGACGGAGAAGTCGTTTGCCAAAAAGCAATCGGGTGGGAAAACGACTTGTTGAAAGTGTTGAGCCAAAAATTAAATTTTACCTATAAGTTAATACAAGCACAACATCTGTCGTATGATGGAGTTATAAAAGAACTAAGTTCTACAGATTTCCATTTTGGTATTGGAGGACTGAGTATAACGTACGACCGTTATCAAATTTTACAGTTTAGTTCTATTTTCACTTACGAAAAACTGGGTTTGATGTTTGGTTATCAGAAATCGTTTCTTAAGAGACTATTTACTTATGAACTGTTCACCCTAGATTTCGAGATTTGTATTACAGCAACGATGTTACTTCTCTCACTTGGTGTGTTTCTAGTAGCACGAAAGTTCTACCCTGGGGTACGCCTTTCATTCTTGAGAATTTTTCTGGTAGGTGAAAAAACCTATGTCTGATTAATAATTATTGTTGTACTCGTAGATGTTTTTAGGCAGCGGTCTGGAGCAACCTTTCAATTTAAAAAAAATTACTTTGAAACACACCGAATTAACCGTTCGTGTTCTTCTAGTATCCTACTGGTTTCTGTGTATTATCATTAACACAATCGCCAAAACAAAATTGTTAGCTTACATGGTTTCAACACCCACACACCACATCACCATTCCAGAACTTTTAGACGAAGAATACGAACAAGTCATAGATCTGTCTAGAGGCAGCTTCAAATTCTTTGATGACTACGAGGAAGCACTCCTGTCCAAGTTTTCAACAACATATCAAAACAATGTTTGTGACTTTATTGACTACACAGCTTCTCACAAATCTCTGATCTATGGCGAACTGCCTCGGATTTCGCTCCACTCCAAGGTACTATGTTCAAACAGCAGCAAAATCGGTGAAAAACTAGGAAAATTGACAACCCAGACTGTGGGCATAAATGCCCATGCATGGCCTTTCAACAAAGATATTCCTTTTGTGGATCAATTTAACGTCCACATTGGACACATAATAAATGGTGAAGTCGCCTGTACGTGGATTTATTTTTTCTGATTTGTCGTTACAGGTGGACTTTTAAGTGCATGGGAGCGGAAAGCGCTATGGTCGGAAAATTTTTATGGGTATTCCAGAGGGATAACCTCCAACGGAAATGGGGATTTCATTGGTTTTGAGGCTTTCATTTTGCACCTTGGTGTCTATTTAATTTGCCTCAGTGTTTGTATTTTGTGTTTTGTAGCTGAGATTTTGTATAACAATTGGAAAAAGAAGCCTAAGCTGTCCTAAAAAAAATATCGATATATTTTATACATTTTTTTATAATAATTAATGAAACGGTGAAAATGTCATGGAATTTTTTCACCTATTAGTGATTAACAGATGGTTAATCACTTAAGTAACTTAGTTTACCGACAAAACAGCCAACAATGTTCCAACAAACTATTATTTTAGTGTTATTAGTGAATGTTATATTTGCTGCTAATTCAATTATTAGAGAAAGAATTTCGCCAGTGTATACATTTTCTCCAAATAATTTACTTATTAATCATCTACAATTTCGTCTAGTTTTGCATTTTGACAACACGACTAAAGATGGCGCAAGTTTGTTTTTGACAAGACTATCGACTTCACTAAAAATAATTAACCACGACGTAGCTACCAATCAGCTCGCTTTATTAGAAAAACGACATAGTGTCAAATATTTAAATCTGGTTCTCTTATCCAACCCCTTGACACCTTCTAACCTGTATAGAAGTATTCAAACTACCGATTTTGTTGTGTTTTTCACAAACCCAACCACTTTTCTACTGATATGTGAAAATTTTTCCAGCTTGTCGGATTTGAAAAGATCAGGAGGTGTTGCCGTGGTTAATTATGCCGAAAGTGTAGAATTATACCAAATCTGCTACTACTGTGGTGACTTAAAAGGCCAAATAACCCTTTTGGAGAAGTCATCGTACCATCAACCCCTAGACATAGAATTTCTATTTTCGAACAACTTCAAAAATTTCGGTGGTCACCTATTCAAAGTGGGTTATATCCAATACCTCCCCTACATGTTCTGTACCGAAAAAACTGTACTCCACAACATCACGTTGTGTCAAAAACCAACTGGTTCAGAATTCCTCTTGCTACACACTTTAAGTCAACACTTAAATTTCACCTATCAATTGATAGAAACCCAAAATGACCATTACGACGTTCTCGTAGACCAAGTAGCCCAAAAACACGCAGATTTCGCCATCAGCGGCCTTTCCATAACAACCAAACGCATGAAAATCTTGAAATTTTCCGACGTTCTTCGATTCGAACCCTTCGTCTTGCTTTACATTTCCCAAAAATCGTTTCTGTCGAAGTTGGTCGATTACGAACTCAAGAATCTAATTCTAGAATTGTTTTTGTTGGTGGTGATGTTTTTCCTATCTTTGTTGGTGTTCTTTCTTGGCAAAAAGTGTACTAAGCTGAAATTATCACTAGTGGATATATTTATGATATTTTTGAAAAGTAAGTACGAACAAGGTGCGAATGTCAAAACTGGTCATTCTGTGATTTTTGTGTCTTGGTGGATTTTTGCTTTGATTGTGAATGTTATCTATCGATCTATGTTGGTTTCGCTGATGGTGCAAAAGCCACTGGAGCATGAATCGTTGCAGGATTTGGTTGATCATGGGTATGAGATCGTTTTGAAGGAGAATACTACTTATATTGAGTTGTTTTTAAAAACTGAGGAAAAATTAATCAACAGGTTAGGTTTTATTTTTTACTGAATGTGTCACTAAGATTGTTTCAGATCGACCACGCTAGTGTTGGATAAGTGTGAAATTTTCTCTTATATTCAGAACAAGAAAGCCCTCGTTCCTGTCGAAATTGGTAGGAATCTCTATAACAACGTGAAGTATTGTTCTAGCGTACGTCATGTGTTTATTGATGTTGAAAAGTTTACAATGAAACCGATTTCGGTGACCCCGCACGCTTGGGGGTTCAGACCTGAAGCTCCATTTGTCGATGAATTTAACCGATATATTAATAAACTTCGAAATGGTAATCACTATTTACAAACAATTGATAACAAAAAACCTGTTTTGATTTTTTAGGAGCAGTATTAAAAATGTGGAAAAATATGGTGTTACTACAAAATAATATTTACATTTTTAGAGAACGAAGTCGTCCGAAACAGGATAAAAATGTCATTGATTTTGAATCTTTTATTTTCCATTTTCTGGTTTACTTGGCGCTAATAATGGTCTCTATTGTTTGCTTCTTATTTGAATTTTTGTATTCGTGGTACAGAAGAACATCCCGAATTCCGAAAAAATTTGTTTGCTCATCCCCTCCAAGAATCTGCTGACGTGTTGTTAAAAATTTTTTACTTGAAACTTGATCGTTAACAAAACGATAAAAATGTAATGAAATTGCTTTCTATTAATTCATTAAATGCCTCTTTAATCACTTAGTGAATTACCAAGTTTATATTCAACGACCCACTCTCAAAACAACAATGTTCCAGGTAGTTGCTATTGTAGCGTTTTTAATTAACATACAACAACACTTTGCTGTCAATTTAATTAGAGAAAATATTGCGCCACTTGATCAATTTTCCCCAAATTATTTGCATAATGACCCACAAACTCGTCTAGTTTTGCATTTTGACAACACGACTAAAGATGCCGCAAATTTCTTCTTAACAAAAATATCGACTTCACTGAAAATAATTAACCACGACACTGCCACAATACAACCCAGTTTAAAAAAGCGTGGTGTCAGATACTTAAATCTGGTCCTCTTATCCAACCCTTTGAGATTCTGTGCACTATGTAGGAACATTCAAACAACCGACCTTATTGTATTTTTTACAAACCCGACTAATTTTCTCTCGGTGTCTGAAAATGTTTCCAAATTATCGAATCTAAGAGGATCTAGAGGAGTTGCTGTGGTGAATTACGCCGAAGATGTAGAACTATATAACATCTGTTTCTATTGTGGTGATATCAAAGTTAAAATGACGCTGGTGCAGAAGTCGTCGTACGACCAACCACTAGACATAGAATTTCTCTTTTCGAACAACTTCAAAAATTTCGGTGGTTATCTGTTTAAAGTAGCTTACAAGGATTATCTTCCCTACATGTCCTGTACTCGAAAAATTGTAGTAAATAATATCACGTTGTGCGAAAAGGCACTTGGTTCAGAATTTCTCTTGCTCCACACCCTAAGTCAACATTTGAATTTCACTTATCAATTGATAGAGGCACCAAGTGATCACTACGACATTCTTGTAGATCACGTGATTCTAAAACACGCGGATTTTGCCATTGGTGGTGTCTCCGTAACAAACAGACGCCTGAAAATCTTAAAATTTACCGATGTTCTTAGATTTGAACCTTTTGGCTTGTTGTACCTTTCTCAAAAATCGTTCTTCTCGAAGTTGTTCGACTACGAATTGAAGAATTTAATTTTGGAGATATTTTTTTTGGTGGTGATGTTTCTGTTATCTTTGTTGGTGACTCTTATCAACAAGTGGTGTGCTGGTTGTAAATTGTCGGTCGAAGACATATTCTTGGTGGGTGAATTCCAACGTGAAACCAGTACTGATAGATTTGTTTCAGATATTTGTGAAAAGTAAGTACGAACAAAGTGCGAACGTGAAAACAACTAGTTCCAACTCGATTCTTTTAATTTTTGTGTCTTGGTGGATCTTCGCTTTGATTGTGAACGTCACCTACAGGTCAATGCTGGTTTCGATGATGGTTCAAAAACCAATGAAACATGATACGTTGCAAGATTTGGTTGATCAGGGATATGATATCGTTTTAAGGAAGAATACTACGTATATGCAGATGTTTTTGGAAGCTGAGGAACGACTAATTAACAGGTTAAATATAAATTTTATAAATTTGCGTCTAGGATTGTTTTTCAGGTCGACTACTTTACTGTTGGATAAGTGTGAAATTCTTCCGTATATACAGACCAAGAAAGCACTCGTTCCTATTGAATTTACTATGAATCTCATTCACAATCGACAATCTTGCTCGACAACCATAGATGTTAAAAAATTTACAAAAAAAGCTGTTTCGGTGACCCCTCACGCTTGGCCTTTTAGACCTGAAACTCCATTTGTGGACGATTTTAACGTCTATATTAAGAAACATCTAAACGGTAATCGATCACTCAGCTTGACCAGAAAACATTGTTTAATTTTTAGGAGCATTGTTAAAAATGTGGGAAAATAACGTTCTACTGAAAAAAAATATCTTCACTTTTCCAGAGAGGACTCTTGTGAACCAAGAGAAAAATGTCATCGATTTTGAAGCTTTCGTTTTGCATTTTCTTGTTTACTTGGTGTTAATCGTGGTGTCTATTTGTTGTTTTTTGTTTGAAGTTTTGTACTGGTGGTGGTTGGGAAGGAATACGAAGTGTTCAAATTATATGCTTTAATTAACGTATAAAGCCCTATTAATAATCAGCCATTATGTTTAACAGTTTTGAGTAAACCAACTCCCCAATCCTGTTCCCTATCAACCAATCCGGGTGTTTAATAGTACCGTTGACTAAATTGCTGCTAGCACAAGCACCACCTAGTTCTTTGCATACTCTAGCAGCATCCACTTCAGACACTAATAAATCATCCCGACTATAAAACAAGTGACATTTTGTGGTAACCAGCGACAAATTGTACGAAGGAGGATTCGAAGACCCATACATTTCCTCATTCTTCCTTCTTCCAAAGTCGTACCTCCGAAAGTACCCCGACTTAATAATTTGCATATAATGATGGCCTTGCTTTCTGGAGACTGGTACTACAAAGTGTGTCAAAAAATAAGTCAGCGTGTTTGAATCCTCTTGATTTGTTTTATAGCCAAAAATTGACATAGAAACTAAATTACACAACTTGAAACTAAAAGAGCATACTCTTCTTAACACAAAAAACAGATTATTTGGAGGAACTTGATTAATTTTGAAAACTTTGAACCACAAGTTTAAAATATTGTTCCAGGTGGTTCCAAATGGGACGCTTTTCATGTGACCCAAATAAGCAACTGGTGCCATGGCCATATGTACTTTGATTTTAGCGTTATAGGTGGGGTGGGTTGCCATCATGACGAAAAAGATGGTGGTACCTTGGGAGTACCCCACATAATGGAGGCTAGCTTGATGGGTGACGTTCAAAACGTGATCGACCATTGCTGGAAGATCGATCGTGCCCATTTCGTGCCAGCTGAAGTCCCAGAATTTGGGGTCTCGGTTTGGGTGGAGTGTGGTGTGGTTGCAGGAGGAGGGGGTTCCTCGAACGTTGCCAAGCCAGATGTCGTAACCTTCATCAGCTAGCAGAAAACCTGAGGGAGATTGTAGTTTGTTTTGGAAGAATAGGGTGGTTTACCTAGACCATTTTTCACCCAGTGGAAACGAAGCTACTTGATTCAACAAACAGTCCATGGAGTACCAGGACAGGTTTATGGGTCGTGTTTTTATCAGGCAGGATGCGGTGAAGGGCTAGAATGTAACCATCAGATGTAGTGACATGGTGGACTTCATTTGGGTATCCATGTTTGGTCAAAATTTGCGGCTACAAAAAGGCGTTATGGTCAGAAAAACTTGTCACAACTTACTGTTGTCAAATGGGCATTTTCTTTGTCCGCAAAGACTCTAAACAGATGAATGAAAAAGCAAACGCCTAAAACTTGTCGGTGTATCATTTTCACTTGGCATTTAATCTAAATAAAACGCTAAAAAACGGTTGATAATAGGAAGTACTTTGTACTTTACGATCAGTTTAACGAGTTCGTGCTTACGTTTAGTCATGACGCTGATATCATTAAGTACGTAATTAATTATGGATGGTTTTAAAACAGAAAGATAAAAATTAGGACGTACTCGTAAGTTGGTAAACTCGCATCTTTACACGGAAAATTTTCGATTACCCTGACTCCCATAGCAATCCTTAATAGTACCTTCTGTGATTAAATGTTTCTCGACACAAGCAGGTCAGATCAGGTCCCAATTCGTTCAAATTTTACCAAAAAAAAAACACCAAGGGCGTTCAACATTCTTCCAAATTTTTCCAAAAACAAAGCAATAGGGATTACAAAATTCTTTGAAATTCTTTCAAAAATAAAACACCTCGGGATATTGACAACTGACATAATTTTGCTTCCAACTACAACGTCGATATTTGCAGTTTTGATGTTATGTCCCGCTAAATTTGAAGAAAAGCTGTTGTAACTCAAAGCAGAGACCTTCCCACATTTTCGTCATTGTAGAACAAAGAGCTCCAGTCTCCGGCCTAAAAACTACTACAGGAAATCGAATGCTTCAATCCGCAAATTAAATACTTCTGCCGTTTTTGAGTTATATCACGTTGAATTGGTAAAAAGGTCATTTTATAGCTCAAAAAATGACACCTTTCGTCACTCTAGGTTGAACAGATAGAGAGTTCGGACTAAAAATTCGTCCACAAAAGTAGAAAACTCCATAAAATCAAATGCTTCAAGCCAGAATGCCGATTCTTGTGCCGTTTTGGAGTTGGGACACTTTAAATTCGAAAAGAAATTGTTCTTTAACTCAAAAATGACGCTTTCCACATTTTGGTCACTCTAGGCCAAACGGTTTCAGTATCCGCACAAAAATTTGGTCGTAGTACTAGAAATCTTCAAGGAATCTAATGATTTAAAGCACAAATGAAATCCTTGTGCTGTTTTAGAGTTATGTCACGTTGATTTGGAAAAAAAGATATTTTTTTATTCAAAAATGACACTTTTCTACATAATCGTCACTCTACATTAAACCGATAGAGTATTCGATCTAAAGATTCGCCCACAGAAGTAAAATGTTCCAGAAAATTGAATGCTTTACTTTGGAGTTGTGTCTTTAAATTTGAAAACAAAATGTTCTTTAACTCAAAACGACCCTTTCCACATTTTGGTCACTCTACACCAGACGTTTCCAGTATCAGGTCTAAAAATTTGATGGTCGTACTAGAAATCTTTAAGGAATAGAATGCTTCGAACCGCAAACGAGATATTTGTGTTAAATGTTGTTAAAAATGTTTTGTTTGAAGCTTGATCGTTAATAAAACGATGAAAATGTAATGGAATTATCTTTCCTTAATTGAGTAAATACCTGTTTAATCACTTAATAACTTTTTATTACTTATAAAGCAGCCATTGTCATAACGACAATGTTCCGACAAGCTGCTATTTTAGTGTTATTGGTTAATAATATATTTGCTGCTAATTTGATTAGAGAAAGAATTCAGCTAGTGGATGTATTTTTTCCAAATTATTTACACAATCATCTACAATTTCGTCTAGTTTTTCACTTTGACAACACGACCAAAGATGCCGTAAATGTATTTTTAACGAAACTATCGACTCCACTAAAAATAATTAACCATGACATTGATACTATTGAACCTGCTTTGAAAAAACAGCGTGGTGTCACATATTTAAATCTGGTCGTCTTATCCAACCCCTTGACATTTGCTAACCTGTATAGGGATATTCAAACTACCGATTTTGTTGTGTTTTTCACAAACCCAACTACTTTTCTCCCGATGCCTACAAATTTTTTTAACTTATCAAATCTAAGAGGATCTAGAGGAATTGCTGTGGTTAATTATGCCGAAAATGTAGAACTATATAACATCTGCTTCTATTGTGGTGATACCAAAGGCAAAATAACACTGTTGCAGAAATCATCGTACCATCAACCACTGGACATAGAATTTTTATTTTCGAACAACTTCAAAAATTTCGGTGGTCATCTATTTAAAGTGGCTTACAAAGATTATCTTCCGTTTATGTACTGCAGTGAAAAAACTAAAGTAAATAATATCACCTTGTGCAACAAAGCAGTTGGTTCCGAATTCCTCTTACTTCAAACTCTTAGTCAACATTTGAACTTCACGTATCAACTGATAGAAGTACCAAGTGATGTTTATGATGATCTCGTACACCAAGTGATTCTAAAACATGCAGATTTTGCAATTGGCGGCATTTCCGTAACAAACAAACGCACGAAAATCTTGAAATTTACAGACATTCTTAGATTTGAACCTTTCGGCTTAATTTACGTTCCACAAAAATCATTCCTGTCGAACTTGTACCAATACGAACTAAAGAACTTAATTTTAGAAATGTTTTTGTTAGTCGTGTTGTTTTTGTTATCTCTGTTCGTAAATTTTCTTAGCAGATGGTGCGCTAGTTCGAAACTATCGGTCGAAGACGTGTTCATGGTGGGTGTTTTCCAATGTAAAACCATTCCTGATATATTTGTTTCAGATATTTGTGAAAAGTAAGTACGAACAAAGTGTGAACGTGAAAACTACTGCTTCCAACTCGATTCTTGTAATTTTTGTGTCCTGGTGGATTTTTGCTTTGATTGTGAACGTCATCTACAGATCGATGTTAGTTTCGTTGATGATTCAAAAACCAGTCCAAGACGATACGTTGCAAGATTTAGTTGATGAGGGATATCAGATAGTTTTAAGGAAGGATTCTGGCTACATGCAGCTGGTTTTGGAAGCTGAGGCACGATTAATTAACAGGTTAAACATGAAAGGAGTAGCACAAATTTGCGTATAGCGTTATTTTTAGGTCGAAAACTCTGATGTTGAATAAGTGTGAAATTCTCCCATACGTTCAAAGCAACAAAGCCCTTGTGGGTATCGAATTTACCCTAAATCTCATCCACAATCTAAAATATTGTTCTGAAGTACATCGTACGATTGTGGACGTTAGAAAGTTTGCAAAAAAGACCGTTTCAGTGACCCCACATGCTTGGCCTTTCAGACCTGAAACTCCATTTATGGATGAATTTAACAAATATATTAAAAAACTTCAAAATGGTAACGAGCTAATCATTCACTCAGCTTGACAAGATATAATTGCTTGTGTATTTTTTTAGGGGCATTGTTAAAAATGTGGGAAAATGACGTTTCAGTGAAAAATAATATTTACACTGTTCCAGAACGGACCTCTAGGAAGCAAGGCAAAAATATTATTGATTTTGAAGCTTTTATTTTGCATTTCCTTGTTTACTTGGTGTTAATCCTGGTGTCTATTTTTTGTTTTTTGTTTGAAGTCTTGTATTGGTGGTGGTGGAAGAAAAATACCCCCAATTTTGTTAAGAAAGTATCATTTCCTAGATCAACTTAATTTGAGAGATTTTTGAGAATTGTATCTGGTCTGTTTATTCCTTCAAAAACTTGATGACGTTTTCTCAAAACAAATTTTGTTCAACGATAATCTACCAATAACACATTTAAGAATTATTGGTGAAAAAAGTAAAATTTATTACTAATACGGTTCCAGTATCCGGTCTAAAAATTTGATCCAGGTATTAGAAGAATGCTTCAAACCGGAAACGAGAAATTTTTTGCTTGAAACTTGATCGTTAACAAAACGATGAAAATGTAATGAAATTGCTTTCTATTAATTCATTAAATACCTGTCTAATCACTTAGTAAATTACAAAGTTTACATTCAACGATCCATTCTCAAAACAACAATGTTCCATGTAGTTGCTATTGTAGCGTTTTTAATTAACATACAACAACACTTTGCTGTCAATTTAATTAGAGAAAATATTGCGCCACTTGATCAATTTTCCCCAAATTATTTGCATAATGACCCACAAACTCGTCTAGTTTTGCATTTTGACAACACGACTAAAGATGCCGCAAATTTCTTCTTAACAAAAATATCGACTTCACGGAAAATAATTAATTACGACACTGCCACAATACAACCCAGTTTAAAAAAGCGTGGTGTCAGATACTTAAATCTGGTCCTCTTATCCAACCCTTTGAGATTCTGTGCACTATATAGGAACATTCAAACAACCGACCTTATTGTATTTTTTACAAACCCGACTAATTTTCTCTCGGTGTCTGAAAATGTTTCCAAATTATCGAATCTAAGAGGATCTAGAGGAGTTGCTGTGGTGAATTACGCCGAAGATGTAGAACTATATAACATCTGTTTCTATTGTGGTGATATCAAAGTTAAAATGACGCTGATGCAAAAGTCGTCGTACGACCAACCACTAGACATAGAATTTCTCTTTTCGAACAACTTCAAAAATTTCGGTGGTTATCTGTTTAAAGTAGCTTACAAGGATTATCTTCCCTACATGTCCTGTACTCGAAAAATTGTAGTAAATAATATCACGTTGTGCGAAAAGGCACTTGGTTCAGAATTTCTCTTGCTCCACACCCTAAGTCAACATTTGAATTTCACTTATCAATTGATAGAGGCACCAAGTGATCACTACGACATTCTTGTAGATCACGTGATTCTAAAACACGTGGATTTTGCCATTGGTGGTGTCTCCGTAACAAACAGACGCCTGAAAATCTTAAAATTTACCGATGTTCTTAGATTTGAACCTTTTGGCTTGTTGTACCTTTCTCAAAAATCGTTCTTCTCGAAGTTGTTCGACTACGAATTGAAGAATTTAATTTTGGAGATGTTTTTTTTGGTGGTGATGTTTCTGTTATCTTTGTTGGTAACTCTTATCAACAAGTGGTGTGCTGGTTGTAAATTGTCGGTCGAAGACATATTCTTGGTGGGTGAATTCCAACGTGAAACCAGTACTGATAGATTTGTTTCAGATATTTGTGAAAAGTAAGTACGAACAAAGTGCGAACGTGAAAACAACGAGTTCCAACTCGATCCTTTTAATTTTTGTGTCTTGGTGGATCTTCGCTTTGATTGTGAACGTCACCTACAGGTCAATGCTGGTTTCGATGATGGTTCAAAAACCAATGAAACATGATACGTTGCAAGATTTGGTTGATCAGGGATATGATATCGTTTTAAGGAAGAATACTACGTATATGCAGATGTTTTTGGAAGCTGAGGAACGATTAATTAACAGGTTAAATATACTCGTAAATGTTATAAATTTGCGTCTAGGATTGTTTTTCAGGTCGACTACTTTACTGTTGGATAAGTGTGAAATTCTCCCGTATATCCATACCAAGAAAGCCCTCGTTCCTATTGAATTTACTATGAATCTCATTCACAATCGACAATCTTGCTCGACAACCATAGATGTTAAAAAATTTACAAAAAAAGCTGTTTCGGTGACCCCTCACGCTTGGCCTTTTAGACCTGAAACTCCATTTGTGGACGATTTTAACGTCTATATTAAGAAACATCTAAACGGTAATCGATCACTCAGCTTGACCAGAAAACATTGTTTAATTTTTAGGAGCATTGTTAAAAATGTGGGAAAATAACGTTCTACTGAAAAAAAATATCTTCATTTTTCCAGAGAGGACTCTTGTGAACCAAGAGAAAAATGTCATCAATTTTGAAGCTTTCGTTTTGCATTTTCTTGTTTTCTTGGTGTTAATCGTGGTGTCTATTTGTTGTTTTTTGTTTGAAATTTTGTACTGGTGGTGGTTGGGAAGGAATACGAAGTGTTCAAATTATATGCTTTAATTAACGTATAAAGCCCTATTAATAATCAGCCATTATGTTTAACAGTTTTGAGTAAACCAACTCCCCAATCCTGTTCCCTATCAACCAATCCGGGTGTTTAATAGTACCGTTGACTAAATTGCTGCTAGCACAAGCACCACCTAGTTCCTTGCATACTCTAGCAGCATCCACTTCAGACACTAATAAATCATCCCGACTATAAAACAAGTGACATTTTGTGGTAACCAGCGACAAATTGTACGAAGGAGAAGTCGAAGACCCATACACTTCCTCATTCTTCCTTCTTCCAAAGTCGTACCTCCGAAAGTACCCCGACTTAATAATTTGCATATAATGATGGCCTTGCTTTCTGGAGACTGGTACTACAAAGTGTGTCAAAAAATAAGTCGGCGTGTTTGAATCTTCTTGATTTGTTTTATAGTCAAAAATGGTCATAGAAATTAAATTACACAACCTGAAACTAAAAGCGCATACTCTTCTTAACACAAAAAACAGATTATTTGGAGGAACTTCATTAATTTTGAAAACTTTGAACAACAAGTTTAAAATATTGTTCCAAGAGGTTCCAACTGGGACCTTTTTCATGTGACCCAAATATGCAACAGGTGCCATGGCCATATGTACTTTGATTTTAGCGTTATAGGGGGGGTGGGTTGCCATCATGACGAAAAAGATGGTGGTACCTTGGGAGTACCCCACATAGTAGAGACTAGCTTGATGGGTGACGTTCAAAACGTAATCGACCATTGCTGGAAGATCGATCGTGCCCATTTCGTGCCAGCTGAAGTCCCAGAATTTGGGGTCTCGGTTTGGGTGGAGTGTGGTGTGGTTGCGCGAGGAGGGGGTTCCTCGGACGTTGCCAAGCCAGACGTCGTAACCTTCATCGGCTAGTAGAAAACCTGAGGGACATTGTGGTTTGTTTTGGAAGAATAGGATGGTTTACCTAGACCATTTTTCACCCCAGTGGAAACGAAACTACTTGATTCAACAAACAGTCCATGGAGTACCAGGACAGGTTTATGGGTCGTGTTTTTATCAGGCAGGATACGGTGAAGAGCTAGAATGTAACCATCAGAAGTAGTGACATGGTGGACTTCATTTGGGTATCCATGTTTGGTCAAAATTTGCGGCTACAAAAAGGCGTTATGGTCAGAAAAACTTGTCCAACTTACTGTTGTCAAATGGGCATTTTCTTTGTCCGCAAAGACTCTGAACAGGTGAATGAAAAAGCAAACGTTTAAAACCTTTTGGTGTACCATTTTTACTTGGCATTTTATTTAAAACGCTAAAAAACGGTTGATAATAGGAAGTACTTTGTACTTTACGATCAGTTTAACGAGTTCGTGCTTACGTTTAGTCATGACGCTGATATCAAAAAGTACGTAATTAATAATGGATGGTTTTAAAACAGAAAGATAAAAATTAGGACGTACTCGTAAGTTGGTAAACTCGCATCTTTATTAGGAAAATTTTCGATTACTTTGACTAAAGTACCTTGATAGTACCTTCTGTGATTAAATGTTTCTCGACACAAGCACCAAGTTCCCCACTGAACCAACTGAGGTAAAAGTCCATCATTATCAAGATCATCAATAAAAAACAAGTGAGTCATTAGCGTACAGAGAACAAATAAAAAAAAGGGCGTCGATAAACCGTAGACATTAATATTAAAAATAGCAAAAACCGTCAAGATTCTTCGAGATTCTACCAAAACCAGCGTCCCTCAAGATTCTTTCAAATATTTACAAGAATAAAACACCAGGGTCAGGTCAAGTCAGGTCAGGTCAGATCAGGTCCCAGTTCGTTCAAATTTTTCCAAAAAACAAAAATAAAACACCACGGGATATTGACAACTGAACTGACATAATTTTGCTTCAAAATGCAACGCAGATTCTTATGCCATTGTGAACTTTTTTCCCTTTAAATTTGAAAAAAGGCTGTTCTTTAACTTTAAAGAAGAGACCTTCCCACATTTTCGTCATTGTAGACCTAAAAACGACTACATGGTACTAGGAACCTTCAAACCGCAAATGATATACTTGTAGCGTTTTAGAGTTAAATCAGGTCGAATTGGAAAAAAGGTCATTTTCTAACTCAAAAAATTACAACTTTCTACATATTCGTCACTCTACGTTAAACAGGTAGAGTATTCTGCCCAAAAATTCGCCCACAGAAGTAAAATCGAATGTTTCAAGTCACAAAGTCAATTCTTGTACACTTTTGGAGTTATGATTTTTTAAATTTGAAAAAAGATTGTTCTTGAACTAAAAAATGATCCTTTCTACATTTTGGTCACTCTGGACTAAAGGGTTCCTTAATCCGGTCTAAAAATTTGATCGAGGTACTAGAAATCTTCAAGAAATCGAATGCTTCGAACTACAATTCCCAGTTTTTGCCGTTTTTGAGTTATGTATGTTTAAATTTGAAAAAAGGTTATTCTTTAACTCAAAAATGACCCTTTCCACATTTTAGTCACTCTAGGCCAAACGGTTCCAGTTTCCGGTCCAAAAATTTGGTTGTAGCACTAGAAATCTTCAAGGAATTGAATGCTTCGAACCGCAAACGAGATGCGTGTGCTATTTTAGAATTATATCACTTTGAATTGGGAAAAGGCCAATTTTGTATTCAAAAATGGCACGTTTCTATATATTCGTCACTCTGCATTAAACAGATAAAGTTTTCGGTCCAGAAATTAGCCCACAAAAGTAAAACTCTCCAGAAAACCGAATGCTTGGAGCCGCAATGTTGATTCTTGTGCTATTTTGGAGTTATGACTCTTTAAGTTTGAAAAAAAATTGTTATTTAACTCAAAAGTTATCCTTTCTACATTTTGGTCACTCTAGACCTAACGGTTCCAGTATTGAGTCTAAAAATTTGATCGTGGTACTAGATATCTTCAAAAAATCGGATGCTTCAAACGACAATGCCATTTTTTTTGCAGTTTTAGAGTTTTGTCTAATTAAATTTCATAAAAGGTTATATTTTATCACAAAAATGACTCTTCACGCATTTTAGTCACTCCAGGACAAACGGTTTCAGTATCCGGTCTAAAAATTTGGTCGTATTACTAGAAATTGTCAAGGAATTGAATGCTTGGAACCGCAAACGTGATCTTGTGCTGTTTTAGAGTTATATCCTTTTGAATTGGGAAAAGGGTAATTTTTTTATTCAAAAATGACAGTTTTCTATATATTCGCCACTCTGCATTAAACAGGTAAACTATTCGGTCCAAAAATTCGCCCACCGAAGTAAAACGCTTCAGAAAATCGAATGCTTGGAGCCGCAATGTTGATCCTTGTGCTATTTTGGAGTTATGACTCTTTAAGTTTGAAAAAAAATACTTTTTTAACTCAAAAGTTATCCTTTCTACATTTTGGTCACTCTAGAGCTAACGGTTCCAATATCGGATTTAAAAATTTGATCTTGGTACTAGAAATCTTCAAGAAATCGAATGCTTCCAACCAGAATGCCATTTTTTTTTTCGTTTTAGAATTATGTCCCTTTAAATCTGAAGCAAGGTTATTCTTTAACTTTAAAATGTGTCTTCCCACATTTTAGTCACTCTAGGCCAAACGGTTCCAGTATCCGAACTAAAAATTTGGTCATGGTACTAGAAATCTTCAAGGAATCGAATGATTTAAAACACAAATGAAATCCTTGTGCTGTTTTGGAGTTATGTCACGTTGATTTGGAAAAAAATCTATTTTTTTTATTAAAAAATGACACTTTTCTACATAATCGTCACTCTACATTAAACGGATAGAGTATTCGGTCTAAAAATTCACCCACAGAAGTAAAATGTTCCAGAAAATTGAATGCTTCATTTTGGAGTTATAACTCTTTCAATTTGAAAAAAAAAATTGTTCTTTAACTCAAAAATGACCCTTTCCACATTCTGGTCACTCTAAACCAAACGCTTCCGGTATCAGGTCTGAAAATTTGATGGTCGTACTAGAAATCTTTAAGGAATAGAATGCTTCAAACCACAAACGAGATATTTGTGTTAAATGTTGTTAAAATGTTTTGCTTGAAGCTTGATCGTTAATAAAACGATGAAAATGTAATGGAATTGTTTTTACTTAATTGAGTAAATACCTGTTTAATCACTTAATTACTTTTTATTACTTATAAAGCAGCCATTGTCAAAACGACAATGTTCCGACAAACTGCTATTTTAGTGTTATTAGTTAATACCTTAATATATTTGCTGCTAATTTGATTAGAGAAAGAATTCAGCTAGTGGATGTATTTTTTCCAAATTATTTACACAATCATGTACAATTTCGTCTAGTTTTTCACTTTGACAACACGACCAAAGATGCCGCAAATGTATTTTTAACGAAACTATCGACTCCACTAAAAATAATTAACCATGACATTGGTACTATTGAACCTGCTTTGAAAAAACAGCGTGGGGTCACATATTTAAATCTGGTCGTCTTATCCAACCCCTTGACATTTGCTAACCTGTATAGGGATATTCAAACTACCGATTTTGTTGTATTTTTCACAAACCCAACTACTTTTCTCCCGATGCCTACAAATTTTTTTAACTTATCAAATCTAAGAGGATCTAGAGGAATTGCTGTGGTTAATTATGCCGAAAATGTAGAACTATATAACATCTGCTTCTATTGTGGTGATACCAAAGGCAAAATAACACTGTTGCAGAAATCATCGTACCATCAACCACTGGACATAGAATTTTTATTTTCGAACAACTTCAAAAATTTCGGTGGTCATCTGTTTAAAGTGGCTTACAAAGATTATCTTCCGTTTATGTACTGCAGTGAAAAAACTAAAGTAAACAATATCACCTTGTGCAACAAAGCAGTTGGTTCCGAATTCCTCTTACTTCAAACTCTTAGTCAACATTTGAACTTCACGTATCAACTGATAGAAGCACCAAGTGATGTTTATGATGATCTCGTACACCAAGTGATTCTAAAACATGCAGATTTTGTCATTGGCGGCATTTCCGTAACAGACAAACGCACGAAAATCTTGAAATTTACAGACATTCTTAGATTTGAACCTTTCGGCTTAATTTACGTTCCACAAAAATCATTCCTGTCGAACTTGTACCAATACGAACTAAAGAATTTAATTTTAGAGATCTTTTTGTTAGTCGTGTTGTTTTTGTTATCTCTGTTCGTAAATTTTCTTAACAGATGATGCGCTAGTTCGAAATTATCGGTCGAAGACGTGTTCATGGTGGGTGTTTTCCAATGTAAAACCATTCCTGATATATTTGTTTCAGATATTTGTGAAAAGTAAGTACGAACAAAGTGTGAACGTGAAAACTACTGCTTCCAACTCGATTCTTGTAATTTTTGTGTCCTGGTGGATTTTTGCTTTGATTGTGAACGTCATCTACAGATCGATGTTGGTTTCGTTGATGATTCAAAAACCAGTCCAAGACGATACGTTGCAAGATTTAGTTGATGAGGGATATCAGATAGTTTTAAGGAAGGATTCTGGCTACATGCAGCTGGTTTTGGAAGCTGAGGCACGATTAATTAACAGGTTAAACATGAAAGGAGTAGCACAGATTTGCGTATAACGTTATTTTTAGGTCGAAAACTCTGATGTTGAATAAGTGTGAAATTCTCCCATACGTTCAAAGCAACAAAGCCCTTGTGGGTATCGAATTTACCCTAAATCTCATCCACAATCTAAAATATTGTTCTGAAGTACATCGTACGATTGTGGACGTTAGAAAGTTTGCAAAAAAGACCGTTTCAGTGACCCCACACGCTTGGCCTTTCAGACCTGAAACTCCATTTATGGATGAATTTAACAAATATATTAAAAAACTTCAAAATGGTAACGAGCTAATCATTCACTCAGCTTGACAAGATATAATTGCTTGTGTATTTTTTTAGGGGCATTGTTAAAAATGTGGGAAAATGACGTTTCAGTGAAAAATAATATTTACACTGTTCCAGAACGGACCTCTAGGAAGCAAGACAAAAATATTATTGATTTTGAAGCTTTTATTTTGCATTTCCTTGTTTACTTGGTGTTAATCCTGGTGTCTATTTTTTGTTTTCTGTTTGAAGTTTTGTATTGGTGGTGGTGGAAAAGAAATAGGTACCCCCAATTTTGCTAAGTAGTTTTAAATTGTTATTAAATACAATAAATATTCGAGTTTTATATAATAACAATTGTTATACTCTTTCTGCTTGCCCACCCCTTGCCTTAGTTCCCTTATCTTCCGTACTTCTTTCATCCAGTCCTCTTCCATCGTCGTTTAGCACATCCTTCCAGCATATACTCTATTGTTTCTCCTTCTCTCCAACATTCTGTCAGTTTCATCCATCCAAAAATTATTCGCTTTCTCTTAAAGTCCACACCTAAATCTCGCCATCATTCTTTTCTCTTTTATACTCTCTCTGTGTGTGTACTTTGTTAATTCTTCCTTTACCACTTTCATTTTCTGCCTCTCCCTTTTTGTTTCTTCTCTCACTATATACCCAATGTCCACTTTAAGTATTTTTCTTGTACTCTCTCTATTTCTTCATATTCCCTCCATTCCTAAATATCAGTTCCGTACATAAATACCCTTTTGATCAAACTATCAAACATCATCATTCTCCTCTTACAGTCATGTCCAAATTTTCTCTTTCCTATTCCACATACTATTCCTGCCACTTTATTAGGACCATTTCTTGAATATCCGCTCTATCTGAGTTATTGCTCTTTAATGTGTATTCTAAGTACTGGAATTCTTTCACCTGTTCAATCTTCTTCCCTCTCCATGCCCACTCTTCCTTCTCCTTTCTTACTTTCTTCCCAAACACCACCATTTTTGTTTTTCCACATTCATTTCCAATTCCTTTTTTTGTACGTACTTCTAGAAACGTTTAATCATTGTTTTCATTTCTTCTTTTCGACCACACTTTCTCTTTGCTCCCTACCACCCTTCCTGTCTGTGCTTTCTGAACATTTCATCTATATCTCCTAGAAAAGCTGCAAACAATGCGGGGCGGGGTGGGCATCCCTGTCTCACTCCTCTATCTGTATAAAAACTCTCGCTCTCTATTCCATTCACTCTCACCTTACTTACTGTTTCTTCATATATTTCTTCCATTTTGCCCCTTTTTAAATAATGGGATTATTATACCTTCTCTCCACTGCCGAGGAAACTCTTTTCCCTTCCAAATTTTGTGTTTCACTCCTTCTGTCCCGAACAACTGTTATTTCCGAGCCTCTTAACATTTCTTCCGTCGTTGTGATCTCTTTATTTATTTTGCAGCAATTTTCCTCACAACCTCCCAGTAATTTCATAAAGTGTCTTTTCCATTCATGGATTTTGATGTTCCTACCGACTTCAGTCTTCCTTCTCCGTTCCTTGTTTATATATCTCCATACTTCTTCTTCTGTTTTCAGGGAATTTATTGTCTTCTCTAATTCTTCTCGTTTTTCTCTTTTACTTTCGTCACATTTTCTCCTATAATTCTCTCTTGCTTTTAAGTACTCTTCTTTCCTTTCCCTGTTATTCTTCCATTTTCTTAATTTTTCCCTTGGTTTTCTCTTCAACTCACTATATTCTCCGTTCCATTCATTATTAGTCCCTTGCCGTACGTATTTCTTTCCTTTTTCCGTGGCTTCTTCAATTAAGTTGATGAGTTCTGCTATCATAGCTTCTATATCTTCTTTTATTTCGAACTTCTTTTTTCCTAGTCTACTTCTGTATCTTTGAATAATTTCATTCCATTTTTTTTTCTATTCCTTTTCTCTCGTTTTTGGTACTCTTGCTCTTTTTCTTTGATTTCGCCAAGAAAATATCATTTCCAATTTGTTAATAATATAGTTCTCTACCTGTGACTTATGAATCTGCTTCTAGATCAACCTAATTTAAGAGATTTTTGTAAAAAAGTCAAAATTATTATTATATAACTGGTCTATAATTTGATCGTGGTACCAAACACCTTCAAGAAATCGAAAGCTTCGAACCACGATGCAGATTGTTTTGTCGTTGTCGTCCACTCAAAAATGACTCTTCTCACTTATTGGTCACTCTAGACCAAACGATTCCAGTATCCGGTCTAAAAATTTGATCGTGGAACTAGAAATCATTAAGGAATAGAATGCGTCAAACCGCAAACGAGGTATTTGTGTTAAATGTCGTTAAACATTTTTTGCTTGAAACTTGATCGTTAACAAAACGATGAAAATGTAATGGAATTACTTTCTATTAATTCATTAAATACCTCTTTAATCACTTAGTGAATTACCAAGTTTATATTCAACGACCCACTCTCAAAACAACAATGTTCCAGGTAGTTGCTATTGTAGCGTTTTTAATTACCATACAACAACATTTTGCTGTCAATTTAATTGGAGAAAATATTGCGCCACTTGATCAATTTTCCTCAAATTATTTGCATAATGACCCACAAACTCGTCTAGTTTTGCATTTTGACAACACGACTAAAGATGCCGCAAATTTCTTCTTAATAAAAATATCGACTTCACGGAAAATAATTAACTACGACACTGCCACAATTCAACCCAGTTTAAAAAAGCGTGGTGTCAAATACTTAAATCTGGTCCTCTTATCCAACCCTTTGAGATTCTGTGCACTATGTAGGAACATTCAAACAACCGACCTTATTGTATTTTTTACAAACCCGACTAATTTTCTCTCGATTTCTGAAAACTTTTCCAAATTGTCGACTCTAAAAGGATCTAGAGGAGTTGCTGTGGTCAATTATGCCGAAGATGTAGAGCTATATAACATCTGTTTCTATTGTGGTGATATCAAAGTTAAAATAACGCTGGTGCAGAAGTCGTCGTACGACCAACTACTAGACATAGAATTTCTCTGTTCGAACAACTTCAAAAATTTCGGTGGTTATCTGTTTAAAGTAGCTTACAAGGATTATCTTCCCTACATGTCCTGTACTCGAAAAATTGTAGTAAATAATATCACGTTGTGCGAAAAGGCACTTGGTTCAGAATTTCTTTTGCTCCACACCCTAAGTCAACATTTGAATTTCACTTATCAATTGATAGAGGCACCAAGTGATCACTACGACATTCTTGTAAATCACGTGATTCTAAAACACGCGGATTTTGCCATTGGTGGTGTCTCCGTAACAAACAGACGCCTGAAAAACTTAAAATTTACCGATGTTCTTAGATTTGAACCTTTTGGCTTGTTGTACCTTTCTCAAAAATCGTTCTTCTCGAAGTTGTTCGACTACGAATTGAAGAATTTAATTTTGGAGATATTTTTTTTGGTGGTGATGTTTCTGTTATCTTTGTTGGTAACTCTTATCAACAAGTGGTGTGCTGGTTGTAAATTGTCGGTCGAAGACATGTTCTTGGTGGGTGAATTCCAACGTGAAACCAGTACTGATAGATTTGTTTCAGATATTTGTGAAAAGTAAGTACGAACAAAGTGCGAACGTGAAAACAACTAGTTCCAACTCGATTCTTTTAATTTTTGTATCTTGGTGGATCTTCGCTTTGATTGTGAACGTCACCTACAGGTCAATGCTGGTTTCGAGGATGGTTCAAAAACCAATGAAACATGATACGTTGCAAGATTTGGTTGATCAGGGATATGATATCGTTTTAAGGAAGAATACTACGTATATGCAGATGTTTTTGGAAGCTGAGGAACGACTAATTAACAGGTTAAATATAAATGTTATAAATTTGCGTCTAGGATTGTTTTTCAGGTCGACTACTTTACTGTTGGATAAGTGTGAAATTCTTCCGTATATACAGACCAAGAAAGCACTCGTTCCTATTGAATTTACTATGAATCTCATTCACAATCGACAATCTTGCTCGACAACCATAGATGTTAAAAAACTTACAAAAAAAGCTATTTCGGTGACCCCTCACGCTTGGCCGTTTAGACCTGAGACTCCATTTGTGGACGATTTTAACGTCTATATCAAAAAACATCTAAACGGTAATCAATCACTCAGTTTGACCAGAAAACATTGTTTATTTTTTTAGGAGCGTTGTTAAAAATGTGGGAAAATAACGTTCTACTGGAAAAAAATGTCTTCGCTTTTCCAGATAGAACTCTAGTGAACCAAGAGAAAAATGTCATCGATTTTGAAGCTTTCGTTTTGCATTTTCTTGTTTACTTGGTGTTAATCGTGGTGTCCATTTGTTGTTTTTTATTTGAAATTTTGTACTGGTGGTGGTTGGGAAGGAATACGAAGTGTTCAAATTATGTGCTTTAATTAATGTATAAACCCCTATTTTATTAATAATCAGCCATTATGTTTAACAGTTTCGAGTAAACCAACTCCCTAATCCTGTTCCCTATCAACCAATCCGGGTGATTAATAGTACCATTGACTAAATTGCTACTAGCACAAGCACCACCTAGTTCCTTGCATACTCTAACAGCATCCACTTCAGTCACTAATAAATCATCCCGACTATAAAACAAGTGACATTTTGTGCTAACCAGCGACAAATTGTACGAAGGAGGAGTCGAAGACCCATACACTTCCTCATTCTTCTTTCTTCCAAAGTCGTACCTCCGAAAGTACCCCGACTTAATAATTTGCATATAATGATGGCCTTGCTTTCTGGAGACTGGTACTGCAAAGTGTCTCAAAAAATAAGTCAGCGTGTTTGAACCCTCTTGATTTGTTTTAGAGGCAAAAATGGCCATAGAAATTAAATTACACAACCTGAAACTAAAAGAGCATACTCTTCTTAACACAAAAAACAGATTATTTGGAGGAACTTCATTAATTTTGAAAACTTTGAACCACAGGTTTAAAATATTGTTCCAGTTGGTACCAACTGGGACGCTTTTCATGTGGCCCAAATAAGCAACAGGTGCCATGGCCATATGTACTTTGATTTTAGCGTTATAGGTGGGGTGGGTTGCCATCATGACGAAAAAGATGGTGGTACCTTGGGAGTACCCCACATAGTAGAGGCTAGCTTGATGGGTGACGTTCAAAACGTAATCGACCATTGCTGGGAGATCGATCGTGCCCATTTCGTGCCAGCTGAAGTCCCAGAATTTGGGGTCTCGGTTTGGGTGGAGTGTGGTGTGGTTGCGCGAGGACGGGGTTCCTCGGACGTTGCCAAGCCAGACGTCGTAACCTTCATCAGCTAGTAGAAAACCTGAGGGAGAATGCAGTTTGTTTTGGAAGAATAGGGTGGTTTACCTAGACCATTTTTCACCCCAGTGGAAACGAAGCTACTTGATTCAACAAACAGTCCATGGAGTACCAGGACAGGTTTATGGGTCGTGTTTTTATCAGGCAGGATGCGGTGAAGTGCTAGAATGTAACCATCAGAAGTAGTGACGTGGTGGACTTCATTTGGGTATCCATATTTGGTCAAAATTTGGGGCTACAAAAAGGCGTTATGGTCAGAAAAACGTGTCATAACTTACTGTTGTCAAATGGGCATTTTCTTTGTCCGCAAAGACTCTAAACAGATGAATGAAAAAGCAAATGCCTAAAACCTTTTGGTGTATCATTTTTACTTGGCATTTTATTTAAAACGCTAAAAACCAGTTGATAATAGGAAGTACTTTGTACTTTACGATCAGTTTAACGACTTTGTGCTTACGTTTAGTCATAACGCTGATATCAATAAGTACGTAATTAATTATGGATGGTTTTTAAACAGAAAGATAAAAATTAGAACGTAATCGTAAGTTGGTAAATTCGCACCTTTACAAGGAAAATTTTCGATTACTCTGACTCCCGTAACAATCCTTAATAGTACCTTCTGTGATTAAATGTTTCTCGACACAAACACCAAGTTCCCCACTTAACCAACTAAGATCAAATTCCATCACAATCAAGATCATCAATACAAAACAAGTGAGTCATTACCGTACAGAGAACAAATAAAAAAAGCGGCGTCGATAAACCGTACACATTAATATTAAAAATACCAAGAACCCTAAAGATTCTTCGAGATTCTATCAAAAAGAGCGTCCCTCAAGATTCTTTCAAATATTTGCAAGAAGAGAACACCAGGATCAGGTCAAGTCAGGTCAGATCAGGTCCCAATTCGTTCAGATTTTTCCAAAAAACAAAAATAAAACACCACGGGATATTGACAACTGAACTGACATAATTTTGAAGTTTTTTCCCTTAAAATTTGAAAAAAGGCTGTTCTTTAACTTTAAAGAAGAAACCTTCCCACACTTTCGTCACTGTAGACCTAAAAACTACTACATGGTACTAGGAACCTTCAAACCGCAAATGATATACTTGTACCTTTTTGTACTTAAATCAGGTCGAATTAGAAAAAAGGTCATTTTCTAACACAAAAAATGACAACTTTCTACATATTCGTAACTCTACGTTAAACAGGTGAAGTATTCGGCCCAAAAATTCACCCACAGAAGTAAAATCGAATGTTTCAAGTCACAAAGCCAATTCTTGTGCACTTTTGGAGTTATGATTTTTAAATTTGAAAAAAAGATTGGTCTTTAACTAAAAAATGACCCTTTCTACATTTTGGTCACTCTGGACCAAACGGTTCCTTAATCCGGTCTAAAAATTTGATCGAGGTACTAGAAATCTTCAAGAAATCGAATGATTCGAACTACAATGCCCAGTTTTTGCCGTTTTTGAGTTATGTCTCTTTAAATTTGAAAAAAGTTTATTCTTTAACTCAAAAAAGACTCTTCCCACATTTTAGTCACTCTAGGCCAAATGGTTCCAGTATCCGGTCCAAAAATTTGGTCGTACCACTAGAAATCTTCAAGGAATTGAATACTTCGAACCGCAAACGAGATGCTTGTGCTATTTTAGAGTTATATCACTTTGAATTGGGAAAAGGGCAATTTTTTTATTCAAAAATGACACTTTTCTATATATTCGTCACTCTGCATTAAAGACATAAAGTTTTCGGTCCAAAATTAGCCCACAGAAATAAAACTCTCCAGAAAACTTAATGCTTGGAGCCGCAATGTTGATTCTTGTGCTATTTTGGAGTTATGACTCTTTAAGTTTGAAAAAAGGGTTGTTCTTTAACTCAAAAGTTATCCTTTCTACATTTTGGTCACTCTAGACCAAATGGTTTCAGTATTGAGTCTAAAAATTTGATCGTAGTACTAGATATCTTCAAAAAATCGGACGCTTCAAACCACAATGCTAATTTTTCTGCTGTTTTTTAGTTATGTCTCTTTAAATTTGAAAAGAGGTTATACTTTAACTCAAAAATGACTCTTCCAACATTTTAATCACTCTAGGCCAAACGGTTCCAGTATCCGCTCTAAAAATTTGGTCGGGGTACCATAAATCTTCAAGGAACTGAACGCTTCAAACCACAATTCCGATTGTTTTGCCCTTTTGGAGTTATCGCTCTTTAAATTTGAAAAAAGTTATGCTTTAACTCAAAAATGCCCCTTCCCACTTATTGGTCACTCTATACCAAAAGATTCCAGTATCCAGTCTAAAAATTTGATCATAGTAGTAGAAACCTTCGATGAATCGAATGCTTCAAACCGCAAATGAGATACTTGTGTTACATGTTGTTAAAAACATTTTGCTTGGAACTTGATCGTTAACAAAACCATCAAAATGTGATGGAATTGCTCTGTATTAATTCATTAAATTCCTTTTTAATCACTTAGTAAATTACTAAGTTTACTTACACACGACCCACTCTCTAAACAACAATGTTCCAGGTAGTTACTATTGTAGTGTTATTAATTTATATACATCAACATTTTGCTGCCAATTTAATTAGAGAAAAAATTTCGCCAGTGGATCAATTTTCTCCAAATTATTTACACAGTGATCCACAAATTCGTCTAGTTTTGCATTTTGACAACACGACCAAAGATGCGGCAAATTTGTTTTTAACAAAAATATCGACTTCACTGAAAATAATTAACCACGACACTGCCACAATTCAACCCAGTTTAAAAAAGCGTAGTATCAAATATTTAAATCTGGTCCTTTTATCCAACCCTTTGACATTTTGTGCACTATGTAGGAACATTCAAACAACCGACTTTATTGTATTTTTTACAAACCCGACTAATTTTCGCGCGATGTCTGAACATTTTTCCAAATTATCGAATCTAAAAGGATCTAGAGGAGTTGCTGTGGTCAATTATGCCGAAGATGTAGAACTATATAATATCTGCTTCTATTGTGGTGATACCAAAGGCAAAATGCGACTGGTGCAGAAGTCATCCTACGACCAACCACTAGACATAGAATTTTTATTTTCGAACAACTTCAAAAATTTCGGTGGTCATCTATTTAAAGTAGCTTACAACGACTATCTTCCATTCATGTCCTGTACTAGAAAAATTGTAGTAAATAATATCACATTGTGCAAAAAAGCAATTGGTTCAGAATTTCTCCTGCTCCAAACTCTAAGTCAATATTTGAATTTCACTTATCAATTGATAGAAGCACCCAGTGATCACTATGAGGTTCTTATAAATCAAGTGATTCTAAAACACGCAGATTTTGCCATTGGTGGTGTCTCCGTAACAAACAGACGCCTGAAAATCTTAAAATTTACCGATGTTCTTAGATTTGAACCTTTTGGCTTGTTGTACCTTCCTCAAAAATCGTACCTCTCGAAGTTGTTCGACTACGAATTGAAGAACTTAATTCTGGAGATCTTTTTACTGGTGGTTATGTTTCTGTTATCTTTGTTGGTAACTCTTATCAGTAAGTGGTATACTGGTTGTAAATTGTCGGTCGAAAATATATTCATGGTGGGTGAATTCCAATGTAAAACCAGTACTGATAGATTTGTTTCAGATATTTGTGAAAAGTAAGTACGAACAAAGTGCGAACGTCAAATCTTCTGCTTCCAACTCGATTCTTGTAATTTTTCTGTCTTGGTGGATCTTTGCTTTGATTGTGAACGTCACCTATAGGTCAATGCTGGTTTCGTTGATGGTTCAAAAACCAATGAAACATGATACGTTGCAGGATTTAGTTGAACAGGGATACAAGATCGTGTTAAGCGGGAATCCTGCGTATTTGCAGATATTTTTGGCGGCTGAGGAACGATTAATTAACAGGTTAAATATAAATGATATAAGTTTGCAACTAGGATTATTTTTCAGTTCAACGACTTTACTGTTGGATAAGTGTGAAGTTCTTTCGTACATCGAGACCAACAAAGCCCTAGTTCCAATTGAATTTAGCATGAATCTCATACACATTAGAAAATCTTGTTCGAAAACAACTATAGATGATAGAAAATTTACAAAAAAAGCTATTTCGGTGACCCCGCACGCTTGGCCTTTTCGACCTGAGACTCCATTTGTGGATGATTTTAACGTCTATATTAAGAAATATCTAAACGGTAATCAATCACTCAGTTTGACTAGAAAACATTATTTAATTTTTTAGGGGCATTGTTAAAAATGTGGGAAAATAACGTTTTACTCAAAAAACATATCAACACTTTTACAGACCGGGTTCTTATCACGCAAGAGAAAAATATCATTGATTTTGAAGCTTTTATTTCGCACTTTCTTGTCTACTTGATGTTAATTCTGGTGTCTATTTTTTGTTTTTTGTTTGAAGTTTTGTGGTGGTGGTCGAAACGAAGCACAAGGTGTTCAAATTAAGTAAGTATGTAATTTAATAAAGAGTACAGATCCGCATGTTTTTAATAATTAGCCATTATTCTTAACAGTTTTGAATAAACCAACTCCCTAATCCTGATACCTATTACCCAATCCAAGTGTTTAATACTACCATTGACTAAATTGCTGCTACCACAAGCACCACCTAGTTCCTTGCATACTCTAACAGCATCCTCTTCGGACACTGCTAAATCATCCCGACTATAAAACAAGTGACATTTTGTGGTAACCAGCGACAAATTGTACGAAGGAGGAGTCGAAAACCCATACACTTCCTCATTCTTCATTCTTCCAAAGTCGTACCTCCTAAAATACCCCGACTTAACAATTTGCAAATAATGATGCCCTTGCTTTCTGGAAATTGGTACTGGAAAGTGTCCCAGAAAAGAAGTCAGCGTATTTGAATCAACTTGGTTTGGTTTATACGAAAAAATGGCCATAAAAACTAAATTACAGAACCTAGAACTAACAGAGCACACTCTTCTTAAAACAAAAACCGCATTCTTTGGAGGAACTTCATTAATTTTAAAAGCTTTGAACCAGAAGTTTAAAAAATCTTTCCAAGTGGCCATAGTTCGAATGGGGACGCTTTTCATATGACCCAAATAGGCAACAGGTGCCATGGCCACATGTACTTTAATTTTGGCGTTGTAGTTGGGGTGGGTTGCCATCATGACGAAAAAGATGGTGGTACCTTGGGAGTACCCCACATAGTGGAGGCTAGCTTGATGGGTGACGTTCAAAACGTGATCGACCATTGCTGGAAGATCGATCGTGCCCATTTCGTTCCAGCTGAAGTCCCAGAATTTGGGGTCTCGGTTTGGGTTGAGTGTGGTGTGGTTGCGCGAGGAGGGGTTCCTCGGACGTTGCCAAGCCAGACGTCGTAGCCTTCATCAGCTAGTATAAAACCTGAGGGAGAATGTAGCTTGTTTTGGAAGAATAGGGTGGTTTACCTAGACCATGGTCCACCCCAGTGGATACGAAGCTACTCGAATCAACAAATAATCCATGGAGTACCAAGACAGGTTTATGGGTCGTATTTTTACCAGGCAAGATGCGGTGAAGGGCTAGAATGTAACCATCAGAAGTAGTGACGTAGTGGACTTCATTTGGGTATCCATATTTGGTCAAAATTTGGGGCTACAAAAAGGCGTCATGGTCAGAAAAACGTGGCACAACTTACTGTTGTCAAACGAGCATTTTCTTTGTCGGCAAAAACTCCGAATAGGTGAATGAAAAAGCAAACGCTTAAAACCTTTTGGTTTGCCATTTTGTTTGTTTTTTTGTTTTAAAACGCTAAAAGCCAGTTGATAGTAGGAAGTACCTTGCATTTTACTATCAGTTTAACGACTTAGTGCTGACGTTAGTAATACCGCTGATATCAATAAGTACCTAAATTGATTATGGATTTTTTTAAAACAGAAAGATAAATATTTGGACGTTAGTTGGTAAACTCGCATATTTATTAGGAATTATTAGTTCCTCACTTAACCTACTAACATCAAAGTCCGTCACTATATCGTCGTCATCAATGCAATTCAAGTGAGTTGTTGCAGTAACAGATAACAAATAAAAAAATCGGCGTCGTTGCACCTCAAAAATTCATTATTCCGAGATTTTTCAAAATTCTACCAAACAAAAGAACAAAAAATTCTTTCAAACTTTTATAAAAATACAATAGTGTCTCTCAAGATCCATTCAAATATTGCAAAAACAAAATACTAACTATGGTGTCACATCAAGTCAGGTCAAATTAGGTCACGTCAGGTCCCAAGTCGTTCAAATTTTTCCAAAAACAAAACACCAGGAGCCTTCAACATTCCTCCAAATTCTTTCAAAAATAAATCATCACGGGATATTAAGTTACATTAAAATTTTGATAAAAACAAAACACGAAATCTAGTTATAATTATTTCATATCCTTTCAATCATAAAACACCAAAGAACCGTAAGAATTTTTCAATTTCTGCCAAAAGCAAAGCACTAGGGGTCCCCAAAATTATTTCTATTTTCCAAACAAGAAAACACAAATAGTCTTAAGATTCTATTTAATTTTTTCACGAAGAAAACACCAAGGTTCCTAATATTCTTCCAAATTCTTCCAACGACAAAACAACAGGTGCCCCTGAGATTCTTTCAAATTCTTTAAAAATAAAACACCACTGGATTTTACAGTTCATGCGATTTCCGACAAAAAGAAGACACCAAGTGCTCCGAGGTTCTTACAAAATCTTAAAAAATTAAGCACCAGTGGACGCAAAAATATTTTCAAATTTTGCCAAGAACAAAACACAAGGTGTCTTCAAGATTATTTCAAATTCTTCCAAAAATCGAACACCATGACTCTTAAGATTCTATTAAATTTTTCCAAGAACAAGCTCCAGGATCCCCAATATATTCTTTCAAATTTTTCCAAAAATAAAAACAGCTGGTAATATTAAGATTCTTTCAAATTCTGCCAAGAACAAAACACGAGGTGTCCTCAAGAATATTTCATATTCTTTCAATTATAAAACACCAGGAAAAACTAAGATTCTTTCAAATTCTTCCAAAAACAGAAGACTACGGGTGCCCGAGATTTTTTCGAATTCTTTCAAAAACAAATCACCACCGAATATTTTAGATTTTTTCCAATTCTGCCAAAAAGAAGACACCAGGTGCCCTGAGATTCTTTCAAACCCTTAAACAATAAAACACCAAGGAACCCTAGGATATTTTCAAATTCTGCCAAGAACAAAACATCGTGTGTCCTCACGATTATTTCAAATTCTTCCAAAAATCTAACACCATGACTCTTAAGATTCTAGTAAATTTTTCCAAGAACAAGCTCCAGGATCCCCAATATATTCTTTCAAATTTTTCCAAAAATAAAAACACCTAGGAATATTAAATTTCTTTCAAATTCTGCCAAGAACAAAACACGAGGTGTCCTCAAAAATATTTCATTTTCTTTCAATTATAAAACACCAGGAAACACTAAGATTCTTTCAAATTCTTCTAAAAACCGAAGACTACGGGTGCCCGAGATTTTTTCAAACTCTTAAGAAATGAAACACCAAAGGACCCCAAGACACATTCAAATTCTGCCAAGAACAAAACACCAGATGTCCTCAAGATTATGTCATATTCTTCCAAAAATAGAACACTATGGCCCTTAAGATTCTATTAATTTCTCCAAGAATAAAATTCTAGGTTCGTCAATATTCTTTCATAAATCACCACAGGATATTAAAAGTCTTTCAAATTCTGACAAAAACAAGACACCAAGTGCCCAGAGATTCTTTCAAACTCTTAAAAAATAAAACACCAAGGGAGATACTTTCAAATTCTGCCAAGAACAAAACACCGGGTTCCATATTCTTCCAAAAAATAGAACACCATGACTCTTAAGATTCTATTCAATTTTTCCAAGACTAAGCTCCAGGATCCCCAATATCCTTTCAAATTTTTTCAAAAATAAAAACACCTGGGGATTTTAAGATTGTCTCAAATCTGTCAAGAACAAAAGACGAGGTATCCGTAAGATCGTCTTCATATTCTTTCAATGATAAAACACCAGGAAACACTAAGATTCTTTCAAATTCTTCCAAAAAGAGAAGACTACGGGTACCCGAGGTATTTTCAATCTCTTAAGAAATAAAACACCAAAGGACCCCAAGATACGTTCAAATTCTGCCAAGAACAAAACACCAGGTGTCCTCAAGATTATGTCATATTCTTCCAAAAATAGAACACTATGGCCCTTAAGATTCTATGAATTTTTCCAAGAATAAAACCCCAGGGTCGCCAATATTCTTTCATAAATCACCAAGGGATATTAAAATTCTTTCAAATTCTGCCAAAAACAAGACACCAAGTGCCCAGAGAATCTTTCAAACTCTTAAAAAATAAAACACCCAGGAACAACAAGATACTTTCAAATTCTGCCAAGAACAAAACACCGGGTTCCATATTCTTCCTAAAATAGAACACTATGACTCTTGAGATTCTATTAAATTTTTCCCAGACCAAACTCCAGGATCCCCAATATTCTTTCAAATTTTTCCAAAAATAAAAACACCTGGCATATTAAGATTCTCTCACATTCTGCCAAGAACAAAACACGAGGTATCCGTAAGATCGTCTTCATATTCTTTCATTGATAAAACACCAGGAAACACTAAGATTCTTTCAAATTCTTCCAAAAACAGAAGACTACGGGTGCCCGATATTTTTCAAACTCTTAAAAAATAAAACACCAAAGGACCCCAAGACACATTCAAATTCAGCCAAGAACAAAACACCAGGTGTCCTCAAGATTATGTCATATTCTTCCAAAAATAGAACACTATGGCCCTGAAGATTCTATTAATTTTTCCAAGAATAAAACTCCAGGGTCGCCAATATTCTTTCAAATTTTTTCAAAAATAAAAACACCTGGGGATGTTAAGATTCTCTCTCTCTATTTCATATTCTTTCAATTATAAAACACCAGGAAACACTAAGATTCTTTCAAATTCTTCCAAAAACAGAAGACCCCGGGTGCCCGAGATTTTTTCAAATTCTTTCAAAAATAAATCACCACAGGATATTAAGATTCTTTCAAATTCTGCCAAAAACAAGACAATAGGTGCCCAGAAATTCTTTCAAACTCTTAAACAATAAAACACCAAGGAACCGTAGGATACTTTCAAATTCTGCCAAGAACAAAACACAAAGTGTCCTCAAGAATATTTCATATTCTTTCAATTATAAAACACCAGTAAACACTAAGATTCTTTCAAATTCTTCCAAAAACAGAAGACTACTGGTGCCCGAGATTTTTTCAAATTCTTTCAAAAACAAATCACCACGGGATATTAAGATTCTTTCAAATTCTGCCAAAAACAAGACACCAGGTGCCCAGAAATTCTTTCAAATTCTGCCTAAAACAAAGCACAATGTGTCCTCAAAAGAATTTCATAATCTTCCAAAAATAGGATACCAGTGCTCTTAAAATTCTATTTAATTTTTCCAAGAAAAACACCAGGGTCCCTAATGTTCTCGTAAATTCTGCCAAGAACAAAACACTAGGTGCCCCTGAGATTCTTCAAGTCAAACTCTTTAAAAACAAAACACCACGGGATTTTAAGGTTCTTGCAAATTCTGACAAAAATAAAACACAGGGAACCCTAACACTCGTTCTAAATCTGCCAAGAACCAAGCACAAGTGTCCTCAAAGTTGTTTCATATTCTTCCAAAAATAGAACACTAGGACTCTGTTAAATTTTTTAAGGTTAGTTTTTTAAAGTAATAACTCTAGAATTTAAAAAATAGATCTAAAGTTAACTCCAATCAATTTTTTTTTTCAACTGTGTGCTCACTCATATTTGTACCAATTAAGAAAACACCACCGAACAATTACTATCCATTATACAAATGAATATTAACACCCCTGTGAGGTATTACTCATTCACATAATTGACACAATGAAAACTCTATACATTTTTAGCCTTATTATTATATCAAGTACTCTAAGTACCCATTTGGAAAAATTCGGATTAACAAATGAACCATCAAATAATAACAATATCGTGAACCAAATCATAAAAACTCAGTACAGAGAATTTCGCTTAATTATCCACATCGACAACACAACTAAAGAAGTCGCCAAAGACATCCTCGACTTTCCTTCAATCATTTTCAACCACGACGTACCTCTTCAAAAATTGAATTATTATTCGTCACGCGAAAAACATCTACATGTAACAACTTTCACAAACACACCCACGTTCAAAAAACTATTACAATCCGATAATTATATAGGCACGTCCGACATTATTATAGTTCTTGTGGAAGTCAAATCATTGAAGGAGTTTTCTAGAGAGTTAACAAACAGTCCAAACTTGAGCAAATCCAAAGGTATATATATCGTCAGCAAACATCCCCATGTTACCAAAATTTACTCTATTTGTTTCTACTGTGGAAAAATTAGTGCACAACTGAAACTTCTCCAAAAAGTCGAACTTGGAAAACCTTTGAAAACACCTTTAGACAATTTTGAAAATTTTTCCGGACACGAATTGAGAATAATTTACACCGACTACTTCCCTTTCATCTACTGTGTTGACAAAATCGTCATCGACAGAGAAGTCGTTTGTCAAAAAGCAATCGGATGGGAACACGATATGTTAGAAGTACTAAGCCACAAATTAAATTTTACTTACAAGTTGATAGAAGTACCGTCGAAGCATTTATCGCACGACGGGATTATAAAAGAACTGATTTCTGGAAGTGTCGATTTTAGTATCGGAGGACTCAGCATAACGTACGATCGTTACAAAAACTTGCAATTTAGTTCCGTTTTCAACTACGAACAGTTGGGTTTCATGTTTGTGTACCAAAAATCCTTTTTTCAAAGATTGTTCACTTATGAGCTGTTCACACTAAATTATGACTTTACAATTGCAGCCACCATAGTACTACTTTCAGTGGGTGTGTTTCTGGTGGTACGAAATTTTGACCAAGTACGACTTCCATTCGGGCGAATTTTTCTAGTTAGTGAGTGACGATTTCACGATTTGTTAACTGTTTTTTTTTTTGTTTTTAGATGTTTGTAGGTAGCAGTCTTGAACAAGCTTTCAATTTAAGCCATTTCAGAGTAAAGTACACTGAAAGTACTGTTCGTGTTGTGCTTATATCGTACTGGTTTCTGTGTATTATAGTGAACACGATTTTCAAGTCAAAATTGCTAGCTTTGATGGTTTCAACACCCACACACCAAATTACTATTCCGGAATTTTTGGAGCAGAAGTACGAACTGGTGATAGATCGGTCTAGAGGGAGCGTCAAATTGTTTGTGGACCTCGAAGAAGTACTTTTGGCCAAGTGGGTACAAAACGAACTAAGTTTTCATAATTTTATTTTTGTGTTTGTTTATAGTTTTCCAAAAACTTACAAAAACAACGTTTGCGAATTTATTGATTATGCAGCTTCTCACAAAGCTCTTCTCTATGGAGAATTGGGTAGAATTACCCTTCATTCCAAGGTACAATGTCCAAATAGCACAATTAGTGAAAAAGTGGACACACTGACAACCCAGACGGTGGGCCTGGATGGTCACGCTTGGCTTTTCCAGAAAGATTTCCCCTTTGTGGATCAGTTCAACGTCCATATTAGGAAAGTCATCTCTGGTCAGTGTAAACTAAATCCTATTTGTGTCAATCGTTGTAACTTTTGCTCTAGGAGGATTGTTAAGTACGTGGAAGCAAAAAGCTCTACTGGCCAAAAATATTTACATCTATTCCAAACGGATCACTTCTACCAAAAATGAAAACATTATTGGGTTTGAGTCCTTTATTCTACAATTCGGGGTGTATTTAATTAGTATGTCTATTTCCATTTTGTGCTTTGTGGTTGAAGTTTTGTATCACAATTGTCAAAAAGTTCACTTAGTTCAATAAACACTTATTAATCACTTAATAACTTACTCAATTCACTTATCATAAACGTCCAGTCTCAAAACAACAATGTTCCAGACAGGTGGTATTGTTGTCTTATTAATTAATGTAGCACACCTTTTTGCTGACGATAATTTAATTCGGGAAAAAATTTCTACAAAGGATCGATTTTGTCCAAATTATTTACTCAACCATGTACAATTTCGTCTACTTTTGCATTTTGACAACACAACCAAAGATTGCACAAATTTGTTTTTACCAAAACTATCGACTTCGCTAAAAATAATTAACCACGACGCAGCTACCAATCAGCTCGCTTTGACAAAACACCGTGGTGTCAAATACTTAAATCTGGTGGTCTTATCCAACCCCTTGACATTTTCTAACCAGTGTAGGAGTATTCAAACCACCGACTTTGTTGTGTTTTTCACAAACCCAACTAATTTTGTACTGATATCTGAATAGTTTTACAGATTGTCAAATCTAGAAAGAGCAGGAGGTGTTGCTGTAGTCAATTATGCCGAAAATATAGAATTATATACCATCTGCTTCTATTGTGGTGATGTTAAAGGCAAAATGACGCTGCTGCAGAAGTCATCGTACGACCAACCACTAGATATAGAATTTCTATTTTCGACTAATTTCAAAAATTTCGGTGGTCACCTATTCAAAGTAGCTTACATAGATTATCTTCCCTATATGTACTGTAGTCAGAAAACTCGACTGGATAATATCACCTTGTGTAACGAAGCACTTGGTTCAGAATTCTTGTTGCTTCAAACTCTAAGCAACTATTTGAATTTCACTTATCAATTGATAGAAACACCAAGTGATTTCTATGATAATCTAGTAGACCAAGTGACTCTAAAAGACGCCGATTTTGCTCTTGGAGGCGTTTCCGCAACCAACCGGCGCATGGAAAGTTTGAGATTTGCAGATGTTCTTAGATTTGAACCTTTTGGCTTGTTCTACGTTTTTCAGAAACCATTTCTTTCGAAGCTGTTCGAATACGAACTCAAGAATCTAATTCTAGAATTGTTTTTGTTGGTGGTGATGTTTTTCCTATCTCTGTTGGTGTTCTTTCTCGACAAAAAATGTACCAAGTTGAAATTATCACTCGTCGATATTTTTATGATATTTTTGAAAAGCAAGTACGAACAAAGTGCGAATGTCAAAACTGGTGATTCTGTAATTTTTGTGTCTTGGTGGATTTTCGCTTTGATTGTCAACGTCATCTATAGATCAATGTTGGTTTCGTTGATGGTTCAAAAGCCAGTGGAACATGTTACCTTGCAGGATTTGGTTGATCAAGGATATGAGATTGTTCTACAGAAGAATACTACGTATATGCAAATATTTTTGGAACCTGAGGAACGACTAATTAACAGGTTAAATATTGATTACATAGATTAGACTCTACGATTACTTTTCAGGTCCACGACTTTACTGTTCGATAAGTGCGAAATTTTGCCTTATGTTCAGACCAACAAAGCCCTTGTTCCTGCTGAATTTGCCATGACGTTCATTCACAAAATAAACCATTGTTCAACAGATCGTCACTCAGTTGATATTAAAAAGTTTACAAAGGAAGTTTTTTCGGTGACCCCACACGCTTGGCCTTTTAGACCTGAAACTCCGTTTATCGACGAATTTAACATCTACATTCAGAAGCTCTTAAACGGTAAGCACTTTTTTAATTTGACAAGACAACTTCACTTTTGATTTTTTTTCAGGAGCAGTTTTAAAAATGTGGGAAAATCGTGTGTTAATCGAAAAAAATATCTACCCGTTTACAGAAAAGACTGTTCCTAAACAAGAGAAAAATGTCATTGACTTTGAATCTTTCCTTTTGCATTTTCTTGTTTATTTGGTGCTGATCATGGTGTCGATATTTTGCTTTTTATTTGAGCTTTTGTATTGGTGGCTGTGGGGAAGAAATTCCTTTGGTGCAACGTCTCAAAATTTTATGCTTACGAATGCAAATTTATAATAAAACTGGATGACATATATTATATCAGAAAAAAAATGTTTTTCATTTTACTTCTCTCTACTTTTACGTGTTCTCGACCTTTCATGACCCCTAGAGGACGAAAAAATAGGTCTCCCGTTTCTGTTTGTCTGTCTGTCCGTCCGTCTGTCTACAGTTCCGGATTGTTATGGGTTTTAAATAGTTAAAATAAGTAGTAGTACTTGCTAAGATAAGATTGATTTTGGTAAATGGCATATCGTCTAAAAAAAAAGGGAGGGTGGGCGGTGCTACTGCTTGCTCATAAAACTAGAAAAATGCTAAGTTTAGCCCCACCCACCTCCTTTCTCCATTTCATTGACTTACTTTATTAAGTGTAAAATGGAAATTGGAAAATAACAGTACTGTATTCCCAAAAATCACAGGAAAGTTATTTCCGAAAACTGTGTTGCAAAAATTTGTGGTGACATAAAGAAAGGTACCCACCTCATAGTGGTATAAATGATATTACATTTTCATTTACAGTCTTTAAAAAAAATCTTTTAGTTATTAACAAGTACCCTATTTCTGCATCTTATTCCATTTTTTGTTGTCTTTCATTTTTGCTGACTATTTTCTATATTTAAAGTGCCTGATAGTGTCTCGCTTGGTACAAATCATTTATAACTAAATAAAAATAAAAAACTTCCATAATTGTTGGAGTTGTAATGGCATTTTTGAATATAAGTCCTACACACATAAGGTTAACAGACCCCTTAAGGGAACTGCTGGAATTTTTAAAAAAGCTAGAATTTTTTTTTGTTATTTTTCATAGTAAAATCTTTTTTGTGAGAAGATTTCTTTCTCTATCCTTCGTTTTTTATTACTCCGAAACTGCTGGATCTATTGTTGTCAAATTTTCTAAGTATATTAGAAATATCACGTACGTGGTTAAATGCTAGCCAAAATTTTGTTAATCATCTCCAGCAACAATTTGATGACGTCATTTCAAAGAATTATATGTTTATTTGATTTAACTGTTATAAAACATTATATATAGTCTTGTAAGTTTGGTGTACGAATCCGCTTTGAGTTTTCCCCTAAGCGTCCAAATTTTTCCATAAACGTAATGTGCGATTTCGCCTGTAGTGTAAGGTATCCCGATCGTGGTCTAGTGGTTACGAATCAGGAATGCGGACCGGGCGTCGCGTGTTCGATTTCCAAACTTGGCTGTTCTTTTTTTTTCTCTTTTTCTTCCGCTTGGTGTATTATCAATGTTTATGACGTCATAACAAAATTTTTTATTGATGAAATTGCCCACTTTCTCGAAAAGATGAGAATACCCCCTCTTTATTTAAAAATGTGAAAACTTCTCGAGGGTGCCAAATGTCTTTTTTTATATGAAACCTCCTCAGGGGTCGCAAGTGTTTCTTTGAAATGCAAAACCTTCTCAGGAGACCCAACTGTATTTTTTTATGTGAAACCTTCTCGGGGGTCCTAACTGTCTTTATTAAAAATTTAAAACCTTCTCGGAGGGGGCCAAATGTTTTTTTTTTTAATGTGATACCTTCTCAGGGGTCCCAACTAGCTTCTTTGAAAATATGAAACCTTCTCGGAGGCCTCAAATGTATTTTTTTGAAAATGTGAAGCCTTCTCGAAGGTCCCAAGTGTCTTTTGTAAAAATGTGAAACCTTGTCGGGGGCTCCAAATTCATGTTTGTATAATGTGAACACTTCTCGGGGGCCCCAATCTTTTTTTTTGATGTAAAACATTCTCGGGGGTCCCAGTTATATTTTTTTTATGAAGAACCTTTTCCGGGCCCCTAACTGTCTTTATTAAAAATGTAAAAACTTCTCGGGGGCCCCAACCGTTTTTTTTTAATGTAAAACCTTCTCGGGGGCCACAACTGTATTTTTTATGAAAAACCTTCTCGAGAGTCCTAAATGTCTTTATTAAAAATGAAAACCTCCTCGGGGGCCTCAAATGTTTTTTTTTTGAGAAAGTGAAACCTTCTCGGGAGACCCAACTGTCTTTTCTAAAAATGTGAAACCTTCTTGGGGGCTCCAAAGGTATTTTTGTTTAATGTGAAGCCCTCTCGGAGGTGCCAACCGGTTTTTTTAATGTAAAACCTTCTCGGGAGATTCAACTGTCTCTTTTAAAAATGTAAAACTTCCTCGGGGGCCCCAAATGAATTTTTTTGAGAATGTGAAATCTTGTCGGGGGTCTCAACTGTCTTTTTTAAAAATGTAAAACCTTCTCGGGGCCCCAAATGTCTTTTTTTTAATGTGGAACTTTCTCGGGGGTCCCAACTGTCTTTTGTGAAAATGTGAAACCTTCTCGGGTTCTCCAAATGTATTTTTGTTTAATGTGAAACCTTCTCAGGGGTCCCAACCGTTTTTTTTTAATGTGAAACCTCGGAAGTCTCAATTGTTTCTTTTAAAAATGTAAAACCTTCTTAGGGGCCCTAACTGAATTTTTTTGAGAATGTGAAACCTTGTCGGTTGTCCCAACTGTATTTCTTAGAAATGAAATACCTTCACGGGGCGCCCAAATGCCTTTTTTTAATGTGAAATCTTCTCAGGAGTCCCAACTATCTTCTTTAAAAATGTGAAACTTTCTCGGAGGCCCCAAATGTATTTTTTTGAAAATGTGAAACTTTCTCGGAGGCCCCAAATGTATTTTTTTGAAAATATGAAACCTTCTCGGGCGTCCCAACTGTCTTTATTAAGAATGTAAAAACTTCTCGGGGGTCCCAACCGTTTTTTTAATGTAAACTTTCTCGGGGGCCCAACTGTATTTTTATGAGAAACCTTCTCGAGGTCTAAATATCTTTATTAAAATGTAAAAAATTCTCAGGGGCCTCAATGTTTTTTTTAAAAGTGAAACTTTCTCGATAGTCCCAATGTCTTTTTTAAAAATGTAAACCTTCTTGGGGCCCAACTGAATATTTGTTTAATGTGAAGCCTGTCGGTGTACCAACTTATTTTCTTAAATGAAAACCTTCTCGGGAGTCCAACTGTCCTTTTTAAAATGTAAAACTTTCTCGGGTGCCCAAATGAATTTTTTGAGAAATGTGAAATCTTGTCGGGGTCCAATGTTTTTTTTAAAATGTAAACTTCTCGGGAGGCCCCAAATGTTTTTTTTAAATTGGAACTTCTAGGGGGTCCCAACTGTCTTTTGAAAATGTAAACCTTCTCAGGGGTCCCAACCTTTTCTTTTATGTAAAACCTTCTCAGGGGCCCAACGTATTTTTTAATGAAAACCTTCTCTGGGTCACCAATTCTTTATTAAAATGTAAAAATTCTCGGGGGCCCAAATGATTTTTTTGAGAAATGTGAAACTTCTCGTGGTCCTAAAATGATCTTTTGTATAATGTGGAAACCTTCTGGGGGACCCAACGTTTTTTTTAATGTAAAACCTCTCGGGGTCACAAATGGTTTTTTTAATGTGAACCTTCTCGGGAATCTTAGCTGTCTTTATTAAAAATGTAAAACATTCTCGGGGACCCCAAATGAATTTTTTTGCAGAATGTGGAACCTTTCGGGGTCCCAACTATTTTATTTAAAAATTGAAACTTTCTCGGAGGCCCCAAATGTTTTTTTTTGAAATGTGAACCTTCTCGGGGGTCCCAACTGTCTTTTGTAAAAATGTGAAACATTCTCGGGGGTCCCAACTGTAATTTTTTTAATGAGAAACCTTCTGGGTCTAACTGTCTTTATTAAAAATGTAAAACCTTCTCGGGGGCCCAAATGAATTTTTTTGAGAAGTGAAACCTTCCGGGGTCTCAAACTGTCTTTGTTAAATGTGGAAACCTTCTCGGGGGCTCCAAAGTTTTTTTTTTAATGTAAACCTTCTCGGGGTCCAAAGTTTTTTTTATGTGAACCTCGGAATCTTCACTGTTTTTTAAAAATGTAAAACATTCTTGGGACCCAAATGAATTTTTTTGAGAATGTGGAAACCTTGTCGGTAGTCCCAACTTATTTTATTAAAATGTAATACTTCTCGGGGCTCCAAGTGTATTTTTTTGAAAATGTGAAACTTCTCGGGGCCCAAATGTATTTTGTTAAAATGTGAAACATTCTCGTGGCTCCAATGTTTTTTATGAGAAACCTTCTCGGGGGTCCTAACTGTCTTTATTAAAAATGTAAAATCTTCTCGGGGGTCTCAAATGTATTTTTTTGAGAAAGTGAAACCTTCCCGGGAGTCTCAACTGTCCTTTGTAAAAATGTGAAACCTTCTCGGGGCTCCAAATGTATTTTTGTTTAATTTGAAACCTTCTCGGGTCCCAACCGTTTTTTTTTAATGTGAAACCTCGGAAGTCTCAACTGTTTCTTTTAAAAATGTAAAACCTTCTTAGGGGCCCTAACTGAATTTTTTTGAGAATGTGAAACCTTGTCGGTAGTCCCAACTGTATTTCTTAGAAATGTAATACCTTCTGGGCGTCCAAGTGTATTTTTTTGAAAATGTGAAACTTTCTCGGAGGCCCCAAATGTATTTTTTTGAGAAAGTGAAACCTTCTCGATAGTCCCAAGTTCTTTTGTAAAAATGTGAAACCTTCTTGGGGGCTCCAAAGGTATTTTTGTTTAATGTGAAGCCCTCTCGGAGGTACCAACCGGTTTTTTTAATGTGAAACCTTCTCGGGAGACTCAACTGTCTCTTTTAAATATGTAAAACCTTCTCAGGGGCCCCAAATGAATTTTTTTGAGAAAGTGAAACCTTCTCGGGATTCCCAACTGTCTTTTGTAAAAATGTGAAACCTTCTCGGAGGCCCCAAATGTATTTTTATCTAATGTGAAACTTCCTCGGGGGTCCCAACCGTTTTTTTTTAATGTGGAATCTTCTCGGGAGTCTCCACTCTCTCTTTTAAAAATGTAAAACCTTCTCGGGGCCCCAAATGTTTTTTTTATGTGAAACCTTCTCGGGGATCTTAACTGTCTTTATTAAGAATGCAAAACCTTCTCGGGAGGCCCAAATGAATTTTTATGAGATTGTGAAATCTTCTCGAGGGTCTCAACTGTCTTTTTCAAAAATGTCAAACCTTATCGGGGCAGGGGGGTAAATGTCTCTTTTTTAATGTGAAACCTTCTCAGGGGTCCCAACTATCTTCTTTAAAAATCTGAAACCTTCTCGGAGGTCCCAAGCGCTTTTGTAAAAATGTGAAACCTTCTCGGGGGCTCCAAATACATTTTGGTTTAGTGTGAAACCTTCTGGGGGGGCCCAAATGAATTTTTTTAGAATATGAAAACTTGACGGGGGTCTCAACTGTTTTTTTTTTAAAAGTCAAACCTTCTCGGGGGCTCCAAATTCATGTTTGTTTAATGTGAACCCTTCTAGGGGATCCCAACCTTTTTTTTGTTTTTTTTTTAACGTAAAACATTCTCGCGGGCCCCAACTGTATTTTTTAATAAGAAACCTTCTCGGGGGCCCCAACTGTATTTTTTTGAAAATGTGAAACCTTCTCGGAGGTCCCAACTGTCTTTATTAAGAATGTAAAAACTTCTCGGTGGTCCCAACCGTTTTTTTTTAATGTAAAACCTTCTCGGGACCCCAACTGTATTTTTTATGAGAAACTTTCTCGAGGGTCCTAACTGTCTTTATTAAAAATGTAAAAAATTCTCGGGGGTTTCAAATGTATTTTTTTGAGAAAGTGAAACTTTCTCGGGAGTCCCAAGTGTCTTTTGTAAAAATGTGAAACCTTCTTGGGGCTCCAAAGGTATTTTTGTTTAATGTGAAGCCCTCTCGGAGGTACCAACCGGTTTTTTTATGTGAAACCTTCTCGGGAGAATCAACTGTCTCTTTTAAAAATGTAAAACCTTCACAGGGGCCCCAAATGAATTCTTTTGAAAAAGTGAAACTTTCTCGGGATTCCCAACTGTCTTTTGTAAAAATGTGAAACCTTCTCGGTGGCCCCAAATGTATTTTTGTTTAATGTGAAACTTCCTCGGGAGTCCCAACCGTTTTTTTTTTTAATGTGGATCCTTCTCGGGAGTCTCCACACTCTCTTTTAAAAATGTAAAACCTTCTCGGGGCCCCAAATGTTTTTTTATGTGAAACCTTCTCGGGGATCTTAACTGTCTTTATTAAAAATGCAAAACTTCTCGGGGGGCCAAAATGAATTTTTTTGAAAATGTGAAACCTTCTCGAGGGTCTCAACTGTCTTTTTCAAAAATGTCAAACCTTATCTCTTTTTTAATGTGAAACCTTCTCAGGGGTCTGAACTATCTTCTTTAAAAATGTGAAACCTTATCGGAGGCCCCAAATGTATTTTTTTGAGAAAGTGAAACCTTCTCAGAGGTCCCAAGTGTATTTTGTAAAAATGTGAAACCTTCTCGAGGGCTCCAATGTATTTTTGGTTAATGTGAAACCTTCTCGGGGGTCCCAACCGTTTTTTTTTTTAATGTAAAACCTTCTCGGTGGCCCCAAAGGTCTTTTTTTTTAATGTGAAATCTTCTCGGGAGACTCAAACTGTCTCTTTTAAAAATGTTAAACCTTCTCGAGGGCCCCAAATGAATTTTTTTGAGAATATTAAACCTTGTCGGGGTTCTCAACTGTCTTTTTTAAAAATGTAAAACCTTCTCGGGAACCCGAAATGTCTTTTTTTTTTAATGTGGAAACTTCTCGGGGACCCAACTGTTTTTTTTTTAATGTAAAACCTTCTCGGGGCCCCAAATGTCTTTTTTTGAGAACGTGAAGCCTTGCCGGGGGTCTCACCTGTCTTTTTAAAAATCTCAAACCTTCTCGGGGGGCGGGGGCAAATGTATTTTTTTTTTAATGTGAAACCTTCTCAGGAGTCTCAACTATCTTCTTAAAAAATGTGAAACATTCTCGGGGGCCCAAAATGTTTTTTTTGAAAATGCGAATCCTTCTCGGAGGTCTCAAGAGTCTTTTGAAAAAATGTGAAACCTTCTTGGCAGCTCCAAATTCATGTTTGTTTTTTGTGAAACCTTCTCGGGGGTCCTAACCGTTTTTTTTTATGTAAAACCTTCTCGGGGGCCCCAACTGTATTTTTTTATGATTAACCTTCTCGGGGGTCCTAACTGTCTTTATTAAAAATGTAAAAACTTCTCGGGGGCCCCAAATGAATTTTTTTGAGAATGTGAAACCTTGTCAGCGGTCTCAACTGTCTTTTTTAAAAATGTCAAACCTTCTGGGGGGGGTAAATGTCTTTTTCTTAATGTGAAACCTTCTCAGGGGTCCCAACTACCTTCTTTAAAAATGTAAAACCTTCTCGGAGGTCCGAAGTGTCTTTTGTAAAAATGTGAAACCTTCTCGGGGGCTCCGAATTCATGTTTGTTTAATGTGAAACTTTCTCGGGGGTCCCAACCGTTTTTTTTTTAATGTAAAACCTTCTTGGGGGGCCTAGCTGTATTTTTTATGAGAAACCTTCTCGGGGGTCCTAACTGTCTTTATTAAAAATGTAAAAACTTTTCGGGAGCCCCAAATGAATTTATTTGAGAATGTGAAACCTTGTCGGGGATCTCAACTGTCTTTTTTAAAAATGTCAAACCTTCTGGGGGGGGGGGCAAATGTCTTTTTTTTAATGTGAAACCTTCTCAGGGGTCCCAACTATCTTCTTTAAAAATGTGAAACTTTCTCGGAGGTCCGAAGTGTCTTTTGTGAAAATATAAAACCTTCTCGGGGGCTCCAAATATATTTTTGTTTAATGTGAAACCTTCTCAGTGGTCCCAAATGTTTTTTTTTTAATGTAAAACCTTCTCGGGGCCCCAACTGTATTTTTTATGAGAAACCTTCTCGGGGGTCCTAACTGTCTTTATTAAAAATGTAAAAATTTCTCGGGGGCCTCAAATGTATTTTTTTGAGAAAGTGAAACCTTCTTGGAGGTCCCAACTGTCTTTTGTTAAATGTGAAACCTTCTCGGGGGCTCCAAATGTATTTTTGTTTAATGCGAAACTTTCTCGGGGCTCCCAATTTTTTTTTTTTAATGTGGAACCTTCTCGGGAGTCTCCACTCGCTCTTTTAAAAATGTAAAACCTTCTCGGGGGCCCAAATGTTTTTTTTATGTGAAACCTTCTGGGGGATCTTAACTGTCTTTATTTAAAATACAAAACCTTCTCGGGGGGTCCAAATGAATTTTTTTGAGAATGTGAAACCTTCTCGAGGGTCTCAACTGTCTTTTTTAAAAATGTAAAACCTTATCAGAGGAGGGAGGGGGCAAATGTCTCTTTTTTAATCTGAAACCTTCTCAGGGGTCCCAATTATCTTCTTTAAAAATGTGAAACCTTCTCGGAGGTCCCAAGTGTCTTTTGCAAAATGTGAAACCTTCTCGGGGGCTCCGAATTCATGTTTGTTTAATGTGAGATTTTCTCGGGGGTCCCAACCGTTTTTTTTTTAATATAAAACTTTCTCGGGGCCACCAGCTGTATTTTTTTATGAGAAACCTTCTCGGGGGTCTTAACTGTCTTTATTAAAAATGTAAAATCTTCTCGGAGGCCCCAATTGAATTTTTTTGGGAATGTGAAACCTTCTTGGAGGTCCCAAGTGTCTTTTGTAAAAATGTGAAACCTTCTCGGGGGCCCCGAATTCATGTTTGTTTAATGTGAAACTTTCTCGGGGGTCCCAACCGTTTTTTTTTAATGTAAAACCTTCTTGGGGGGGCCTAGCTGTATTTTTTATGAGAAACCTTCTCGGGGGTCCTAACTGTCTTTATTAATAATGTAAAAACTTTTCGGGAACCCCAAATGAATTTATTTGAGAATGTGAAACCTTGTCGGGGATCTCAACTGTCTTTCTCAAAATTTCAAACCTTCTGGGGGGGGGGGGGCAAATGTCTTTTTTTTAATGTGAAACCTTCTCAGGGGTCCCAACTATCTTCTTTAAAAATGTGAAACCTTCTCGGAGGTCCGAAGTGTCTTTTGTAAAAATGTAAAACCTTCTCGGGGGCTCCAAATATATTTTTGTTTAATGTGAAACCTTCTCAGTGGTCCCAACCGTTTTTTTTTTTAATGTAAAACCTTTTCGGGGCCCCAACTGTATTTTTTATGAGAAACCTTCTCGGGGGTCCTAACTGTCTTTATTAAAAATGTAAAAATTTCTCGGGGCCTCAAATGTATTTTTTGAGAAAGTGAAACCTTCTTGGAGGTCCCAACTGTCTTTTGTTAAATGTGAAACCTTCTCGGGGGCTCCAAATGTATTTTTGTTTAATGCGAAACTTTCTCGGGGCTCCCAATTTTTTTTTTAATGTGGAACCTTCTCGGGAGTCTCCACTCGCTCTTTTAAAAATGTAAAACCTTCTCGGGGGCCCAAATGTTTTTTTTATGTGAAACCTTCTGGGGGATCTTAACTGTCTTTATTTAAAATACAAAACCTTCTCGGGGGGTCCAAATGAATTTTTTTGAGAATGTGAAACCTTCTCGAGGGTCTCAACTGTCTTTTTTAAAAATGTAAAACCTTATCAGAGGAGGGAGGGAGCAAATGTCTCTTTTTTAATCTGAAACCTTCTCAGGGGTCCCAATTATCTTCTTTAAAAATGTGAAACCTTCTCGGAGGTCCCAAGTGTCTTTTGCAAAAATGTGAAACCTTCTCGGGGGCTCCGAATTCATGTTTGTTTAATGTGAGATTTTCTCGGGGGTCCCAACCGTTTTTTTTTTTAATGTAAAACTTTCTCGGGGCCACCAGCTGTATTTTTTTATGAGAAACCTTCTCGGGGGTCTTAACTGTCTTTATTAAAAATGTAAAAACTTCTCGGAGGCCCAAATGAATTTTTTTGGGAATGTGAAACCTTCTTGGAGGTCCCAAGTGTCTTTTGTAAAAGTGTGAAACCTTCTCGGGGGCCCCGAATTCATGTTTGTTTAATGTGAAACTTTCTCGGGGGTCCCAACCGTTTTTTTTTTTAATGTAAAACCTTCTTGGGGGGGCCTAGCTGTATTTTTTATGAGAAACCTTCTCGGGGGTCCTAACTGTCTTTATTAATAATGTAAAAACTTTTCGGGAACCCCAAATGAATTTATTTGAGAATGTGAAACCTTGTCGGGGATCTCAACTGTCTTTCTCAAAAATTTCAAACCTTCGGGGGGGGGGGGCAAATGTCTTTTTTTTAATGTGAAACCTTCTCAGGGGTCCCAACTATCTTCTTTAAAAATGTGAAACCTTCTCGGAGGTCCCAAGTGTCTTTTGTAAAAATGTAAAACCTTCTCGGGGGCTCCAAATATATTTTTGTTTAATGTGAAACCTTCTCAGTGGTCCCAACCGTTTTTTTTTTTTAATGTAAAACCTTTTCGGGGCCCCAACTGTATTTTTTATGAGAAACCTTCTCGGGGGTCCTAACTGTCTTTATTAAAAATGTAAAAACTTCTCGGAGGCCTCAAATGTATTTTTTGAGAAAGTGAAACCTTCTTGGAGGTCCCAACTGTCTTTTGTTAAACGTGAAACCTTCTCGGGGGTCCAAATGTATTTTTGTTTAATGTGAAACTTTCTCGGGGCTCCCAATTTTTTTTTTTAATGTGGAACCTTCTCGGGAGTCTCCACTCGCTCTTTTAAAAATGTAAAACCTTCTCGGGGGTTTTTTTTATGTTAAACCTTCTGGGGGATCTTAACTGTCTTTATTAAAAATACAAAACCTTCTCGGGGGTCCAAATGAATTTTTTTGAGAATGTGAAACCTTCTCGAGGGTCTCAACTGTCTTTTTTAAAAATGTAAAACTTTATCGAGGAGGGAGGGGGCAAATGTCTCTTTTTTAATGTGAAACCTTCTCAGGGGTCCCAATTATCTTCTTTAAAAATGTGAAACCTTTCGGGGGCACCAAATGTATTTTTTGAGAATGCGAAAACCTTCTCGGAGGTCCCAAGTGTCTTTTGTAAAAATGTGAAACCTTCTCGGCGGCTCCAAATTCATTTTGTTATATTGTAAAACCTTCTCGGGGCCCCAACTGCATTTTTTTTATGAGTAACCTTCTCGGGGGTCCTAACTGTCGTTTTATTAAAAATGTAAAACCTTCTCGGGGGCCCAAATGTATGTTAAACCTTCTGGGGGATCTTAACTGTCTTTATTAAAATACAAAACCTTCTCGGGGGGTCCAAATGAATTTTTTTGAGAATGTGAAACCTTCTCGAGGGTCTCAACTGTTCTTTTTAAAAATGTAAAACTTTATCAGAGGAGGGAGGGGGCAAATGTCTCTTTTTTAATGTGAAACCTTCTCAGGGGTCCCAATTATCTTCTTTAAAAATGTGAAACCTTCTCGGAGGCACCAAATGTATTTTTTGAGAATGCGAAACCTTCTCGGAGGTCCCAAGTGTCTTTTGTAAAAATGTGAAACCTTCTCGGCGGCTCCAAATTCATGTTTGTATATTGTAAAACCTTCTCGGGGGCCCCAACTGCATTTTTTTATGAGTAACCTTCTCGGGGGTCCTAACTGTCTTTATTAAAAATGTAAAAACTTCTCGTGGGCCTCAAATGTATTTTTTTGAGAATGTGAAACCTTCTCGGGAGTCCCAACTGTCTTTTGTAATAATGTGAAACCTTCTCGGGGGCTCCAAATGTATTTTTGTTTAATTTGAAACTTTCTCGGGAGTCCCAGCCGTTTTTTTTTAATGTGAAACCTTCTCGGGAGTCTCAACTGTCTTTATTAAAAATGCAAAACCTTTTCGGGGGCCCCAAATGTATTTTTTTGAGAATGTGAAACGTTCTCAGGTCCAACTGTCTTTTTTAAAAATGTGAAACCTTCTCGGGAGCTCCAAATGTATATATATTTTTGTTTAGTGTGAAAATATGATGATAATTCTGTTTATCATTACATTATTTTTTTTAGATTTGCTTATACGGGCTGTCTCAAAAAAATTAATGACTGACGGGCCAATTTCAAGTTGGTTTGCAATTAATTGCAAGCGCCGTTGCTATGGTGATCTCGTAGAACTCTTAATACAAACCATTATATTTTTGCGAGGTTACCATAGCAACGCAGCTTGCAATTAATTGCAAACCAACTTGAAATTGGCCCGTGTGTCAATATATTATATTGATTAAGTAAAGAATTGCAAAACTGAATACTTTGAAATCTTGGAGACGTTTTGAATTTCTTGTAAGTATGGTAACATTTAATCAAAATGTATCTGTTTATCAACCCCAAAAATTTGTTGACGTCATCTCAAAATTTTGACAAATAAATCCTATCTAAACTGTGCAAAATATGATCAGTCTGTACTTGTAATTTATCAATGCATTCATACTTTTTAGATCTGCTTATACAGGGTGACTCAAAAAAATTAATGAATCAATCAATTAGTTTTATTGAATAAATCAAGAATTGTAAAAATTAATACTCTGAAATCTTGCAAATATTTTAGAGTTATTGTAAACATATAACCAAATATATCTGTTTTCCCCCCAAGAAATTGATGACGTCATAAAGTTTGAGCTCATCCGGTTATGGGTGCATTACGGTCAGCCTGCGTATTAACGACAACGTCTCCATTATGTTTGTTTTTCAACTTTTCGCTCAATAATTTTTATCACGATTAACAAATTAATAATTATTAAATGAGTTGTTTGTTAATTATAATTATCCATTATATAAATGAGCATTGATAACCCGATGAGATATCATTCATTCCTATAACTGTCACAGAATGACGACTCTGTACACCTTTATTATTATTATATCAAGTGCTGTGAGCATCCATTTGGAAAAATTCAAATTAAAAAAAGAAACACCAAACGATAACAATATCCTAAACGAAATCATACAGCAATACAGCGAATTTGGTGTTGTCGTCCACATTGACAACACAACTAAACATATCGTCAACGAAATTGCCACTTCGTTTCCGTCGATAATTTTTAATCACGATGTATCTAACGATGGATTGAGTTATTCACCACACGAAAAACATCTGCATCTAGCAACGTTCGCAAACACAACCACTTCCAAAAAACTGTTGAAATTCAGCAACTACATCGTCACTTCCGATATCATTGTATTCTTGATAGACGCTAAATCAGTGGAAACATTTTCTAGACAATTTTCGACAATTCCGGACTTGAGCAAATCCGGAGGCGTGTTTGTCGTCGCCACCCATCCCCACGGTACTAAAATTTACTCGGCTTGCTTTTACTGCGGAAAACTCAGTGCACAACTAAAACTTCTCCAAGACGTCGAACCCGGAAAAACCTTAAAAACACCCTTGACTATAAACAATTTTGAAAATTTTTTTGGACACGAATTGAGAGTCGTTTATTTCGACTACTTTCCTTTTGTCTACTGTGTGGACAAGATAACCGTCGACGACGAAGTGGTTTGCACAAAAGCAATCGGGTGGGAAAGCGATCTGTTGGAATTTTTGAGCCACAAATTAAATTTTACTTACAAGTTAATCCATGCGCCATATGTGTCGTTCGACGGGGTTATAAAAGAACTAGTTTTTAGAAATTTCGACTTTGGTATCGGCGGACTGACTATAACCTATGACCGCTATAAAAAACTACAGTTTAGTTCGGTTCTCATGTACGAAAAACTGGGTTTCATGTTCGTTTACCAAAAATCATTCCTTAAAAAACTATTCACGTTTCAACTATTCGCAATAAATATTTCAGTCACTATTTTGGCAACGTTGTTAGTTTTTTCAGTGAGTGTGTTTCTAGTAGTACGAAAATTCGATCGTGGGGTACGACTTCGATTTGCAAGAATTGCTCTGGTAGGTGAAAATTTAAAAACTACATGGAAATAATTATCGTTTCAGGTGTTTTTTGGTAGTGGTCTGGAGCAAGCTTTCAATTTACAAAAATTTACTTTTAGACGCACTGAAATAACTGTTCGTGTTCTTTTTATGACCTACTGGTTTTTTTCTATTATTATAAACACAATTTTCAAGTCTCAAATGCTAGCTCTTATAGTTTCAACGCCCACACATCAAATTACTCTGTCCGAGTTCTTGGAAGAACAATACGAACTAGTAATAGATCGGTCTAGAGGCAGCGTCAAACTTTTTTTCGAAGAAGAAGAGGCACTTTTGTCGCAGTACGTACCAAACGAATATTTTTAATATTTTATTTATTATTATAACTTTGTGTTTATAGTTTTTCGACAACGTACAAAAACAACGTTTGTGACTTCATTGTCTACGCAGCTTCTCACAAAGCAGTCATTTTTAGCGAAGTGTCTCGGATTGCTCTCCATTCCCAAGTACTATGTTCCAACTATAGCGAAATAGGTGAAGAAGTAGGAAAATTGACAATCCAGAGCTTCGGTACCAACCCTCACTCATGGCCTTTTATGAAAGATATTCCCTTCGTGAACCAGTTTAATATCCACGTTAGACACGTCATATCTGGTGAATTAACACATTTTATCCAGTCGTTTGACTTAAACATTTTTCCAGGAGGACTGTTAAGCTCATGGGAACAAAAAGCTCTCTTGACGAAAAACATCAAACGGATGAATTCCAAACAAACCGAAAATGTCGTAGGTTTTGAATCGTTTATTCTACACTTTGCCGTGTATTTATTTTTCTTAATTCATTCCATTTTGTGCTTTGTAGTCGAACTTCTCTATAACAAATTACGTGAGCACTGAATTTCTAAAAAAAACCTAATTAGATAGCACCTTGGAAATAAATTAGGGTCAAAACAAGCTTTAATAAATTAGCTTTTATGTAATAGCTAAGCATTAAACGGATTATTACAGTCCCAACCACCCTCTCGACAATGTCCTTAATCGCGTATTTCCTCCTAACCCTCAGTTTTTCCCACCCTCTTTCGAAAACCTCGTAGGTCAGCGCTTGCCACACGGACCACCCTTAATTTTCACTTTCTACGGCGACGTGTTGTCAAAATATTCCCACTTCGATTTAATTTTGCACGTCGATAACAAAAGTCAACACGTTATTAACGACTTCATTTCGATTTATAAAGCACTAGTGACGATTTTTAACCACGACACGTGGCATAGTACCGTGGTACGACGATTGACAAGCGCGAGTTGTGTCAATGTGGTGTACTTTGACAACCCTCTGCGATTTTCGTCGTTTATTCAGCACGACAAGAATGTCAATTTCGGTGACGTTGTTATATTTTTGACGGGTAGTACTTCGCTTGGCACGCTTGGTGACAATTACCACGCTATGCCGAATTTGAGTAAGTGTGGAAGGGTACTAGTTATTAATTATTGTAGCGGGGTGGAAGTGTATACGATCGAATTTTACAAAGGTACGGAAAGCGGGGTACTACTACTACTTGAAAAAATAGAGCATGGGAAAAACACGCAACTGTCGGACGAATTCATGCCTAAGAAATTTGACAACTTTAATGGTCATTTGCTCCGGGTTGTCTACATCGATTACTACCCGTATGTCTACTGTGTGGAGAAAATCGTCGTGAATGGTACTACCGTCTGCACGAACGCGATCGGTTCGGAATACGAACTACTCAAAAGCTTGAGTGACAGTTTAAATTTCACGTATTTGTTAATTGAGGCTTCTAATTCGTCATACGACAGTCTATTCGGTGGACTTATCTCCGAACAGTACGACTTTGGCATTGGAGGGTTGTCAGTAACCACTCACCGTCTCGAAATTTTCCAATTCAGCAGTGTGATAAAGTTTGAAGACGTAGCATTCATGTTTCACAACACACACCCACTTCTACAAGGAACGTCATTCTTTAAAATGATCTCCACAGAACTGCAAGCCCTCATCTTACTCACGCAAGTCATAATCACGCTATTTCTCTACTGGGTGATCAAATCCAACAGCACCTTGACGATCAGCTTTGTCAAAATCTTCGAAGCTTTTTTCAGAGTTTGTTTCGAGCAACCGGTGAAACTCAAGACGCTTTTGTCGGAAAATAGACCATTCTCGGTCTACATTGTATGGATAAGTTGGTGCGTTTTTTTCGCCGTTGTCAATGTAACGATCCGGTCGAAACTAACGTCAATTTTGATACACAAACCCAAAGTTGACATAACCCTCACCAAGTTACTCACGGATGGACGAAACTTGGTCGCGGATCACGCCCTATCCAAAACCTACTTGGATTTGTTCCTCGACGAAGAAAAATCCTTGATTGTCAAGTACTACCATCGACTTTGTCGACTCTGTTTTGTACTTCCTTTTCAGATATCCGCTTGTCCAAGCCAAAAACATCTGCGCCGTTCGCCGGTACGTCAAAGACAATGGCGGAATCGTCGTTGGAGAATTGTCAAGACACATGTTCCACACGTCGCTAGTTTGTGCCAGTTTGGACACAAACCTCGCCACGTTTAGTCGCCATATGCACGTTCAGCAGTTTCAAGTGACGCCGTTCGCGTGGCCGTTCAAAATCAGAGCTCCGTTCGTCAACGCGTTCAGTACCCGCATCAAGCGTACCATCGCTGGTAAAAAAAGGACTTTTTTGAGCACCAATGCAGATTTTCTTCCAGGTGGCTTCAGCAAAATCTGGCGAAAAAAAGTCCTGCTTGAGAAAAATTTGTACAGAGTTTCGGGCGAAGTTCTTAACCAAGTACCTATATCTGTTGACTTTGCCGCCTTCGCTGTGCAGATGATGATGTTTTTGATCATGGTGGCTGTGTGCACGGGGTGTTTCGTAGTTGAGCTCGTGTACTACCATTGGCAGAAAAGGAAGCAGTCGTCACGTGGTTGTGGTTATTTTTATTTTTAGATATGTTTACTTTTGTTATTTTCTGAAATTAATAAAAGCATAATTTTGATTATTATTTTTCCTACTCTTCATTCCAGTGATTACTCTTAATATTGTTCACTTCTATCTTAGCAAGTTTTAGTCCCACCCACCCTTTTACCCAATATTGCAAATCAACTTTAAACACCTACCTTGTTAATTAAAGAAGAGTGTTCGGATGAGGAGACGTAGCACAATTAAACAGTTCAAACGATTCTATGACGTTCAGGATTGATTGCGCTAGCCTTCTCATCCGAACACTCGGTTAACAACCACCCCAACACGGGTAATAAGCCCTTCGAAACTTGTTGCAATCTACTTTATGCTTAATGACAACTGACAGGTTGGGGCGACCTCTGGTAACAAATGGGAGATGAGATCTTTGTTGAAAGGAAGTGATCACCAGCCCGTAGCTACGGGGGGGCAAGAGGGGGCTGAACCCCCCCTAGCAGTTGTGGTTGCCCCCCTGGAAGACTTATACATTATAAATTTCAAATTAGTAATAAAATTTCAATATAATGCCGATTGCCGAAGCATATTAACTGGCCCCACCCGCCCCACCTTTATTTTCGTACAGGGTATATTATTTGGCAATATCACCTTACCGTTGATGTTGACCGTATAAAAAAATGAACATGTCACATTTTATTCCATAGCCTACTATGTAGGTACTTGAGAAAAGTCAAAAATATTATATGGATTTTCTAAAAATTGAGCTTTTATTGAAATGGACAAAAAATAGACATGAGATGTAGATCTCGATGAGCTTAATCAAAAAACATAAGGTCTTGATGGTCCCAGACCAAGATTTTTCAAAAATTCGGTTCCAAAGTCGACATTTCAAAATTTCTGAAAAATTACATTTCTTTTGGCGGCTCTGGAAAAATTGTACGAATTTTCGAAAAAATAAAACCAAAAAAAAAACATTTGGAGATCGAAATCAATAAAAAGATCCCTTCTGCTAGTTTTCGAAAATGCGTGGGAAAAGTCAAATTTTTTTTATAGATTTTCAAAAATTGAGCTTTTGTTGAAATTAGCTGAAAATCTACAAAAAATTCTGAGATGTAGATCTCGACGAGTTTAGTCAAAAAACATAAGGTCTTGCTGCTATTCGGTTTCCAAGTCGAATTTTTAAAATTTCTCAAAAATTATACTCCTATTTCTTTTGACGATTCTAGAAAAATTTTACAAATTTTCGATCAAATAAAACCAAAAACAACATCTGAAGATTGAAATAAATAAAAGAATGACTTTTGGTAATTTTTGGACATGCTAAGAAAAGTCAAAAATTTATTTAGTTTTCAAAAATTGAGCTTTTGTTAGAGTTGACAAAAAATTCTGAAATATAGATCTCGATGAGCTTAATCGAAAAACATGTTCATGCTCCCGGAGCAAAATTTACGAAATATTGGGTTCTACCTAAAATTTCTAAAAAATCTCAAAAGTGACTTAAAAAAAAGTTATTTCTTTATGCGATTGTGGAAAAATTCGACGAAATATCAAAAAAATAAAACCAAAAATAACATCTGTAGATCGAAATCAATAAAGAGATCCCTTTTGCTAATTTTCGAAGATGCTTGGGAAAAGTCAAAAAATGTATATGGATTATCAAAAATTGAGCTTTTATTGAAATTAACAAAAAATTAACAAAAAATTCCGAGATGTAGATCTCGATGAGCTTAATCCAAAAACATAAGGTCTTGATGGTCCCAGACCAAGATTTTCGAAAAATTCGGTTTCAAAGTCGACATTTCAAAATTTCTCAAAAATTACATTTCTTTTGGCGGCTTTGGAAAAATTGTACAAATTTTCGAGAAAATAAAACCAAAAACAACATTTGGAGATCGAAATCGATAAAGAGATCCCTTTTGCTAATTTTCGAAAACGGTTGGGAAAAGTCATAAACATTTTATAGATTTTCAAAAATTTAGCTTTTGTTGAAGTTGACTAAAATTCCACAAAAAAATCTGAAATGTTGATCTCGACGAGCTCAATCAAAAAACACAAGGTCTAGATGGTCCCAGATCAAGATTTTCGAAACATTCAGTTTCAAAGTTCAAAAATTACATTTCGTTTGGCGATTGCTGAAAAATTTTACGACTTTTCAACCAAATAAAACCAAAAACAACATCTGCAGATCGAAATCAATAAAGGAATCCCTTTTGGTAATCTCGAACGTGCTTGAAAAAAGTCAAAAATTTGATACAGGTTTTCAAAAATTGCCATATTTCTTCCGTCGATTCTGGAAAAATTGTAAGAATTTTCAAAAAAATTGAATCCAAAACGATTTTTGGAAATCGAGATGAACAAAGGAGTCTCTTTTGATAATTTTTAAAAATGCTTGGGAAAAGTCAAAAATTTTATATGGGTTTTCAAAAAGTGAACTTTCGTAAAAGTTGACAAAAAATTCTGAAATATAGATTTGGACGAGCTTAAAAAAACATGACAGGTTCAGGGTTCCGGATCAAAATTTTCGAAATACTCGGTTTCGAGCTCGAATTTTCAAAATTTCTCAAAAATTACCATATTTCTTTTTGGCGATTGTGGAAAAATTGTACGCATTTTCGAAAAAACAACCAAAAACAACATCTGGAGATCGAAATCAATAAAGGAATCCCTTTTGGTAATCTCGAACGTGCTTAAAAAAAAGTCAAAAATTTGATACAGGTTATCAAAAATTGCCATATTTCTCCGTCGATTCTGGAAAAATTGTAAGAATTTTCAAAAAAATTGAGTCCAAAACGATTTTTGGAAATCGAGATGAACAAAGGAGTCTCTTTTGATAGTTTTTTGAAAATGCTTGGGAAAAGTCAAAAATTTTATATGGGTTTTCAAAAATTGAACTTTCGTAAAAGTTGACAAAAAATTCTGAAATATAGATTTGGACGAGCTTAAAAAAACATGACAGGTTCAGGGTTCCGGATCAAAATTTTCGAAATACTCGGTTTCGAGCTCGAATTTTCAAAATTTCTCAAAAATTACCATATTTCTTTTGGCGATTGTGGAAAAATTGTACGCATTTTCGAAAAAACAACCAAAAACAACATCTGGAGATCGAAATCAATAAAGGAATCCCTTTTGGTAATCTCGAACGTGCTTGAAAAAAAGTCAAAATTTGACACAGGTTCTCAAAAATTGCCATATTTCTCCCGTCGATTCTGGAAAAAAAGTTAGAATTTTAAAAAAAATTGAATCCAAAACGATTTCTGGAAATCGAGATGAACAAAGGAATCTCTTTTGGTAATTTTCGAAAATGCTTGGGAAAAGCCAAAAATTTTATATGGGTTTTCAAAAATTGAACTTTCGTAAAAGTTGACAAAAAATTCTGAAATATTAATTTCGACGAGCTTAAAAAAACATGACAGGTTCAAGGTTCCGGATCAAAATTTTCGAAATACTCAGTTTCGAGCTGGAATTTTCAAAATTTCTCAAAAATTACCATATTTCTTTTGGCGATTATGGAAAAATTGTACGAATTTTCGAAAAACAACAAAAAAACAACATCTGGAGATCGAAATCAACAAAGGAATCCCTTTTGGTAATTTCGAATGTGCTTGAAAAAAGTCAAAAATTTGATACAGGTTCTCAAAAATTGCCATTTTTCTTCCGTCGATTCTGCAAAAAATGTAAGAATTTTCAAAAAAATTTAATCCAAAACGATTTTTGGAAGAAATCGAGATGAACAAAGGAATTCTTTTGGTAATTTTCGAAAATGCTTGGGAAAAGTCAAAAATTTTATATGGGTTTCCAAAAATTGAGCTTTTGTTAAAGTTGACAAAAAATTCTGAAATACACATCTCGACGAGTTTAAAAAAACATGACGAGTTCATGGTTCCGTACCAAAATTTTCGAAATATTTGGTTTCGAAGTCGGATTTTTAAAATATGTACTAAACATGCAAAAAAATAAACTCAAACAAAGTGGATGTTACCTATATGGTCACTACACAAATTTTTGGATGCAGTACAGCTGTTTGTGAATCTACATTCTCTGTTTTAACCAGCATTTTAACGAAGTACCGTACTAATTTTTTGGACTTCGACAGGTTTTTACGAAAATTTAGCGTGAAAAATCGACGTTTCCAATTATTTTAATGTTCTTTCAAATATAAAAACTCAGAAAAAATAAAGTAGTTATCTGAGTGTATTATTAAAATATAAATATTTACATGAAGCCCCCTCTGTCGACAAACTTGCCCCCCCTGAATAAGTTTTCTAGCTACGGGGCTGGTGATCACTGTGAAAATTGTGTGTGGAAACAAGTAAGATACACTGCTACCTAGCTAATTAAGGAAGAGTGTTCGGATGAGAAGACTAACATAATCAAATTTAACCACGAGTATAGACTCATCATATTTTGGGATTTATTCAGCATAATTTTGAGATGACGTCATCATTTTTTTGGAGGGGAGAAGATTTCAAAGCATTCGGTTATGCAGATTCAAACTTAAATAGTAAAATGCTGTTTCATGATTTTGATTTTTTTCCAAGAATCGGGAAGTTTCGGGTAAAAACACGGAGTCATAAAATACATGTGTACAATTTTGAAATGACGTCAGCACAATATTGGTAGGGATGATATTCCTGATATAAATACAAAATTTGGCAACAATTGGGTCAGTACTTTCGGAGATTATCTGTCTAAAAAAATCCGGGACGGCAGACAGACTGACGGACAGACAGACGGAAACGGGAGACTTATTTCTTCGCACTCTAGGGGTCATAAAAGGTCGAGAAAACGTAAAAGTCGGCCGACGCTCGGGGAGTAAAAAATTAATAAATCGTTTAAAAATAAATCACTCCAATACATTAAACCCCAGACGAAATCCGATGGGCGAAATTTCCCCTGATTGAATGCATTTTTTCACCCTCTGGGACAACGCCACCACCAAGACAATTTAGCGACCCAGACGACTTCTACTCCACAAAATTGATTTTTTCCATAATGCATACAAAAATAATGACGATTGTAATTGCAGATAACATGTAAATGACTCATGGGTCCTACAGTAATCAAACCGATATGCTGTTCGTAACATGTCTATTCCCACTAACTTTTATTTCAGCAGCTAATTTATCAAAGTTTAGTCTAGAGTCGGCACCCCCGCCCAAAAATTACAACTTCACGGTCAAATTTTTAAGAAAATACGAACGCTTAAAGTACGACTTGATCCTCCACGTTAATAACATCACGAAACACAATGCGAACCGATTTCTCTCGTTGCATCCGATGCAAGTGACCATTTTCAACCACGAGACGACGACCGAGGCCATCGCTAGACCCGAGTACCTCAAATGCGTGAATGTGGTAGCTTTCCATAAACCGTTAGAGTTTTCGAGGTACTCAAGCACGAAAAACAACATCCTGGCTAGTGATATTGTAGTACTCGTAACGTACCCGTCAACGATCGACGAATTACGAAACAACTATCAAACCATACCCAATTTGAGTAAAGCAGGCCGGATTCTAGTTTTCAACTACGGCGACATTGTCGTCGACGCCTACGTTCTATGCTTCTACTGCGGACCAAGTACCGGGTTTCGACACCTACGCGCAATGAAGTACTCGCAGCTGCTAGTTGAAAACAAGTACCTAGTTGTTAGTAGTTTCGATAATTTCATCGGCCACGTACTCAAAGTTGCATACATCGACTATTTCCCGTACGTTTTTTGCACCCACAAGACGACAATTGATAATAGTACCAGTTGCACGAAGGCGCAAGGTGCAGACTTTGAACTCCTCACGACTCTGACACGCCGGTTAAATTTCAACGTCGAACTTATCGAAGTACCGGGACGTTCCTACGACGATTTGTTCGACGGTTTGAAAGGGGAAAAGTACGACCTTGCTATCGGCGGCTTGTCAATGACTAACCCCCGGCGACAAATTCTACAATTCAGCGATGTTCTCAAGTTTGAAAAAATCATATTCGGGTACGTTTATCAAACTTCGTTTTTGAAGAAAGTGGTTGGGGTGTTTTCGGTGAGTGGTAGCGTCGTCGGCATTGTCATCGCGTGCATAGGCGTACTATCAATATCAATGTATTTGATTGGTAGTTGTATCAATCGTGATAAGTACGTACCGTTGATGAGGATTTGTACGGTACGTAGCTAAGTGTGTTGATGTAGTACCGTAATTTTTGTTGTTTCAGTCGCTTTTGAAAGTTTCTTGTGAACAGTCAATTGTCATCCCAAGTCACACAAAATCCACGATTTGTTTGTTTTTCGTCACTTGGTGGCTCTTCACCATGATTTTCAACACAATTCTAAAATCGGGTTTAATCGCCTCTATGATAAACCCCCGTCGTACTGAAGTCGCATTTTCGCAACTCATCGACGAGGGTTACAAAGTAGTACTAGACCACGCTGTGACAGACACTTATTTAAGTGGGTTTTCAAACGAAGAACAGTCATACATCACTCGGTACTACCCACCTATCAAATCAAAACCCTATCAAACTAAGTATTTCGCAGACCATCAACAATTTGGACCAGCGACACGTGCGAAGTACTACACTATGTCAAAAGCGAAAAAGTGGTCATGATTGGAGAAGTATCACGGAATTTGTTCCATTCTAAAATATTTTGTTCCAATGAGAGTGGTTCGAAATTGTCTAGTGGTACCATTCGGAGGACGCCGCATGCGTGGCCGTTCAAATTCGGGGCTCCGTTTGTGGGTGCTTTCAACAAACACATCAAGGAGACGATGAGTGGTACTCGCTTGGTTTGACTAAACAAGATTGATAGTTTAGTGGTTGTAGGAGGATTGATACAGTTTTGGCGACAGAGGGCTTTATTGAAGACAAAATTTAACTTGTACTCAGACGAAGCAGGCGATGAAAAAGTGACTTTTGATGCCTTCGTTGCCTACTTGGTCATATACGTGGTACTAATCTCAGTGGCAGTTTTATGTTTCTGGGGGGAAATTTTTTATCACCGTATTTGCATAGTACCTTGATAAAATGACCTAACACGGAGTGATAAAAACCGAATATATTACACATGTAACTGCGCACAATAGTACCGCATTAGCATAGTTTTATTGTCGTACTGGCCTTAATATTTTCCACTAGTACGATGTCGCACCAAGAAAACAACTACAACCTGGATTTAGAGCCACCGTCGCCCGAAATCCTCCAATGGGCTAAAGACAACATAGGTGAAGACCCGGGAACCAGGAACGAGGTTATTTCAAAACTAAGAAACATCATTTTTGGTAAGTTTGACTAATAGTGGCTGAGTACTGAGAAGGTACTTTCAGAGAGACAGGAATGCACACCGCATCGTACCGACGACGTGTTCCTTCTTCGTTTCTTGAGGTCTTGTAAATTCGACCCGGAAGCTACGCACTCCCTGGTAATAACTATTTACGATACTATTTTAAACACCACTAAAGATTTGTTAGATCGTAGAGTACTACAACTTTAAGAAAAACAATCCGCAGTTTTTTGTGAACGTGAATCTGGAAAAATTGACTGGGTTGTTAACCGATGGGGTTATTTCAACGCCACCGTACTACGAAGGGTCCGGCAGGAGAATGGTGATCCACAGAATGGGTAAATGGGATCCGGAAAAGTACTCTTTGGATGAAGTTTATCAATTCAATATAGCTATAATGGAAATGGGGATATTGGAACCACAGGGACAAATTCTAGGCAGCATTGCCATCTTCGACTTTGAGGATTATTCTCTTCAGCAGGCCTGGTACTTCACACCCAGCTATGCCTACAAATCAATACAGATCCTGACGGTACTATTTTCAACCAATTTGATTCTTACATCCCAGGATTTTTTTTTTTTCAGAAAGCATTCCCTATGAAGGTCCACGCCATACATATCGTCAACGAGTCTTACATTTTTGACATTATATTCAACGTGGTCAAACCTTTCTTGAGTACCTCGGTTCTGGAAAAAATATTTTTCCATGGTAGCGACATGGAAAGTCTTCACAAGCACATAGCACCTGAGTATTTACCCCCTAGGTATGGAGGGACACGACCTCAACACAGCATCGAGAACTGGATTTCCATCTGGAGAAACAACCAAGCCGTTTTTCAAGAATTGAAAGATCTTGGATACGAATTCTCCGAAAATCAAGACGTTAATGATGTTTAAATAAGTAGTTGGGTCAATAAAGTTGGATTAAATCTTGCTGCGTCATTGAATTTTATTGGAAGCTAGGAAAACCTCCGAGTCTCAGTGTGGTTGCAATGTTCACCAAAACGCGTTACTTGTGTTTCGTATTTTTTCCCCTTGCTGCATGTACACTTTTTGACTTTACCCCAAAAAACGTTTCTTTGAAGACACATTTTGTCAACAAACTCTTACACAAATACCAGACTTTCCAAATAATTTTCCACGTCGATAACTTTTCGCAACGCTATGTCAACAACTTTGACGAAATACAGCCACTCCCTATCGTCATCTATAACCACTACACAGCCCCAAACACCTCTTTCAAGCGCCCCTTTCTCCAAAAATGTCTCCATTTCGTCAGCTTGAGAAACCCAAACCTATTTTCAACCTACCTGCAACACAAACGTACCGTTTTTGAACGAGATATCGTCATTTTTTTGGTTGACTACACCAAAGTGACAACTTTTTCCAAAAAGTACTGGCTTATGCCCCGTCTAGAACGCGCCGGAAGCATTTTGGTCATCGACTTGACCCAAGAAAGTTCTTTCGACGTCTACAAACTCTGTTTCTTTTGTGGCCAAATCACCGGACAGATCCTTCTAGTCAAAACTATCAACGCAACCGACTTGGACCTCCCAGCAAAAATTTTGTTCTCGAGACAGTTCAACAACTTCTATGGACATGAACTGCGAGTGGCTTATAGTACTTACTATCCGTATGTTTTTTGTTCTAAGAAGGTGGAAAGTAATTGTGAAGAGTTTTCTGGTATCGAGCTCGAAATGTTGAAGATGTTGGCTCACAAAATGAACTTCACTTTCACTCTTTTTGAAACCAGGAACGACATGGAGGTACTATTTGAGGGATTAATGTCACACAAATACGATTTTGCGATTGGAGGGTTGTCGATGACGCCACAGCGCTTTGATGTTGTTCAATACAGCGTTCCGCTTTTCATTGAAACTATAGTAGCGATGTATACCTACAATTCGAGTTATACTTTTGCGGCAATTTCTTTGTTTGTTCCGTTTCCGGCGACAGTATGGATTGGGATTGTTGTCGTGGTACTTGGAATGGCCTTCATTGTCTATTTAATGAGTAAAGTTTACGACGACGTTGATAAACGTACTGGCGTTGAAGATTCTAAAGGTACTATGGTAACTATGTCAAAAAAAGTGAAAATTTGTTTGGTCATTTCAGACATGTCTTAAAGCCTTGATCGAACAACCAACTAACCTCAAACTATCGTCACGCCACTTCCGATTCGTCCTAATGTTTCTCCTTTCAAGCTGGTTCCTCTTCTGTTTCTTGATCAACGCCGGCTACAAATCGCGATTGTCCTCTCTTCTAGTTCATCCTCCGTTGCAGCGACGCCCGAATCTCAGAGACGTCATTGAAGACGGGTACGATGTGATTGTGGACAAAACGCACCAAGTTTTGGGTCCTGGACTACAAGATCGGTTGAACAAGTCTGGGTACGTTGCTCTAGATGGTGGTACTATTGATGTATAATCATTTTTTGTAGACGTTTAGTTGTGCAACCTAGTTTGTGTCGCTCGATTGAGTACTACCGAAGTCGGTTTTGATTAAAGATGCCTCGCTTATTTTTTTCCATTCAAGATATTTCTGTGAACCTGATCCCAGACCGCCCGGTGGGATGCCTAAATTGGGGTTCATTCCTTTGGCTAAAGCTGTGTATGGGTGGCCGTTCAAACTGGGGAGTCCGTTTGTGCCGAGTATTAATAAAAATTTGAAGTGGATTTTGTCAGGTGAGTAATTTTATTTTTTTTGGTAAGGTCAGGTCAGGGGGTGATTTTGAAAAAAATGTAGAAATTTTCTGGTGGTTCAAAATCTCCTTAATTAATTTTCTGAAGTGGTGGAAAAAAGGCATTTTTTTTTAAACCTCCAGCTGATATAGGGCGAAGAAGGACAAAAAAAGACGGCAAAGGACGAAAAAGGACAACAAAGGACGAAAAAGGACGACAAAGGACGAAAAAGGACGGAGAAGGACGAAAAAGGACGGAAAAGAACGGAAAATGACGGAAAAAAAAGGAAAAAGGATGAAAAAGGACGAAAAGGACCCAAAGGACCAAAAGGACCAAACGAACCAAAAGCACTAGAAGGAGGAAAGCTACGAACGAGGACAAACGAGTACGAAAGATGATGAAAAGGACGAAAGGGACGAAAAGGACGAAAAGGTCGAAAATGTCGAAAAGATCCAAACGGACCAAAAGGATGAAAAGGACGATAAGGACTAAAACCTCAGTCGAAAAGGACCGAAAGGACCAAAAGGACCAAAAGGACAAAAATGATCTAAAGGACGAAAATTACGAAAAAGACGAAAAGGACGAAAAGAACGAAAAAGACCCAAAGGACCCAAAGGACCAAAAGGACCAAAAAGACCAAATGGACCAAAAGGAACAAAAGGACCAAAACGACCAAAAGGACCAAAAAGATGGAAAGGATCAGAAAGACCAAAAGGACCAAAACGACGAAAAGGACCAAAAGTACCAAAGGGACCAAAAGGACCAAAAGGACCAAAAGGACGAAAAGGATGAAAAGGATGAAAAGGATGAAAAGGACTAAAAGGACAGAAAGGACAAAAAGGACAAAAAGGACAAAAAGGACAAAAACGACGAAAAAGACGACAAGGACGAGAAGGACGAAAGAGGACGAAGAAGGACGAAAACGACGAACAAGGACGAACAAAGACCAACGAGGACGAACGAGGACGAACGAGGACGAACGAGGACGAACGAGGACGAAAAGGAGGAACGAGGACGAAAAGGACGAAGGAGGACGAATGAGGACGAAAAAGGACGAAGAAAGACGAAAAAAGACGGCAAAGGACGAAAAAGGACAACAAAGGACGAAAAAGGACGACAAAGGACGACAAAGGACGACAAATGACGAAACAGGACGAAACACCAAAAGCACCAAAAGCAGCAGAAGGAGGAAAAGAACGAACGAGGACAAACGAGGACAAACGAGGACGAACAAAGACCAACGAGGACGAAAAGGACTAAAAGGACAGAAAGGACAAAAAGGACAAAAAGGACAAAAAGGGCAAAAACGACGAAAAAGACGACAAGGACGAGAAGGACGAAAGAGGACGAAGAAGGACGAAAACGACGAACAAGGACGAACAAAGACCAACGAGGACGAACGAGGACGAACGAGGACGAACGAGGACGAACGAGGACGAACGAGGACGAAAAGGAGGAACGAGGACGAAAAGGACGAAGGAGGACGAATGAGGACGAAAAAGGACGAAGAAAGACGAAAAAACACGGCAAAGGACGAAAAAGGACAACAAAGGACGAAAAAGGACGACAAAGGACGACAAAGGACGACAAATGACGAAACAGGACGAAACACCAAAAGCACCAAAAGCAGCAGAAGGAGGAAAAGAACGAACGAGGACAAACGAGGACAAACGAGGACGAACGAGGACGAAAGAGGATGAAAAGGACGAAAGGGACGAAAAGCTCAGTCGAAAAGGCCCGAAAGGACCAAAAGTACCAAAAGGACCAAAAGGATCAAAAGGACGAAAATTACGAAAAGGACGAAAAGGACGAAAAGGACGGAAAGGACGAAAAGGACCAAAAAGACGAAAAGCACGAAAAGTACGAAAAGCACCAAAAGGACGAAAAGCACCAAAAGGACGAAAAGCACTGAAAGGACGAAAAGCACCAAAAGCATCAAAACCACGAAAAGGAAGAAAAGGACGAACGATGACGAACGATGACGAACGAGCACGAACGAGAACCAACGAAGACGAACAAGGACGAAAGAGGACGGAAAGTACGAAATGGACGAAAAGGACCCAAACGACCCATTGGACCGAAACGACCGAAAGGACCGAAAAAACCGAAAGGACCAAAAGGACCGAAAGGACCGAAAGGACCGAAAGGACCGAAAGGACGAAAAGGACGAAAAGAACGAAAAGGACGAAGTTTTGAAACAAAGATGTCTAAGAACACACAGACATTCTGAGCTGCAGTTCTAGACACCTCTTGATTCGAAAACTATAGTGAGTTTATAGTTCCGGAGCAAGATTTTAAAAAGAATTCCGTTCGAAAATCAATTTCTTGAAAAATTTAATAAATAAGTATTCATTTTTTTTTTTGGCAATTCTGGAAGAATGGTAGAAGTCTTTGAAGAAATGAGGCTGGAAGTAACTAACTTCAGGAGGCTGAAATATAGAAAACTGTTTCTAGGAAAAGTTCGAAGGTTCTCGAAAAAAGTCGAAAGTTTGAGATTTTGAAAAAGTTATCTGGAAGTTCATAAAAGATTCTGTGTTATAGGTCTAGGCGTATTGATTCGAAAAATATAGGGTGTTTTTGCCCCCGAAGTAATATAAAAAAGAAAACTCTTTAGGTATTTTTCTAAGGTGGTCGGAAAAGTCACAGCTTCCATTTTAAAAAATTGAAATTTTGAAAACGATGTAAAAAAATCTAAAGCAATTTTTTAATATGGATCTCGACGTTGTGATTTCAAAAATATAGCGTGTTCATGGTCCCGTATCAAAATTTTAGAAAAATTAGGTTCGAAAATAAATTTTTTGAAAAATCCAAAAAGTACTCATATTTTTTGGTAATTCTGGAAAAATGGTAGGAGTTTTCGAGGAAATAAGGCAGAAAGTAACTTCCATAGATCCAGATCTTTCTTTAGGTTATTTTCGAAGAAGGTCCTAAAAAGTCAAAATTTTTATTAAAATTAAAAAACTTGTTTAAAAATTTAGAAAAAAATCTGGAACGTACAAATTCGAAATATTAATATTTATTTAGAACGTAATTAGGTTCAGCCGCTGCAAAATTTATGTGACCATCACGACCAACAGATTGACGACGTCCTTGCAAAATTTTGCATCGTAAATACTATTTAATTTTTTTTAAATAACATACTCCTGTAGTTGTGGTTTACGAATCCGCCTTGCATTTTTAATTTTGGTATACAGATTTTTCTGTCTAATAACCTGAGAACATTTTTTGCAATAGACAACTCTCTTCTCTTTTGTTTATTCTTTAGTACTGGATTCAAGTTTGTTTTTTTTTTGGGAGTTGTCTAATCTTCGAACTTCATGACCTGACTTGAATTAAATAAATGCTCTGACCTGACCTGATTTAACTGACATAGTACTCTGATCTAACCTTAAACTGACTGGAATAAATTCGATAGCATATTTCTGAATTTCATAGAATAAGAAAACTAATAAATTTAACACAACCTAAATTCTGTTTGCATGCAGCTGGTTTAGTGACGAAATGGAAACTCCAAGTTCTCTTCGCTGGTAAGAAAAATAGTGGATTCTACAGATTCCGAAGAGGAGAAAAACATGCAGTGGACATGAGAAGCTACAACATGCATTTCGTCTTATACATTGTATGCACCTTCATTTCCATAGTGGTGTTCATAATCGAAGTCCTCGTTGAAAAAATCTTCAAATCAAGTAAAAGGAACCAAAAGCGGCAGAATTTGAAATTTTAGTTTTCTGAAAACTCACGAATTAATAATTCTGAATGTAATTATTTTTTTCTTAGACAATATAAGTTTGTGTGCAACTCAAGCAAAATCTTCCCTGAATTCAAATACACTGACGCCCGTTATTAATTAACCCACTTATTTTCTTCTACAACACAATTATCGACCTCCATCCCCATATAATATACACGTCTAATTACCACCCAACCCAAGATTTTAAGAAAAACAATCCTCAGTTTTTTTAATGTGAATCTGGAGAGATTGACTGGGTTGTTAACCGATGGGGTTATTTCAACCCGCCGTACTACGAAGGGTCCGGCAGGAGAATGGTGATCCACAGAATGGGTAAATGGGATCCGGAAAAGTACTCTTTGGATGAAGTTTATCAATTCAATATCGCTATACTGGAAATGGGGATAATGGAACCACAGGGACAAATTCTAGGCAGCATTGCGATCTTCGACTTTGAGGATTATTCTCTTCAGCAGGCGTGGTACTTCACACCCAGCTACGCCTACAAATCAATACAAATCCTGACGGTACTATTTTCAACCAATTTGATTCTTACATCCCACGATATTTTTTCCAGAAAGCATTCCCTATGAAGGTCCACGCCATACATATCGTCAACGAGTCTTACATTTTTGACATTATATTCAACGTGGTCAAACCTTTCTTGAGTACCTCGGTTCTGGAAAAAATATTTTTCCATGGAAGCGATTTGGAAAGTCTTCACAAGCACATAGCACCTGAGTATTTACCCCTAGGTATGGAGGGACGCGACCTCAACACAGCATCGAGAACTGGATTTCCATCTGGAGAAACAATCAAGTCGTTTTTCAAGAATTGAAAGATCTTGGATACGAATTCTCCGAAAATGAAGACGCTAATGATGTTTAAATAAGTTAGTTGGGTCAATAAAGTTGGATTAAATCTTGCTGCGTCATTGAATTTTATTGGGAGCTAGGAAAACCCTCTGAGTCTCAGTGTGGTTGTATATATGTATAATTCGGTAATTTTCGAAGGCGGTAGAAAAAACTCAAAATTTTCATATGGGAATTGAAAAACTGAAAAATTTGTCAAAATCCAGAAAACAATCAAGGATATAGATCTTGACGTACTGATTCTAAGAATATATCCTTATGGGCCTGAAATAGATTTTAGAAATAGATAGATTCGAAAATCAATTTTTTAAAAAATTCAAAATATTATTGTCAAATTTCATTTGATGATTCTGGAAAAACAGTTATAGTTTTTGAAGAAATGAGGCCTAAAATAACTTCCGGAGACGGAAATCTTCGAAAGAATTTCTTTAGGTAATTTTTTAAAGTGGTCTAAAATGTCGCAACTTCTCTATTACAAAATTAAGATTTTTAAAAATTTGTATAAAAATTGACAAAAATTCTGTGATATGACCTCGACGTACTGATTCAAAGAATATAACGTGTTTTCCACAAAAAAAAAAACTGTGATGTAGATTTCGACGTGCTGATTCGAAAAATATAGGGTCCCGGAGCAAGATTTTAGAAAAATTCGGTTCAAATTTTTTTTTTTTTAATTCATAATATAGTCATATTTCATCTCGTGATTCTGGCAAAATCGTAAAAGTTTTTGAAGAAATGACGACGAACATAATTGCTGGATACAAACATTCAAAAATTTCATATTGGGGTATTGAAAAATTAATGTTTTGAAAAATTTGTCAAAAAATCCAAAACCAAATCTGACATATAGATTTTGACGTAGCAATTCCGAAAGTACAAGTATTTGTGGTCCAGGAGCAAGATTAAAAAAAGTCTGTTCGAAAATAAATTACAGAAAAATCCAAAAATTATCTCAAAAACACATTTTGTGGAGAAAGTGTAGGAGTTTTAGAAGAAACGAGGCCGAAAGTAACTTCCGGAAGTATAAATCCACAAAAAAAAAGCTCTCTGGAAGATTTTGAAAAATTTGTCAAAGTTGCACAAAAATTTTTAGGCAATTTTCGAAGATGGTGGAAAAACCAAAATTTTCATTTTAGGGGAGAGTATTGAAACATTAAGATTCTGAAAAAGTTGTCTAAAAATTTTTGAGGTCTTGATTAGGAAAGCGTGATTATGGTTTCGGAGTAATATTTTAGAAAAATACGGTTTAAAAGTCAATATATTTTTTTAAATCCTTAATTTACTTACAGTTCAGCTCGTGATTCTGGAAAAGTTGTAGGAATTTTCGAAAAAATGCGGGCGAAAGTAACTTCTTTGGGTTCATATTTACAAAAAAGTCTATTTTAGTAAGAAAAGTTGGTCGAAAAAGTCAAAATTTTCAGAATGATGGAGTACTGAAAAATTGAAATTTTGAAAATTAAGTCAAAAAATCAAAACAAAAAATCTGACAGATTTTGAGGTACCGATTCCAAAAGTACAGCGCTTTATTTTCTTGGAGCAAGATTTTAGAAAAAGTCGGCTCCAAATTAAATTTTTGGAAAACTCCAAAAAAGAGTTGTATTTTTTCTGATGATTCTGGAAAACGGTAGGGGTTTTACAAGAAAAAAGCTAAAAGTAACTTTTTGAAGTTTAAAGATACAAAAAGTCTCTTTAGGAAGTCAAAATTGGCAAAAAAAGTCAAAATTTTCCTAATGCAATTCAAAATTGAGATTTTGAAAATTCTGTCAAAAAAACAAAAAAATTTGACATAGATTTTGCCACACCGATTCCAAAAGTACAAGTGTTTATGGTCCCGGAGCAAGATTTAAAAACGTTCGGTTCGAAAATCAATTTTAGAAAAATTCATAAATTAATCATATTTTGTCCGAAAAAGAGTAGGAGTTTTGGAAGAAACTAGGCTCAAAGCAACTTCCGGAAGAGCTAAGTATTTTCGACGGTTATAAGAGAATATTGAAAAATTAAGATTTTGAAAAAATTGTCTAACATGCACAAAAAAATTCTTTGCTATAGAACCCGATGTGCTTATTCGAAAAATATAGCGTATTTATGGACCGGAACAAATTTTATAGAAATTCTATCAAATTCAATTTTTGGAAATTTCAAAAAATAGTTATATTTTATCCGATGATTCGAAGAAATAAGGCTAAAAATAACTTCTGGACGTCCAAATCTATTTCTTAGGTAATTTTCGAAGATGGTTGAAACAAATCAAATTTTTTTTAATATATAATATTTCGTCTAGTGATTTTGGAAAAATTGCAGTTCTCGAAGAAATGAGGGCGAAAGTAACTTCTGGAGGTTTAATTTACAAAAAAAAAAAATCACCTTTGGTAGCCAAAGTTGGTCAAAAAAAATAAAAATGTTCAGAATGATGAAATATTGAAAAATTGAAATTTTGAAAATTTTGTCAAAAAATAAAAAAAAAATGACAAATTGTGAGGTACCGATTCCAAAAGTACAGCGTGTTTATGGTCTCCGAGCAAGATTTTAGAAAAATTCCGCCCCAAATTCAATTTTTTGAAAACTCCAAAAAATAGTTATGTTTTATCTCATGATTCTCGAAAAATGGAGCCGTTTTCGAAGAAATAAGGCTGAAAGTAGCTTCTGGAAGTCCAAATCTAAAAACAAATTTCTTAGGTAATTTTCGAAAGTGGTTGAAAAAAGTCAAAATTTTCGTATTGAAGATCGAGATTTGGAAAAAAAATCCGGGATATAAAATATAGACTTTATAGTCCCGAAGAAAGATTTAATAAAAACTAGGTTCTAAATCTATTCAGGTAATTTTCTAAAGTGGTCGAAAAAGTCACAACTTCCATATTAAAGAAATTGAAATTTCGAAAAAAATGTCAAAAATCCACAGGAATTCCTTGATATGGAACTCGACGTGATGACTCCAAATACATATCGTGTTCATAGTTCCGAAAAATACATTTTTTGAAAAATCCAAAAAGTACTGATACTTTATCGTAATTCAATTTCGAGGAAATAAGGCAGAAATTAACTTCCGTAGATCTGCAAAAAAATTCTTCAGGTTATTTTCGAACGTGCTCCTAAAAAGTAAAAATTTTCATAAAGTGCTAATTTTCAAACAAAGATTATGAAAAGTTGTCTAGACATTTACAAAAAATTCTGGAATATAGATCTCAACGTACAAATTCGAAATACGTAGTATGTTGAAGTTCTCGGAACACGATTTTACAAGTATTTGTTTGGAAAGTGAGTTTTTTCAAAGAATTAAAAAATTTCAATTTTTTGGAAACACGGACATAGCATTTGAAGAAAGAAATTTTCATTTTTAGGCAGAGCATTGAAACATTTAAGATTCCAAAAAAATGTATCTCTTTTTTGTAGCGGCTTTTTTGTACTCTTTTGGTCATCTTTTCTGTAAGCTTCTTTGACTCCCTTTTTTAGTCACATTTGTATGGCTTTTTTAATCCTTTTTTTGCTCATTTCATCCTCTTTTTCACTTTCTTTGATGTATTATTTGTGGATTTTTTGTCGCCTTTTTTCTAGTGGCGATTTTTTATCCTCTTTTTTGCCGTATTTTGTTATAAGCGTTTTAGTATCTTTTGGGCCTTCTTTTATTCTTCAATTTTTGTAGTCAACTTTTTTTTTCATGTTTTTCAAATCTTATTTCTCTCTCGTCCATTTGTCGTCTGTCTGTTGTCTGTCTGTGTAGATCTTTATTTGAGAGATAATCTCCTACGGATTGTGAGTGTTTTTGTCGACTCTTTTATGGCCTTTTATGTTTCAATTTTTTCCGTATTTTTTGTAAAGGTGTTCTTTGTAGTCAAAATCAAATTTTATAATTTTTCAAAGAAACAGGTTTTACTGAATTGTACTTCAGGGCTAGGAAAGTTTTGTCGAAATAATTTTATATCTACCAATTTTTCTATACAATTTTTTGGCCTTTTTTTCCTGTAGAGTATATTTTCGTCCTTGTATTAGATTATTTCATTTTTCCTCGTTATTAACTCAACCTATTTTAACTTCTCGAAAGTAAGCTAAGAAAGTAATGTAATAGAGTTCATTCGGTGAATGGCTACTTTTATATTTTTTCGACGTTTCTTTGTTATCTGTCGTCTGTCTGTCTGTCTGTCTGTTGTTTGTCTCTCTGTCGTCTATGTACATTTTCGTCGAAACAGACAGTTTCGCGAACCAAGATTTGAGTAATCATCCCCACCAACAAATTGATGACGTCATTGAAAATTTTGCTTCGGAAATACATACTATTTAGTTTTTTACTTCCCGATCGTAAGCAAAGGAAGTATTGTAATCGAGTCCGTCGGCCGACTCTCTACTTTTACGTTTTCTCGATCTTTCATGACCCCTAGAAGACGAAGAAATAGGTCTCCCATTTCCGTCTGTCTGTCCGTCTGTCCGTCTGTCCGTCTGTCCGTCTGTCCGTCCGTCTGTCTGTCCGTCTGCCGTCCCGGATTTTTATTAGACAGATAATCTCCGAAAGTACTCCACCGATTGTTGTGAAATTTTGTACTTATACTAAGAATATCATGTAGATGGTAAAACGCTAACCAAAATTTGTCTAGTCATGCCCACCACTAATGCGATGACGTCACTTCAAAATTGTACATAGTAAATGGGTTTTCAATTGTATAAAATAACATAGTCCTACACATGTAGTTTACAACTCTAAATCGACTTTTCACCCGAAACGTCCAGATTTTTGGAAAAAAATCAAAATTATAAAACAACATTTTGAAATTTAATTTTTAATCTGCTAACCAGAATGCTTTGAAATGTTGCAGATGTTTTAAGGCTATAAAGAGCATCATAAATCTTTAGTCAAAAAATATTTGCTTATCCCCTCCAAAAACTTGATGACGTCAGCTCAAAAGTTTGTGGAATAAATCATATCTAAAATGTACAAAATATGATGAGTCTGTACTTGTGATCTATCACTAAATTCATATTTTTTGGATTTGCATATACAGGGTGACTCAAAAAAATTAATGAATGCGTAAATATATTTTATTGATTTAATCAGGAACTACAAAACGGAATGCTCTGACATCTTGCAGATGCTTTAAGGTTATAAAGAGCATAATAAATGTTTAGTCAAAATATATTTGCTTATCCCCTCCAAAAACTTGATGACGTCAGCTCGAAAATTTGCCGAATAAATCATATCTAAAATTTACAAAATATGATCAGTCTGTACTTGTGATCTATCACTCCATTCATATTTTTTGGATTTGCATATACAGGGTGATTCAAGAAAATAAATGAAAGCGTAAATTTATTTTACTGATTTAGTCAGGAACTACAAAACCGAATGCTTCGAAATCTTGAAGATATTTTAAAATTATCATAAGCATGGTAAATTTTTGATCAAAATGTATTTGGTCTTCCCCCTAAAAAATTTATGACGTCACCACAAAATTTTGCTGAATAAATCCTATCTAAAATGTACAAAATATGGTGAGTCTCTTGTTGTGATTTATTATTCCATTCAAATTTTTTCGATTTGCATATACAGGGTGACTCAAAAAAATTTATGAATGCGTAAATTTATTTTATTGATTTAATCAGGAACTACAAAACCGAATGCTTTGAAATCTTGCAGATGTTTTAAGGTTATAAAGAGCATAATAAATTTTTAGTCAAAATATATTTGGTTATCTTCTACAAAAAACTGATGACGTCAGCTCAAAAGTTTGCCGAATAAATCGTATCTAAAATGTATAAAATATGATGAGTCTGTACTTGTGATTTATCATTCCATTCATATTTTTGGATTTGCATATGCATCTTCATTTCCATTGTGGTGTTCATAATTGAAGTACTGGTTGGAAAAATCTTCAAATCCAGTAAAAGACACCAAACGCGACAGAATTTGAAATTTTAGATTTACTTGGATTTCGAATGTCATTTCAACTTTCTGAAAACACACGAATTAATAATTCTTCAGAAAAGTACTCTTTGGATGAAGTTTATCAATTCAGTATTGCTATACTGGAAATGGGTATAATGGAACCACAGGGACAAATTCTAGGCAGCGTTGCCATCTTCGACTTTGAGGATTATTCTCTTCAGGAGGCGTGGTACTTCACACCCAGCTATGCCTACAAATCAATACAAATCCTAACGGTACTATTTTCAACCAATCTGATTCTTATATCCTACGATTTTTTTTTTTTTCAGGAAGCATACATATTGTCAACGAGTCTTACATTTTTGACATTATATTCAACGTGGTCAAACCTTTCTTGAGTACCTCGGTTCTGGAAAAAGTATTTTTCCACGGTAGCGATTTGGAAAGTCTTCACAAGCACATAGCACCTGAGTATTTACCCCCTAGGTATGGAAGGACACGACCTCAACACAGCATCGAGAACTGGATTTCCATCTGGAGAACCAATCAAGTCGTTTTTCAAGAATTGAAAGATCTTGGATACGAATTCTCCGAAAATGGAGACGTTAATGATGTTTAAATAAGTAGTTGGGTCAATAAAGTTGGATTAAATCTTGCTGCGTCATTGAATTTTATTGGAAACTAGGAAAACCCTCTGAGTCTCAGTGTGGTTTCAATGTTCACCAAAACGCGTCACTTGTGTTTCGTATTTTTTTCCCTTGCTGCATGTACACTTTTTGACTTTACCCAAAAAACCTTTCTTTGAAGACACATTTTGTTAACAAACTCTTACACAAATACCAGACTTTCCAAATAATTTTCCACGTCGATAACTTTTCGCAACGCTATGTCAACAAATTTGACGAAATACAGCCACTCCCTATCGTCATCTATAACCACCACACAGCCCCAAACACCTCTTTCCAGCGACCCTTTCTCCAAAAATGTCTCCATTTCGTCGGCTTGAGAAACCCAAACCTATTTTCAACCTACCTCCAACACAAACGCACCGTTTTTGAACGAGATATCATCATATTTTTGGTTGACTACACCAAAGTGACGACTTTTTCCAAAAATTACTGGCTTATGCCTCGTCTAGAACGCGCCGGAAGCATTTTGGTCATCGACTTCACCCAAGAAAGTTCTTTCGACGTCTACAAACTCTGTTTCTTTTGTGGCCAAATCACCGGACAGATCCTTCTAGTCAAAACTATTAACGCAACGGACTTGGACCTTCCAGCAAAAATTTTGTTCTCGAGACAATTCAAGAACTTCTATGGACACGAACTGCGAGTGGCTTACAGTACTTACTATCCGTATTTTTTTTGTTCTAAGAAGGTGAAGAGTAAGTGTGAAGAGTTTTCTGGTATCGAGCTCGAAATGTTGAAGATGTTGGCTCACAAAATGAACTTCACTTTCACTCTTTTTGAAACCAGGAACGACATGGAGGTACTATTTGAGGGATTGATGTCACACAAATACGATTTTGCGATTGGAGGGTTGTCGATGACGCCACAGCGCTTTGATATTGTTCAATACAGCGTTCCGCTTTTCATTGAAACTATAGTAGCGATGTATACCTACAATTCGAGTTATACTTTTGCGGCAATTTCTTTGTTTCTTCCGTTTCCGGCGACAGTATGGATTGGGATTGTTGTCGTTGTACTTGGAATGGCCTTCATTGTCTATTTAATGAGTAAAGTTTACGACGACGTTGATAACGTACTGGCGTTGAAGATTCTAAAGGTACTATGGTAACTATGTCAAAAAAAGTGAAAATGTTTTTGATCATTTCAGACGTGTCTTAAAGCCTTGATCGAACAACCAACTAACCTCAAACTATCGTCACGCCACTTTCGATTCGTCCTAATGTTTCTCCTTTCAAGCTGGTTCCTCTTCTGTTTCTTGATCAACGCCGGCTACAAATCGCGATTGTCCTCTCTTCTGGTCCATCCTCCACTACAGCGACGCCCGAATCTCAGAGACGTCATTGAAGACGGGTACGACGTGATTGTGGACAAAACTCACCAAGTTTTGGCTCCTGGACTGCAAGATAGATTGAACAAGTCTGGGTACGTTGCTCTAGATGGTGGTACTATGGATTGATAATTTTTTGTAGACGTTTGGTCGTGCAGCCTAGTATGTGTCGTTCGATTGAGTACTACAGGAGACATAAGTCCGTTTTGATTAAAGATGCCTCACTTATTTTTTTCCATTCAAGATATTTTTGTGAACTTGATCGCAGACCGGCTAGTGGGATGCCTAAATTGGGGTTCATTCCTTTGGCTAAAGCTGTGTATGGGTGGCCGTTCAAACTGGGGAGTCCATTTGTGCCGAGTATTAATAAAAATTTGAAGTGGATCTTGTCAGGTGAGTAAATTTATTTTTTTTTTTGTAAGGTCAGGTCAGGTGGTGATTTTGAAAAAATGTAGAAATTTTTTGGTGGTTCAAAATCTCTTTAATTAATTTTCTAAAGCGGTGGAAAAAAGTCAATTTTTTTTAAACCTCCAGCTGATATAGTGATTTTGGCAGAATAAAAGAACTCAAAATTTTCGTAAGGGAATTGAAAAACGGGAAAATTTGTCAAAAATCCAGAAAAAGATCTAGACATACCGTTTATTTTAAAAATTCAAAACATGGTCAAATTTCATCTTAGGTAATTTTCTAAAGTGGTCGAAAAAGTCGCAACTTTTATATTATGAAATTGAAATTTTTAAAAAGGGGTCAAAAAATCCGCAAAAATTCGACATGTTGATTCCAAAAAAGGAACGTGTTTATGGTCCCGGAGGAAGATCATAGAAATATTTGGTTAGAAATTCAGTTTTTAGAAATTTTAGAAACATTTAGGTAGTCAAAATTAATCAAAAAAAGTCAAAATTTTCAAAATGGATTATTGAAAAATTGAATTTTTTGAAAATATTGTCAAAAAAATCAAAAAACCTGACATAGATTTTGAAATTCCGATTCCCAAAGTACAAGTGTTTATGGTCCCGGAGCAAGCTTTTAAAAAAACTGGATTCAAGGGTTGTCTGAAAATTCACAAAAAATTCTGTAATATAAATCTCGCCGTGCTGATTCGAAAAATATAGTACCGAAGCAAGATTTTGGAAAAATTCGGTACGAACGTCTTTTTTAAAACCTATAATAAAAAGGACGAAAAGGATGAAAAGTACGAAAAGGACGAAAAGGACGAAAAGGGCGAAAAGAACGAAAAGGACCAAAAGGACGAAAAGGACGAACGAGGAGGAAAAGGACGAACGAAAACGAACGAGGACGAATAAAGCCGAAAAGGACGAACGAGGACGGACGAGGACCAACGAGGACGAAAGCGGACGAACGAGGACGAACGAGGACGAACGAGGGCGAACGAGGACGAACGAGGACGAATAAGGTCGAAAAGGACGAACGTGGACGGACGAGGACCAACGAGGACGAACGAGGACGAACGAGGAAGAACGAGGACGAACGAGGACGAACGGACGAGGACGAACGAGAACGAACGAGGACGAAAAGGAAGAAGAAGGATGAAGAAGGACGAAAAAGGACGAACGAGGACGATAAAGGAGGAAAAAGAACGATGAAGGACGAAAACGGACGAAACAGGACGAAAAAGGACGATAAAGGACGAAAAGGACCAGAAGGACCCAAATAACCAAAAGCACCAAAAGGACCAACAGGATGAAAACACCAAAACGACGAAATTGACCAAAAGACGAAAAGGACGAAAAGTACGAAAAGCACGAAAAGCGCGAAAAACACCAAAGGCACCAAAGGGACGAAAAGGACCAAACGGACCGAAAGGACCGAAAGGACGAAAAGGACAAACGAGAACGAACGAGGACGAACGAGGACGAACGAGGACTAACGAGGACGAACGAGGACGAACGAGGACGAACGAGGACGAACGAGGACGAACGACGACGAAAAGGACGAAGAGGACGAAGAGGAAGAAGAGGACGAAGAGGACGAAAAAGGATGACAAAGGACGAAAAAGGACGACAAATGACGAAAAAGGACGAAAAGGTCGAAATGGACGAAAGGGACGAAACAGACAAAAAGGACGATCGAAAACGAACGAGGATGAAAAGCACGAAAAGGACGAAGAAGGACGAAGAAAGACGAAGAAGGACAAAGAAGGAGGAAACAGGACGAAGAAGGACGAACGAGGACGAAAAAGGACGAACATTGATGAAAAAGGACGAACAAGGACGATACAGGACGAAAAAGAACGAAAACGGACGAAAAAGAACGAAAACGGACAAAAAAAGACGATAAACGACGCAAAACGACGAAGAAGGACGAAAAAGGACGAAATGGACGAAAAGGACGAAAAGGACGAACAGGACGAAAATGACGAAAAGAACCAAAAGGACCAAAAGACGAAATGGACCAAAAGGACGAAAAGGTCGAAAAGGATGTAAAGTACGAAAAGCACCGAAAGGACGAAAAGGACCGAAAGGACGAACGAGGACGAACGAGGACGAAAAGGACGAAGAGGACGAAGAGGACGGAGAAGGAGGAAAAAGGACGAAAAAGGACGACAAAGAACGACAAAGGACGAAAAAGGGCGGAAAAGACGAAAAAGGAAGACAAACGATGAAAAAGGATAAAAAGGTCGAAAAGGACGTAAAGCCGAAAAGCACCAAAAGGACGAAAAGGACCGAAAGGCCGAACGAGGACGAACCACGACGAACCACGACGAACGAGGACGAACGAGGACGAAAGAGGACGAACGACGACGAAAAGGACGAAGAGGACGAAGAAGACGAAGAAGGACGAAGAAGGACGAAAAAGGAGGACAAAGGACGACAAATGGACGAAAAAGGACGAAAAGGACAAAACGGGCGAAAGGGACAAAACGCACGAAAAGGACGAACGAGGACGAAAGAGGACGAAAAGGGCGAAGAGGACCAAAAGGACCAAAAAGACCAAAAGGAAAAAAGAACCAAAAGGACCAAAAGGACGAAAAGGATGAAAAAGACGAAAAGGACGAAAAGCACGAAAAGTACCAAAAGGACGAAAAGGACGAAAAAGACCGAAAGGAGAGAAAGCCTGAAAGGACCGAAAGGACGAACCAGGACGAACGAGGACGAACGAGGACGAACGAGTACGAACGAGGACGAAAAGGACGAAAAGGACCGAAAGCCTGAGAGGACCGAAAAAACGAACGAGGACGGACGAGGACGAGCGAGGACGAACGAGGACGAAAGAGGACGAAAAAGACGAAAAGGACGAAACGGACGAAAAGGACGAAAAGGTCGAAAAGGTCGAAAAGGACGAAAAGGTCGAATAGGACCATAAGAACAAAAAGGACTAAAAGGACCAAAAGGACCAAAAGCACAAAATGACCAAAAGGACCAAAAGGACGAAAAGGACCGAAAGGATGAACCAGGACGAACGAGGACGAACGAGGACAAAAGGACGAAGAGGACGAAGAGGACGAAGAGGACGAAGAGGACGAAGGAGGACGAAGAAGGACGAAAACGGACGACAAAGAACGACAAAGGACAAAAGGGCGAAAAGAACGAAAAAGGAAGACAAACGACGAAAAAGTACGAAAAGAACGATAAGGACGAAAAGGGCGAAATGGGCGAAAGGGACGAAACGCACGAAAAGGACGAACGAGGACGAACGAGGACGAACAAGGAAAAAGAGGACGAAAAGGACCAAAAGGACCAAAAGAACCAAAAGGACCAAAAGGACCAAAAGGACCAAAAAGACGAAAGGAACGAAAAAGACGAAAGGACGAAAAGCACCAAAAGGACGAAAAGGTCCGAAAGCCTGAAAGGACCGAAAAGACGAACGAGGACGAACGAGGACGAACGATCACGAGCGAGGACGAACGAGGACGAAAGGGGACGAAAAGGACGAAAAGGACGAAAAGGTCTAAAAGGTCCAAAAGGACAAAAATCGAAAAGGACAAAAAGGTCGAATAGGACGAGAAAAGACGAAAAGGACGAAAAGGACCCAAAGGACCAAGAGGACCCAAAGGACCCAAAGGACCAAAAGTACAAAATGACCAAAAGGATGAAAAGGGCGAAAAGGACGAAAAGGACCTAAAGGACCCAAGGGACCCAAAGGACCCAAAGAACCAAAAGGAACAAAAGGACCAAAAGGACCAAAAGAACCAAAAGGACCAAAAGGATGAAAAGGACCAAAAGGATGAAAATGACGAAAAGGACGAAAATGACGAAAAGGGCGAAAAGGACGAAAACGGCGAAAATGGCAAAAAGGACTAAAAGTACTAAAAGGACTAAAAGGACGAAAAGGACGACAAGCACGAAGTTTTGAAACAAAGAGTTTGAAAAAGTTGTCGAAGGACACACAGACATTCTAAGCTATCTGGAAGTCCATAAAAGATTTTCGACGTGTTGATTCGAAAAATATAGGGTGTTTTTGCCCCGAAGTAAATTTTAAAAATTGTCAATATGGCCAGTCCGTTTCCTGAAAATTCCAAAATAAAGTCATATTTATTTTATCTAGTGATAAAAAAAATGTAGAAGTTTTTGAAGAAATAAAAGACAAAAAGTAATTTCAGTAGGCCCAAATCTACAAAAAAATCTCTTTAGGTAATTTTCGAAGGTTGTGGAAAAAGCCAAAATTTTCATCAGGGACGAACTTTAAAGTAAAGATTCTGAAAAGGTTGTCTAAAAAATTATTCATTTGAGAAATATAACGTTATCGTTGTTCGGAGTAAGATGTTAGAAAAATTCGGTTTAAAATTGAATATATTTTTTTAAATATAATACTCATATTTCATCTCATGATTCTGGAAAAATTGTAGGTGTTTTTGGAGAATTGAGGACGAAAGTTACTTCTGGAGGTTTAAATTTAGAAAAAAGTATAGTCAAAGTTGGTCGAAGAAAGTCAAAATGTTCATAATGGAGTATTGAAACTTTGAGGTTTTTAAAATTCTTCCAAAAAATCCAAAAAAATCTAACAAATTTTGACGTACCAATTCCAAAAATGCAAGTGTTTTTGGTCCACAGCTTCCATTTTAAAAAATTAAATTTCGAAAACAATGACAAAAAATGTACAGTAGTTTGTTGATATGGATCTCGACGTGGTGATTCCAAAAATGTAATGTGTTCATAGTCCCGGATCAAAATTTTAGAAAAATTCGTTTCGAAAATACATTTTTGGAAAAATCCAAAAGTACTCATAATTTTTGGTAATTCTGGAAAAATGGTAGAAATTTTCGAGGAAATAAGGCAGAAGGTAACTTTTGTACATCCAGCTCTACAAAAAAATTCTTTAGGTTATTTTGGAAGATGGTCCTAAAAAGTCAAAATTTTTATTAAAAAAGTTGTCTAAAAATTTAGAAAAAAATCTGGAACGTACAAATTCGAAATATTAATATTTATTTAGAACGTAATTAGGTTCATCCGCTTCAAAATTTATGTAATCATCCCGACCAACAGATTGATGACGTCATTGCAAAATTTTGCTTCGTAAATACTATTGTTTATTCTTAAGTACTGGATTCAAGGTTTTTTTTGAGACTTGTCTAATTTGGTGCACAATCTTCGAACTGCATAACCTGACTTGAATTAAATAAATGCTCTGACCTGACCTGAAATAAAATTCGATATCATAATTCTGAATTTCATAGAATAAGGAAACTAATAAATTTAACACAACCTAAATTCTGTTTGCATGCAGCTGGTTTAGTGACGAAATGGAAACTCCAGGTTCTCTTCGCTGGTAAGAAAAATAGTGGATTCTACAGATTCCGAAGAGGAGAAAAACATGCAGTGGACATGAGAAGCTACAACATGCATTTCGTCTTGTACATTTTATGCACCTTCATTTCCATCGTGGTGTTCATAATTGAAGTCCTCGTTGGAAAAATCTTCAAATCAATTAAAAGGAACCAAAAGCGGCAGAATTTGAAGTTTTAGTTTTCTGAAAATAGACGAATTAATAATTCTGAATGTAATTATTTGTTCTTAGACAATATAAGTTTGTGTGCAACTCAAGCAAACTCTTCCCTGAATTCAAACACACCGACGCCCGTCATTAATTAACCCACTTCTTTTCTTCTACAACACAATTATCGATTCCGCCATATAATATGCGCGTCTAATTACCACCCATCCCAAGACTAATTCAAAATCCATGTTGCCTTAAACCCAATCGATTCAAACCATCATTGTCATGTCCACGAGTTATCTTTCAATAACTCTTCCCCAGACACGCAATTCCATCGTCCGCTTTATCTCAACCCATTCCACAATTATGTGTCACACCAACAATGTCACACACCCTCTTCCTCATAATTTTCACCCAAACCTTCACACTTGCGTTTCTTAAACTAAACCCTTTTCCCGAGGAAGACCGACAAGTGCGCGAATCTCTAACTATGTGTGTCAAAGACGCCGCCCAGAGATTCTTCAAAAACGGACCCACGATTTTCTACTCACTGCCACTGAACGAAGTAAACTCAAACCAAACATCGTCCACGGTTTTAGACAGACTTATCCTCTTCGAGCTGACGAAAAACTGCCAATGGGCGCTTTTTGTCAAAAACTTAACCCTAGACGATCGAAGTACGGATCAAGGAATGTACAAACCCAACTACTATATTATCCAACTGAGAGACAAGGAGGAGTTTTGGGTGAACCTCAACATCCTCAAAACCTACACCAACTGGAACCCTCACGCAAAATTTTTGATCATAGCTCCCAGACTTGTCGAAAAACCTAGACCCATTGCCACGTATATAATGAAAACGTTGTGGAAGATACACGTAGTTAATGGAGTTGTTCTTCTTCCAGATAAAAAAACAAGACGTTGTTCCACGCTTATTCGTGGCTTCCGTACAAAGACGACAACTGTGGGGAGGACTTTGACAGGGTCAACAAGATCGATTCTTGCAGTTTTGGTAAGACGGCGGACTTCGTCGATTGGTACGAAGACAAAATTCCAAAGATTTTTAACCAATGCGTGGTTAAAGTACGCGTTGTGGATTTTCCACCATACGTGATGCAGGTACCCAATGGTAGTACGAACAGAGGGGTTGAAATCAATCTTCTGGATCTAGTTGGTGAGGTGTACAACCTCCACATGGTCTACTACTCGTCGCAAACCAGCCTCGACTGGGGCAACATTTTCGACAATGGTACCATCACCGGAAACCTGAAGCACCTCTATGACGAAGACGATGACGTTTCCATTGGTGCCTACGCCAAAACCATGACGCGATCTGTCATTTTCGAAGACACTTTCTACCACTACGAGTCCTTGGTTTGTTGTGTCCCGTACTCCACCCGAAACACGAAACTACAAACCGTGACCAAGATCATGGGTGTTGGGGCGTTTCTTCTGACTTTGATCGTCTACGTGACGGTGACCGCACTGATGTGGGTGACCAGTAAAGACGACTTACCTTGTTACAAAAATTTTGGCAGCTTTTACCATGAATACCTTTTCCGCTTTACTAGATTTACCAGTTTCGGCCCTCCCTAGAACCAGCAAAGTCCGCTTTTTTTTAGCCATGTTGCTACTCTATAGTTTCTCGATTGTGATAGCGTACCAGACTCTTCTATCGAGTACCCTAGCAAGTGGTACCAACCACCAAACGATCACCAGAATCGAAGATCTTCTAGACACTTCTATGAACATCTACGCCATCAATAACACCTCGAGGTACTTCGCGACTGATGGTACCTACAGGAAGACCAACAAGATTAACGCCGCCATTTTGAAAAAATGGGTGAACTGTAAGAATCCGCACGAGTGTTTGAACTTGGTAGCTTTTGAAAGAAAGGCAGCTGTGATTTTTCCTAGATTGTTTACTGAATATATAGTTGATAGTTACAGGACTCCGGAGAACGATCCGTTGATCTATTGTTTTGACAAGTCTATGGTGTCGTACCCGTTGGTGATAATGATGAGGAAAGGGTTCCAGCTTTTTGACAAGTTTGATGTTCTTATTTCCCGGATCGTGAATTCCGGGTTTGTGCAAAAGTGGGAGAGGGAAATTTTGAGAACTCGGTTTGAGAATTTCACGTCGAGTGGAGAGGTAGCGACTGGGAACAACGAGCCGGATTTTGACAGTTTGAAGCACATTTTTGGGGTTTGGGGTATTGGGTGTGGGGTTGCGGTGGTGGTGTTCGTGCTAGAAGTTGTTTATTATAGATGGGTTAACAAAGAAAAGTAAATGGATAATTGTTTTTGAAATGTGATATTTCTGTATTTGATGTTCGTTTTTGTGAAAAAAAGTCAAGAAAAGGGTTGTTTTTTTTTATTTGGGGATTTTATGAGCCAGCTTTGTGCGTGCTTTGATATAATCTTAAATAAATAAAACGTGAACACGACATTGTAACGATATTGCGTCAGTTTAATCAGGCGTAATTCATATCTGTTTACTGTTAACTCTGGAATGGGAAAAATTGTTTCTCTTATCTGTAAATAAAGCCACCCTTGTGAATGTTTTGACCTTTGTTCGAGCACCTCCGAAAATTACCTAAAGAGGTTGTTGTGAGTTCGACCTCTCAAAAACTCGTGTCCATTTTTTTTGGAACGATTTTTAAGCCAAATATTTCTAAAATCTAAAATTGTTTTGCAGATTTTTCAAAATTTCAATTTTCACTGTGAAAATTTTGACGTTTCTTCGATCACCTTCGAAAAATTACCTAGATAGATTTTTGTAGATTTCGACCTCTGGAAGTTACTTTCGGCCTCATTTCTTTCAAAACTCCTATTATTTTTTTCAAGAAATTGACTATCGAAGCGAATAATAAGAAAAATAAACACGCTGTAATCAAGATCTATATCCCGAAATTTTTTGTGGATTTTGCACCAGAATTTTACTTTCAGCCTTTTTTCTTAGAAAATTCGTACAATTTTTCACGAGTTGAAATATGAGTGTATTAATGATTAAAAAAAGAAATTGACTTTTAAATCGAATTTTCCTAAAATTTTGGTCCGGAACCATGAACGCGGTAAAAATTTTCCAAACAGCAGGTGACGACCTATATCCCAGAAATTTTTTTGTGTTTTAAGACGACTTTAAAATCACAATTTCCCAATATGAAAATTTTGACTATTTTTCAACCACCTACGAAAATTATGCAGAAATTTTCTTATAGACTTCGGTTTCTGGAAATTATTTTTGGTTCCATTTCTTCTACTAAATTTCCAAAATCGCTGAACGAAATATGACAATTTTAGAATTTTTCAAAATTGGCTTTCGAACAGAATCTTTTTAAAAGTTGAATGTTTATAAAATCTTTCTCAGGAACCATAAGTACGCTAGATTTTTGGACTCAGCCCGTCTAGAATAATATCACAGAATTTTTGTGGAAATTTGACTATATTTTGGTTTTTTAATTGATTTTCGAATCGAATTTTTCTGGATTTTCGACAACTTTTTCAAAATCTCAATTTTTCAACATGGACAATTTTGACTTTTTTTTATAGATTTCGAACTCCACAAGTTATTTCCAGTCTGCCAGTCTCATTTCTTCGAAAACTAATACCATTTTTCCAAAACTGTCAATTTAACAGCGCCAATTTTTGTATATTTTAAAAAAATTGAATTTAATCTAAATATTTTTAAAATCATGTCCGAAAACTTAAAAACCCTTTATTTTAGATTTATTTTCCAGACATTTTGTGGATATTTTATATTTTAATCAACTTTTTCCAAACCTCGATTTTTCAATAATTAATTTCGACTTTTTCGACCACTTTTGAAAATTATCCAAAGAGACTTTTTGTAGATTTCAACCTCCAAATTCACTTCTAGCCTTATTTTTTCGCAAACTATTACCATTTTTCCAAAATCGTCCATTCTTCAAAAACTGCTAGCATTTTTCCAGAATCGTCAGATAAAATTTGACTTTTACTTTTCTGGATATTTTTAAATTGATTTTCGAACACAATTTTTATCAAATCTTTCTTCGGGACCATAAAAACGCTGTATTTTATATGCCTGAATTTTTTCTGGATTTTCGACAACTTTTTCAAAGTCTCCGTTTTTCAAATTCGAAAATTTTGACTTTTTTCGACCACGTTCGAAAATTTCTAAAGAGCTTTTTTTTGGATTTCGACCTCCACAAGTCACTCTCAGCCAAGTACTTGTAAAATCTTGTACATATTTAGAATGAGTAGGTCGAGATCTCTATTTTAATTTTTTTGTAAATTTTTGACAACTTGTTCAAATTCTTTGTTTCAAAACTCGTGCCTCGTGAAAGTTTTGACTTTATGGACCACATTAAAAAATTACATAAAATAATTTTTTTTAGATTTTACTATCCGGAAATTACTTTTAGCCTCATTTCATCAAAAACTATTACCATTTTTCCATAATCATCTGATAAAATTTGACTATGTTTTGGATTCTTTTTTAAATTGATTTTCAAACCCAATTTTTATCAAATCTTGCTCCGGGACCAAAAACACGCTATATTTTTTATCATATCCAGATTTTTTTCTGGATTTTCGACAACTTTTTCAAAATCTTAATTTTTCAAATAAAGAAAATTTTGACTTTTTTCAACAACTTTCAAAAATTGCGTAAAGAGACTTTTTTTGTAGATTTCGACCTCCAAAGTCATTTTCAGCGACATTTCTTTGAAAATTATTGGCGTTTCTCCAAAAAACTTTCGAACCAAATACATGTAAAATCTTGTTACGAGACATTACATATTTCGAATCAGTACGTCGAGATTTATATTTCAAAATAATTTTTTTGTAAATTTCTAGACCACTTTTTCAAAATCTTCAAATCTCGCCCATTATGAAAATTTTGACTTTTTAGACCATCTTGGAAAATTACCTAAAGAAATGCTTCACAGATTTTATCTACAAAAGTTATTCTCCGTCTCATTTTATCGAAAACTCCTACCATTTTTCCGAAATGAAACATAACTATATTTTGGAATTTTCAAAAAATTGACTGTTGAACCGAAATTGTATAAATCTTGTTCTGGGACAATACACACCCTATATTTTTCGAATTAACACCTCGAGATCTACATCACAGATTTTTTAATGGAATTTCGAACGACTTTCAAAATCAAAATTTTTTTGTATCAAAATTTTGACTTTGTCGACAACCTTCGAAAATTACCAAGAGGATTATGTTTTTGTAGATTTTAGCTTCCGGAAATTACTTTTAACCTCATTTCTCCAAAAACCCCTACAATTTTTCCAGAATTACCAAAAAAAAATTAAGAATACATTTTACATTTTCCAAAAAATTCATTTACCAACCGATTTTTTTCGAAATCTCAATTTCTTAATCTGGAATCGATTTTCGCACCCAATCTTTATCAAATTATTCATCAGGACCATAAACACATTTTTTATATCCCGGATTTTTTTCTGGATTTTCGAGAAATTTTTCAAAATCTCAATTTCTCAAACACGAATATTTTGACTTTTTTCGACCACCTTTGAAAATTACCTAAAGACACTTTTTGTAGATTTCGACCTTCAAAGTCACTTCCAGCGTCATTTCTTCAAAAACTATTGGCGTTTTTCCAAAATCGTCCGTTGAAATGCGCAAATTTTTGGATTTTTAAAAAAATTGACTTTCAAACCAAACACTTGTAAAAGCTTGTTACCAGACCAAATACACTACATATTTCGAATCAGTACATCGAGATCTATATCCCAAAATTTTTTCGAGATTTTTTGACACAATTTTCAAAATCTCAGTGTTTCAATACTCAATCATTTGAAAATTTTGACTTTTTCTGACGAACTTTGACTACCTAAAGAGACTTTTTTGTAAATTTAAACCTCCAGACGTTACTTTTGTCCCCATTTCTTCGAAAATTCCTACATTTTTTCCAAAATCACAAAGTGAAATATGACTATATTATCATGAATTTTTCAACAAATTGATTTTTGAACAGAATTTTTCTAAAATTTTGCTCCGAGACCATGAACACGTTATATTTTTCCAATCAGCAGATGATGATCTATTTTTCTGTATTTTAAGACGACTTTTGGAAAATCTCAATTTCTCAATATGAAGATTTCAACTTTTTTCGACCACATCCGAATATTACCTAACAAGACTTTTTTTAGATTTCGGCCTCCACAAGTCACTTACAGCCCAATTTTTTCGAAAACTATAAGAGGTAATTTTCGCAAGTGGTCGAAAAAAGTCGAAATTTTCATAAATATTGAAAAATCCACAAAAAATCCTGAGATAGAGTTTTCTACGTTCTGATTCGGAAACTATAGTGAGTTTATGGTCCCGGAGTAAGATTTAAAGAAAATTCGGGTCGAAAATCAAGTTTTTGAAAAATCAAAAAAAGTACTCAATTTTTTTTGGCCATTCTGAAAAATGGTAGGAGTTTTCCAAGAAATAAGGCAGAAAATATCTTCTGTAGATCTCAATCTGCAAAAAATTTCTTTAGGTACTTTTCAAAATTTGTCCAAAATGCCAAAATTTTCATAAGGGACGAATTTTGGAACAAAGATTTTGAAAAACTGATCTAAAAATTTACAAAAAAATTAATTCTAGAATATAGATCTCGACGTACTGGTGCCAAATATGTAGTGTGTTTAACTCTCGTAATAAGATTTTCCAAGTATTTGGTCTGAAAGTAATTTTTTTTTTAAATCGAAAAATTTGCGCATTTCAATGGACGATTTTGACGCTGGAAGTGACTTCGGAAGTCGACATCTACAAAAAAAAATCTCTTTGAAATTTTGAAAAAGTTCTCGAAAATCCAGAGAAAATTCTGGGATATAAAATATAAGCTGTTCGTGGTCTTGAGGAATGATTTGATAAAAATTAGGTGCGAAAATAGATTGCATATTAAGAAATTGAAATTTCGAAAAAATGTCTAATAATCGAAAAATTCTTCGAAATTGATCTCGACGTGCTGATTCCAAAAAATATAGCGTGTTTATGGTGCCTGAGCAAGATTTTAGAGACATTGAGTTTGAAAATCAATTTTTAAAAAATTTTAGAAAAAGATTCGATTCGAAAACTAATTTTTTGAAAAATAAAAAAAAACATATTTCGTTCAGCGATTCTGGAAAAATGGTAGGAGTTCTAGAAGAAATCAGCCCGAAAATAATTTTTAGAAGCCTAAGTTTACAAAAAAATCTCTACGTAATTGTCGAAAGTGGTCGAAAAATAGTCAAAATTTTCATAAGAGGCCAACAAAGATTTTGAAAAGTTGTCTAAAAATCTAGAAAGAATTCGGAGCAATGGTTTTCCACGTTTTAATACGAAAAATATAGTGTACGTTCCCGGAGCAAGATTTAAAAAAAAATCCGTTCGAAAATCAAATTTTTGGAAAACCTAAAATGCATTCATATTTTTCTCGGGTCAACAGTCAATTTTTTGAAAATTTCAAAATATGGTTATATTTCATCTGGATATTTCGGAAAAATGGTAGAAGTTTTCGAAAAAACAAGGCGGAAAATAACTTTTGTAGATCCAAATGTGTAATACATTTCTTCAAATAATTTTGAAAGGTGGTCGAAGAAGTCAAAATTTTCATAAGGGGCGAGTTTTGAAATATAAAGATTTTGAAAAAGTTGTCTAAAAATTTACAAAAAATTCTGGAATATAGAGCTCGTGTTTAATGTCTTGAAACAAAATTTTACAAGTATGTGTTTGGTTTGAAAGTCAATTTTTGAAGAAATGAAGCCAAAAGTTACTCAGGAGAAATGTCTAAATTTTCATAAAGAGCGAGTTTTGAAACAAAGATTTTGAAAAAGTTGTCCAAAAACTTAAAAAAAATTTTTAACTATAGTCATTGTCTTGATTTGAAAACTATTGTGAGTTTACAGTTCCGGGGCAAGATTTAAAAAAAATCGGTTTGATAATACATTTTTTGAAAAATCCAAAAAGTACAACTTTTTTTGGTAATTCTGGAAAAATGGTAGGAGGTTTTGAAGAAATGAGTCTGAAAGTAACTTCCGGATGTTGACATCTACAAAAACATTTGTAAAAAAATAAAATTTTGAAAGCTCTCTGATATTCCTAAAAAATTGGAAATATTGGATATTTATGGTACCGGAGCAAAATTATCAGTTCGAGTCGATTTTTTGAAAATTTCAAAATATAGTCATATTTCATCTCGAGATTTTGGAAAAAGGGTAGGATTTTTCAAAGAAATAATACAGAAAGTAACTTTTGTAGATACAAATCTGCAAAAATTTCTTTAGGTAATTTTCAAAGATGGTTCAAAAAGTCAAAATTTTCATAAGGGGCGAGTTTTGAAACAGAGATTTGAAAAAGTTAGTTACAATTTTACAAAAAATTCTGGAATATAGATCTCGACATACTGATTCGAAATATATATGTAGATTTTACAAGTATTTGGTTTGAAATTATTATTTTTTTTTTATCCAAAAATCTGCGCATTTCAATGGACGATTTTGAAAAAATGGTATTAATTTTCCAAGAAATGAGACTAGAAGTAACTTGTGGAGGTCAAAGTCCACAAAAAGTATCGTTGGATAATTTTCGAAGGTGGTTGGAAAAAGTCAAAATTTTCTTTATTTGAAAAATTAAGATTTTGATGAATCCAGAAAAAAATCTGAAATGTACCACGTTTAAGGTCGCGAAGAAAAATGTGACAAAAGCTGGGTTCAAAAATTAATTTACAACAAATCCGAAATATAGTCAAATTTCATCCGATGATTATGGAAAAATGGTAACAGCTTTTGAAGAAATGAGGCTAAAAGTAACTTCTGGAGACTAAAATCTAAAAAAAAATCTTTCGGTAACTGTGTTTTATGGTCCAAAAAGTCCAAATTTTCACAAGGCACGACTTTTGATTTAGAAAAAGTTGTCTAAAAATTTACAAAATTAGATCTCGACGGACTGATTGGAAATATGTAGTGTGTTTAAGGTCTTGGAACAAGATTTTACAAGTGTTTGGTTTAAAAGTCAATTTTTTCAAAAATCCAAAAATTTGTTCATTTCACTGGACGATTTTGGAAAAACTCTGCTCTGAGATCTTAAACAAACCACACATTTATTTCAAATCAGCAAAAAAATTGACTGGTGAACAAATTTTTATCTTGCGTTGGGACCATAAACACTCTATATCACACAACTTTTTATGAATTTCCAGGCAACTTTTTTAAAACCTAAATTTTTGAATATCAAAATTTCGACTTTTTTCGAACACTTTCGAAAATTACCTAGAGTTTATTTTGTAGATTTCAGTGTTCGGAAGTTACTTTCAGCCTCATTTATTCTCATTTTCATCAGAGAAAATTTGAAAAATTTAACCCTTTTTCGAAAAACTGACCTGATGATTTTTTCCAAAATCATCGAATGAAACATAGCAATGTTAAGCATTTCTTAAAAAAATTAAGATTTTCGAAAATCCAAAAAGTACAACTTTTTTGGTAATTCTGGAAAAATGGTAGAAGATTTTGAAGAAATGAGTCTGAAAGTAACTTACGGATGCTGAAATTTACACAAACATCTGTAAAAAATTTAAATTTTGAAAGCTCTCTGATATTCCTAAAAAGATTGGAAATATTGGACATTTATGGTACCGGAGCAAAATTTTGAACGTTTTCAGTTCGAGTTGATTTTTTGAAAATTTCAAAATAGTCATATTTCATCTCGAGATTTTGGAAAAATGGTAAGATTTTTCGAAGAAATAAGATAGAAAGTAACTTTTGTAGATCCAAATCTGCAAACAATTTTTTTAGGTAATTTTCAAAGGTGGTTCAAAATGTCAAAATTTTCATAAGGGGTGAGTTTTAAAAGAGAGATTTTGAAAAAGTTAGTTAAAAATTCACAAAAAATTCTGGAATATAGATCTCGACATACTGATTCGAAATATGTAGATTTTACAAGAATTTGGTTTGACGATTTTGGAAAAATGGTATTAATTTTCCAAGAAATGAGACTGGAAGTAACTTGTGAGGTCAAAATCCACAAAAAGTATCGTTGGGTAATTTCCGAAGGTGGTTGAAAAAAGTCAAAATTTTCTTTATTTGAAAAATTAAGAGTTTGAAAAAGTTGTTGAAAATCCAAAAAAAAAATCTGGGATATAAGATATATCACGTTTAAGGTCGCGAAGAAAAATTTGATAAAAATTGGGTTCGAAAATTAATTTAAAAAAAATCGAAATATAGTCAAATTTCATCCGATGATTATGGAAAAATGGCAACAGCTTTTGAAGAAATGAGGCTAAAAGTAACTTCCGGAGACTAAAATCTAAAAAAAAATGTTTCGGTAATTTTTGAATGTGGTCCAAACAGTCAAAATTTTCACAGATTACCTAGAGTTTATTTTGTAGATTTCACTATCCAGAAGTTACTTCAAGCCTCATTTCTTCAAAAACTACAATTTTTCCAGAATCACCACAGAAAATATGAAAAATATAACCCTTTTTCGAAAAACTGACCTGATCTGATCTGATGATTTTTCCAAAATCATCGAATAGCAATTTTTAGGATTTCTTAAAAAAATTAAGATTTTCGAACGGGTATTTTAAAATCTGTGACACCCCTTAAACACACTATATTTTTCATATTTTTCGAATCAGAAAAAATTACACTCTAAAATGCCTTCAAATTCGAGCTAGAAATCAGCTAGAAATTTTAGTGATTTTCAAAAATTCGAATTTCATCCGATTTTTTCGAAACTGTTGCTCCGTGACCATTAACACGCTATATTTTTGAAATCAGCATTTCGAGACCAACGTCCCTGAATTTTTTCAGAATTTTTAGACGACTTTTTTAAAAGTGAAATTTTTCCAATTTTTCGAATTTCGACCACATTTTGACATTTTGGAAACTTAACTAAATAAATTTTCTTGTAGATTTTGAACTCTAGAACTCACTTCCTGCCTGGTTTCTTTGATAACTGCAACTGTATTTCCAGAATCGACCGTCGAGATTTCAAAATTTTAGTAATTTCCAAAAATTCGCATTTCATGCCGATTTTTTCGAAAATGTTGCTCCGCGACCATTAACACGCTATATTTTTGGAATCAGCATGTCGAGGCCAACGTCTCTGAATTTTTTCAGAATTTTTAGACGACTTTTTTAAAAGTGAAATTTTTCCAATTCTTCAAATTTCGGCCAAATTTTCACATTTTCGAAACTTAACTAAATACATTTTCTTGTAGATTCCGAACTCTAGAACTCACTTCCGGCCTCGTTTCTTTGATAACTGCAACTGTTTTTCCAGAATCGACCGTCGAAATTTCGAAATTTTAGTAATTTTCAAAAATTCGCATTTCATGCCAATTTTGTCGAAAATGTTGCTCCGTGACAATTAACACGCTATATTTTTAGAATCAGCATGTCCAGATCTACCTACGTTCCTGAAATTATCAACTAAATAAATTTGCCAAAAATACTCAAGTGTTCCCAAATTGTCTTAGATTTCGAAAAATTAACAATTTAGTCTAATCTATACCTTGGCGATTTTTTTTTTTTTTTTTGGAATCAGTAAACGTTGACTTTGCACTAAAGTGATCGTGCAAAATCTTTTGTAACTGAAAGAATATTAATTTATCTAGAAAAGTTATTTTCCGCCTTGTTTCTTCGAAAACTCCTACTACAAAAATTCTCAGATAAAATATAGCGTGTTTATGATCCCGGAAAAAGATTTGACAATAATTGGGTTAGAAAATTAATTAAAAAAAAAGCAAAATATTGTTAAATTTCTCTGATGATTTTGGAAAGTTGGTAGCAATTTTTGAAGAAATGATGCCAAAAGTAACTCAGGAGATTAAAACCTAAAAAACAATTATTTTGGTACTTTTCGAAGGTGGTCCGAAAAGTCAAAATTTTCATAAGGGGCAAGCTTTGAAACAAAGATTTTGAAAAAGTTGGCCAGAAAGCCAGAGAAAATTCTGAACTAGAAAAATTTAGAATTTGAAAGTTGTCTGAAATTTTGAACATTTTCGGTTCAAGTCAATTTTTTGAAAATTTCAAAATTTACTTCGTCAAATTTCATCTGGAGATTTTGGAAAAATGGTAGGATTTTTCGAAGAAATAAGACAGAAAGCAACTTTTGTAGAACCAAATCTGCAAAAAATTTTTTTAGGTAATTTTCAAAGGTAGTTCAAAAAGTCAAAATTTTCGTATTTGAGAAATTGACATTTTGAAAAAGTTGTCGAAAATCCAGAAAAAATTCTGGGATATAAAGTATAGCGTATTTATGGTCGCAAAGAAAAATTTGATGAAAGTTAAATCAATTTAAAAAAAATACAAGAAATTGTCAAATTTCATCTGATGATTCTGGAAAAATGACGGCATTTTTTGAAGAAATGAGACCAAAAGTAACTCTGGAAACTAAAATCTAAAAAAAAAATGTTTAGGTAATTTTCGAAAATGATCCTAAATGTCTAAATTTTCATAAAGAGCGAGTTCTGAAACAAAGATTTTGAAAAAGTTGTCCAAAAACCTGGAGAAAATTTTAAACTACAGTCATAGCTAAGTCTTTGTTTGAAAACTATAGTGAGTTTATAGTCCCAGTGCAAGAATTAAAAAAAATCGGTTAGAAAATAAATTTTTTGAAAAATCCAAAAAGTACAAATTTTTTTGGTAATTCTGAAAAAATGGTAGGAGATTTTAAAGAAATTAGTCTGAAATTAACTTACGGATGCTGAAATCTACAAAAACATCTGTAAAAAATTTAAATTTAGAAAGCTCTCTGATATTCATAAAAAAATAGGAAATATTGGATATTTATGGTACCGGAGCAAAATTTTGAACATTTTCAGTTCGCGTCGATTTTTTGAAAATTTCAAAATATAATCATATTTCATCTCGAGATTTTGAAAAAATGGTAAGATTTTTCGAAGAAATAAGATAGAAAGTAACTTATGTAGATCCAAATCTGCAAAAATTTTGTTTAAGTAATTTTCAAAGGTGGTTCAAAAATTCAAAATATTCGTAAGGGGTGAGTTTTGAAACAGAGATTTTTGAAATCTCTGCATAATTTTCTAAGGTGGTCGATTTTGGAAAAATGGTATTAATTTTCCAAGAAATGAGACTGGAAGTAACTTGTGGAGGTCAAAATCCACAAAAAGTATCGTTGGGTAATTTTCACAGGTGGTTGAAAAAGTCAAAATTTTCTTTATTTGAAAAAAAAGTTTTTGAAAAAGTTGTTGAAAATCCAGAAAAAAATCTGGGATATAAGATATAGCACGTTTAAGGTCCCGAAGAAAAATTTGAAAAAAATCGGTTTCGAAAATTAATTTTTAAAAAATTCGAAATATAGTCAAATTTAATCCGATGATTATGGGAAAATGGTAACAGCTTTTGAAGAAATGAGGCTAAAAGTAACTACAAATTTTCCAGAATCACCAGAGAGAATATGAAAAATGTAACCCTTTTTCGAAAAACTGACCTGACCTGACCTGATGATTTTTTCCAAAATCACCGAATGAAACATAGCAATTTTTAAGATTTCTTAAAAAAATTAAGATTTTCGTACGTATATTTTAAAATCTGTGACACCCCTTGAACACACTATATTTTTCATATTTTTCGAATCTGAAAAAATTACACTCTAAAATGCCTTCAAATTCAAGCTAGAAATCAGCAAGAAATTTTAGTAATTTTCAAAAATTATCATTTCATGCCGATTTTTTCGAAACTGTTACTCCGAGACCACTAACACGCTATATTTTTGTAATCAGCATGTCGAGATCAACGTCAATGAATTTTTTCAGAATTTTTAAACGACTTTTTTTAAAAGTGAAATTTTTCCAGTTCTCCAAATTTCGGTTAAATTTTGACATTTTCGAAACTTTACTAAATACATTTTCTTGTAGATTCCGAACTCTAGAACTCACTTCCGGCCTCGTTTCTTGGATAACTGCAACCGTTTTTCCAGAATCGACCGTCGAAATTTCGAAATATTAGTAATTTTCAAAAATTCACATTTCATGGCAATTTTTTCGAAAATGTTGCTCCGTGACCACTAACACGCTATATTTTTGGAATCAGCATGTCGATATCAACGTCCCTGAATTTTTTTAGAATTTTTAGACGACTTTTTTAACAGAGAAATTTTTACAATTCTTCACATTTCGGCCAAATTTTGACATTTTTGAAATTTAACTAAATAAATTTTCTTGTGGATTCCGAACTCTAGATAGAATTCACTTCTGGTCTCGTTTCTTTGATATTTGCAACTGTTTTTCCAGAATCGACCGTCGAAATTTCGAAATTTTAGTAATTTTCAAAAATTCGCATTTCATGACGATTTTTTCAAAAATGCTGCTCCGTGACCATTAACACGCTATATTTTTGGAATTGGCATGTCGAGATCAACGTCAATGAATTTTTTCAGAATTTTTAAACGACTTTTTTAAAAGTGAAATTTTTCCAGTTCTCCAAATTTCGGTTAAATTTTGACATTTTCGAAACTTAACTAATTACATTTTCTTGTAGATTCCGAACTCTAGAACTCACTTCCGGCCTCGTTTCTTTGATAACTGCAACCGTTTTTCCAGAATCGACAGTCGAAATTTCGAAATATTAGTAATTTTCAAAAATTCACATTTCATGGCAATTTTTTCGAAAATGTTGCCCCGTGACCATTAACACGCTATATTTTTAGAATCAGCATGTCGAGATCTACCTACGTTCCTGAAATTATCAACTAAATAAATTTGCCAAAAATACTCAAGTGTTCCCAAATTGTCTTAGATTTCGAAAAATTTACAATTTAGTCTAATTTATACTTTGGCGATTTTTTTTTTTTTGGAACCAGTAAACGTTGACTTTGCACTAAAGTGATCGTGCAAAATCTTTTCGTAAGAGAAAGAAGATTAATTTATCTAGAAAAATTATTTTCCGCCTTGTTTCTTCGAAAACTCCTACTATAAAAATTCTCAGAAAAAATATAGCGTGTTTATGATCCCGGAAAAAGATTTGATAATAATTGGGTTAGAATATTAATTAAAAAAAAAGCAAAATATTGTTAAATTTCTCTGATGATTTTGGAAAGTCGGTAGCAATTTTTGAAGAAATAATGCCAAAAGTAACTCAGGAGATTAAAACCTAAAAATCAATTCTTTTGGTATTTTTCGAAGGTGGTCCGAAAAGTCAAAATTTTCATAAGGGGCAAGCTTTGAAACAAAGATTTTGAAAAGTTGGCCAGAAATCCAGAGAAAATTCTGAACTAGAAAAATTTAGAATTTGAAAGTTGTCTGAAATTTTGAACATTTACGGTTCAAGTCAATTTTTTGAAAATTTCAAAATATACTTAGTCATATTTCATCTAGAGATTTTGGAAAAATATTAGGACTTTTCGAAGAAATACGACAGAAAGCAACTTTTGTAGAACCAAATCTGCAAAAAATTTTTTTAGGTAATTTTCAAAGGTGGTTCAAAAAGTCAAAATTTTCGTATTTGAGAAATTGACATTTGAAAAAGTTGTCGAAAATCCAAAAAAAAATCTGTGATATAAAGTATAGCGTATTTATGGTCCCAAAGAAAAATTTGATGAAAGTTAAATCAATTTAAAAAAAATACAAAAAATTGTCAAATTTCATCTGATGATTCTGGAAAAATGACGGCATTTTTTGAAGAAATGAGGCCAAAAGTAACTCTGGAAACTAAAATCTAAAAAAAAAATGTTTAGATAATTTTCGAAGATGATCCAAAATGTCTAAATTTTCATAAAGAGCGAGTTCTGAAACAACGATTTTGAAAAATTTGTCCAAAAACCTAGAGAAAATTTTGAACTATAGTCATAGCTGCGTCTTGATTTGAAAACTATAGTGAGTTAATAGTCCCGGGGCAAGATTAAAAAAAAATCGGTTTGTAAATAATTTTTTGAAAAATCCAAAAAGTACAACTTTTTTGGTAATTCTGGAAAAATGGTAGGAGATTTAAAAAAAATGAGTCTGAAAGTAACTTACGGATGGTGAAATCTACACAAATATCTGTAAAAAATTTAAATTTTGAAAGCTCTCTGATATTCCTAAAAAAATTGGAAATATTGGACATTTACGGTACCGGAGCAAAATTTTGAACATTTTCAGTTCGAGTCGATTTTTTGAAAATTTCAAAATATACTTAGTCATATTTCATCTGGAGATTTTGGAAAAGTGGTAAGATTTTTCTAAGAAATAAGACAACTAACTAAAAACTATTGTAGATCCAAATCTGCAAAAAATTTGTTTGGGTAATTTTCAAATGTGGTTCAAAAAGTCAAAATTTTCATAAGGGGTGAGTTTTGAAACAAAGATTTTCAAAAAGTTGGTAAAAAATTTACAAAAAATTCTGGAATATAGATCTCGACATACTGATTCGAAATATGTAGTGTGTTTAAGGCCTCATAACAAGATTTTACAAGTATTTGGTTTGAAATTCAATTTTTTTTTAAATCCAAAAATCTGCGCATTTCAATGGACGATTTTGGAAAAATGGTATTAATTTTCCAAGAAATGAGACTGGAACTAACTTGTAGAGATCAAAATCCACAAAAAGTATCGTTGGATAATTTTCGAAGGTGGTTGAAAAAAATCAAAATTTTCATAAGGGGTGAGTTTTGAAACAAAGATTTTGAAAAAGTTGGTTAAAAATTTACAAAAAATTCTGGAATATAGATCTCGACATACTGATTCTAAATATGTAGTGTGTTTAAAGCCTCATAACAAGATTTTACAATTGTTTGGTTTGAAAGTCATTTATTTCAAAAATCCAAAAATTTGCTCATTTCAGTGGACCTTTTTGGAAAACCTCTGTTCTAAGATCTTAAACACACCACACATTTATTTCAAATCAGCAAAAAAATTGACTGGTGAACAAATTTTTATCTTATTCTGAGACCATGAACACTCTATATTTTTGGAATCCAAAACCTATATCACAGAACTTTTTATGAATGTCCAGGCAACTTTTTCAAAACCTAAATTTTCGAATATCAAAATTTCGACTTTTTTCGAACACTTTCGAAAATTACCTAGAGTTTATTTTGTAGATTTCAGTGTCCGGAAGTTCCTTTCAGCCTCATTTCTTCAAAAAGTACAATTTTTTCAGAATCACCAGAGAAAATATGAAAAATTTAATTTTTAAATTTTTCCAAAATCATCGAATGAAACAGCAATTTTTAGGATTTCTTAAAAAAATTTAGATTTTCGAACGTATATTTTAAAATCTGTGATACCCCTTAAACACACTATATTTTTCATATTTTTCGAATCAGAAAAAATTACACTCTAAAATGCCTTCAAATTCAAGCTAGAAATCAGCTAGAAATTTTAGTAATTTTAAAAAATTCGCATTTCATGCCGATTTTTTCGAAACTGTTGCTCCGTGACCATTAACACGCTATATTTTTGGAATCAGCATGTCGAGATCAACGTCCATGAATTTTTTCAGAATTTTTAGATGACTTTTTTAAAAGCGAAATTTTTCCAATTCGGCCAAATTTTGACATTTTCGAAACTTAACTAAATACATTTTCTTGCAGATTTCGGACTCTAGAACTCACTTCCGGCCTCGTTTCTTTGATAACTGCAACTGTTTTTCCAGAATCGACCGTCGAAATTTTGAAATTTTAGTAATTTTCAAAAATTCGCATTTCATGCCACTTTTTTCGAAACTGTTGCTCCGTGACCATTAACACGCTATATTTTTGGAATTGGCATGTCGAGATCAACGTCCCTGAATTTTGTCAGAATTTTTAGGCGACTTTTTTAAAAGTGAAATTTTTCCAATTCTTCAAATTTCGGCCAAATTTTAACATTTTCGAAACTTAACTAAATACATTTTTTTGTAGATTCCGAACTCTAGAACTCACTTCCGGCCTCGTTTCTTTGATAACTGCATCTGTTTTTCCAGAATCGTTTTTTTTTAGTAATTTTCAAAAATTTTTTCGAAAATATTGCTCCGTTACCATTGACACGCTATATTCTTGGAATCAGCATGTCGAGATCTACTGAAATTATCAACTAAGTAAATTTGCCAAAAATACTCAAGTGTTCCCAAATTGTCTCGAATAATTAACAAAAAATTCAGTCTAATTTATACTTTGGCGATTTTATTAACGAGGACCGATTCAAGCACGGTAGTTTTGAAATCGGTTAATAAACGTCGATTTTACACTGAAGTGATCGTGCAAAATCTTTTCGTAGTAAGTATTGTATCAGAAAAAATATTAATTTAGACTTTTTGGCATTACGAAACTTAATTACGACACACGTGTCTCATAGAAATTAAATTAACTTTATTTATAAAACAGACGCAATTAATTTAACTAAAGGCCAGAAATGTTAATATTGAACAAAACAAACAACTTAATGTAGCTGCTTAATTTAGTCCCCCGACAACAATGTACCACATGACACACATTTTCTCCTTCACCCTAATCACATCCACTTCAGCCATAAACTTCCCCAACTTCGATTTTCCCCCAAAACCCGACCCCAGCTTCAACTTCTCGTACACCTTGTTGCAAAAATACGAACAACACGACCTAGTTCTACACGTCGACAACCAAAGCATCCACTTTGCCAACACCTTCCTATCTATGTATTCTGTGGTGACAACGTTGTACAACCACGATTTAGACAACACCAGATTGACGAGGCCAGCAGGCTTGAAGTGCATTAACATCGTCTCCATCGTCAACCCTTTCCAACATGTGGACATATTTGCTCCGAAACGACAACATTTTCCCTAGTGACATTCTCGTTTTCGTAGTCAATTCGCATAGTTTCACCCTCCTGAAGAAGAATTTTTTGGCCATTCCTAACCTTAGTCGGTTTGAGAGAGTCCTGGTTTTCATCTATGGTGCCACCACGGCGAGAATGTTCACATTCTGCTTCTACTGCGGCCATAACGCGCGAGTCAAATTCGTACAAACCTTCAAATACGCTGACTTCATTCTAAAGGATGAAGATCTCTTTCAGGAAAAAGTTACAGATTTTAACGGGCATTTGTTCAGAATTAGCTACATAGATTATTTTCCTTATATCTATTGTGTGGAGAAGAACGTCAACAATGACTCGATTTGTGAGAAGGCAGTGGGAGTTGACTACGAGCTTCTGACGACTTTGAAGGATAGGTTGAATTTCACTTACGAGTTGATAGAAGTAGATGGTTCAAACTACAATAAGCTGTTCCATGATTTGATCTCGGAAAAGTACGATTTGGCCATTGGAGGGTTAACCATGACGAACGCCCGGAGAAAAATTTTGCAATTTAGTAGCGTGCTCAAGTTTGAACCCATAGCTTTCATGTTCATCTACCGAAAACCCTTCCTCAAAAATTTTGTACTTCTGCATGCCGTTAGCTTCGACATGAAGATTCTACTGGCTGTAACACACTGGGTGGTAGTTTTGTTCTTATATTTTTTCAACAATATGGTAATAATGGTAATGGTACATTATCTGTGCCAAAACTTTTTCTCGTAAGTATATAGTACGTAAGATTGTGGTAGTAAATCAACTTAGGTGGTTCTAGTTGATTGTACAAAGTGCTGCCGAACAACCAATCAAACGACTAAACTCCCTCATACCCACCAACTTCCGATGGAGTGTACCAATTTTGCTAACTTCGTGGTGGTTCTATAACACCATAATCAACACTAGTTTCCGGTCTGTGTTAACAGCCACCACAGTCCGTAACCCAAAAACCTCCATAACTCCAGCCGAACTCGTCAATAGCGGCTACCATTTGGTGTTAGACAACTTCATGACTAACAGTTTCATCCACTCGCTGTCCAAAGAAGGACGACGATTCGTCAACAGGTAGACAATCCCTAATCTCGACGAAATTATTGGTGTCCCACACGTAACACTTTCAGGTCCACTGTTATCTACACGAACAACACATGCCAAGCGCTTTATCACACCTACAACGAAAAAGCGATTTGGGTTGGAGAGGTCGCTAATAGTCTAATTCATACCAAAATGGCGTGTCCAGACTATGGGACCAGAATTCCCCCAGGGACCCACTTTCAGAGCTTCATTTTTCAACTGTCGCCACAGCATGGCCGTTTAAATATAAAGCGCCCTACATAGAGGCGTTCAATGAGCACATTAAGCGAGCCACGAATGGTATGAAAATGCCTTGATTTTTTTTTTAAACCGACCTTTTACTTACAGGGGATTGATAATCGCCTGGGCTAGAAAAGTTTTGTTCAAGGAGGCGGTGCACGCTTATCCGCGTAAATATTCGCACGACGAGCATAAGCGTATACGTTTTGACGCTTATTTCTTTCATTTTGTGACTTACTTTTTTATGATAAGCGTTGCTATTGTTGGCTTTTTTGCAGAACTGGTCTACTATAATTTAACGAAACGTTAGTGAGTAGATTCTATTAAATTGGATTTTTTTTGTTGAGCACTGTTCTACTGATGTTCAGATCAATAAAGACGAATAATTGTTGCATGTTTTATGTTTGGTAACGCCTGAGTACGCTGATCGAGCCGATCGCACAGAGAGCCGCAATTCACCTCCACCCGAGACAGAGAATCAAGTTACGGTTACACTTCTGGACTCATTTGTTCACAAACTATTGTCATTTTTCCAAATCGCCGATTGAAACGTGCAAATTTTTGGATTTTTTGGAAAAATTGACGTTCAAACCAATCACATGTAAAATCTTGTTCCGATATCTTACTACTACGTATTTTGAATCAGTACCTCAAGAACTTTTCAGCCTGATTCCTCCAAAAATTCCTAGAATTTTTCCACAATCACAAAACAAATAAGAAAATATTAAGCCTTTTTCGAAAACTGAACTTGAAAAATTGATTTTCGAAACAAATTTTTCTAAAATTTTGCTCCAGTACCACAAATACCCTATTATTTCGAATCAGCACGTCGAGGTGTATATCCTAGAATTTTTGTGGATTTTTAGACAATTTTTTCAAAATCTCAGTTTTTTTTTTCAATATTATGAAAATTTCGATTTTTTTGGACCACTTTTGAAAATACCTAGAGATATTTCTTTGTGGATTTAGACTTATGGAGGTCATTTTGGGCGTCATTTCTTGAATCGGGGCGTTGAGATCTATATTCCATATTTTTTTCTGGATTTAAGGATTATTTTTTTATACTCCTTTATGAAAATTTACATTTTTTTCTATCTTTGAAAATTATTTAAGGAGATTTTTTTAGAGATTTCGGCTTCCACAAGCTATTTCCGGCCTCATTTCTTCGAAAACTCCAACCGTTTTTCCAAAAACATCACAGATATACGATACTAAATTTTGGATTTTTCAAAAAATTGATTTTCGAAATGATTTTTGAAATTTTTGCTCCAGGACCAAACACGCTGTATTTTTGGAATCAGTACATTAGGATCTATTTCCAGATTTTTTTTTGGATTCGACAACGTTTTTTCAAATCTCTTCCTTTATAAATAATATGTATAATCGAAAAATCGAGAAATTTTTAATAAAAATTAAAAAATCCAGTCAAGAATAAATAAAGAATTGAAAAGTTGAAAAATGGAAAGACAGAGAAATGAAAAAACGAAACATTGAAAATTTTCAGAACAAGAAAGACAAAGTCAGAAGAATCCAGAAATTGAAAAAGTAAAAAAATGAAAAATTGAGAAATTGAAAAATAGCAGTTTCTCAATTAATTCAATTTTTGGGTTTTGCGGTTTTTCAATTTCTGGATTTTTGGATTTTTGGATTCCTCACTGTCTCGATTTTTCGACTTTAAAAAATATAAAAATCGAAATATTGAAAAATCAGTCAAAAACAAGAAAAATCCAAAAATCGATAAACCGAAAAATCAAAACTAAGAAATCGATAAATCGAAAAATCGAGACTGAAATAAAAAATTAAAATTTGAGAAATTAAAATATCTGAAAATTAAAAAGTCAAAAATTTGTATATTCGAAAAGTTGGAAAAATTAAAAAACCGAGTACAATGGAGAAGGTGAAAATTCTATACAATGAAAATTTGCATAATTGAAAAATGGAGAAGTCAAAAAATGAAAAATCGAAAAATGGAGGACGTTCTCGTTTTTTTCAGTTTTTAGGTTTCGTAATTTTTCAATTTGTGGATTTTTCGACTTGTCGACTTTCCAAATAAAAAAAATCTCAAAATCGAAAAATCGAAAAATATCTAAGGCTCTATGGATCTATGGATCAAGGATCGAAGAATCAAAGGACTGAAGGATCTAAGGATCTAAGAATCTAAGGATATCAAAGGTTCAAAGGATCAAGGGACTAAAGCATCAAAGGTTTAAAGGATTAGATGATCAAACGATCAAAGGATTAAAGGATCCAAGGTTCAAAGGATCAAAGGATCGAAGGATCGAAGGATTAAAGGATCCAAGTATCTAAGGTACAAAGAATCGAAGGATCAAAGAATCAAAGGATATGAGGATCAAAGGATCAAAGGTTTAAAGGATCGAAGGATCGAAAGATCAAAGGATCAAATGATGAACGGATCAATGGATCAAAGGTTTAAAGATTCAAAAGATATAAGGATCACAGATCAAAAGATCAAAGCATCAAAATCTAAGGATCGAGAGATCAAAAGATCGAAGGATCGATAGATCAAAGATCGAAGGATCGAAGGATCGAAGGATCGAATGCTCGTGCGATCGAAGGATCAAAGTGTCGAATGGGTCGAAGATCAAAGGATCAAAGGATCAAAGGATGAGGTATCTAAGGATCAAAGGATCAAAGGATCAAGGGATTGAGGGATCTAAGGATCAAAGGATCAAAGGATCAAGGGATGGAAGGATCCAAGGATCAAAGGATCAAAGAATCAAAACATTAAAGGCTCAAAGATGAAAGGATCACAGGATCACAGGATGAAAGGATCCAAGGATTGAAGCATTAAAGGATCGAAGAATAGAAGGATAGGAGGATCAGAAGATTGAAGGATCAAAAGATCAAAGGATCAAAGGATCGAAGAATCAAAGGATAAATGGATCAAAGCATCTAAGGAATAAAGCAACTAAGAATCTAACGACCGAAGGATGGAAGGATTGAGAAATCCAAGGATCGAAAGATCATACAAAGAAAGGATCGAAGGATTGAAGAATCGAAGAATCGAAGGATCGAAGGACCAAAGAATCTATGGATCTAAGAATTTATGAATCAAAGGATCCAAGGATATCAAACGATCGAAGGATCTAAGGATCCAAGGATATCAAAGAATCGAAGGATTTAAGGATCGAAATCGAAGGATCAAGGACTAAAAGATTAAAGGATCTAAAAATGTAAGGAATTAAGGATCTAAGGATCCAAGAATCAAAGGTTCAAAGGATAAAAGGATCACAAGTTCAAAGGTTGAAAAGATCAAAAGATCAAAGCATCAAAGAATCAAAGAATCAAAGGATCAAAAGATCAAAGAATCAAAGGATGAAAGGATCAAAGAATCAAAGGATCACAGGATCAAAGGATCAAAGTATCAAAGTATCAAAGTATCAAAGGATCAAAGAATCTAAAGATCAAAGAATCTAAGGATCAAAGCATCAAAGATTCAAAGGATCAAAGGACCAAAGTATCAAAGGACCAAAAGACCAAAGGACCTAAAGACCTATGGATCTAAGGATCCAATGGTCCAACTATCTATCGAAGGATTAAAGCCTCACAGGAGCGAAGGAAAAAAGGATAGAATGATATAAGGATCAAAGGATCGAAGGATCAAAGGATTTAAGGAATAAATAATCAAAAGATCGAATAATCGACATAATGAGAGGTCGAAGGATCTATGTATCTAAGGATATCAAAGGAACGAAGGATCGAGGGATCGAAAGATCAAAGGATCAAATGATGAAAGGATCAATGGTTCAAAGGTTTAAAGATTCAAAAGATATAAGGATCACAGGATCAAAGGATCAAAAGATCAAAGCATCAAAATCTAAGGATCGAAGGATCGAAAGATCGAAAGATCGAAGTGTCAAAGTGTCGAATGGGTCGAAGGATCAAAGGATGAAAGGATGAAAGGATGAAAGGATCAAAGGATCGAATGATCAAAGGATCAAAGAATCAAAACATTAAAAGTTCAAAAGATAAAAGGATCACAGGATCAAAGAATGAAAGGATGAAAGGATCCAAGGATTGAAGCATTAAAGAATCGAAGACTGGAAGGACCGAAGGATTGTAGAATCGAAGAATCGAAGGATCAAAGAATCTATGGATGTAAGGATTTACGGGTTAAAGGATCAAATTATATCAAACGATCGACGGATCTAAGGATCCAAGAATATCAAAGGATAGAAGGGTCTAAGGATGGAAGTCAAAGGATCCAAGGACTAAAAGATTAAAGGATCTAAAAATGTAAGGAATTAAGGATCTAAAGATCCAAGAATCAAGGGTTAAAAGGATAAAAGGATCAAAAGTTCAAAGGTTCAAAAGATCAAAGGATCAAAGGATCAAAGCATCAAAGTATCAATGGATCAAAGGATCAAAGTATCAAATGATCAAAGGATCAAAGAATCAAAGGACCAAAGGAGCAAACGATCTAAGGAACTATGGACATAAGGATCCAATTGTCTAAGGAGTGAAGGATTGAGGGATCACAGGAGCGAAGAAAAAAGGATAGAAAGAAAAAAAATCAAAGGATCACCCGATCAAAGGATCAAAAGATCTATAGAATAAAGAATCTACGCATCGAGGGATCGAAGGATCTAAGGATCTAAGGATCCAAGGATCCAAGGAGATAAATAATAAGGGATCTAAGGAATAAAGGATTTAAGGATCATAGGATAGAAGGATAGAAGAATCGAAGGATCGAAGGATCTAAGGATCTAAGGATCGGAGGATATCAAACGATCAAGGAATCAAAATATCAAAGGATCAAAGGATCAAAGGGTCAAAGGATCAAACGATCGAAGGATCTAAGGATCTAAGAATCTAAACATCTAAGGATATCAAAGGTTCAAATGATCAAGGGACTAAAGCATCAAAGGTTCAAAGACTTAGAGGATTAAAGGATCAAATCTTCATAGGATTAAAAGATCTAAGGTTCAAAGGATCAAAAGATCGAAGGATCGAAGGATCGAAGGATCGAAAGATCCAAGGATTAAAGGATCCAAGTATCAAAGGTTCAAAGAATCAAAGGATCAAAGAATCAAAGGGTAAAATGATCGAAGGATTGAAAGATCAAAGGAACAAATGATGAAGGGATCAATGGATCAAAGGTTTAAACATTCAAAAGATATAAGGATCACAGGATCAAAGGTTCAAAGCATCAAAATCTAAAGATCGAGGGATCGAAAAATGGAAGGATCGAAGGATCGAAGGATCGAATTCTCGAGCGATCGAAAGGTCAAAGTGTCCAATGAGTCGAAGTATCAAAGGATGAAAGGATCAAAGAATCAAACGACAAAAGGATCAAAGGATCAAAGGATCAAAGGATCGAAGGATCAAAGGATCAAAGAATCAAAACATAAAAGATAAAAGCATCACTGGATCAAAGGATGACAAGTTGGAGGGATCCAAGGTTTGAAGCATTAAAGGATCGAAGATTAAAAGGATAGGAGGATCAGAAGATCGAAGGATCAAAGGTACAAAAGTTCAAAGGATCAAAGGATGGAAGAATCAAAGGATCAAAGGATCAAATGGTAAAAGGATCAAAGGATCTACAGATCTAAGGAATTAAGCACCTAAGAATCTAACGATCGAAGGATTGAGAGATCCAAGGATCGAAATATCGAAGAATGGAAGGATCGAAGGGTTGAAGAATTTATGGTTCTAAAGATTTATGGATCAAAGGATCCAAGGATATCAAACGATCGAAGGATTTAAGGATCCAAGGATATCAAAGGATCGAAGGATCTAAGGATCGATGGACTAAAAGATTAAAGGATCTAAAAATGTAAGGAATTAGGGACCTAAGGATCCACGAATCACAGGTTCAAAGGATAAAAGAATCAAAAGTTCAAAGGTCCAAAAGATCAAAGCATCAAAGGAACAAAGGATCAAAGGATCAAAGGATCAAAGGATCAGAAATGAAAAAATCAAGAAATGAAAATTCGAAGATGAGAAAGATAAAAATCGAAAAACATCGTAAAATTTGAAAATCGGAAAATCGACGATTCGAAGAATCGATTCCTCAAAGAATCGAAGATTCGAGGAATCGAGGAATCTAGGAATGTAAAAATCGAGGAATCAAGGAATCCAAGAACCTAAAAACCTAAGAATTTAAGAATCTAAGGATCTAATGTATAAAGGATCTAAGGATCGATAGATTAGGACCCAAGGACGGAAGGATCAAAGTATCAAAGGATCAAAGGATCAAAGGATCAAAGGATCAAAGGATCAAAAGATCGAAGGATCAAAGGATCAAAGGATCAAAGGATCAAAGGATCAAAAGATCAAAGGATCAAAGGATCAAAGAATCTAAATATCAAAGATTCAAAGGATCAAAGGACCAAAGTACCTACGGACCAAAAGCCCAAAGAACCTAAGGACCTATGGATCTAAGGATCCAATGGTCCAATTATCGAAAAATTGAAGCTTCACACGAGCGAAGGAAAAATGGATAGAATGATATAAAGATCAAAAGATCAAAGGCTCAAAGGATTAAAGTAAAAAAGGATCAAGGAATCAAAGGGTCAATGGATCAAAGAATAAAGGATTTAAGGAATAAAAAATCTAAAGATCGAAGAATCGAATAATCGACATAATGAAAGCTCGAAGGATCTATGTATCTAAGGGTATCAAAGGAACGAAGGATCGAGGGATCCAAGGATCGAAGGATAAAAAAATCGAAGTATCAAATGATCGAAGAATCGAAAAATCGAAGGATCGAAGGATCTAACGGTCAAAAGGTCTGTGGATCGGACTATCCATGGATCTAAGTATCTGAGGATATGAGAGATTCGCAGAGAATTAAAAAATGTGAGGAAAAACGGATCTTAGGATCCAAGGATCAAAGGATCAAATAATCAAAATTTCAAAGAATCAAAGGAACGAAGGATCAAAAGATCTAAGGATGAAAAGATGAACGGATCGAAGGATCAAAGGATTGGCGGATCTAAAGAAATAAGGATCTAAGCAAGAATTTAAATATCTATTGAAATCAAAGGATCGAAAGACCTAAGTATCCAGTGGTCCAATAATCGAAAGATATATGTATGACTAAATTTTGGATTTTTCAAAAAATTGATTTGCTAGAATTTTTTCGATAGCGTTTTCAAAATTTCCGTCTTTATGAAAATTCTGATCTTTCGGTCGTCTTCAAAAATTTCCTGGGGAGATTTTTTGGTGATTTTGGCTTTCGCAATTTATTTTCGGCCCCATTTCTTTGAAAACTGTTACCATTTTTTCAGATTCGCCTAATGAAATATGTTAATTTTTAAGATTTTGATTTTCTCGACGTAAGTGTATACATTTTGACGATTATCTTTTTAGTTTTATGACTTTTTTCTTTTTGATAAGTTGTGCTATAGTTCGATTAAATTCTATTAAATAAGAATATTCTTGTCGCTAGCCGACGAGCGGATCATACAAAAAGCCGTAATTTAACTCCACCCGAGACTGAATATCGGTATATTGTTTACATTTTTATTTACAGTAACATTAATATTCATCAATTGTCGATACCGACCTATAATAGAACAAATTGTCGAAAAAAAATACTTAACTAGCATCTAATTAACTTCCGAGTAAACAAACTACTTATCCATCAGGCAATCTTTTATAATCTAGCGGCATTGAACGTATTGATTTTACCCACTATCAAAGCTCAAATGTAGTAAATGAAATAACAGACTAAATATTAGTCGACTTTTTTTAATAAATTAGTCACACATCATTTTTTTTAACAATAAAAAACTTACTATTTAACGCCATTTCAATCACAAAAACCCCAACCGACGCCGCAATTCCCACAAGCCAACAAAACAACGGCGCTTTAGCAAACTCCAAATTCACCCTTTTCCGAAAAACGTGATTTCCTTTTTGGTGTTTCTGAAAAGTTTTTTCCGCCAAAACTGGACCAAACCGGCTTCTACAAACCGTTTTAAAATTGCATCAACGTAACTTTTCAGCGGAAATCCTTTCCTCATCCCGATAAAAATGGGCGAAATGTTCACCCCACTATCGAAACAGTACACCCTAGGAAGATTATTTCTACCAAGAAAGAGGTTCTGGGTGTACTTGATGAAAGACTCGGAAACTAAAACGGACGCATTTCTGAACCGTACCACCCTATTGGTGCACTCCAGGGCGGTACTGCACTTATTGTACCCTTTCTGGATGAAATTTTGCAGCGTGGGGCTTTCACCAAACAGGGACACCGTTGACGGCTTCATCCAGATTTCTAAATCAGACTGGAGAAGTTCGTCCATAGTGCTGATCTGGGTTTCTTCGAGTCTGCGTTCCATCAAACTTATGAATTTCGTGGAGTAGATGATCTTCAGGATTAGACAAATCACGACCCAGAAGGACATCAAGCATCGCACGATTTGGCTCTTCGGCCAGATGCTCGCCGAAGCTCCGAGGAAAATCTCCAAGTTGTAGAACAAACAGTTCGACAGTAATTTGTACACGTTTTCTTCCTTTTTTACTGAGCTGGAACACCAGGCGAGAGTGGCAATGGTGATGTATGCTACGAAAATCAAAAGCCAGGTGTCCAGAGTCATGGTTTCGAAGACTTGCTTCCATGATGGGAGTTTTCGGGCTCGAGGGACACACCAGTAGTAGAATTCGTTGTGGTAGCTGTAGCTAGGGTCCAAAAGGGTGTACCGATCGGGGTCTAGAATGAAACCCCCAATGGACATGTCTGACTTGTGGTAGTAGGCGGCGCCGAACATCCCACTGACTGTGCCATTTTCAAGAACCACGCCAAAATCGAACGGAGTTTCGCTGTGGTTGACGAAGAGATCGGTTTTCATGATTTGGGCTAACTCTTTCACGATTGCGATGTCGCCACCTGTGTCGTTGGTGATGACATAAGGGGGAAAAACAACCACTTCGACTTTTAGGGGGTGAGGAACCAACGCTCTTGGTACTTCACTAATAGTCAAAGTTTTGTTAAACGTGGTCTTCGAGCAAATATTGCGTACCGTCAAACTAGACAAATACGGGTGCCATATATATAATTTAGACACTGTTACCACTACAACGTCATAAATATAACTCGACCATAACAATTTGAAGAACCTCTCGATTGTAGAGTCAGCACCGTCTTCAAAACACAGCAACAAAAATCTTGACCTAGCATTCCAAAATTTTAAATTTCTGAGTTCGTTTACAGCTGCTTGTAGCTCCTTCGACGTTCTAAATTCAAAAATGTACACTTCTTTGGCAGATGTCAGAAGATCGTGGTTCGTAAACTTAAACGATTTGCTAGTTAAAAATACGAATTTTTGCTCTAGACATAATTTTTTCCAGTTCCAGTTCCATAGAGTCGATTTGGCGTTTAGCAACACGATGGTTCCGGATTGAGCAAAGCGGTCGATTACTTTGACTAAACATTGTGGGTTAAAATGCTCTAAAAGAGTTTCGCGTTTTTCGCTACCCAAAGCTGCCATGGTTAAAAATAAAATTGTGAGGTTCATGGTAACACTGATTTTCGTTGCATTGCTGAAATTTTATTGAAAAAGACATGTTTTAATAAATTTGGTTGTTTAAATGTTGGGTCGTGCACAAAATTATTGTTTGCTCTTGTAGCGCATTAAAAATACATGGTCGGTCCCATTATATTCTTATAAATAATGTGAAAGCTATTATTTGGTTTTTGTACGTTAAAGCTACGTCAGGTTGAAGTTTTCGATTTTTCTTTATTTAATGTTATAAAAAGAGACAGATGTATTTACCATATCGCTGTTTCTCATTATTGGAATGTGGCTGTAAATTAACGAAAAATTGGTCTAAAGAATTTATACAATACCTCCCTCATTCTCAGAGCGGTGATCTGATAATACTTGTCAGGTCATGGCGAAATCAGGTCAGATCAGGTTTACAGTTTTGTATTTTTTTTTCTCTAATTTTATATTTTGGTATTGTTCACTTCGTCGATTTTTCTTTTTGCAACTTTTCGAGTTTTCAGTTTTTCGATTTTCCAATTTAATCGTCTTTTCGACTTCTTGAAATTTTCAAATTTTCGATTTGTCGATTTTACGATTTTTTAATTTTTCGGTTTTTCGATTCCTCGATACCTAGATTCTTAGGTCCTTTGAACCTTTGACGCTTTGACGTTTTAACGCTGTGACCTTTTGAACCTTTCGTATTTTCGTCCTTTTGTCCTTTCGTCCTTTCGTCCTTTCGTCTTGTTGTCCTTTCATTCATCACCCGTTCATCTTTTAATCCTTTCATTCTTTCATCCTTTCATCCTTTTATAATTTTATCCTTTGTTCCTGTCATCATTCAATCCTTCGATACTTAGGTCCCTAGGTCCTTGGGTCCTTGGGTCCTTTGATCCTTTGATTCTTTGATCCTCTGATCCTTAGATCTTTGGTCCTTACGTCCTTTCGTATTTTCATTCTTTCGTCCTTTCGCCCTTCCGTCCTTTCGTCCTTTCCTCATTCGCCATTTCGTCCTTTCGTCCTTTCCTTTCGTCCTTTCGTCCTTTCATCCTGTCGTCCTTTTGTCCATTTCCAATTTTCTCCTTTGTGCTTTTATCCTTTTGTCTTTTTATCCTTTCATCCTTTAATTTTTTTGTCCTTTTATACTTTCACACTATCATCTTCTCATCCTTTCATCCTTTCATCCTTTCATCCTTTCATACTCTCATCCTTTCATCCTTTCATCCTTTCATCCTTTCATGCTTTCATCCTTTTATCTTTCATCCTTTCATCCTCTCATCCTTTCATACTTTCATCCTTTCATCCTTTCATGTTTTCATTCTTTTGTCCTTTCATCCTTTCATCCTTTCATCCTTTCATCCTTTTATCCTTTCATCCTTTCATCCTTTCATCCTTTCATCCTTTCATGCTTTCATCCTTTCATCCTTTCATCCTTTCATCCTTTCATCCTTTCATCCTTTCATTCTTTCATCCTTTCATCTGTTCATTCTTTCATCCACCACCCTTTTATCCTAAGATCCTTTCATCCTTTTATCCTTCGCTCCTGTGATCCTTCATTCCTTCGATCCTTGGACCATTGGATCCTTAGGTCCCTAGGTCCATAGGTCCTTTGGTAGTTTGATCCACTGATCCTTTGATCCTTTGATCTTTAGATTGTTAGATCTCTAGATCCTTTGATACTTTGATCCTTTAACGCTTTGATGCTTTAACGCTTTGATCCTTTGATCCTTTCGTCGTATTGTCCTTTCGTCCTTTGGATCTTTCGTATTTTTGTCCTTTCGTTCTTTCGCCATTTCGTCCTTCCTTTCGTCCTTTCGTCCTTTTGCCCTTTTGTCCTCTCGTCCTTTTTTCCTCTTCTCTTTTTCTCCTCTTCCCCTTTTCTCCTTTCGTACTTTTATCCTTTTGTCCTTTAACATTTTTGTCCTTTTATACTTTCATACTTTCATCCTCTCATCCGTTCATCCTTTTAATCTTTCATCCTTTCAGAATTTCATCTTTTCATCTGGTTATCCTTTCATCCATCACCCTTTCATCCTTAAATCCTTCCATTCTTTCATCCCTTCTTCCTTTTACCTTTACATTCTTTCATCCTTTTATACTTTTATCCTTTTATCCTTCGCTCCTGTAATCCTTCAATTCTTCGATCCTTGGACCATTGGATCCGTTGGTCCCTAGGTCCTTTGGTCATTTAATCCTTTGATCCCTTGATTTCTTGATCCTTTGACCCCTTGATTCTTTGATCCTTTGATATTTTTATCCTTTGATACTTTAATCCTTTGATCTTTGATCCTTTAATCCTTTAATCCTCTGATCCTTTGATACTTTATTCCTTATATCTTTAGATCCTTAGATACTTAGACCCTTAGATCCTTAAATCCTTAGATCCTTAGATCCTTAGATCCATAGATTCTCAGAGCATTAGAGCATTTAATCCGTAGATTCTTCGATCCATAGACCCTTTGATCATCAGATTCTTCTATCCTTCGATCCACGGTTTCCTCGATCCTTCGATTCTTCGATTGTTTATTCCTTAGATGCTTTGATCCTTTGATCGGTTGATTCTTTGATTTTTTCATCATTTGATCCTTTGATCCTTTGAGCCTTTGGTCCTTTGATCCTTTGATCCTTTGATTATTTGATCCTTCGATCCTTTGATCCTTTGATGCTTTGATCCTTTGGTCTTTCGATCCTTTGATCCTTTGATACTTTAATCCTTTGATCCTTTGAAGCTTTGATCCTCTGATCCTTTAATCCTTTATTCCTTAGATCTACAGATCCTTAAATCCTTAGACGCTTAGATCCTTAGATTCTTAGATCCTTAGACCCTTAGATCCTTTGATCCTTTGATTATTTGATCATTTGATCCTTTATTCTTTAGATCTTTAGATCCTCAGATGTTTAGACCCTTAGCTCCTTAGACCCTTAGATCCTTAGATCCTTATATATATTTAAATCCTTAGATCCTTAGATCTTTAAATCCTTAGATCCTTAGATCCTTAGATCCATAGATTCTCAGAGCATTAGAGCATTTGGTCCGTAGATTCTTAGATCCATAGACCCTTTGATCATTAGATTCATATCTCCTTCGATCCATGGTTCCCTCGATCCTTCGATCCTTCGATCCTTTGATATCCTTAGATACTTAGATCCTTCGAACCTTCGTTATTTCGATCCTTCGATCCTTGGATTCTTAAATTCTTTTCTTAGAAGCTTTGATCCTTTGATCAGTTGATTCTTTGATCCTTTCATCCTTTGATTCTTTAATCGTATGATCCTTTCATCCTTTGATCCTTTTATTTTTTTATCCTTTGATTCTTTGATCTTTTAAATTTTGATCCTTATATCCTTCGATCTTTTGATTTTGTAACTGTTCTACACTTCGAATCTTCGATCGCTCGATCATTGGATCCTTCGATCCTTTGATCCTTCGATCTTTCGATTTTTCGATATTTCGATCCTTCCATTCTTAGATTTTGATGTTTTTTTGATCCTTTGATCCTTTCATCCTTTGATCCTTTGCTCCTTCGATCCTTGGAACCTTGGATCCTTTGATCCTTTTATCCTTTGATTCTTTGATCCTTTGATTGTTCCTTTGAGACTTGGATCATTTGATCCTTTGATTCTTCGATCCTTTTATTCTTTGATCCTTTGAATCTTAGATTCTTTGATCCTTTACACCTTTGATTCTTTGATCCTCTAATCCTCCTATCTTTCTATCCTTCGATTCTTCTATCCTTCGATTTTTCAATCCTTGGATTCTTCGATTCTTCGATCCTTTCATCATTGATTCTTTGATCCTTTGATCATTTGAACCTTTGATACTTTGATCCTTTGATCCATTGATTTTTTGAATCTTTGATGCTTTAATCCTTTGATCATTTGAACCTTTGATATCCCTAAAACCTCAGATCCTTAGACCCTTAAATCCTTAGATCCTTAGATCCTTGTATCCTTAGATGCTTAGATCCTTAAATCCATAGATCCTGAGAGCATTAAATCATTTGATCCATAGATTCTTAGATCCGTAGACCCTTTGATCATTAGATTCTTCTATCCTTCGATCTTTCGATTCTTAGATTCTTTATTCCTTAGATGCTTTGATCCTTTGATCCTTTGATCGGTTGATTTTTTTATCCTTTCATCGTTTGATCCTTTGATCGTGTGATCCTTTCATCCTTTGATCCTTTTGCGTTTTTATCCATTGATTGTTTGATTTTTTAAACTTTTGATCCTTTGATCCTTTTATTCTTCTGTGCTTTTTTCCTTCGCTCCTGTGATCCTTCAATCCATCGATCCTTGGACCATTGAATCCTTAGGTCCTTTGGTCCTTTGATCCTTTTATCCTCTGATCCTTTGATCGTTTGAACCTTTGATTCTTTGATCCTCTGATCTTCCTATCCTTCTGTTCTTCGATCCTTCAGTCCTCCAATCCTTCGAATCTTACATCTTTTCATCCTTTAATCCTGTGATCCTTTTATCTTTTGAACCTTTGATGTTTTGATCCTTTGATCCTTAGGTTCTTTGATCCTATGATCTTATTGTTCTTTGATCCTTAGATCTTTCGATCCTTTGATTTTCAACCTTTCTACACTTCGAACCTTCGATCGCTCGATCATTCGATCCTTCGATCCTTCGATTCTTAGATTTTGATGTTTTTTTGATCCTTTGATCCTTTCATCCTTTCATCCTTTGATCCTATGATCCTTTTATCTTTTGAATCTTTAAACTTTTGATCCTTTGATTCTTTCATCATTTGATCGTTTGATCCTTCGATCCTTTGAACCTTGGACCCGTTGATCCTTTTATCCTTTGATTATTCCTTTGAAACTTGGATCTTTTGATCCTTTGATTCTTCGATCTTTGAATGCTTGGATCCTTCGATCCTTCGATCCTTTTGTCCTTTGGTCTTTGAACCTTAGATTCTTTGATCCTTTACACCGTTGATTCTTTGATCCTCTAATCCTCCTATCTTTCTATCAGTCGATTCTTTGATCCTTTGATCGTTTGATCATTTGATCCTTTGGTCCACTGATTTTTTTAATCTTTGACAAGCATCGAAGATTCAAAAATCCTTTGATTATTTGAACCTTTGATATCCTTAGATGCTTAGATCCTCAGATCCTTAGACCCTAAGATCCTTAGATCCTTAGATCCTTAGATCCTTTGATCCTTAGATCCTTCCGATCTTTCGATTCTACGATTCCTTAGATCCTTCGATCATAGATCCTAAAATCCTTGGATATTTTTTCGATTTTGAAAAATAGAAAAATCCACAAATTTAAAAACTACAAAACGTAAGAATTGAAAAAACGAGAAATTGAAATTTGCGATTTTTCAATTTCCAATTTTTTTCAGTCTTTAACTTTTCCGATGTTTTCGACTTTTGGGTTTTTGTCTTTCTCGTCCTCGATTTTTTGATTTTTCATTTTTTCATTTCTCCATTTTTCAATTATCCAAATTTTCAGTTTATAGAATTTTCACCTTTGCCATTGTACTCGGTATTTTTAATTTTTCCATTTCCCAACTTTTGGAATGTACACATTTTTGATTTCTTAATTTCCAGATATCTTACGTTTTTTTTTATTTTTAATTTTTTATTGTTCAGTTTCGATTTTTATACTTTGTATTTCTCAATTTTTCATTTTTTAGCTTTGCGGTGTTTCAATTTCTGGATTTTTCGAATTATGTCTTTCTGATCCCGAATTTTTCAATTTTCATTTTTTCATTTCTCTGTATTTCATTTTTTCAACGTTTCGATTCTTTACTGGATTTTTAATTTTATATAATTCCCAACTTTTCGATTATACATATTTTCGATGAAAAAATTATTTAAAGCAAAGAATGAACAGGATAAAATGTCCTCTCAACACTATAACAAGCTGAACTCACGTGTTTATCAAGAATGTATCGTAGAAATTAGTTTGATTTGATGAGTTTGTCTCTCCAAAGCAGAGGACTAAGATGATTAAAAATATCACTCCTTTAAAAAAAAACTACGTTGTGATAACAAAAAATATTTGAAGTATAACACAAAAACAAAACTCGACCTCTTCACCTTAAAACTGTTTTCACACAAAACGATTAAACTGAAACATGATTCACTCCATTTTATAGCAATTAACCTAATTGAAAATTTTATAAAAGCCATTATTCCACCACAAAGAAAACATTTTTATTGTTAGACCACGCCAAATTAAAACCGCTTCCACCATTAATCTCTCGCGACCACAATGACACCAGCACAAATCCTCCTCCTAGCCCTAAGTATCCAACCCTCGCACCCCTTCTCACCCCAACTCTTCATCAACTCCACCCCACCCCTCTTACCATGCTTAACAAAAATCTCCGAAAAATTCCTCATCAAAAAAGAAAGCATCTGGTTGACCACCAACGAACAAAACACCACCGACCTCTTCGACAACCAATTCGTGAAAAAACTGATGCGCCGTGGTCACTCCATTTCCGTCAAAATGATGGACTTGAAAGAAACCCCCCAGAAAAATTTCTGGCAACACACCAAAAATTACATCATAGAAACATCAGACGTGGCAGATCTTGAAGCCACCTCGAGAATTTTAAATATCTGCATTCGTGGAACTCCCAAGCGAGATTTTTCATCATCGCCAACCAAATCTACAACGAAACTGAGAGAGTTCTATCCGGAATGGTCGAAACGTTGTGGTTAGAAGGCGTCTACGACTTCATTTTAATAACGGCAGACCGGAACCAATCGCGACACGTCAACGTGTACACGTGGTACCCGTATCGATGTAGGCGTGGCTTTGATTATGCAAGGCTCAAGCTACTAGATGTGTGTTGTAATGGCAGTTTTACCAACAACTCGAACCTGTTTCCGCAGAAAATCCCCAAAGTTTTGACAGCGTGTGAGTTGAAGGTGGGGGCGGTAACGTGGCCGCCGTTCGTCATGAAACCGGTGGCAAGAGTGACAATACAGACCAATACATAATCAAAGAAGGCGTGGAAATAAGACTAATCGAAACTATAGTTACCAAATTACGGATGAACGTGAGCTACATAATGTCTGAAAAGTCCCAAAACTGGGGACATTTGTTCGACAATGGTACCGGCACTGGGCTCATGGCACTCTTGCGCAACAAAAGAGTCGATCTGGGTATAGCTTCCATAACGCCGTCTTTGTCCAAAAGCAAGTTCTTCGAATTAAGTGACACTTATTTTTTCGAATCTTTTGCTTTGGGGTGTACCTCACGCCCCCACTCAAGCTGGTTGGAAAAAAATTTTGGACGCGATAAGTTACCAATTGTGGATTGGGTACGTTCTGTCTTTCATAACCTTCGGTATCCTAATTTGGTTGCTAGGTAAAACCCGAAAAGAGGAAACTCTGTACAAAAAGTGTATATATGTTTCCAAAATTCGTTCTCCATGGCACTTGGTGTATCCGTGCGACACCACCCGAAAACCCAAATTCTGCGCTGGATCACGTTCTTTTGGATCTTGTTCTCGCTGAATTTTGAAGTTTTGTACGAAACTAAGTTGATGAGTATTCTAACTAAACCAACCTATAGCACCCAGGTTAACTCCATTGATGACATTCTTGACAAAAACTACAAGATTTTGTTTCCGTTGAACATTTTCAACTACGTTGATAAGAATGCGTCGTTCGATGCCTCAGTTTTTGATCGTTCGGACGACTGTTTGGAGGTTAAGGATTGTCTGGCACGTGTGGCGTACCTTAAAGATAGCGCTCTTTGTTTATCTTCGTCTTACACTCACTACATTAAGGAGTCGTACGCTACTAGGGACAATATTCCTCTTATTTATTGTTTTAATAGTAAACTAGCGACTTATCCTGTCATTTTGTTGATGAAAAAAGGGTTTCCTCTAGCGCTTCGATTCAACAATATCATTTCGAGGTTAGTGGAAGGTGGGTTTATCGATCATTGGGCTGCTGATATTAACACCAGAAGTGGAAAGAGGAAGAAATGCAAAAACTCAACACCACCACAAATACTGAGTTTTTGGATTTGGGAAAACTGCAAGGGGCTTTCATTGTTTTGTTGATTGGATTGGCGATTGCCACTACAGTGTTTGTTTTGGAAATTATTCACTTTTTGTTCTTTTTTTTAAAAGGTAAACATATTTTTATAGTGTAATTGTGTATAGAATAAAGTAGACAGTTTGCGACTCAGACCCTTGCAATGTTACGCCACTGGCCACAAATGTCAATTTAAATTCATGACATGACGTAAACACCACCTTACAAAACGTTATTTTATCAGTATTCAACATTATTGCGCATTTTCGTCCCTTCGTCTTTCGTTCTTTCGTCCTTTGATCCTTGGATCCTTGGCTCCTTGGTCCCTTGGTTCCTTTGATCTTTCGATTCATAGATTCTTAGATTCTTAGATCCTTGGAGCCCTAGATCCTTTGACTCTTGGATTCTTTGATTCTTTGATACTTCGATACTTTGATCCTTTCACCCTTTGATTTTTGATTCTCTGAAATCCTTTGATATCCTTTGAGATCCTTTAAGATCCCTGGATTTCTTGAATCTTAGATCCTTTAATTTTTTGATATCTTTTATATCCTTTGAGATACTTTGATCCTTTGATCCTTTGATTCTTTGACCTTTCATCCTTTCATCCTGTATTCCTTTCATACTGTCATCCTTTCATCCTTTCATCCTTACATCCTTTCATCTCTTCATCCTTCCATACTTTCATCCTTTCATTCTTTCATCATTTCGTCCTTTCGTCGTTTCATCCTTTCATCCATTCATCTTTTCATCCTTTCATTCTTTCATCTTTTCATCCTTTCATCCTTTCAACCTTTCATCCTTTCATCCTTTCATTCTTGCATCCTTTCATCCTTGCATCCTTTTATCCTTTCATCTTTTTGTTAGTGCGATAGATCCAAATTCTCCGGTTTATCTTTTTATCCTTTTATCCTTCTAGCCTTCTATCCTTCTATCCTTCTAGCTTTCTATCCTTCTATCCTTCTATCCTTTTATCATTTGATCCTTCTTTCCTTCTATCATTTTATCCTTTGATCCCTTGATTCTTTGGTCCTTAAATCCATAGATCCCTAGATACTTAGATTTTTAGATCATTCCATCCTTCGTTTCTTCGATCCTTAGATCATTCCATCCTTCGTTTCTTCGATCCTTAGATCCTTAGATCCTTCGATTTTTCGATCCGTGGATCCTTTATTCCTTAGATCTTTTGATCCTTTTCTCCATTGATCCTTTCATACTGTGATATCCTTTGAAATTTTTTGAGGTCCTTTGAGGTGCTTTGAGATCCACTGGATCCCTTGGGATACTTTGAGATCTTTTGAGATTCTTTAAAATCCTTTGAGACTATCTGAGATCCTTTGAAATCCTTTAAATCCTTTGGGATCCTTTGAGATCCCTTGATCTCCTGATTTCCTTCGATATTCTTTGACTCTTTGATACTCTATGAGATTTTCAGAGATCATTTGATCCTTTGATATACTTAGATCCTTAAATATTTAGTTTCATAGATTATTGTATCCATAGATCCTTGAATTCATAGATCCTTTAGTCCTTTGATCTTTAGATCTTTTGACCCTTTGACCCTTTGATCCTTTGATTCTTTGATAATTTGATCCTTTGATTCTTTGATCCTTAGATCGTTAGATCCATGAATTTTTGGATCCATAGAGTCTTCCTTAGACCCTTAGATACTTAGATCCTTAGAATCTTAGATCCTTAGATACTTAGATCCTTATATACTTAGTTCCTTAGAATCTTAGATCTTTAGGTTCTTTGATCCGTTGTTCCCTTTGATCCTTTGGTCCCTAGATACTTAGATCCTTATATTTTTAGTTCCTTAGATCTTTAGATCCTTTGATCCTTTGACCCTTAGATCATTTGATCATTTAATCATTCGATGCTTCGATCTTTAGATGCTTAGATCCTTAACTCTTTAGATTCTTAGATTTTTTAATCCTTCAATTCCTCGATTCACAAATTCTTATACCCTTAGATCATTAGATTGTTTGATCCTTTGATCCTTCGATTCTTTGATCCATTGGTTCTTAAATCCATTGATCCATGTAACCTTAGATCCCTAAATCCTTTGACCTTTAGATCCTTCGATTTTTCGATCCGTGGAATCCTTATTCCATTGATTCTTTGATCCTTTGATCCTTTGATTCTTTGACCCTTTGATCCTTTGATCCTTTGATCCTTTTTAACCTTTGATCCTTTGATTCTTTGATCCTTTAATCCTTTAATCCTTTGATCCTTTAATCCTTTGATGCTTTGATATCCTTTGATCCTTAAATCTTTCGGTCCTTCTGTCCTTCGGTACTTCGATTCTTGGATCCTTAGATCGTTAGATCCATAGATTCTTGGATCTATAGATCTTTAGAGCCATTTACCCTTCCTTAAACCCTTAAATCCTTAGATCCTTAGATCTTTAGAACCTTAGATCCTTTGATCCTTAGAATCCTAGATTCTTAGATCCTTATATCCTTAGTTTCTGAGATCCTTAGATCTTTAGATCCTTTGATTCTTTGATCCCTTCGATCCTTTGATCCTGAAATCCTTTGACATCCTTTGAGAAGCTATGATCCTTTGATCCAATAATCCTTTGATTTTTTGACCCTTTTATCCTTAGATCCTTTGAGATCCTTTGATCCATTAACCCTCTGATTATTTGATCCTTTGATCAATATGATCCTTTAATTCTTTGATACTGTATTCCTTTGATCGTTGGATCCTTTCATCTTTTCGTCCTTTCGTCCCTTCGTCCTTTCATTCTTTCATCCTTTCATCCTTTCATTCTTTCAACCTTGCATCCTTTCATCCTTTTATCCTTTTGTTAGTGCGATAGATCCAAGTTCTTTCGTTTAACTTTTTATCCTTTTATTCTTCTGTCCTTCTATCCTTCTATTCTTCTATCGTTCTATCCTGGTATCCTTTTATCTTTTGATCCTTTAATTGTTTGATTCTTTGATCCATTGGTCCTTAAATTCATAGATCCATATATCCTTATATCCCTTGATCCTTTGATGCTTTTCTCTACTGATCCTTTCATACTGTCATATCCTTTGAGATTTGTTGAGATCTTTTGAGGTGCTTTCAAATCCATTGGATCCTTCGGGATACTTTGAGATCTTTTGAGATTCTTTAAAATCCTTTGAGATTCTCTGAGATCCTTTGAAATCCTTTAAATTCTTTGGGATCCTTTGAGAGCCTTCGATCCCTTGATATACTTTGATATTCTTTGATCCTTTGATACTCTTTGAGACCTTCAGAGACCATTTGATCCATAGTTCCATAGATTATTGTATCCATAGATCCTTTATTCCTTAGAACTTTTGATCCTTTGATCCATTGATTCTTTGATCCTTTCATTCTTTGATCCTTTGATTCTATGATACTTTGATACTTTGATCCTTTGATTCCTTGATCCTTTGATCATTTGATCTTTTGATCCTTTGATATCCTTAGATCCTTATATCCATAGATCCTTTGGTCCTTAAAGATTTCGGTCTTTCTTTCCTTCGGTCCTTCGGTCCATCGGTAATTCGATTCTTCGAACCTTCGACCCTTTGATCGTTAGATCGTTGGATCCATAGATTCTTGGATCCATAGACCCTTAGATCCTTACATCCTTAGATTTTTAGATCCTTAGATCCTTAGATCCTTAGATCCTTAGATACTTATATCCTTAGTTCCTTAGATCCTTTGATCCTTTGATCTCTTTGATTCTGTGATTCTTAGATCCTTGGATCCTTATATCTTTAGTTCCTTAGTTCCTTAGATCTTTAGATCCTTTGATCCTTTGATACCATTGAACATTTGATCCATTGATGCTTAGATCATTTGATCATTTGATCATTCGATCATTTGTTCCTTCGATGCTTCGATCCTTAGATGCTTAGATCCTTAAATCTTTAGATTCTTAGATTCTTCAATTCCTCGATTCACAGATTCTCATACCCTTAGATCATTAGATTCTTTGATCCGGTGAACCTTTGATCTTTTGATCCTTTGATCCTTTGATCTTTTGATCCCTTGATCTTTTGATTCTTTGATCCTTTGATCATTTGATCCTTTGAGACCCTTTGAGATCATTCGAGATCCTTTGAAATCATTTGAGATGCTTTGAGATGATTTGAGATTCTTTGAGATCCTTTCAGATCCGTTGACATCGTTCGAGAAGCAATGATCCTTTAATCCAATAATCCTTTGATTTTTTGACGCTTTCAACCTTAGATCCTTTGAGATCCTTTGATCCATTAATCCTCTGATTATTTGATTTTTTAATTAATATGATCATTTTTTTCTTTGATTCTTTATTCCTTTGATCCGTCTATCTTTTTATCCTTCTATCCTTCTATCCTTCTATCCTTCTATCCTTCTATCTTTTATCCTTCGATTTTTCGCTCCTTAGATCCTTAGATCCTTCGATTTTTCGATCAGTAGATCCTTTATTCCTTAGATTCTTTGATCCTTTGATGTTTTTATCCATTGCTTCTTTGATCCTGTGATATCCTTTGCGATTCTTTGGCGTCCTTTGAAGTGCTTTGAAATCCATTGGATCCTTTGGAACACTTTGAGATCTTTTGAGATACATTAAAATCTTTTGAGATTCTCTGAGATTCTTTGAAATTCTTTGAAATCTTTTGATTTCTTGATATCCTTTGATATTCTTTGACCCTTTGATCCTCTGATGTCTTGATATCTTTAATTAGATCCTTAAATCTTTAGATCTATAGATTCTTATATTCCTAAGATCTTTTGATCCTTTGATCCATTGATTCTTTGATCCTTTGATCCTTTGATCCTTTTATCCTTTGATCCTTTGATCCTTTGATCCTTTAATCCTTTGATCCTTTGAGATCTTTTGGGACCATTTGTGATTCTTTGAGATTCTTTGATCCATTGATTCTAACATCTTTAGATACTTATATCCATAGGTCCTTATATCCATTGATCCTTACATCCATAGATCCACACATCCTTAGATCCTCAGATCTTTTGATTCTTAGATCCTTGTATCCTTGGATCCTTCAATCATTAGATCTTTAGATCCTTTAATCCTTTGATGCTTTTATCCGGTGATCTTTTGTTTTTGTAATATCATTTGAAATCTTTGAGGTTCTTTGAGATGCTTTAAGATCCATTGGATCCTTTGGGATACTTTGAGATCTTTTGAAATCTTTCAAAATTTTAAAATCCTTTGAGATTCCCTGACATCCTTTGAAATCCTTTGAGATCCTTTGGGGCCTTTGTGATCCTTTGGTCTCTTGATATCCTTTCATATTCTTTGATCCTTTGATACCCTTTGAGAACCTTTGACATCATTTGATCTTTTAATATCCTTATACCCACAGATTCTTGGATCCTTAGATCCTTAGATCTTTAGATCTTTAGATACATTGATCCTATATCCATAGATCCACACATCCTTAGATCCTTAGATCTTTTGATTCTTATATTCTTGTATCTTTGGATCCTTCGATCAGTAAATCTTTAGATCCCTAGATCCTTGGATTTTTAAATTCTTACATTTTTAGGTTCTTGGATTGCTCGATTCCTCGATTCTTAAATTCCTAGATTTTTCGATTCCTTGAATCGTCGATTTTTCGATTCTCCGATTTTACGATATTTTTCGATTTTTCGATTTTTTGACTTTTCGATTTTTGTCTTTCTCGTCCTCGATTTTACGATTTCTCATTTCTTGATTTCTCTATTTCTAATAGATCCATATATCCTTAGATCCGTCGATTTTTCGGTCCTTCGGTCTTTCGATCCTTTGATCCTTAGATCCTTAGATTCTTAAATCCTTAGATCCTTAGATCTTTCGGCCCTTCGATCCTTCGATTCTTCGATCCTTAGATCCATAGATCCTTAGATCTTCAGATATTTAGATCCCTAGATCCTTGGACCCTTAGATCCTTAGATCCTTATATCATTTGATCCTTTGATCCTTTGATCTTTTTATCCTTTGATCCTTTGAGCTTTTGATCATTTGATCCCTTGATCCTTAGATCCTTATATCCTTAGTTCCTTAGATCCTTAGATTTTTAGATCCTTTGATCTTTTGATCATTTAATCCTTCGATCCTTATATCCTTAAATCCTTAGATCCTTCGGTCCTTCGACCCTTCGATTATTCGATCTTTCGGTCTTTCGATCCCTCGATTCTTCAATCCTTAGATCCTTAGATCCAATTCCCAACTTTTCGATGATACCATTTTTTAAAGATTTTCCTTTTTTTTGTTTGTTTTTTTTTTTCGAATCTCCAATTTATTCGACTTTCCGACTTCTCGATTTTTCAAACGTTTGATTTATCTATTACACGATTTCTTTATTTTTTGATTTTCGAAAAATCGAGACAGGGAGGAATCAAAAAATCAAAATATCCAGAAATAGAAAAACCACATAAAATCTAAAAAATGGAGAAACCGAAAAATCGCAGAATTAAAATACCAGAAAATTGAAAATTCGATCAATCCAATAATTAAAGAGAACTGAAAACGAGAAACAGATAATGACCCCAGCAATGTTACGCCACTGGCCACAAACGTCAACTCGAAAGCATGACGTGACGTAAACATAACCTTTGTATCATCACCTCCCAAAACCTCGTTTTCTCAGTATTAAACAACTTTTTGTGCAAAAATGTTGTACACAACCCCCGCTAGTCGACGAATACAAACATTATTGCGCATTTTGACCAATGTCAACCCCTTCATTGGTAACAGTGTGAGGGCCTATGTGTCTTCAGAGACCGTGTCAATTGGCGAAGTTACCAAAGTAATTGAGGCACCAAAACGGCCGGAATATGTCCCTAGAAACTACTGTACTTAAATGAAAAACGCCGAGTCACCACAACCATAAAAAAACATTATATTTTAGATAGAGAAGATCTGGGTCAAAGTACACTGCATCATCTGAGATGGATGATGCAGAAGGACATTCTAGGGCAGGATATTTTTTTATTAGGGCCACCGGGCCCTCAGAAACGGAACTTAGCCATGCAGTACCTAGAATTGACGAACAGAGAGCACGAATATGTGGCTTTGAGTAGAGACACCACTGAGTCAGATTTGAAGCAAAGGAGAGAAATTGTGAAAGGAACGGCTAAATATTTTGATCAGGTTTGCTATTTATGATGTTGTGTTACAAAGTTGGACTGAATTTTTCGGTAGAGCGCGGTCAGGGCGGCAGTGGAGGGTCGCATTTTGGTGCTTGAGGGGATTGAAAAGGCAGAACGTAACGTGTTACCAGTGCTGAATAATTTGCTTGAAAATAGAGAAATGAATCTGGAAGATGGGAGACTTCTAATTCCAGCTTCCAGGTATGATAAATTGCTGCAAGTAAGTGACTGATATCGTATATAATTTCTGGTTTAAGACAAAATGCGCTTTTAGGAATATGGAAAAGAAGAACTGGATAAGTGGAAATTGCTTAGGGTTGATGAAAATTTTAGAGTGATTGCTTTGGGGCTGCCTATACCTAAGTATTAATTTATTTATTTTAAGTCTCCAGTTTTAATTTATTATGTGTATTAGGTATAGAGGAAACCCGCTGGATCCTCCACTACGGTCACGCTTTCAAGCCAGAGATGTAGCACCTAAAGATTACCAAGTAAGTGGATTTTTTGTTATTAATGGTACTAAATTTAATAATAATAATTTACTTTATTGTGTAACGTGCAACCATTTATTCACGATTGTATTGCTGGTTGCATAAATGCATACATTAATACTGTGACCAGTGGCGGCGTTTTAATTCAATTATGGAAAAAACGGGGCCAACAAAAATGAATTAAATACATTAACTTGGCATAAACATAGATTAATATAGATGCGACATACAGGCTGATTTTGCAAAACCACCCTTATTGACATTGGAGTCCACAAGCGCCAAATTTAAATAGTCGATGCCAATAAAAAAACTTGTTTCACTACAACTCGTCGCCTGAGAACTTGTTTGATCTACAGACCAGAGCGCGTTCAGACCAATGTCGACTCTAAGCGTTCAGAAGCGATTTAATTGGTTTGGACTATAATTTCTGCGGGAAATAGTTGTTTGGTCGGTTTTTATAATGACTAAGTGACTATTTTTGGTGCATATTTAGATGATTTTACATATTTTGTTTAACTAACAATTAATTCTTTATTTGTGTTTTATTAGTAAAACGTCTTAAACTAAGAATTTTGTTGAAATCGCAATAACCCAATGAATTTTTTTCGGGAAAATGTTTTGGAAATACTGTGTTCTATTTTGTATGAATTTTTAAATGTTTTTAGTGACATTTTTGTGGTTGTTTTCGATACAATGTATATTAACAATGAGAAAAAATTAAAAAATCGAAATTTTAACAAAATGACAATTGAAAAACAGAAAATCTAAAACCGGGAAATCGAAAAATCAAAAGATTAAGAAATCGAAACATTCGAAAAATTCGAAAACTTGAAAAATTGAAATATCGAAGAACTGAAATGAAAAATCCAGGAGTCAAAAATCGAATCGATTTTTTGATTTTCCCATTTCTCATTTTTTTTTACTTTTCAGTGTTTCGATTTTTCAGTTTTTCAATTCAAGTTTTAGAATTTCCGGGTTCTCGTTTTTCCATTTTCGATTTTTCAAATTTTCTATTATTCGACTTCCATTTGTAGACTTTTCGATTTCACAATTTTTCGATGTTTTAGTTTCGGCATTTTTCAATATTTCGATTCTTGAGTTGTTCAATTTTTCGATTTCTGTTTTTTATTTTTTCGTTTTTTTTAGTTTTTGGATTTTAAAATTGTAGATTTTTCAATTTTTCGATTTTTCGTTTTGATTTGCAGATTTTTCAATTTTAAATTTTTCCGAGTTTTAATTTTTCAAGTATGAAGACATTACATTTTTCGGTTTCTCTATTTTCCGATTTTTCAGTTCTTTGATTTTTCTGTTTTTCGATTTTTCGAACATTAAATTTTAGATTTTGTTTCAATTTCTTGATTTTTCGATATTTCAACTTCTTGGTTCTAAATTTTTCAATTTTTCGATTTTTAAAAGAAATTTTTCGGTGTTTCAATGTTTTAATTGATCAGTTTCTCGATTTTTCGATTCTTCAATTTTTATATTTTTTCAGTTTTGACCTATTTCGATTTCTCAAATTTTCGATTTTTCCAGTTTCGGCTATTCGGTTATTCGATTTTCCATTTTTTTGATGTTTCAATTTTTCAAATTCTCGATTTTTCATTTTTTGATTTTTCAATTTTTCGATTGTTTCAATTTCGGATTTTCGATTTCTCGGTTTTCCCTTTTTCAATTTTACAAATTTTAAATTTTTGAAATTTCCATTTTCCGATTTTCTGAAGCATCGATTCCTCGATTTTTCAATTTTTCCATTATTCAATATTTCGCTACTTTACTTTTTCAATTTTTTTTATTTTAGACATTTCGATTTATCGATTTGTCGATTTTTCAGTTCTCCGATATATTTTTCAATGTTGCGGATTTTTAAATTTTTCATTTTTCAGTTTTTTGATGTTTAAATTTTTGGTTTTTACAATTTTTTAATGTTTTGATTTTTTGACGATCCGGTTTTTCTACTTTTAAAATTTTTCAAATTTTTGGATTTTTCGATTTCTCAATTTTTCAATACATATTTTAATTTTAACAACTTTTGCATTTCTGGATTTTTCAATTTTTCAGTTTATAACGTTTCTAAATGTTCATTTTTACGATTTCCTAATTTCTCAATTAATCGATTTTTTTATTGTCCCATTTCTCAATTTTTTGACTTTTCAGTGGTTCCATTTTTCAGTTTTTCAATTAAATGTTTTGAATTTTCGTGTTATCGTTTTTCCATTTTTCAATTTTTCAAATTTTCAATTTTTCGACTTTTCGATTTCTCAATTTGTCGATAAAATTTAAAAATCGAAAAATTGAAAAATCGAAAAAGTAAAAAAATCGACACATCGAAAAATCCAGGAGTCAAAAATCGAAAAGTCGAAGAATCGAAATATTGAAAAATCCCAAAACTGAAATATCGAAACACTGAAAAATGAAAGAAAAACTGAAAATGGGAAACTAAATCGGGAAATCAAAATATTGAAAAGCCGAAAAATAGAGAAATTGACAAACAAAAAGGTAAAAGTGGAAAAATTGGAAAAGCGGAAAAATCAAAAAACGAAAAAAATGGAAAACTGGAAAAACTGAGAAACCGAAATTGGCCAAAATAAAAAATTGAAAAACTGATAAATCGAAAACCTGAACAATCAAATCTCGATAAATCAGGAATGAAAAATTAACAAATCGAAAAATTGAAAAATAGAACATCTAAAACCAGGAAGTCGAAAAATCGAAAGATTAAGAAATATTGAAAAATTAAAATATCGAAAGATTGAAAAATCTAAAATTTAAAAATCCAAAAATTGAAAAATCGAAATAGTAAAAAAGTAGACACATCGAAAAATCCAGAAGTCAAAAATAGAAAAGCCGAAGAATTGAAATATTGAAAAATCCATAAAGTGAAGTCCAAAAATCGAAACCTTAAAAAATCGAAAAATGTTTTGAATTTTCGTGTTATCATTTTTCCATTTTTCAATTTTTCAAATTTTCTATTATTCGACTTTCAGTTTTCGACTTTTCGATTTCTCAATTTTTGGATAAAATTTAAAAATGGAAAAATTGAAAAATCGAAAAAGTAAAAAAATCGACACATCGAAAAATCCAGGAGTCAAAAATCGAAAAGTCGAAGAATCGAAATATTGAAAAATCCCAAAACTGAAATATCGAAACACTGAAAAATGAAAGAAAAGCTAAAAATAGGAAACTATATCGGGAAATCAAAACATTGAAAAATCGAAAAATTTAAAACTACAATTGAAAACAGAAAATCTAAAACCGGGAAGCCGAAAAATCAAAAGATTAAGCAATCGAAAAATTGAAAAATCTAAAAAGTAAAAAAACCGACAAATCGAAAGCTCCAGAAGCCAAAAAATCAAAAAGTCGAAGAATCGAAATATTGAAAAATCCCAAAACTGAGATATCGAAAAACTGAAAAAATGAAAGAAAAACTGAAAATCTAATAACCTGAAAAATCCGAAAACTGAAATATCCAAAAACTGAGAAACTAAAAAGTCGAAAAATTGAGCAATCGAAAAATCCATAAAGTGAAGTCGAAAAATCGAAACTTTAAAAAATCAAAAATTGAAAAATCAAAAACCTGAAAAATCAAAAAATTAAAGGATTGAAGAAGAAAATCGAAACACTCGAAGGTCAAGAATTGGGAAAATCAAAACATCAATTAATTGAAAAATCGAAAAATTGAGAGTTTACGAAAGTCAAATTTGAAAAATTGAAAAATCGAAAATTTTAAAAAACGACAATTGAGAAACAGAAAATCTAAAAACCGGGAAGTCGAAAAATCGAAAGATTAAAAGATTAAGAAATCGAAACATTTGAAAAAATGAAATGAAAAATCGAGAAATCGAAAAATCTAAAATTTTAAATATTGAAAAATTAAAATACCAAAAATTGATAAATCTAAACTTTAAAAGTCGAAAAAGTAAAAGTGGACACATCGAAAAATCCAGAAGTCAAAGGTAGAAAAGCCGAAGAATTGAAATATTGAAAAATCCTAAACCTGAAATATCTAAAAACTGAAAAATCGAAAAATCAAAAAAGTGAAGTCGAAATATCGAAACCTTAAAAAAATCGAAAACTTGAAAAATCAAAAACCTGCAAAATCGTAAGATCGAAAAATTGAATAATAAGTAAACTGCAAAATTAAAAAATTGAAAAATTGAGAAATCGAAAAATCAAAAAAGTCAAGTTGAAACATCGAAAACTTGAAAAAATAGAAAAATTGAAAATCCAAAAAACCTAGAATATCAATTAACGGAAAAATCGACAAATAAAGAGTTTATAAAAGTCAAAAATTGAAAAATCGAAATATTTAAAAATCATGAAATTGAAGAGAAAAACTGAAAACCGAGAAATTGAAAAATCGAGAAATTGTAAAATCCAAAAATTGAAAATAAATAGGAATAAACTGAAAAGTCCCCAAACTAAAATTTCGAAAAACTGAGAATTCTAAAGTTGAAACAGCAAGAAATTATGGTCGAAACCGTTTTTTCTATTGTAGTTATTTATTCCTAGTTAGAAACAAACACTGTTGCCAACATAAGTCGAGGAGTCCTCAACCGTCAGTTAATTTAAACTATGACGCTTCTCTATGTTCTCTGTCAAAAATGTGTCACTCAATCACACTGAACCCATTCCCCCACAACATCCACCTCTATGTAGGACAGTGTGCCAAACAAACCCCCAATAATGTCAATATCAATCTTAGAACCCGTGTCGTGTTTCCCCTTCATATTTCCCGATAGCGTGTCTCGATGTTTTCTACACAGTTCAGTACACTTTGTAAACGTAAACATTCCCTCATTAACTTATTCATGACAACAAATTAACCTTGATAATCATTTTTTAAGAATTTATTGATCGCTTTAAAAAATTACAATTTATTCATAGTCGAACTAGTCTTACTACTGAGAAAACTCCCGCTATCACTATATTTCTTGGGTAAGGGTAAAAAAATATGCAGCTGCCGTTTCGCCGTACTTGACCTCACTTTTAATTTCGCCTCTTCGTTGATGACGTCACCGGGCTGCTCGCACTCCATCCGTGACGTCACAAGCGGCTGGACTTCTACTACGTCACTAATTTTATTCACTACTTGTCTTTCTTCTTTCGGTTTGATTATTTCTGGTTTGATTGTGCTTCGTTCGACGATCGGACAAGCTCGTGCTGTGACCACCCGTTTTTTCAAATCCACGTTTTTGAATTGTTTGTGGTTCTGGATGGCTAGGTCCAACCAAATCATCACTCTTTCGCTCAAAGTCGAATTGAACTGATCCACACAATAATTGTCATAAGAAAACGGCGGCGGCGTCACAATCGAGTCCTGGTCTTCGTACAAATTATGCACATCCACGCTGTTGGACTTGGTGCTAAATTTCGCCCTTTTTTCGTCCTTGAACGAAACCTGCCTGTTCAAGTCGCTGTAGCGCACCGAATCCCTCGGGACTATGTTCACAGTGATCGCACTTTTGACGTATTCCCGCGCTTCTGCTTTGTGTTTCTTCGTTCTTGGGTCGTTCTTCATGTGGCGTAAACTGGCGAGGAGGAGTTTGACGGAAGGGACTTTGAAGGGCGACGATTCGGCAGACGGGGGCGTTTTTTTTCTGAAACAGTTGTTTTAGGGGGTTTTGGGTTACATTGGTGCGGTTACTGACTTGCCGGCCCTGCTGGACGTCTGGTTGCTCCTGCCCGAGCGCACTGTCTGCGGGCCGATGTCTTGGTCCTTCTGGAGCACGACGTGGTGCTGGCCGTCTTTCCAGATCGTGCGGATGAATAAGGGTCTCTTGCTGGACTCCCATCGAGTCCCGACCATTTTCCACCAGACGAAGTGGCGGCGGCACGCGAGTCCAGATCGAAACCGTGGGGACAGGCACGACCGTCCTCTACGACATTTCGCCCGGAAATAACAGAGAAACTGGGAAACCACACTTGAGATCTGGAACCGCATGGCACACGAATTTGCGCAGTGGGCGATGGGAGATGAGTGCGGGAGTGCAAGACCAGGGTGGTTAATTGCTTGTGGTTTGTATCATCCCCACCGGGAAGTTGCCGACGTCATTATTGAAATTTTCGCAGAAGGTACAATTGTAATTAGCAGTTGAATGCTCGCATTTTGACGACAACATTTATCGCATTCATATTTTATGCGCAATGTTTTTGCTTATGTGATGACTCGGTATTTACTGGCGGTTCGCATGCAACTTATCTATTTTAACACTTTTCAATTTAATGCTGCGTGAATGCGTTGTAATCGAGTCCATTATTGGACGATTAGCAATTTTATGATTTCTCGACGTTGCATGAAGGTCTGTCCTTTCCGTCTGTTCGTCCGCTTGTCCGAATTTTTATTAGATATATGTGGTTTATGAATCCGTGTTGAGTGTTTTTTTGTTGTTTCTTTCGATTGCAATTTTTTATTTATTCAATTTTTCAAATTACAGGCTTTGATTTTTCAATTCCATGATTTTTCACGTGTAAAATTTTTCAAATTTGCAGTTTTTGGATTTCCAGTCGTCCAATTTTTCAATTTCTTTAATTTTCAATGTTTTGATTTTACAATTCATATTTCTTTTTTTTATTTTTCACTTTTTCGAATTTTAAGTTTTTCAATTTTTTAATCTTCCGATTTTTCAAATTTTCGTTTTTTGAAATTTTCATTTTTGATTTTCACTTTTGACATTTTTCAAGTTTTCATTATATACTTTTTCACTTTGAAGTTTTTGGATTTCCAGTCTTCCGATTTTCCAATTTCTTTAATTTTAAATATTTCGATTTCATAATACATATTTCTTTTTTTTTTATTTTTCACTTTTTCGATTCTTAAGATTTTTTAAGTTTTCATTTTGTAATTTTTCGTTTTTTATTTTTGATTTTTCAATTTTACAATTTCTCGACTTTCAAAATTTTCAATTTTTCGGTTTGCATCAGTTGTTCAATTTGGCAATTTTTCAATATTACAGATTTTCATTTTTCGATTTTTTAGTTTGTCAACTTTTAATTTTTCCCTTTTCCAATTTTTTGTTTCCGATTTTTATTTTTCATTTTCCCGATTTTTTAATTTTTACTTTTTCGATTTTATATCACAATTTTTCGTTTATTCAATTTTTCAAATTTTCAGGTTTTTTTCAATTTTTCTTCGAATTTTCAAGTTTAATTTTCACTTTTTACATTTTTCAAGTCTTTATTATACACTTTTTCGTTTTTTTATTTTTGAATTTTCAATTTTATACTTTCTTGACTTCTAAATTTTTCAAGTTTTCGTGTTGCAATTTGTAACCTACTTACCGGATTTCAAATAAATGCTACTTTATTGTTACCTCACGAAGTGGGTTTCAACCCGAGCCCAATAAAACTACGTTTACGACAAATGATATTATTAAAGATATTACATACGATAAGCCAATCACTGTTAAAATATGCGGAAGGGCACCTCTTCTCTCCTCAGCGTAGGCGGCGGAGGCTCCTGTCTCTTCCTTCGGTTCTCAGGTCCCGTCTCTTCCCGAAAATCTTCCTTGAAAAGCCCCTGAACTTGATTGTCTTCCTGCCGAGCTCCTCACTCGCTCCTGCCCCCTATCTCTCTCGTTCTTATCTCTCTTTTTCTCCCCGTTTTTTCCCGTAGCTCACACCAACACTACGCGTGATAGATGCGCCACCACTTCCAATGCAATTCAATTCAAAATTAAATAAAAATCCGTTACAAATTTTTTAATTTTGCAATTTTTCGATATTACAGTTTCTCATTTTTCGATTTCATGTCATAAATTTTCATTTTTTCAATTCCTTTATTTCTCGTTGTTTCTTTCGATTTTTCAATTTTTCCAATTTCCAGTTTCTCAATTTTTCGTTTCCACAATTTTTCATGTTCCCGATTTTTATTTTTCAATGTGGCGAATTTTTAATTTTTATTTACTCGATTTATATCACAATTGTCCGTTTTTTGATTTCCTTTATTTTCTGTTTTTTTTTGCGATTTAACAATTTTTCATTCGTTCAATTTTTCAACTTTTCACGCTTTGAGTTTTCAGTTCGTCCATTTTTCAATTTTTACATTTTCCACTTTGAAGTTTTTGGATTTCCAGTCTTCCGTTTTTCCAATTTCTTTTATTTTAAATATTTCTATTTCATAATACATATTTCTTTTTTTTTATTTTTCACTTTTTCGATTCTTAAGATTTTTCAAGTTTTCATTTTGTAATTTTTCGTTTTTTATTTTTGATTTTTCAATTTTACAATTTCTCGACTTCCAAAATTTTCAATTTTGCGTTCCTTCAATTTTTCGATTGTTCAGTTTCTCAATTTTTAATTTTTCTCTTTTCCAATTTTTTATTCGAATTTTAAGTTTTTCAGTTTTTTAATCTTTCGATTTTTCAAATTTTCGTTTCTTCAAATTTTCATTATATACTTTTTCGTTTTTTTATTTTTGATTTTTCATTTTACAGTTTCTTGACTTCTAAATTTTTCAAGTTTTCGAGTTGCAATTTTTTAATTTTGCAATTTTTCGATATTACAGTTTCTCATTTTTCCATTTTTCGCATTCTCAGTTTTTAATTTTTGTCTAATTGTCTCAGTTTTTGAATTTTTCTATGTTTCGATTTTTCGATTTATCGGTTTTTCATTTTCTTACTTTTCGGCTTTTCGATTTTTGAGTTATCCGATTTTTTAATTTTCCAATTTTTTTTATTTTCAAGTTTTGATGTTTCTGAATTTTCAGTTTTCCGATTTCTCAATTAATCTATTTTTTTTTCGACTTGCCAAGGTTTCTTTCGATTTTTCAATTTTTGATGTTTCTGAATTTTCAGTTTTCCGATTTCTAAATTAATCTATTTTTTGATTTTCCCATTTTCGACTTGCCAAGGTTTCTTTCGATTTTTCAATTTTTCGTTTCCTCAATTTTTCAAGTTCTCGACTTTTATTTTTCATTTTCTCTATTTAATGTCACAAATTTTGAATTTTTCGTTTCTTCCATTTTTCGAATTTTCAGTTTCTCAATTTTTCGTTTCCACAATTTTTCATGTTCCCGACTTTTATTTTTCAATGTGGCGAATTTTTAATTTTTATTTACTCGGTTTATATCACAATTGTCCGTTTTTTCATTTCCTTTATTTTCTGTTTTTTTCGATTTTACAATTTTTCATGTGTTCAATTTTTCAAATTTTCAGGCTTTGAGTCTTCGGTTCGTCCATTTTTTCAATTTTTAAATTTTTTACTTTGAAGTTTTTGGATTTCCAGTCTTCCGATTTTCCAGTTTCTTTAATTTTAAATATTTCTACTTCATAATACATATTTCTTTTTTTTCACTTTTTCAATTCTTAAGGTTTTTCAAGTTTTCATTTTGTAATTTTTCGTTTTTTATTTTTGATTTTTCAATTTTACAATTTCTCGACTTCCAAAATTTTCAATTTTTTGTTCTTTCATTTTTTCGGTTTGCATCAGATGTTCAATTTGGCAATTTTTCAATATTTTCATTTTTGGATTTATGAGTTTCTCAATTTTTAATTTTTCCCGTTTCCAATTTTTTGTTTCCGATTTTTATTTTTCATTTTCCCGATTTTTTAATTTTCACTTTTTCGATTTTATATCACAATTTTTCGTTTTTCATTTCCTTTATTTTTTTGTTTCTTTCGATTTTACAATTTTTCGTTTATTCAATTTTTCAATTTTTCAGGTTTTTTCAATTTTTCCTCAAATTTTCAAGTTTGATTTTGACTTTTTACATTTTTCAGGTCTTTATTATACACTTGTTCGTTTTTTAATTTTTGATTTTTCATTTTTTTTTTAATTTTTATTTTTTTATTTAACAGAGAAATTACAGAGTAGAGGAAAAAAAAATCCTATGCGTACTCTATACAAATTAAACCAAATTTCACATTCTCGATTTTTAATTTTTGTCATTTTCAGTTTTTGGTTTCCTCGATTTTCTCGATTTTATGTCATAAATTTTCATTTTTTCAATTACTTTATTTCTTGTTTATTTCGATTTTTCAATTTTTCGTTTCCACAATTTTTCATGTTCCCGATTTTTATTTTTCAATGGGCCGAATTTTGAATTTTGATTTTCTCGATTTATATCACAATTGTCCGTTTTTTGATTTGCTTTGTTTTCTGTGTTTTTTTGCGATTTTACAATTTTTCATTTGTTCAATTTTTCAAATTTTCAGGCTTTGAATTTTCAGTTCGTCTATTTTTCAATTTTTAAATTTTTCACTTTGAAGTTTTTGGATTTCCAGTCTTCCGATTTTCCAATTTTTTTTATTTTAAATATTTCTATTTCATAATACATATTTTTTTTTACTTTTCACTTTTTCGATTCTTAAGATTTTCCAAGTTTTCATTTTGTATTTTTCGTTTTTTTATTTTTGATTTTTCAATTTTATAATTTCCCGACTTCCAAAATTTTCAATTTTCCGTTCCTTCATTTTTTCAGTTTGTATCAGTTATTCAATTTGGCAATTTTTCAATATTACAGATTTTCATTTTTCGATTGTTCAGTTTCTCAGTTTTTAATTTTTCCCTTTTCCAATTTTTTGTTTCCGATTTTTATTTTTCATTTTGCCGATTTTTTTATTTTTACTTTTTCGATTTTATATCACAATTTTTTGTTTATTCATTTCCTTTATTTTTTGTGGTTTTTTTCAATTTTCCTTCAAATTTTCAAGTTTGATTTTCAATTGATTCAAATGACAGTCTGCGAACCACCAAAAAAAAGTATAATCAATTTGTTCGATCGTTAGGCCATTCATTACATATCCGTTCGTTTTCATCGTTTTTTCTTTTATATTGTAAACAATTATTGTTTTATATGTTCTTTTATATGTTATTTTGTATTTTCTATAATTGGGTTATGTACCTGTAGAAAATAAATTATTATTATTATTATTAATTTTTACATTTTCCAAGTCTTTATTATACACTTTTTCGTTTTTTTATTTTTGATTTTTCAATTTTACAGTTTCTTGACTTCTAAATTTTTCAAGTTTTCGAGTTGCAATTTTTTAATTTTGCAATTTTTCGATATTACAGTTTCTCATTTTTCGATTTTATGTCATCAATTCTCATTTTTTCAATTCCATTATTTCTTTAATTTTTCGAATTTTCAGTTTCTCAATTTTTCGTTTCCACAATTTTTCATGTTCCCTATTTTTATTTTTCAATGTGTCAAATTTTTTATTTTGATTTTCTCGATTTATATCACAATTGTCCGTTTTTTCATTTTCTTTATTTTCTGTGCTTTTTTTGCGATTTTACAATTTTTCATTTGTTCAATTTTTCAAATTTTCAGGCTTGAGTTTTCAGTTCGTCCATTTTTCAATTTTTAAATTTTTCACTTTGAAGTTTTTGGATTTCCAGTCTTCCGATTTTCCAGTTTCTTTAATTTTAAATATTTCGATTTCATAATACATATTTCTTCTTTTTTTATTTTTCACTTTTTCGTTTCTTAAGATTGTTCAAGTTTTCATTTTGTAATTTTTCGTTTTTTATTTTTGATTTTTCAATTTTACAATTTCTCGACTTCCAAAAATTTCCATTTTTCGTTCCTTCAATTTTTCGGTTTGCATGAGTTTTTCAATTTGGCAATTTTTCAATATTACAGATTTTCATTTTTAGATTTTTCAGTTTCTCAATTTTGAATTTTTCCCTTTTCCAATTTTTTGTTTCCGATTTTTATTTTTCAATTTCCCGATTTTTTAATTTTTACTTTTTCGATTTTATATCACAATTTTTCGTTTTTTCATTTCCTTTATTTTTTGTTGTTTCTTTCGATTTTACAATTTTTCGTTTATTCGATTTGTCAAATTTTCAAGTTTGATTTTCACTTTTTACATTTTTCAAGTTTTTATTATACAATTTTTCGTTTTTTAATTTTTGATTTTTCAATTTTACAATTTGTCGACTTCGAAATTTTCCAATTTTTCAATATTACAACTTCTCATTTTACCATTTTTCACATCCTCGATTTTTAATTTTTCCCTTTTTCAATTTTTCGTCCTCTCAATTTTTCAACTCCCCGATTTTTATTTCGCATTTTCCTGATTTTTTATTTTTCATTTTCTCGATTTTATATCACAATTTTTTGTTTTTTCATTTCCTTGATTTTTGTTGTTTCTTTCGGTTTTCCAATTTTTCGTTTATTCAATTTTTCAAATTTTCAGGCCAATCGATTCCAATTCGTCCATTTTCCAATTTTTAAATTTTTCAGTTTCCAGTTTTTGGGTTTCCACCCCTTTTTTACTTTTTGGATTTTCAATTTTTCGTTAAATTTTAGATTTTTCAAATTTTCGACAGTTTTAAACTTCGCTTTCTCAATTTTTTTTCAACTTTTCGAGGATTTAATTTTTCCTTTTTTTCTATTTCTCGATGTTTCGATTTTCCAGTTATCCGATTTTTCAATTTTTTTAAATTCTGGAGTTTGGATTTGTCGATTTTTCAGTTTTTCGTTATTTCAATTGTTCAATGTTTTAAATTTTAGATTTTTCGATTTCTGGCTTTTTTGATTTTCCAGTTCTTCAGTATTTCTGTTTTACAATTTTTCAAATTTTTGACGTTGCTAAATTTTCAGTTTTCCGATTTTTCAATTAATTTTTTTTTGATTAACCCGGTTCTCGAATTCGCAGTTTCGGATTTTTCGGTTGGCAAATTTTTTAATTTCTCAATTTTGGATATTTGTTTCAGTTTTGCGATTTTTCAATATTTCTATTTTTCGACTTTTCAATTTTTTATTTTTGGATTTTCAGTTTTTCGCTTTTTAAACTTTAGATTTTTCAATGTTCGACTGTTTTATATATATTTCGATTTCTGAATTTTTCGAGTTTTCCGTTCTTGTATATTTTAATTTTTCATTTTTCCGAATTTTTTATTTTTAGATTTTTCAATTTTTTGAGAACTCGATTTATCGAGATTCAGATGTTTCGATGTTTTGATTGTCTCAGTTTTTGGATTTTTCGATGAGAGCAATTTATTATATGATTAAATATGATTCAATCAATCAATCAATCAATCAATCAATTTTTATTGTGCTTAAATGTACACACATTTTACACTCGTCAAAATACAGAGATAACATAAATGTCATTTACAATGTTTGATAGTAATAAATCAAGAAAAGTTGTACAGAAGAAAGAAAACATTTAGAACATGATACACATTATTGCATGGATACATTGATGTCGTTCAGAAACTGATCATAGTTATAGTAGGCTTTGTTAATCAGAAAGTTTTTTACGACCTTCTTAAAATTAACTGTATCTAACTTTCTAATCGACTCAGGAAGTTTGTTGAAAAATTTGATACCCAAGTATTGAGTACTGTTCTGTGACGACTTTAAACGTATGTGCCTCAGACATAAGTTTTCCTTATGTCGTGTGTCGTATTCATGGTTGTCTTTGTGTTTGGAGTATGTGTTTATAT